>PVHT020000066.1:8183579-8274076 GCA_004024745.2 Catagonus wagneri | reverse complement strand
GTTCCTAGAATTTTATGATGGGAAAGGACATATGATATCACTAGGCTAGTGGACTCTAGACTTTCACAGCTTACATTCTACAAAACATTTTATCAAAAAGCCTGGCTCCCACTGTGAACAAAAGCCCTTTCTCCCTGAGAAGGACAGCTCCAGGTTCACTGACATTCCGTGAAAGCCTTGGCCATTATCACAAAAGCGTGATGGTGTGTGTAATCCTGGAAGATTCACCAGTCTAGTCGAACCTCATTCTGCAGCTGAGGAAACTGAAGCCAGATGACACAACTCACCCAAGGATTTTTTTATTCTCTCTGTAAGAGGACAAGTCAAAGTTTATTTTGGTAATGATTCCAAAAACGTGAATAGACAAAGACTTGGAACCCATGGTGCCTTTGACTTTCAAAGGTGCTGGACTGGTTGGGTGACTGCCCAAAGGCACACAAATGAATGTATCCCCAGGGCCATTGCTCCACTGAGTGCACATAAAATGCGACCGTTTATAGCTGTTTCCTGGGCTGCCCTGGCTGCTGCATCTGCTGTGGTGAGTCAGTGCTGTGGGGAGGGGAGGACCAGGACTCAAAGAGGCTGCACCTCCTGAGTAGCTAAGTGACCTTGAGTGCCTTGACCTCAGCCTCCCCTTGTGTAGGATAGCAATAATGCTGGCTTGCTTCCTCATAGAGTAGTTGTGAACATCAATGAGATCATCAATATGAAAACACCTGAAACAGTGTCGTGCAAATGCTAGTGATTTTCTCAGATGGCTCTCTCTTAGCTTGGTTGTTACGTGTGGGTCTATTAGCATTCGGTGTCTAGGCATCAGTGCTCTTTTGCTTTTCAAGTGGATTATCGCCGCATCTTTTCTGCAGAGAGGGTTCTACTGAAGATTTACCTTTGCTTTTTGACATATTGTTGATTTTCAGTGTCCGTGTGCCCCCCTACCCCTTTCTTGACCGTAGCAGACATCACTAATCAATCACTGTCATCTTTCTCTCTGGCCCCAGCACCTGTCTCAACATCACATTCCAGGCCACCTCTGCCAGCTGACAGGAGCTGGCACATGAGATGATATCACTTTGCTTTCCCCACCATGAGCAGCTGGCTTCCCAAAGTTGAAATATGGTGCATAAAACTGAAATACAAATGATCTAGCTGTGCACCCAGACTTACAAATGCCCTTATTGAATCACTGAAAAATGACATGTGAAAAATAGCTCACAGCACTAGTTATAGTAGCAAAATAGGAAGTAGTCTTAAGCCCTATAGTATGTGGGACCAAACTCCTTTGCCATTGACTTAAACCATCAAATGTCTCTTAGCCACTTTGTGCCCTTAATTCAAAGAACCATGTCTACCAAGTAGCCAGGGCAGAGTTGGTGTTAGGATTCATTCCTGACTCCTCCTTCCTGCCTGCTTCATGTCAGTAGGTCCCCCAGAGCTATTGATTATCCTTGAATGGCTCATTTATCCCTGCTACCATACCTGACCAGATCTTGCTGCTTCTACCTTCCAATCCATCCTCCTCATAGCCATCAGATAGATCACGCTCTACACCTGCCTTCTCATGCTTCTAAGATGAGATCCAAATGCTTTCATGTACTGTGAAACTCTTTCACACAGGGGCTATTTTATGTCCTCATGACTCACTGCCCCAGCCAGATGGCAGCTCCTCATCCTTCTCTTTTCCCTGCATATGCTGTCCCTTCCCTTCTCAGTCTGTTTGACCATTCAAGGCCAAAGGAAAGCAACCCCCTCAAGGAAGCCTTCCCACATTTCCCCAGGTTGAGAGTGCTCCCTTACCTGTGCTGACAGTTCCCACCCTCCAAGGCCAAGTAGCAAAAGGTTTAAGAGCCCTGGCTTGGGAGTCAGACTGACCTAGGTTAAACCTCATGTGTGTGACCTTGGGAAGCCAGTGAACCTATTTGCTGATCTGGAAAATGAGAGTGGTAATAACAGTAACTTTCTCATAGATAATTTAATCATGTGAGGTCGTAAGGATTAACTCAGGAAGTGTACTTCTTGAAATCAGAATTTTCCAGAGATACAGAACCAATTGGTGTATGTGTTGGTGGGGGATAGTGGTTAAAGAAATGGTTCGCTTGACTGTGGGAACTGGCATTATAAGTCCCAAGTCCACAGGACACACTGGCAACCTGAGAGCTTAGGTAGAGTTGATGCTGCAGTCTTGAGGGAAAATATTAAGTTCTCAGTAAACCTTTTCAGCTATTTTCTGTTCTTGTACCTGTTTCGTTGATGCCTGCCCAAGGACCAGGGACTCTGCTAAATCGGGGACCATGTCTCCTTCATTCTTGTATGACATATGTGTGGCAGGTCTAAGTGCTCAGTTAAAATCCAGTGAATGAGTGAATCCTGTCGAGAGATCACAGACTTTTTGGAGGATATTCAAGCCATTTAGCATATGGTTATCATAATCATTAAATGAGCTAATATATGTAAACATTTAGAAGAGTGTTTGGTCCAAAGTAAAGCATATTAAGTGTTACTCTCTTAGGCATATGGAAGGTTCCAGCATGATTCCTGGATGCCAGGCAGTACCCGGGACTGTGCTCTCTCTATTCCCCCAAAGCTCCCATTTGCTGTGTGGGATCACTTTGGCTGAGAGCCTCGCTTTGGTTCCAGAAGCATAGTTAGTTAATCTTGCATCTCACACATGCTAGCTGACACTTTTGTTTTCCTCTCACTTATAAGGGAGACCAGCTTCCAGTTATAGAAAACTTGGAAAATAGGAAGCTATACAGAAGAAAATGAAATCACCAGTAGTCTCATTGTTATGAAACAATCAACCACCACTACAGTTTGCTGAGTGAAGTACATGGACTTTGAGAACAGACAATCTGAAGCTCTTGGAGCCTCACTAATCTCATCAGTAAAATTAATGTCATAACACTGACCACAGGACACCTGGGAAATTAAATAAGATTATGTAGAGGCTGTACTTGGAACTTACCTGACATATTAAGTAAGCACTCAGTCGATATTCAATCAATTATAAAGCTACTCTCAGTAGCTTTATAATAAAAATATACATTTATGTCATTGTGCTTTGATGTTTATAACCAAATAAAACCCAATTTTATTATTTTATATATAGTCACATATTTATACATATTTGTATGTACAAACACACACATGACCTCACATTAGATTGTAACCACTCTCCTAGGCCTTGTGTATATTTGTGAAGAGGATGGGAATTAGAGACAAACTTCCCAGATTCAATTCCCAACCTCTTAATCCTTGCCAAATGTGCTAGTTTAGGCGAGTTATTTAACTGCTCTGTGCCTCAGTTTCTTCTTCTGTTTGAGATAATCCCTAACTGAAAAGATTATTATGAGGATTAAATGAGTTCAATATATTTTATATTGTTATTATTTTATTATAATATGTGTAATATACTTAAAGAACAGTCTTTGGTATAGAGTAAAAGCTCTTTCAAAACATATTAGCTCTTATCATCATACTTATGAAATAATCTCCAATAACATTATTTTGGGTGGTTGTATAATATCCCATCACATCCTAATGCTATTTTACTATTTCTGTGTCGTTAGACATTTAAATGCTAGCTGGAGTTTGATTTGTGTTTTTGAGCTAGAATGGCTCATATTAATGAGTCTCATGGAATGGTATGAACTCTTGGTTCTCATTATGTAAGAGAGCTTGGTGAGGTGGTGTGAGTTCTGCATTGGGTTCTAGTCCTGGCGTTGCTCCAGCCAGCTAAGGGACTTTAGACAAGCTATTTAACCTTGGAAGGAGAAAGCAAAGTAGTAGAAAGAGAAGTTGATTTTAATTCAAAAAATTCTAACATCTTCTGGCATCATTCTTTATTAGCTGTGGGGATGAGGCCAAGAATTTGCCAGGTGGGTAGGAATCAATTTTTTATGTCAATTTTGAAGGTCCTGGCTGTCTATCTTGGACAGTCACTATCTCTTCACTTTCCCATCAAGGGATATGGACTTTCTTTATTCAGTTATAAACATCAAAGCACAAAATCTATGTGAAAGTATTTAAAAAGCTATATATGTTTATATAAATATAATATAGTATTAGGACTATTATATTTAAATTTCTGTTTCAATAAAATTCTTGGAAATTCTGTTTTCAAGTGAAGGGTTATGCTAGATTATTTTAGAGGTGCTAACTAGTTTTAAGGTTTTCGATCCAGGAGATCCGTTGTGGCTCAGTGGAAATGAACCAGCTAGTCTCCATGAGGATGTGGGTTCGATCCCTGGCCCCACTCAGTGGGTTGAGGATCTGGCATTGCCACTAGCTGTGGTATAGGTGGCAGATGTGCCTCGGATCTGATGTTGCTGTGATTAAAAAGCAAAAAATGAGAGAGATTCTTTGATCCAATACTAGGATTTCAGGATGTAAAATGCTACAGTTAGCCCCTCCTTCATACTTCCCACCAATTTGCTGAATTATTTATTTGAACAGGCAGTGCTATGGCAGATGATTTTAACTGGGTAAAAATATTATCTCTAACAATGAATTTGTAGGGGGACAATTTAAAATACATTTAAGGTGCAAACTATTACATTTAGAATGGTTAAGGAATGAGGTCCTACCATACAGCACAGGGAACTATATCCAGTCTCTTGGGATAGAGCATGATGAAAGATAGTATGAGAAAAAAGATGTATGTATATGCATGACTGGGTCACTTTGCCGTACAGCAGAAACTGGCACAACACTGTAAATCAACCATACTAATTTAAAAAATACATATATAAAAAAAGAACAAATCAGAAAATCCACAAAGCTAGCATGATTAATAAACAAAACACTTGACAAAACAAATTTATAGATTTTGCAATATTTACATGATTAAAAGTGAAAATAGAAATATTTCATCTACTCCCTAAAAAAAAAAAAGTGCCCAACCTACAAAAATAAAATACGTTGAAATGTGTGTCCAAATAAAATCTGTCTTGGCCCAGTTACAAAACCAAGTAGAATTCTGTGTATAATTTCAGCAAAATCAAATCAGCTCAATGTAATTGCCAGATCAAATTATTTAATCCGGATTTCTTTTCTGGAGTTGTCTGCTCTCTTCTATCTTCACGGCAGTCCACTTCAAGCTGGCACATTGAAAAGAGTTCATTGCTCTCTTGATAAACTTTGACCGAGATAGAGAGGGAGATTATTAGTGGCAATAGAATGCTATGAGCCAGCCATGGTTCCTGGTGTGGGGTACAAGTGAGTGAGCCACGGCTAGCCCTTGATCTCATGGAGCTTGCATTCTACTAGCAGAAGACAAGACTGACAAGCCAAGTGAATAAACAAGATAATTTCAGATGGTGGTAAAATCATTAAAAAAAAAAAAAAAGGATCAGATAGAAGAGAATGGGAAATGGTGGTAAGTGCTACAATTGGAGGCCCAGGAAGGCATTTGAGCTGAGACTTCACACCATGATGTGTAAAGATTCTTCAGCAGTGAGGATTGCAGGGGTCAAAGGCCTGGAATTTGGTAAGCTCAAGGAACAAAAGGAAAGCCAGTGTGTCTGGGGACCAGTGAAGGAGGGGAAAGGAGGGAAGAAAGAAGGAAAGCAAGCTCAGGTCAAAATGTTTTCATGGGCATTGGAGGTGGACTACCACTTATTCTGAGGCATTGGAAAGCCACTGAAGGTGTTTAAGGAGAAGGTTGTGCTTCCATTTGTGTCTTTAAACAATTACTTCTGATGCTGGATGAACTTCAGTGACTACAGATGGCATTCTGGTTTTCTGAGGGTTTTTTGGGGGGTGTGTGTAGAGAGGACATTGTCTTGAATCTGTGTCTGAGTAATCAATATTCTGATTATGTTTAAATTTTATGTTAATTTTTGAAAAAGTGAAGCGCAATTGTAAAGAAATGTTGTCCCCTCCCCCAGCTACTCGGTCCCATCCTGGCTGAGGTCTGACGGCTCAAAGTGAAGCCTTGATTCAGTTTTATTCCATAAACTCTTTTTCTAACCCAAGTGACTCTGGCATTTAGATTTTTTCAGAGGCATGCTAACAGGTGAAAAAGCTGAAGACATTCAAAATTGAAGCATATCAATATGTGTGTTTTATGTATTTGCTTTTAAATGGCTTTGAAGCACTTCAATTCTTTGATAGTCATGTTGCTACTGAATCTGTTTATTTATTAGGCTGGCTTTCATCACTGAGGTTCTTTCTTTCTAGGCCAGATCAGAAAGACAGAAACACTGAGACCCTGCTGTTGACAGAAGTTGACCTCCCGATGTTCCATTTTTCTAGACAAATGTTTCCATTAAAACCTCTTGTGGGAGTTCCCATTATGGCTCGGTGGAAATAAATCTGACTAGTATCCATGAGGATGTGGGTTGGATCCCTGGCCTCGCTCAGTGGGTTAAGTATCCAGCATTGCTGTGAGCTATGGTGTAGGTTGCAGACATGGCTCAGATCTGGTGTTCCTGTGGCTGTGGTGCAGGCTTATAGCTGCAGCTCTGATTAGACCCATAGCCTGGGAACTTCCATATGCCACGTGTGCTGCTCTGAAAAGCAAGCAAACAACAAACCTCTTGCATCCTCTCTGGATTTTTTTGCCTGAGATCCCTACTGTCTCCCTTCACTAGACTGACCTGTGCTCTCAGTCTACCTGCAGATGCCCAAGCCGCTTACGCTCTCAAATGCGTTTGTCCCCTTCCCAATGTTGGCACATGTTCCCATTCCAGTCTTCTTTATACTTCTAGTTTTCTTTTCTAATTTCTCATAGCAGGGGATTGCACAGGCTTGGAAGGCAAAACAAACCTGAGTTCAGATCCTGCCTCTGCCACTTGCTGTGTGACTTTGGGCAAGACTGAATTTCAGGACTTTTTTGGTTTCTTTCTTTCTTGGGTTCTTAAACCATCACAAATTCACAAGATTGTCAGCAAGTATTTATCGAGGTTCCAGACCACTGTGCTAAGTACTAGGTGTCTCTGGTGAGCAAACATCAGGTCTTCTGGAGTTTACCATAGAGTGACAAAGACATTAAGTTAATACAGGTGATAAAACGATTCTAAGGGAGCAAAGTGCTGTGGAGGAAGCACTAGATAGGATTCTCACAGAGCTTTGATTTACTTACACATTCATTTTTAGTGGCATATAGTTGACTTACAATGTTGTGTTAGCTTCTGATCTACAGCAAACAGATTCATATATATATTCTTTTTCATATTATTTCCCATCATGGTTTATTACAGGATGTTTATTACAGTTTCTGTGCCATACAGTAGGACCTTGTTTATCTATTTTATATATAGTAGTTTGTGTCTGCTAATCCCAGGCTCCTAATTTATCCCTCCTCACCCCATTTCCTCTTTGGTAACTCTAAGTTTATTTTCTATGTCACAGAGCTTTTTAAATATGGGCCCTAAGGTAAGGTAAGGGAGTAAGATGAGGGTGAGTCAAAATCATTGCAGGCATTAAATGACACTGTGCATATATAGCATATTTCCTGTGACCTTTGCATTCAGTTGATCACTGCTGTTATCGTTTTATTATCATTGCTATTGTCATTGTTAATATTACACAAACGCCGTGCCTGTATGCATATATTCTTGATTCACTGCCCTTTCCCAGAACTTGCTACAAGGTGCTCCAAAAATGTCTATTGGCCGTGTCCTCGGTTCCTAGCCTGGAGCGGCTCTACTTCTGTGCTCCCTGACTCCTGCTAGCTTACCTAATTTTTGACCTGCTTTCTGAGTAGTTCTTAGGACTAGGCACTCATACTTTGAGTTCCATCCATGCCTTGGCTCTCCCAGAGTCCTTATAAGGCTCCTGATCTTATTGCTTTAACTCTTAAATGGATGTTAAACCAAATCTCAACATAATGATTGCCTGGTTGCTACGCTGTTCCCGAAGGAAAGAGGAACCTTTTAGGAGATTTTCCAAAAGAAAAGGAGAATGTTTCCCTCTCTGTTTAAGCCCTTCTGAAGAGCCCATTGCTACACCCAGTTGGCACCATAAGCACCCGTTCTGGCTGAAGTAGGAGCCTGAGGGATATTTCCAAAGACTCTTTCTTATTCATCACTGCTCTAAAGCTTGGCCATAAATCAAATCCTCAAACTTTTCCATTTCTTTGTACCAAAGATCGTCACACTGTGGTTTTAAATTTTTATATTGTCAGTGCGTATGGGATACACACATCTGTCCATGGTAAACTCCTGATTTTCCCAGCTGATGGGTGAGAGAAATAGCTTTTTATAGCCATTAGCTCTGAATCACCACCTCTTCTACTGAAGTTGCTCACTGACTTTTGTTCTTCCTTTCTTTCTGCTCTCTAATTTGACCTTAGCAAACAATAGCTGCTCTATAACCTACCAAAAGATAGCTGCCCCCAAACAACCCTAAATCTCCAGATATTGTATAGCAAGAATAACATGGTCCATGAACTCTTCCACGGTGGCTCTTAACACAGAGATGCAGCTATAACCACTGCCCTCTCCCGGAGGAGGGACTGTTCAGGCAGAGTTCAGGTTTATGTGTGTAAAAACAGCTACCGTTTTTTGAGTTCTTGCTATATGCCATAAACTCTTCTTAAATTCTTTATAAGCATTTATCTTATTCTTTATAAGAGTAAATGCTTATAAAGAATAAGCATTTACTCTTCACAACAATTCTCTGAAGTGGATCCTATAATAATTCTTTCTATTACACAGATGAGAAGACTGAGGATGAGAGTTTATGACATGCCTAACTATTTAGGACTTGAACACTGATCTGACTCTCAAACTTAAGTTTAACACTCTAAGTAATGTGGTCTCTCAAATTTTTAACCTTTGAGAAATTATATTTAATATATTCCCACATCGTGGAAAAACAGTGACATTATCACTAGAGCAGCTAATAGTTCACAATAACAATTCCAGTGTGCTTACTTATTTCTTCTCACCAAACAGTGAATTTGAGGAGACTCCTGTCCAGTTCCTGTACATAATGTAAGACATCTATAAAAATAGCCCATATAAAATTTTCTGTATAATAAAAAAATGAGTAGATTATTATAGAGGTAACAAAGCCAGTATCCAGGTTGTCTTTGTTCTGATTGTTTTTAATAAGATTGTTTTGCATCTTCTCATATTTTACTTTATAGGTTTCAATGGCACTACATGGTAAAGCAAACTTTAATAAACTACCCCAGGTGTTTCAGAGAAATTTCCAAAGTCTTCTTCGGTACTTAAAGCCCTTGTCCTATACTCAGATGAAAAAATCTATCTCCCCCTTTTGCTTAACAACCTACTGGGTACATAATAGAGTTTTTATTTTATAGCATTTCAGAGTCAATTAAATTACCAGTTCACTTTTAATGTAAGAAATAAGGTCATTCCGACTGTGTGGTTTGGAAAAGTTTATATAGTTCCCAACTCTGTATTAATAGCTTAATTGTAGTTAAGACTTAACACTGCCTGTGATTTTAATGTTCTTAACAGATGCTCAGTTCTTGATAACTATAATAAAATCTGTACTTTATAAATGTGTAAAAATATGCATGTCCTCTCCAAGTTTATTTATAAACCCAAAATAGAGCATTTATGCTATTTATTCTGAAGTAAATACAAATACGGCCCTTAGGTGTTGCCCTTTTTTTTTTTTTTACTTGTGCACTGTTTCTTGTTCTCATCACAAGTTTTTTATTCAGAGCAGGAAAAATAACAATATAGCTGAACTCTCTATATTAGGCACATGTCGCTAAAATGGGCAAAAGTTCAAGACTCTGTGATTCTCTGAGGGTAAAATTGGCTACAGTCACCCAAGGCTAGTGGTAACAGTTGTCATTATTACTATGTATAATTTACCAGTGTGCAGGGCTCTGAGTGAGTAGCTATATAAATGATGGATCACCTATTTCTCACCATAACTCTGAGGGTTATTCTTTCTCTTAATTGAGGTATAATTGATTTATAATATTGTGGTAGTTTCAAAGTTTAAAACAAAGTGATTCAGTTATACGTGTGTGTGTGTGTGTGTGTGTGTGTGTAAATTCAGATTATTCCATTATAGGTTATTATAAGACACTGAATGTAGCTCCATGTGTTATACAGTAAATGCTTATTGCTTATCTACTTTTATACACAGTAATGTATGTATGTTAATCTCATACTCCTAATTTATCCCTTGCACCCTCCCTTTCCCCTTTGGTAACCATGTTTGTTATCAAAGTCTTTGAGTCTGTTTCTGTTTTGCAAAGAAATAAATTTGTATTATTTTTATTTTATTTATTTATTTATTTTTAATTACTTTATTTATTTATTTATTTTTACATTATACCCAGCTGTACAGCATGGTGACAGGGTTACACATCACAAGTGGTTAGACATAGCTCCCAGTGCTATACAGTGGTATCTTCTTGCTTTTCCAGCTCAGAGGCAACAATCTACAGCTATTAACCCCAGATCCCTCTACCATCTCATTCCCTCCCCCACCCTTTTGGCAACCACAAGTCTGTTCTCCAAGTCCTTGATTTTCTTTTCTGCAATAATTTGTATTATTTTTTAGATTCCACATAACTGATATATAATTTATCCTTCTGATTTACTTCACCTAGTATGATAATCTCTAGGTCTATCCATGTTATTGCAAATGGCATTATTTTATTCTTTTTTATGACTGTGTAATATTCTATTGTATATTAAGTAATTATATATATATATGTATATATATATATATATATATATCACATCTTCTTTATGTATTCATCTGTTAAGAGCACTTAAATTGCTTCTGTGTCTTGGCTATTGTACCTAGTGCTACTATGAATATTGAGGTGCATGTATTTTTTAAATTAGAATTTTTATATTTTTAAATTATAATTTTTATCTTTTCCAGATGTAGGCCCAGGAGTGGGATTGCACTGTCATTTAGTAGCTATCTTTCCTGTTTTTTAAGGTACCTCCATGCCATTTTCCATAATGACTGTACCACTGTACAATCAATGAAGGCTATCCTTAATTGCATTTAATAAATGAGGCAAATGAGGTCCAAAGTCACATGCACAGCTAGGAAATGGCAGTGCAGGATGGGACTGCTGAGTCCAGATCCTGTCATCTTTGTGTTTAATGATGGCAGCATCATTATGGGCTGGTCTGAGGATGCTCTCATCCATTGTCAAGAGCAGTCAAAGACTTCACCTGGGACCTCTTATCATCACTCATCACCCCATCTGAGCTCTTGAGTATGCCTGTTTTGCTGGCTACATGTTTTAATGAGTCTTTACTGACTTATCAAATTCATTTAGTAACACAATTTCCAGAGCTGTGCTGTGCTTGGCTGCTTCACTCGGCCCTTCTTTTCTGCACTGTGTGCTATTTCACACTGTTCCATTGCTCCCTCCTCTCTCTTCTTTTCTCATGTTTCTTGCATTCTCTCACCTGGCTTGCATCACGCCCCTGCTCCCTATGTTCCTGTTCTGCAGTCTCTGCCTTCCTGTCCCCCTCCTGAGTCCAGGCTGGGTAATAGTGGAGGAGCTTCTATAAGACAGTGGCCTTCTGAGCTCAGGTGCTGGATTTCAAATCCTGCCCCCTTCTCTTATAAGCTCTGCAATCTTGGCTAATTTATTTCTCTGTTTTCTGTTTTAATGACCTTTAAAATCAATATTAACACACTGTACTCTCATAGAGTTATGATGAGGTATAAATGAGCTAATATCTATAAAGTGCTTAGTTTAGCACCTGATCCGTAGGAATCATTCACCTAATAAAAATTTTGTAATGCATTTTTACATTGGTGAGCAATTTACATCAGGAAATCTCATCTTTGGTGGAGAGAGCAATGACTTTAAGTACTACAAGGAAAACTCTTCCCCAGGGAAGAAATCAAGACACATACTCCCTTTAAGGTGCTTCCCATTCCTTCGTTTTCAGTTTCCCTTAGGTCACAAAGCGAGCTGGCTGACTGCCACAGAGACCAATACATCAGCCAAGTTCTGTTTTCCTCTTAACTCTTGCAATTCCAGTCTTACCATATGCCTCCCATATTTCTGGTGCAGGGGGGTGTTGGCAATAGCTCCACATTTGGGACATGGTTGATCTGGGTCTGGGACTTGAGGTTAGGCAGGAAGCTGAGGGAACAATGGCTTTCTGTTCACTTGCCCACAACTGTCACGCATGGGAGCACAGGTGATAACTTTGTGTGCAGGTGTAAAGAATTCAAATGAAGCTCAGAGCCAGCTCTGTCTGCTACTTTTCATAAAGCATTTTATGTGAAGCCTCCTATTGCAGATGGTATTACTTTTTCCATTTTAAAAATAAAGTCATCAACAACGTGGTCAAGAGAAGTTAAATAATTTGACTCAGATCTACATGATTCCAATATCTTCACTTTTTTTAACTAAATTTTTAATTTAATTTTTATACTGGTGTGTTTCTGATTTACAATGTTGTATTATGTTCAGGTGTATAGCAAAGTGATTCAGCTATACATATAGGTATAATCCATTCTTTATCTGATTTTTTTGCCACATAGGTTATTACAGAGTATTGAATAGGGGTGCCTGTACTATACAGTAGGTCCTTGTCAATTATCTGTTTTATGTAGTGATTTGTATATGTTAACCTCAAACTCCTAATTTAGCCCTCCCTGCCCACTTTTCCCCTTTGGTAACCATAAATTTGTTTTTGAAGTCTGTGAATCTGTTTCTGATTTATAAATAAGTTCATTTGTATCATTTTTAATTTTTTATTATTTTTATTTTATTTTTTTTTATTTTTAGGGCTGCACCCGCAGCATATGGAAGTTCTCAGGCTAGGGGTTGAATTGGAGTTGCAGTCACCAGCCTACACCACAGCCACAGCAATGCAGGATCTGAGCTGCGTCTGTGACCTACACCACAGCTCACGGCAACACCAGATCCCTAACCCACTGAGTGAGGCCAGGGATTGAACCCCCAACCTTATGGATACTAGTTGGATTCATTTCCACTAAGCCACAGTGGGAACTCCCCATTTGTATCCTGTTCTAGATTCCACATATATATAACAATATTGGTGCTCTTAACTACCTCACAGTCCTGTTCCCTTCACTTTGCTGCACATCCTCCCTCCAACGTGATCCTTTCCTAGCCTCAGTTTCCTCATCTGTAAAGTGATTTGGAATTCCCTCCTGTTCTGACATGGTGGCACTCTGGGTCAGTATCTGAGTTTGGAAGCTCTGTTGCCAGTGGTCCCCAGATTGAGTGATTATCCAGATGTATGTGGACTGACCTAATTTGCTCACTGATGCTTGGTTTACACTGCAACTGTTGATGACACTGTCTCTGAATTATGTGACAGCTCCCATTGCTATGTTTCCCAAACCAACCAAAGACCTTTTACTCCATTACCAATGGTCAAATCCTCTAAGAAATTCAAGAGAGCTTCAAGGAGTTAACAAACCCCACTAGTATCCATGAGATTGTGAGTTCCATTCCTGGCCTCGCTCAGTGGGTTAAGGATCTGGCGTTGCCATGAGCTGTGGTGTAGGTCGCAGATGTGACTCGGATCTTGCATTGCTGTGGCTGTGGTGCAGGCCGGCAGCTGCAGCTCCAATTTGACCTCTAGCCTGTGAACTTCTATATGCCATGGGTGTGGCCCTAAAAAGCAAAAAATAAAAAATAAAAATAATAAAAATAAAGCTTCAAGACTTCTCTTCTGCTTGTTGCTGAGTGTGGGTTGCCTTGATCCCCAAGTTTATACAATTTCAGGAGAAAAGATGCTCTGCCAAGTCTAATCAAAGTAGGAGTATTGTAGAAGAGAGAAAACCCAATAAAAATTGGACTCTACTGAATTAAATATATTTTGCTTTGTTTTTCACAGTCTTGTGAGATTAGTACTTTCTCCCAGGCTCAGACAGAATAGGCCTCAAAGCTTGTGCAGAGAATTCAAATTTGAGTCTGCTTATATTTTTTATATAATACTGTGACCTTTCTTTTGGTGTAATAGTAGAAAGCGGCACTAGATTGGAAACTTTATTCCAGTGAAAATCAGTACGATTTTTACTGTGCTGCTTTGATTAATACACTCTTCATTGATAAAACCAGTCAATAAAACTGATTATCTTTAAACCGTATTCTTAAGAGATTCTCTTTTTTGTTTTCCTTTAGCTACACCTGTGGCATATGGAAATTCCTGGGCCAGGAATCGAACCCATACCACAGCAGTGTCAACGCCAGATCCTTAACCTGCTTCAATACAAAGGAACTCCACAGATTCTGTATCTTGAGCCACATTAATGCTTTAATCATCTCAAGTCATTAGGAGTCAGACATGGAATCACCTTTATTCTTCTTTCTCCTTTATCTTATAGGTTCGATTCCCAGAAACTATCAGTTCTCTCCTCAAAGTGTCTTTCTGTGTTTCTCTTTCCTATTCCTGTCACCCACTACTGTAAATCTGGACCTTATTTCACTCCTAGAATCCTGAAATAGATTGCAAGCTGTCTACACTCCCAGGGTCTACCTAGTTTTTCTACCAGTCCTTCTTGTGTGTCCTCCTTCTTGTGTGTCCTCCTCCTTACTTGCTTACTTCTTCTCTGAAACCTCACTTGCTCCTTCTCTGTTGCTTGTGGTATCAAGTTCTTCAGGCTTCCATAAGCGGAAACTGCCCAGAATAAATTTTCTGTTCTCCTATGTCCACATCTTTATCTTATCTCTGAACCTTTGCCAAGGCTATTTTCTTCGACTCTCTTCATAGAATTCTTACAAGTCCTTCAAGTTCCAGCCTAAGCACAAAAAGAAGCCCCATCCCTCTTGTTCATCAATAAAAATATATCCTAGAGTTCCTACTATGGCTCAGTGGGTTAAGAATCCAGTTGCAGTGGCTCAGGGCGCTGCAGAGGCATGGGTTTGATCCCCAGCCAGTAGCAGTGGGTTAAAGGATCTGGTGTCACCGCAGCTGCTGCGTGGGTTGCAGCTGGGACTTGGATTCAGTCCCTGGCCTGGGAACTTCCTTATGCCACAGGTGCAGCCATTAAAAAAAAGAAGAAGAAAAGAAAAAAAAGGAAAAATGTATCCTGAGCCCAAGAACAATGCCAGACAAAACTTATTTGTTGAGTTAATATATGACTCCCTCCGATAAGGATATACTGACTACTTTATCTTACATTCATGTCAGGATTTTTTAAACCCCAATGGTACTAATTTGTAGCTCTTAGTGTCAGATAGTTGCTTTGTTTTCCTACAAGGAAAGAATAAAATCAATGAAGCCAAAGAAGGATTTTAAATTGGCCACAATCTAGCCCTAGTCATTTCTCTTATAGCCTGGAGAAGGAGGAAGTTTTCTGTGTGTGTCAGGTCCTATTCTGAATGCTCTATCAATAAATACTTCACTCACTAAGCATATTACATCAACACCTCATGAGGCAGGTGCTATATTATTCCCACTTCATTGATGTGAAAACTGACATCCAGAGATATTAAGTAATTTTCCTAAAATAAGAAAGCTAGAACATGGTTCAGCTAGGATTCAAACCCAGGGATTAGAGAGCATGCAGTTGTCAGTATTATACTCTACTCTTCCTCACACCACTGCAAAACATAGGAACATATTGATTATATCATCAGACTAACTAACCCCAAGCATAAAAACAAACAGATGCCTAAAGCAGACTCTACACTCGATGAAGCACAGTGTAATCTTATGAAGAATGGAGAGTCCCTTAGAGTCAGCTCTTGTTTATTCAGAATTCCCAGTAAGATGCTCTCCTAGCTATTTATAAATAGATGTGTTCTTGTGTTTTGGTGTTAAAGGATAACAACCATGCCCTAGCTCGAGGTCTTCTTTTTCCTTTTAAGGGTCTTCTCTGGCCCTCCGAAAATGCCACATGGCTAACGGCAGGATGTGCCTTCTTTAAGGAAGCGCCGCTTCCTAGAGTTCCTCTGGCATGTTGTCCTAGGAAGCTCTGTACTGCAAGCCTCTGATCTGCTGCATAAAAATGAAGTGGGCATTTGTATTTCCCCGCTGATTGAGTTGGCTCAACCTGATGTAGGCTCACATTCACAAAAGCACAGACAGGCTTGCTTCCAGGATTGCAATGGAGATGGAGGAAGGCCGGCTGTGTGCCCAGCTCCCTTGCAAAACATGGCACTGGATGTGTGTCAGTGGTCCCCTTTAAAACCAAGGCTCCAGAGCTTTCCCTCCCCCACCCACAAGTCACAGGATGGTTTATGCAAGATGCCCTACTTCTGATGCCAACTGGACCCTGTTCAAATGAGTGTGCAGATCAGAAAGTGTTTTTTCAAAGGGTGAGTGCATCCATCGTGTGTAAAATGATCTGTAAGACAAGATGTCTCAAACTGTCCCACTGTTGAATTTTCAAGCCTTTGCTCTACCTGAAAGCTTTTTCCCCAGAGAAGTCTAATCGTGTGAATCCCAGTTATTTGAGAGGATGTCAACCTGTCTAAATTATGTTTTCTTAGTCCTTGTTTGACAAACAATTGTAGTAGTATCTTGATATTTACAAATTTGGTGTTCAGGTTTCTGGTATTCATATCATGCATTTTAGATTCACAACAAGGAGAAATTTGAAGGTCCCTAGGTGTGGCTATGAATTACCCAGGTACAGAAGGAGTGCTTTAGATGAGGGTCAATTAGAGAATATAACCAGCTGTGTAGCCAGCATCCATATTTCAACATGCTGTGTTCATCTCTGGAGTAGTAATTTTAATTGGGGAATTCTCATCCAAATGTAAGGGTAAGCACTGTATCTGATCAGTGAAATAACTTCAGGTGTTTGTACAAATTATTGTCACATAAGAGTTTTGGAATTTTCCCACTCCATACTTGTGGCCAACGTTGCTCATCCGTCAACTGCCCAGGCCAGAGGCAGCCTGTCTCACAGATCTCCCCAAAAGATTGATTAGTTTGGGTGCTTGAAAACATGAAAATTTCTCACTACTGCTGGGCTTTGGGAGGTGGAAAATTAGCTGCCTCTTTTTTTCCTCTTCCTACTTTAAGCCTGATGTTAAATGCAGATTTCTCCACTCTCTCTTGAACACTAATTTGCATCCCTTAGACCTAGCCTAGAGTTCTCTAAAAATTTCAAGAAACGGTCACCTTATTTGATCTGCTCGCCTCTGGCAATGGGATTGGGAAAGATACAGAGAGGAGGATACAGTAAAGAAAGGAGTAGGTGGCGAGATTTCACGAAGGTGAAAAATAATAAGTACACACTAGACAATGTTTCCCTGTAGGCAAAGTGATGTGCCTCGTCTCTCAAGCAGAAGCTCAACTTGTGGTTCCCTAAAACAGCCTGCTGCTTGGCTTCATTTGAAAAGCTTGCCATATATAAAAATAACTTGTTAGAAGAGGAACTTTACTGATTCGTAGAATACACTTAGATTTTATGGATTGGTGATTCAGTTTTCAATACTTAATATATTTTTGGATTCTTCTATTACAACAATATGCCCACTGGTGTGTAAGCCCCATGAAGATGGAGAATGTCTTTTTTTTTTTTTAATTTGTATCTAAGAAACTAGCAATATGCCTTGCATGTGATGAGTTTGAAGGAAGAAATAAACAGATGATTTTTTTTTTTTGGCTTTTGTAGGTCCAAAGGTGTGGCATATGGAAGTACCCATGCTAGGGGTCAAATCAGCACTAGAGTTGCTGGGCTATGCCACAGCCATAGCAATGCCATATACGAGGTGAATCTGCAACTTATACCACAGCTCATATCAGTGCCTGATAATTAACCCACTGAGTGAGGCTGGGGATTGAACTTGCATCCTCATGGATGCAACTCAGGTTTGTCACCACTTAGCCACAATGGGAACTCCTAGATGACATTTAGTATGACTGGTTTTATCATGGAGTCTAAGTCATCATGAGTCAAACATAGACTTCTTCCAGTGACGTTTTCTCTTTATTGAAAACAGTTTTCTGAAGTAGAGACAACCACATTCATTTCTTCCTTGCTCATTTTATCCTGAGAGCAGGGCTGGCTTCATATTTGTGCAACCTGTACATTGCATAAGGCTCAGAAAGGTCCTGCACTTGGTCTCGTGCCCTGCTGTTGTTTGCTTAAAATTCTTAATATTTTTTGAACCAAGAACCCTGCATTTTCATTTTGCACCCAGGTCTACATACCAGGTCCTGCCTGAGAACCTACTGTATACAATGTGCTAAACTGGTAGCTACAGAATAGCCTCTCTTTCCAATTTGGCTTTTCTAACTCCAAGGTGACTATATAGGAAGTGGCTGGGTTTGTGACATGTGGCTCCCTTTGTTTAATGAGAACCATCTATGGCAGCCATCGGATCAGGAAGAGGCATTCCTTGTCGCCTGGCTGTAGAGGAATAGTGCTAGAATCTTCCTATGCATGTGTTATGATTTGGTTTCAAAGAGTCAAAGAGAAAAAGCTTTAGAGAAGAAGAACTAGAGAGGAGCTAACAAGCATACAGGATTTCCAAGCCCTTCCCTCCAGCTGGAGACAAGGGAAAGGGAAAGAAAGCTGAGTCTTGAAAGTTCCTCAAGAGATCCCTAGGGAACCATACTGCTGGGCTCTTTTCTTCTGCTTCTCTTCCAGGACTCAAGTAACCTAGGGTAATCCTTCTCCAACTTTATTGTGTATAAGAAACACCTAACAATCTTTCTAAAATACATATTCTGATGCAACAGGTTGGGGGCAGGCGGGAGCTTGACATTCTGCATATCTTTTTTTTTTTTTTAATTTATTTTCTCACTTTTTTTTTTTTTTGGCCACACTGGCAACATATGGAAGTTCCCAGGCCAAGGACTGAATCCAGGTTACAGCTGCAACCAATGCCACAGCTTTGACAATGCCAGATCCTTAAATCACTGTGCCACAGCGGGAACTCTAGCATTCCTCATTTCTGATAAGCTCAAAGGTGAAGCTGATGCTGCTGGTGAAAGGACCACACTTGGGGTTGCAAGCTGACAGTTTCATCATGCTTTGGATTTGGGGCAGATCCTGAATTCCTGTCTCATCCTGGCTTATAGTGGAACTACCACCTTTCCCTAGAAGCAGTCTGGTTTACCCTACCTTCCCACTGCTTATACCGACACAAGCCTACATGAGTGTATGCATGCCTGCTGTGATATAGACTCCTTAGGGCTTCAAATAAGCAGAAAGTCTGGCTCAAACTGCTATCAACAATGTAAGATTTATTATCTTACACAATTGAAAGACCAGAGTCAAAAACAAGCTTCAGAAGCAGTAGAGTCCATGGCTCCATAGTGCCATCAAAGATACAGGTTTTCTTCTCTCCACGCTGCCATTCTCAGCGTTGCAAAATGGCTATGACTGTCACAGGCATTGCTTTTGGATAAAACAATGCCCTGAAGCAGAAGGGAGTTATTTCTAGGGTTCTCTGTTTAGAACCCAGATACATTTCTCAGAAGCTCCCAGCGAATGTCTCAGTTTTCCTGTTGTGAGTCTATTCCTAACCCAATGATTTAGCCAGGGGAATGAATGATGGTGATTGGCTTAGCTTAATCAGGATAATCAGGCTCCACTTGCTGGAGCCATAGAGGAGGGGGTTAGAGTCCCTTGAAACTCAAGCATGTGTGAAGGGGTAGATATCTGAAAAAACAGTTCAGGTGATGTTAGAAAGAGGAAATGTGCTATGACTGGGTAGGGAGGGGATGAGTACTGGGTTGGCAACCAACCAAGTGTCTGCTCACACACACACTTCCCAGCAAAAGGCCTTTATTTAAAAAGGGCAGATCGTTGTGTCACAGATTTGCCTCAGGGAAGCCCGCAGAGGTCCCAAGCACCCTCTTTTGCCATCCCTGAAGCTGACCTCAAAAATATTTGGTGTGATTTGGGGAAAGTAATTTTAACTGAAGCTTTTTATTGGGCAGCTGCTTATTGATGCTTGATTACTAGGTAGGATAAGAACAATTGTGTGACTACGCAATAAGTACTAGGTTGACTTTGTTATTGGCTTTATTTGATTGGAATACTAAATGCTTTTCAGGCTTGTCATGAGTAAGGTTTCTTTGTAGTTCATAAACCAAAACAAACAGAAGAAACTCTGAAATCCAACACCTTCCCAATCCAGTTGTTGAAGTCTCACGATTTTTTTTTGCCAGCTTCATGTGGTACGGTTCTTCTGTTTAGACACTAGATGCATTTTACAGTAAACTATGAGAAAACAACAGACTTCTTGACAACATTCCTGGAAGACCTAATGAATTGCCAAAAGCTACCTTAGAAATTTTTTAAAAAGAATTTGTTCCTTGATACAGGTTCTTCCCATAGTTAGGGTATGCATTAAATGAACCTTCTGTCTTTGTTTATTTATGGATGCTACTAAAAAGTTTAAAAAGCAGTACAACATGTTATATAAAAACATAGACTACCCATGCACCTATAGTCAACTAATCTATGACAAAAGAGGCAAGAATATACACTGGAAAAAAGACAGCCTCTTCAATAAGTGGTGCTGGGAAAACTGGACAGCCACAGGTAAAAAAATGAAACTTGAACACTTCCTAACACCATGCACAAAAATAAACTCAAAATGGTTTAAAGATCTAGATATAAGACCAGATACTATAAAACCCTTAGTGGAAAACATAGGCTAAGCACTCTCTGACATAAATGACAGCAATATCTTCTCAGATCCACCTGTCAGAGTAATGGCAATAAAAAGAAAAATAAACAAATGGGACTTAATTAAACTTCAAAGTTTCTGCACAGCAAAGGAAACCCTAAACAAAATGAAAAGACAACCCACAGAATGGGAGAGAATACTTGCAAGTGAATCAACTGACAAGGGATTAATCTCCAAAATTTACAGACACCTCCTACAGCTCAATACCAAAAAAACAAACAACCCCATCAAAAAATGGGCAGAAGATCTAGGCAGACAATTCTCCAAAGAAGACATACAGATGGCCAAAAAACACATGAAAAGATGTTCAACATCACTCGTTATTAGAGAAATGCAAATCGAAACCACTATGAGGTACCACATTACGCCAGCCAGAACGGCCATCATCAAAAAGTCTACAAACAATAAGTGCTGGAGAGGGTGTGGAGAAAAAGGAACCCTATTACACTGTTGGTGGGAGTGCAAATTGGTGCGACCACTGTGGAAAACAGTATGGAGTTTCCGCAGAAAACTAAAAATAGAATTGACATTTGATCCAGCAATCCCACTCCTGGGCATCTATCCAGAAGAAACCATGACTCGAAAAGACACATGTACTCCAGTGTTCACTGCAGCACTCTATACAATAGCCAAGTCATGGAAACAATCTAAATGCCCATCGACAGAGGAGTGGATAGGGAAGATTTGGTACATATACATAATAGAATATTACTCAGCCATTAAAAGGAACGAAATAACAGTATTTATAGCAACATGGATGGACCTAGAAATTATCATGTGAAGTGAAACCAGTCAGACAATTAGACACCAACATCAAATGCTATCGCTTACATGTGGAAACAATGAACTTCTTTGCAGAACAGATAATGACTCACAGACTTTGGAAAACCTATGGTTTCCAAATGAGACAAGTTGGGGGTTGGTGGGATGCACTGAGGGTTTGGGATGGAAATGCTATAAAATTGAGTTGTGATGATTTTTGTACACCTATAATTGTAATAAAATTAATTAAGTAATGGGGAAAAAAAACATAAAGTCCAATTGCCTGAATTTAAATCTTAACTATGCCACTAACTAGCTGTGTGAGCTTAGACAAGTTACTTAACCTCTTTACACTCCCATTTCCTCATCTGTGACGTGAGGATAGGAATAGCACCTATCTAGGTAAATAACAAGGACCTACTATTTAGTACAGAGAACCATATTCCATATCTTGTAATAACTTATAATGGAAAAGAATCTGAAAAAGAATATAATATATACATATATTTATGCACACATTATATGTTTAACTAAATCTCTGTATACCTGAAACTAATAAAACATTGTAAATCAACTATATTTCGATTTAAAAAAAGCATAGCATCTGCCTCTTTTGGCTGTTGTGAATATTAAATGTGCATAAATAGAAGAGTACTTGGCCTGGAGTAAGCCCTCTAGAAGTATTAACACATTTACATGTTTTATACGTCTTCCATGAGGCAGGCCCTGTATTATACTTTCTCTCTCATCCTTAAAAGGGTCCTGAAAGATTGTGTCTTATTTCAAATACTGATAGCTTACAATAGCACTAATTGAACACCTACTATCTATATACCAGGCACTGTTTGGGGTACCAAGCCCGTATCATCTCACTGAAGCTTCATAATAAGTCACAGAAATATAATTTTTCCCAATTTACATATGAGGGAACTGAGATATAAAACTGCATAGAAAAATCAATTAGGGAAAATACTTTGGTACTTTTTTAGATAATGGAAAACCAGCTCCAGGGCATGGCCAAGGAGCATCACTTAAAAAGAGAAAGAGCTGAATTGTTCTATAAAGTGAAGTTGGAAAAATCTTCAAATATCCAGGAATTGTCTAGGAGAGGACTTGGACAGGATGGGAGTGAGCAAGGATCTGCATCAGAGTCAGGGGTTCAGGGGTGATGAAGAAATTTGGCAGATAATGTGATATCCCTGTGATAATGACTTGCGATTTTTAAGAATAGAAACATTTAAAATTTAGCTTTAAGTAACCTGCTTTGCCATAATGTAACTTTCCTTTTGTTATTCCCTATTTGCTGTCATTAAAGTGTCTTACCCACTATTCTTTAACATGTGGTATTTTATTTAGGAGAACTTGGGGATGGGGGAGGAGGCATTTCCCTGAAACATCAGCATGGAGTACAGAGAAAATAAACATCAGCTGTAAAAAAAAAAAACATAACATCAAGAATTCAGTATAAATAGACCATGTGAATAAGACATGCCTAAGAGGAACGTAACACATCCAGTAAACCTTGAAGATACAGAGAAGAGGGTCAGCGGGTATATTGCAGGATTGCAGCTTGAAACATTTCTACTTCAATATTAAGGTGTGTTACAGAGATCGGGGGACTTGTTACAGAGGCTGTCCCTTTTGCTGACCCCTGGGTTATTTGGAGGAGCACACTATATGGTAGCAAGAAGGGACTTTAATAACATGTATCTAGTCCAGAATCTTCCTTTAACAGACTTGGAAACCAAGACTGGTGAAGAAAGTGACTTATCTAATTCCAAACAAGGAGAGGCAGAGGAAAGACCACGAGGACCAGATCTCCTGAGTAGAAGCCTGTGGGCAGTCCCCTCTGCCCCGGCCTCTTTCATTCGAGACCATTCTGTGCTTTGAGGATGCTTTGGGAAAGTCCTAGTGATTTAGAACTCTCCAGTGGGCCAATTGGCTGAGCATTTGGGAAATTCTGAATCACATCGGATGGAATGTTTTGTTTACTTCCTCTCCACAGTGCTGAAGAGGAGCAAGCACTCTTTTTTCCCCCTCCAGCTAATTTGCTGAAAGCAGTAAATAATTCCCAAGTTCATCTGGTCTCTCTTGCAGCCAGTGTCTTCCGGTGGCCGCCATCCACTCACTAGTTTCAGAGAAGGAATATCATCTGAAATAGTTTACCGCTTTTCAGAAGTTAGCAAAGAGAAAGAAAAAAGGTCTTTTCCTAACTCTTCTCTTCGTTAAGCCTGCCACACCTACTACTAGTGGCAGATTTTTACGCTGAAGTCCCACAGCCAGGAATGGATGTGTGTTCAGAGATGGTTAAACCAGGACCATTAGTAATCATCTAGGTCAATGGGTTAGAAGCCCTTTTTTTTAAACCAAAGTCAATGTCCAGTCAATAAAAACCAATAAAACTGGAGCCTCCCAGGTTGAAGTTCAGAGTTGAGAACATTTTAATCTCTTCCTTGCTCTGGAGTAGCAGTCCCCAAGGCAGATCTCTAAAGAAGCAATTCTATATCTGGATACAAAGCTTCTCCCACTTAGTCATGCTATCCATAGTGACATTCATATTTCAGAATGATTTTTCCCAAGGTCCTATGGCTAATGAGTAACATGTCTGGAATCGAACTTAGTCCATTGACTCTCCTATAACTCACTTAAGTGGTAAACACTCTTTTGACTTCTGTCTCACCTGGAATTAAGATCTCCTTGGAGGCAGAGAGTGATGGAGTGAGGCTGGACAGGCACTGTGCTTCTGTGTGCTATAAGCTGCGAAGATTCGGTGAGATAGAGCAAGTGGAAGCTATGATTGGACCTGACTGATCTAAACTTAATGCATAGCCTACAAACATGCAAAGAACGCACACAGAAATATTCAGTAGAATTCTCAAGAGATTTTAAATTTCTCTGTCATCTGCCATTTTCTCTTTACATGGATCCAAAAATGGTCCCAGGATGCCTCACAGTCCTGAAGAAATAGTACATGTAGGAATCATGCTACACCAGTTATTCTTTTTATAAAAATGTGATGGTGGGAGATATTTACCAGGCCATGTAAGACAAAGGGAATTAACTTTGATCAGATGGAGTCACACAGTCAGCTCACCATGGGACCTGAGGCCAGTTATTTCATCCCATTACTTTAGTCACATCCCTCACAAGAAAAAGTGAGAGGCCCTCAGCACAATGCCTGGTATAGTAAGCGTGCAGCAGTATTAACTGTTATTATTACTATGTAACTAGCTTAATAATAATGCAATGCCTGATATAGTAAGCAAGCGGCAGTTTATTATTATTACTGTGGAACTAGCTTAATAATAATGCTCCTGACCACAACCCTTTTGGGCTTATAGTTATCAAAGTCCTCATTGTCCAAATGAAGAAACTGAGATCTGGAGAGTTTAAATGCTTTGCCCAAAGTCACACAGTTAGAAAAGGGACAGAAAGTGAGATATAAAACCGGGACCTCCGGAGTTCCTGGTTAACGAATCCGACTAGGAACCATAAGGTTGCCGGTTCGATTCCTGGCCTTGCTCAGTGGGTTAAGGATCCGGTGTTGCTGTGAGCTGGTGTAGGTTGCAGACGCGGCTCAGATCCTGCGTTGCTGTGGCTGTGGCGAAGGCCGGCAGCTACAGCTCCTGTTAGAACCCTAGACTGGGAACCTCTATATGCTACGGGTGCAGCCCTAGATAAGGCAAAAAGACAAAAAACAAAAAAAAACAGGACCTTCTGACTCCAATGCCCACTGCTTTCCACTACCAGGCCCCTGATAAATTTTCACTTGGGTTTGATTTCATGGGAGAAATGTTTTTGCCAATACATATTCATCTGAAATGTTATTTGGGTGTCTCCCTTTTTCTTTTCATTCTGGAAAACTTGAAACGTAATGTACTTTCCAAGTAAAATTGTCTAATTAACTCTGAAAGAATTTATCCCTTCCTTCTATTTACATAAACTCTTATTTTTGGTGGCCTGGTTTTTATTTGGTTTTTTTGTTTGTTTTAAACATCATACTCTATTTCCCTTGGGTGTGTCTTTTTGAAAACTGTCCAGGTTGTCAGAAACAAGGGGAAATTCAAACAAGTTTTTGAGGGCTGTATTAGGTTATAGGGAGTAAAAAAACAATAAAAAAATTGTCTGGAATCTAGAAACTAACAGTAAAATTTCATTAAACTTATAGTTAAATGAAAATGACAATGCAGTAAATAGCTTCTAAGTGAGAGAAATGTGGAGAGAAAATAGAGGAGAATTCTGAAAGTCTGAAGAAAGAGAGATTTCTAAATTGGGGAATGACAAAAAAGGACTTTCTGAAATTTGGGCTTAGAGTTCTAGGGGGAAAAAAAAGTGTGTAACAGTAGAATCCCAAAGTTGGAAGACCCTTGTTCCTCCAAGAAAGTTAAATGAATAGTTTGTTTCCTCATTTATTCAACACTTTGTTTATCTCTCCTCTGCTGGTCTCTGGTATGTGCCAGGAGATGAATCCAATAGGCATAGCCTTTGCCCTTATAGAATTTAGAGTCTAGTTTGTTACGAAAAATTTTTTTCTACCATGTTGTACTTCTAGGAGAAAGTAAAGAGCAGGAGGCACTGAATATAGAATTGTCTAGTCAGAACTTTAAGTATTCATGCATTTGCCAGCCAATTTTATTAGAAAGCAAATGTTATTCCACGTGTGTCATTCTAAGTTGTTGTGACTCCACTTAGGTTCAACCTAGACCAACCATTACACTGAGTGAAAGATGTATTCATTTTAAGGTCTTCCTTTTATTGAGGAGAATTAATCATCTGCTAGTGTATATTGGAACTTAACAAGAAACTGTGTAAATCTTATCACTAGAAGGGTACTAGGGTGATTTCTCTAGGGGTAAGCAACCACTTCAGCACTGTCTGCCAGCAACTTTGCTATTTGAATCATAGGTTCTTTTTAAGATTAATGCGAATAATTAGCAATCGTTGTCTCTTAGGGCCATCAGCTTTCTTAGGAGCTCATTCTTATTCCATGCTTAATTTTGATTTCAGAGACATTTGGAATAATAACTGAAAATTTGGAAAGAGGAATTTTTTATTTGCCACCAAAATCTTTTATTTTATCCAGCAGGAAAAAAAAAGTACATTTTTTTTTCTGGGGGAAGAGTTCTTTTATTCATTTTTGGAGTAATGAATATTTATCCCAGTATGCTGCACAATCTAGTCCAGCAGAATGATACCAAGTTCAGACAGGAGAGACCCGAGTCGTCGTCCTAACCACGCCACTCAGAGGGTTTCAGTTTTTCATTTGTGAGATGGGGATGATATTCATAACAGGATAACTAGGAAAGCATAGGCAAAGTAGACAGCTTTTATAGTTTTTGCCTACTAGAATGAATTTACTTTTTCTGGAAAATTTCCTCTGAGAGCTAGCCATGCCTCTATATGGCGCAGAGCATGTGGCACAGACCTAACCAATCTGAACAGAAAATGACAATGCTTATAAAAATAAAACCACAGTGACCAGAGATGGACGAATTATTCAAACCAGTTGAATCAGAAATGAATTCTGGGAATTATGTAGGAGCTACTGGTGGAGGTGGTGCTCTCTTTGTTCTCTTGAAGTGAAACCTGGAAGGATATGGTCCTGTAGAAAGGATATGAGCCTGTCTCTACAAAGTGGGTCTTGAGAAGGAAGTCCCCTCTGAGAAAGGAGAACTGATTGCTCAAGGTCATGGTGCCCTGATAGTGTGGTTTAAGTCTCTGGAATGCGCCATGTCTGAAACTAGCTGGGGGTCCTCACTTGAGCAAACCTACTGTAAAAAGATATTTATGAGATAATTAAGGACATTTCCATCCACAGATGATTAAATTATGCCAATACAATATTATTATTTAGAAGTGAAAGTGGATTGTGACTTGATAAGAACATATCTATGTAGAGAGATTGTGGTGAAATAAAATGAGATGGGAGATTTTCTTTAAAATCCTTCATTTAAATAAAACATAGCAAAAGTGGAAAAATATTGACAATTGTTGAGAGGTTGATATGCATATGGTAATTTTTATATTTTTCTTTTGTGTGTGTGTATGCTTTCAAGGTAAAACTTTTGAAATAATCCAACCATATACGTCTTTCTTTAAAAAAAAAATCTGCGAATTTATTGTTGGCTAAAGAACAAAATCTAAACTCATGAACCTCCCTTTATAGATTGAACCCAAACTGGTTTTCAGCCTACTTCCACATTCCCTATAATCCTGACTTGCATAACTTCCTTTTCCCTAAACCCTTCATGACTCCAAATCTTTGTGGATCCCATTGCCACTGTCCAGAATTTCCTTGCTTTCCTTCTCATGTGGAAAATCTATTCATCCCTAAGGCCTACACAACATGTTTTATACTGAGGCAACGAGTTCAGTCAGTATTAGACATTCTCTCCAAGTTTCCCCTTTATCAATGACTCTCCTACAGATCTCACTGCATTCTACTGTAATTACCAAGCCATGTTTCTGTATCTCTATTCCCAGCACCACCATTGTGCTCAGGAAACAAGGAGTGCTTGATAAGTGTCTATCAAATGAACGCAATACTTGCAGAGTCAATTCTTTCTTTGTGAATGTCCTCCTGATGACCTAAAGAGAGCGAATACAGAAGCAGCCTTTTTTCCCTCTTGCAGTGTTTTTCTCCTGTCCTGTAAATCTTCCCAGAAATTTCACTTCTCTACCATGGAAAGGCACTCACAATTCTAAACTTCCAGGCTACAGAAATATGTTAATATTTCATTTGTAAACACCGCCAACAAATTGACTCTGTCATTAAGATTTAATGATTTTTAGCCTAGCTGGGATTTATCTTTAGAAAAACACAGAGACTTGATTCCTTTAATGATCTTTTATTTTTTTTCCTGACCCAGCAATACCTAATTTCTACTTGATTGCTCTGTGTTGACATTTAGTTTAGTTCTTTGAGTTCCTCCCCAAAGCACCATGTGATTTCCTCTTTTTTTTTTTCTTTTCACCACTTTTGGGTACTTGGTTCATTATCACTCTAACAGGAATTTTGAGTTTTCTGAATGATTTTAAGTCAAATAAGCCATTTGGGGGGTGAAGTATTGATAGTTGTAATGCACAAGACCTTGAATGTGTATGTGCTTCCTCTCAGTGAATGAGATCTCCTCTTCAGTATGATGATAGGATATTTAAAAAACCTTTGCTTATCTTATCAGCAAAGATAAGAAGAGCTTGGTCATGAGTCATCAGCAAATGAACGGAGGAGGAGTTCCCTTTGTGGCTCAGTGGTTAACGAATCCGCCTAGGAACCCTGAGGTTGCGGGTTCAATCCCTGGCATCGTTAAGTGGGTTAAGGATCTGGGGTTGCTGTGAGCTGTGGTGTAGTTTGCAGACACGGCTTGGATCCCGCGTTGCTGTGGCTGTGGTGTACGCTGGTGGCTACAGCTCCTGTTAGACCCCTAGCCTGGGAACCTCCATATGCCATGAGTGTGACCCTAGAAAAGGTAAAAAGACAAACAAAACAAAACAAGCGAATGGAGGAGCACAATATGGTATATGCATAGAATGGGATGACATTCAGCAATAAAAAGGAATGACCTTACTAATACATGCTACATGGATAAAAACATTGTGCTAAGTGAGAGGAGACAGTCATAAAAGACCACGTGTTGTATTATCCCATCTATCGGAAGTGCCCAGAGTTGGCAAATCTGTAGAGACAGGAAGAAGATAAGCAGTTGTTTGGGGCTGGGAGGGTTGCAGGAAAATGGGGTAGATTGTTAATAAGTATAGAGTTTCTTTGTGAAGTCATTAAAATACCCTGGAATTAGGTAGAAGTAATGGATGGATAACTTTGGGAACATGATAGTAATAAGTGCATTGTAACTTATCCTATATAAATTAGACCTCAATAAAGCTATTAGTTTGCTTTAAAACTTAGGCAAAAGAATTGGATATATTATTTTTAGGGTCATGCTGACTGGTCTAACACTCAGACTCAAACATTAGCAAATTTGTTTTCTCATTCACCTAGCAGATACACCTCGTAGGCAAGCAGTCTCCTATGTATTTGTTCAGAGCTGCAGGTTCTTTCCATATTATGCCTCCAGGTCCTCAGAGTCCTCTGTATGCAGCTGGAAGATGGGGAAAGGGAGACGAAAGAGGCACATCCATTTCTCTGCACTCTCAGTCTAGGAGTACCCGCTAGCACTTCTATTGGAGTTTCATTATGTCACATAGCACATCTCATTGCAAGGGACCCTTGGAGATGAAAGGGACTCTTGGAGATGCAACTGAGTTGTGGTCCAGGAAATAGAAGAAACTGGTTTATCAAATGGCTATCCAGTCTCTGCAAGACTGTTCCCACCCTTCCCAATTCTCTCCATCCTCTCTCCCTTTTCTAACTTATTTGTGTTTATTTTCCAGTTCTTTCTCTAACTAAGCCTAATATAGTTCTGTATTCTATACATTCTTAGTCTTTACATTGGCACATGTAGTATACATCTATGAGAGCCTTTAGATTGTTCAAAATTCCTTAAGTGGAAAGAGAGTTCAGATTTCTTCATATGCCACACAAGGGGAGTTATCATTCAGTCCATTCACTCCTTCATTCATAGTTTTTGTCAACATGTTTTTCTTTAACAGAAGTGTTCTTGCTGCTTCCCACTTAGAATCTTCAAGGGTCGCCCACTGCTTATAGGTACAGTTTTCAACTACCAGGCTGTAGACTTCTGTTAGTCCACAGAGAAGTGATCAAAATTAAGACAGTGTTATGTGGGGTGTGTGTAGGTTGCGGTGTGTAGGGGTGTGTGTGTGTGTGTGTGTGTGTGTGTGTGTGTGTCTGTGTGTCTGTGTGTCTGTGTGTGTGTTTGAGTGCTTCAGGTTGCCAATGGTCCTAGTTCAAAAAACTTATTTAGGGATTTTGTCCTTCAAATTTTGGGATTATTAAATTTTTCTTCTTTCGCGAACCCATGGGATTAGTTGTTTGCTTTTAAATGCCTTTCCATTCTAAAGTAGATTTAACTTCATACTTCATCATAGTGTGGAAAGACATATACTTTGAGAACCAGAGAGATATTTTTTTAAGTGTCTTTTACTGGGATTCATAGATGCAAACCACTGCCTTTGGAAAGGATAAGCAATGAGATTCTACTCTATAGCACCGGGAACTATCTCTAGTCACTTAATGATGGAGCATGATGGAGGATCATGTGAGAAAAAGAATGTATATAGGTATGTGTGACTGGGTCACTTTGCTGTACAGTAGAAAACTGACAGAACACTGTAAACCAACTATAATGGGGAAAATAAATATCATTAAAAAAAGGTGTCTTTTGAGAGAAAAGTTCAGTGTTGTCACTCACAGAACACTTGGAAGATACTTCTTCTTCATAGTTCTGATCACATGATGTGTAATTTTGACTTCTGCTTAGAGGGCATGTGTCTATATATAGTTCATGGGGATAAGAGTGAAGACTCTTCCAGGAATTTAGGGAGTGCTGTGAAGAGGGTGAGAGGGCGTGTACTAGGTCATGTGTGAATTTCCCATAAAATTGAGAGTGACGGAACAACAACCTATGGGCTTAACTACAATCTGTAGAGGAGGAAGAATTTGCTTCTACCCTTTCGGGTTCTGTGGCTGGCCTGAGAATTAAACTGGCCTAAGGGATATTAAAAGGAGAAAAGCATACAAATTTATTTTTACATGTACACAGGAGTCTTCAGAAGGAAAATGACCCAAAAAAGCCATTAGGCCTCATTGCTTATAAACCTTTTTACACAAAGAACAAATAAATTGGGATGTGACAAGACGAGTGGCCTTGGGCTGGCACAGTACATTGTCAGACAGTGACAAGGAAATATGTGGGGAAACTACGTAAGATAAGAGTTCTTTTAGTAGGTTTGTTTGTGGAGGTCCATTTTGGAGTCAACTCCCAGTGTCTGGTGAGATGAAAACATGGAGGGTGCCTTTCTCATGGGAAATTTTACAACCTGCTTTTAGGTAGAAAGGGAAAAGTCAAAGACTCTTATTGAATCTGATCTTTCTCAAGTGCCCTCAGCTCATAATATCTAAGAGGCCACAGCAACATATTTGGGGTGGCATGTGCTGAACCCCTTCAAGATCATAATGTGCAGTTAGAACTCCCCACTCTATTTGACTGACTTTCTCATTCATAGATTCAAGTCACCTTTACTTGTATACAACCCCCCCCCCCAGATGTTTTCTACGTGCTGTTGTTTTAGAAATGAGATGAGCCACTTAAAAATAATAGTCCGGGAGTTCCCTTGTGGCACAGTGGGTTAAGGATCCATTGTTTTCACTTCAGCAGCTTGGGTCACTGCTATGGTGCGGGTTAGATCCCTGGCCTGGGGCTGGGCATGCACCAAAAAAATAAAATAAAGTCCAAAACCTCAACACTAGACCCAAAGTAGCCATAGCACAGATTAGTAAACAGCTCTTCTCTCAAACCCATGTGTGCTGACATCCTGTGTGTGGCACCATGTGGGTCCTCATGCAAGTCATGCCAGGCCTTTGGGCCTTAGTTTTCACCAATATAAAATGGAAAATGTCTCTTCATTTCTAACAGTGTAGAAATGGAATGATTTCTGCCTCATGCATATGTACTTTGGGGTAAAATCATGTTAAGGGCTTTGTTTTCTACCTATGGTTAAATCCTAACACACTCCTAAGTAAATAAAATGCATTATGTGTCTGAAACTTCAGTGGAAGCCATCTGTTACCTGGGTGTCATAGAAAGACAACCAGAGACAGATTTTGCCTTTTTATCAGCTAATCATGCTCCAAATGGATCCAGGCTGCCCCTGACAGTGGCAATTCCATCCTTACTCCAGCAGCAATGTGCAGCTTTATGTCATTTCAGGACTTTTCTTCCAGCTCTGGTGCCCACATTCATAGGAAGAAAAGAGATGAGACCTGGGATTGGGTCCTCCTGGAATCATAAGGATAGTTTGTAATAACCTATATGGGAAAAAAGAATGGATATATTTATGTATGACTAATTCACTTTGCTGTACACTTGAAACTAATACAACATTGTACATCAAATATACTACAATAAAACTAATTTTTTAAAAAAGGTCATTACTGTTTTAAAAACGTTAATAAGAAAACAGGTACTGCATTAGCATGAATGCTTCTCCTCTTGAAAAGGAGGTGCTAATGGAGAATGTAACAATTTGGAATCACTGAAGATGAGGAAGAAGGAGAAAACTTGTCTATGATAGGTAAATGGATAAAAAGGCAAAATCTTTCTCTGGTTGTCTTTCTATGACAAAAATCCTCTAAATCTTCTGAAACTACGTATGGTCCTGTTTCTTCTCTCCTTCTCTTTCTCTACTTTTTTTTTCTCATCCCTCTTTTCAGAGCTGATCAGAATGAGTGATGGCCAAATACCAAACTTTTCTTGAAAGAGTGTGTCTTCATAGTAGCCGTGTATCATCTGAAGTCTGGGGTCTGGGGATTCTCCTTCTGTGATTACAAAATAGGCAAGCGGGGAAGTTCCCATTGTGCTCAGCAGATTATAAATTTGACTAGTATCCATGAGGATGGGGGTTTGAGCCCTGGCCTTGCTCAGTGGGTTAAGGATCCGCCATTGCCATAAGCTGTGGCATAGGTGGTAGACGCAGCTCTGATTCGACCACTAGCCTGGGAACTTCCATATGCCACAGGTGCAGCCCTAAAATGGGAAAAAAAAAAAAAGTAGACAAGGAGACTGACTGTCTTACTGCCCTGCCTTCCCACATCCTCTCCAGGAGGACACTCAGGGCTGCAGTATCAGCAGGGTCCTGCCCGATGCTTGGCGTGCAGCTGCAGCAATTAGAATTGAAAAAGCTCTGTCCTATTTTTTGAGAAGGGCAACTGCCTGAATGACTCCTGACCTGTGATGTGCTCGCAGGAGAGGTATTCTCCCACATAAAGCTCAAACTGTCTTTGGAACTGCCCTCCTCCCAGCTCCTCTTGTTAAATGTTCTTCCCATTCTTCAACGTCCATTTCAAATATCAGTTCCTCCATCAGGCCTTTCTTGACCTCCTCTTGGCTCCCTTTGCCTCTCAGCTCAGAGCACATGTTTATAGCAGAGTCTTGCAACTCTAAGTACCCTTGGCCAATCTGGTAAAGTAGTCCAGGGCCTCCTCATGTGAAGGAACCCCTTAAAGAATGCTTGTCATTCATAGGATGACCCTAAACTATTTATTTTAATCTATGTGTATCTTGGCTTGATAACTATTCTCTATTTTGAATTCACTCTATCCCTGATTCTTAAATTAACTAATGAACTTGAGAACCCTTGGCTTCTGATTCTGACCATGTGCAATGTTGGTCATAAGTAAAGTACACAAAGGAGAGAGGTCACAGGGCAATTTTAACAGGTGGGTGTTACCTTCACTCATTTGTATCATAGTCACAGTCGTATTTATCTTATTTCTCTCCTCTAAGCTAGATTCCAGGGACATGTTTTTCTAAAGTCAGGCTTTGAACTTGGCAGGTGCTCAAATGGTTAATAATTTGAATATTATGGATTAATTGACTTAGCAGTCTAGAAAGATGGTATGAATCCAATCTTTTCCGTGTGTGTGCAGCTCACCCTGAGAGAGAAAGACAGAAAGAAGAAATAGGACAGATAGTGTGACAGCAGGCTTAGTCCTATATTCCATTTTGAAAGTTTTCTTCACTTCTTTTGCATTTCCTCTTCCCATGTAAAGTCAAAATTCAAAACCAGATTATCAGTTGCATCTTCAAGATGGATTTCTAGGAATCATTTCCCTATTCAGACCTACTACAACCAAATTATCATATTGTCAGAGTTCCTGTCGTGGCTCAGTGGTTAATGAATCTGACTAGGAACCATGAGGTTGCGGGTTCAATCCCTGGCCTTGCTCAGTGGGTTAAGGATCCGGCGGTGCCGTGAGTTGTGGTGTAAGTTGCAGATGTGGCTCGGATCCTGTGTTGCTGTGGCTGCAGCGTAAGCCAGCAGCTACAGCTCCGATTAGACCCCTAGCCTGGGAACCTCCATATGCAGCGACTGTGGCCTAGAAAAGGCAAAAAGACAAAAAAAAAAAAAAAATCATATTGTCATTTATAAATTAGTAAGACTTTTTTTCAAGATTTTATGCTTTGCAGAGACATTCATGTTTTAATCTTTTTTCCATTAACAGATTTAAGTTCCTGCTATGTACTAATATTGGGCATTACTTGGGGACTGGAGAATATTCAGTGTCATGTAACAATAGTTCCCCAATCTGGCTGACCGCCTGAGTCACACAAGAGCCCATTCCTGAGCCCTTTCCTGGAGTTCTGAGTCAGGATAGCTGGTGGATCAGGTGCTAGGAATGCATATCTTTAAAATAAATCTTCCCAAATGGTGCTAATGAACAACTGGGAACCACTGAGGTTCAAAGCATTGGTCTTGCCCACTAGACACAAGAAAACACAATCAAAAACTTTTATTATGAAATATATAATATATAATGTTATGTTATCAAACATATAATTTTATGTTTAAAGCACTTTACGAATTGTACATTTTATGCAATGCTCTCATATCCCTATCTTTTCTGTAAGGCTGGTAAAACAATGGTTTTCTTCTATTTTCTTAATGGATATTGAGGCAAAGACATCAACTGATTTCCCTAGAAACCCCAAGTCCTGACCAAGCCCAGATTCAAATACCGTGTATCCCAAGCCCTTTACTCAACAAATTCCATGCATCCAAGGAATTTGTTCATGATGAACAAATATCTAGCTCCGGCAGCAGAGAGAATCAGGGGCATGTAAAAGTAAAATGACACCAATGATTCAGAGACCCATCAGTAAAGCAGGTGTTTTCTGGATGAAAATCTAATCAAAGGAAAAGAACAGAACGTTTTCCTCCTCCTCTTTAAGTAGTCCAATGTGTGTGGTTTCACTTTTATTTATTTTGGAGTTCCTAAACTCATTTACATGTTTACTGGTGGGATTAACCATATTTTGTTTTGTTTGTTTTCATTTTCTTTTAAGAAGATAAAGTGAAAGGAAATCTATGACTAGCCCATCTTTCCACCCCATCGGTAGCTGATATGCTGTTTCTCAAGGTTCCTTGTGCTCAGCTTCACCTATTTTTTTTTTTTTTTTTGACCAGCTCAGCCCTTTATGTTAGAGTCCCTGGGGACTCCCATTAAGGCATAAGGTAACAGGCATAAGATGGTGCACTTGAGGATGTCCAATGTAAGTTTTTGTAAGGTCCTATAAAATGATAAGCATAGGCATAGCCATTTTCACAGCATAGAGAAAGGGCTCTATATGGGATTAGAGCAGATATATAGGATTAGAAAAGTAGATCTAAATAGGATTGAGGAAGAAGGCAGACTTCCTGTGAGAACTTTAAAGCTATGTGGCTGGACCATGGTTCTCAAATCCTGTGCCTGTGACAAGGTTCCTGCAGGATAAAGTGCAGGTATGTGAGGCTCTTCATTCATTGGGCACTGCCGAACCAACCCCCCTCCCACCCACCCCCGCTGCTCACACCTCCTGCTCCAGGCCTATCAGACTACTCATGGTTCTTACAACATTCTTACTTTCCTATCAGCCTCTGCCTTGGCTCAAGGTGCCCATTCTGATGAAGATAAAAACCATCTGTTCGTGCTCCCAGGACATCCTTCCCTAATGTTATGATATCTGTTCAAAACTGAGTTCAGGTGTTATTGCTTCCTACAAAGCCTTTTCTGGGCACCACTCTGGCCCAAATATAACTGGCCATTCTCTCCTCTTCCCCATCTTAGTAGATGCTGACCTTGCCCAAAACCAAAGTTTTGATCCTCTGTTTTATACACACCACATCCAGTCAACCAACTATCCTATTGTCTCTACTGTCTGAATATACCCCCGATACAGTCACTCCTCAGCATCTCCAAAGCTTTCACTCTAGTCTAAGCCACAGTCTACCTGCAGATGATTTATTTTAATAGCCTCCTAATTATGTCTTCTGTTTTCATCCTAGCCCCATTTCTACCTAATCCTTATGTGACAGTGATCCTTTTAAAATGTAAAGTGGATCATGTCTCAACTCTTTAATATATTTGAATGGTTTTCCATCTCACTCAGGGAAAGAGCCAAACTCCTAACCGTGTCTACAAGGTCCTATGTAACCTAGAGCCCTACCACCTCTACAAATCCCTCTTCTACCATTCTTCACCAGATTAGGGTCTCCTGTACCTTCAAGCATGCTTCTGCCTCAGCATCTTTGCAGCTGCCTTGATTTTGCCTGGAAACCTCATCCCCCAGTAACCACATGGTATATTCCCTTACTTCCTTTAGGCCTTTGCTCAGAGAGAACTTAGCCAGAGAGGCCTCTCTTGAGCATACCCCTTCAAACTCCCCATCACTTTAATCTGCTTTTTTCTTATGCCTAGAATTTGTACATGGTCTATCTTTCCATATATAGCAAGAATTTTTTTTGTTACTATGTCTCAACATTAGGTATAGTACTGGGACAGTCTTTTTTTTTCTTTTTTTTGGCCAAGACCATGAAATGCAGAAATTCCCAGGCCACTGATTTAACCCACGGTGACCACTCCACAGCAGTGACAATGCCAGACCCTTAACTCCCTGTGCCACCAGGGAGCTCTGGGACAGTCTTTTGATCTCCCAATCGTGATCTGGAGAAAAGCCAACATAGAAACTGAAGCTTAAAAAAGTGTATGGAAGGGAGTTCCCATTGTGGCTCAGAAGATTACAAACCCAACTAGTATCCATGAGAATGTGTGTTTGATCCCTGGCCTCTCTCAGTGAGTTAAGGATCTGGCATTGCTGTGAGCTGTGGTGTAGGTTATAGACATGGCTCCCATCCCACTGTGGCTGTGATATAGGCCAGCAGCTACAGCCCCAATTCTACCCCTAGCCTGGGAACTTTCATATGTTGCAGGTGCGGCCCTAAAAAGACAAAAATAGTCATATTAATAAAAATAATTTAGCTAATCCTTTTGTATTATAATGTAATTTGCCTCACAAAGCATCCTGCACACCACCTGAGGGCCCACATGAGCTCACAAGGGACAACCACTCATTCTATGTGTAGAATGTTGTAAGAAATGAACTGGGACCTGGTGACAGCCCCATTCAAAGCCTGCATCTTCAAGTATCTTGAAAAGGCAGCAGCAATCCCACTAATCAATGTCTTACTAGAAAGGAGGCCAGGTCACCAACTACTTTGCCTTCAGGAGAATAATATGAAGAGAAACATTGATGTATAGCTCAGAGAGGAGGAGGAGGAATTCAGAATTTCATATCACAGAAAGGAGAACGGACCACCTACTTGGTGATGACAACAGGACTGAATCCGTGTCTCCCCGAGTCTATTTACTAGTCCTTCCAGTAGGGCAGCTAAAGGAGGTTGTGAGTTATCTAGAAATATGGGGGAAGTTCATCATGATTCTAAAACCATGTGATCCTCTCAACAGATGCAGAAAAAGCTTTACGCAAAGACTAACACCCATTTCTGATAATAAAAAAAAAACCTCCAGAAAGTGGGCGTAGAGGGAACTGACCTCAACATAATAAAGACCATATGTGACAAACCCACAGCCAATATCATTTTCAGTGGTGGAAAGCTGAAAGAATTTCCACCAAGATCAGGAACAAACCAAGGATGTCACTCTCACCCCTACTATTCAATATAGTTTTGGGGATCTTAGCCATGGCAATCAGAGAAGAAAAAGAAATAAAAGAAATCCAAATTGGAAAAGGAAAAGTAAAACTATCACTGTTTGCAGATGACATGATTCCACACCTAGAAAATCCTAAAGATGCTACCTAAAAGGGCTCATAAATTCTGAATGAGAGTAAGTGGACTAGAAGTAATAGGATGGATAGTATAAAACAGCCCTTATTGTGTAACATTGCCTTTGAAAATGAACGGCTTTGCTGGGGGGTATTTTTCCTCAGGGGAAGTGGCCAGATGAGCTGGTGAGTAAAGACAGAAGGACTTTGCTGTCCAGCAGCCCGGGCAGGAATATTTTGTATGAAAACTGGTCAGGTCCCAGGCCTACAGATATGAATGGAGAGGCATTGTTCTCTGGGAGATCTGAGGAAAGGCATTGACCTCTAAGGTTCTGATTGAATGAGAGGAAAACACACTTTCATTTGGTAAAGAGGAAACTCTATGCTGTCTCAGCTGCATTTTGTTTTAACATCCTTGCTCAAGACCTTCTATTTTCCATCAAGGAGAGTTTAGTGGTGTCTTTCTTCTGCATATTCCTGTGTTACATGGTGTTACCTTTGTTCATATGGCTAGCTCCTGTCTGCCCCACTATGAGCCCCATGAAAGAAGAAAAATTATTGTTAGATCATCTTTTATTAACAATAACTGAAGAGAGATGGTATCACTGTGTACGTATGTGTCCCCTTGAAGCATTCAGTGGAATAGTAAAGTAATACGCAAGTGTTATCGCTCATACCCCAGGTTGCCTCTGACTCACTCTACAGCCTCTCAGAAGGCACATACCCTCTCTCTCTTTTGGTGCCTTCACCTGCAAAATGTGAAAATGTCAGAACCTCTCCCACTTCACTGAACTCTTGACAAGAAAGTGAAGGAATGAGGTTTCAATCTTCTATGAAGGACAAGTTTATTAATATGTAGGACTTGTCAATACGTGAGGGCAAGTGATCCAGGTTAGAGACAGATTCAATCTAATATATGATTTTTACCATAAAAGGAAAGAAATAAGAATTCATTGGAAAGAGTTATTTTTTTTACTTTTTAAGTGGACATTTTTTCCTATATTTTCCATTTCACTCTAGATCTATGATCTAGAAAGCTCAAAGTGAAGTTAAAATTTTCATTCCTCATTCTTACCTCCCTTTTGATTTCACATTTAATCTGTATTTTATTCTTTGCAGACCATTAGCAACAGATTTGGTTGGTAAGCAACCAAAACACTATTATTAGTAAATGTTCTATAAGTTTGTAAAATAAAGGAATTCTAGTGTCTCCTAGTCTTCTAGGTTCTGTCGCTTAAAAGAGTAAAACTGGTAGAAATGAAACTGAAAAATGAAAAAATGCTTCCACCTAACACAAGAAACAGAAGTGGAACCCTTATCTTCTTTATTTTTTTCCCAGCAATAAAACACAGTCCTGGTTTAATCAGTAGGAAATCACGCTTTACATTCTATTTGTCATCTAAGTATGCCATCATGAGTTTTCTTCACTTAGAGTCCTAATACCTACATGGTAATGAGGATAAAGAGAAGGTGAAGGGTTCAGAGATTTCTCATGACTGGAAGGAGACAGAATGAATTTATTTAGTGGTTGCTGAAGAGGCTAAGACATGCCTGTTTTAGGCTTTGTTTTCTTAAATCATTTGGGCACAAAAATTTCCTCTGTCATTAACCCCAGTTTCACTTATTAAAACAGAACATAACAAATTCCCTAAACGTTGATTTAAAAGGTCAGGAGTCCTTAAAGCAAATTCAAACTCTTGGCCTTTTTAGCCCATGAATTTAACAAAGATGGGTTTTCCCAGGAGTGCTTTAGCTAATGATGGAAATTTACGCCTCCCCACCATTTAGTCAATTTGAACGTAGTGGTGAAAATTCAAACACCTGTGGAAATCACTCTCTTGATGTCTAGTGACCCTAAGCCTTGAAGCAGCAAGTAAGTGTGTTTGACAACATATTCCTAAAATTGTTATCTGTAAGTAGAGACTTTTTAAAAAGAATCATCTTCAGAAGTCATGGAAATAGTGGGTTATTTAAACTCTTTCTAGATATAAAAATCTACATCTCCCCTCTGAACATCTCCCTCTGAATATCAGGTACTGGCCTCCTTGATCCTTCTGGACTGACCTAAGTCTCATCTCATCCATAAAACTGTTGTCTGATGTCTGGGAAATAATCGTTTCTGTTGTAGTTATAGATGGAAACATCCAATATGATATAATGATGTGTATTCTCTGTTTCCTGTGTGTTTCACCTTTCCCATCGAGTTCTTAAATTACTTAGGGTCAGAGATTTGATTAGGATCTCAAGAGACCCTAAGTATGGAAAAAAATGTCAGTATCTCCTCCACTACCACATCTAATTCAAAATAAAAATGATGTTATTAGGTCAAATAAGGATGAGTCTATAAAATTTCAAAAATTTTTATATTTATTTTGTGAAATGTTACTCCTTAAAATTTTTTCCTGTTTTTGGTGCCCTAAGCAAATGCCTAGTTGGCCTTTTGGGTAATCCTAATCTGTTTGGAGATAAAAACAAACATTATCCTCTTTGTGTATTCCCAAGAATAATTGGATTCTGTCAACGTCTATTAATTTGATTAATAGAGTCCTGGAGTAAATATCTATAAGACTGGAGGACACATTAGAGAATAATTTTCTTCTGAGCTCTGTAAGTGTGTGTTCTGTATATCTGAATTTTTTAAAAAAATAAGGGAAACATTCTATTTCTGTAGCTCAGATGTCCTCCTTTTCAAACTGTCCCAACAGAAAAATCTACTGTTACCAATGCTTCTACATTAGTTAGCAATGGAAAATTTGCTAATTATTTGTTAGGCATGATGAAGACATTTAATATCAGGCACCTACTGTAAACTTGAAATCTTCATTGATTTTTCTCCGAAGTTGAGCCTTGACTACACTATTCCAGGAGGGAGAAGAGGGCTTGGACCCTTCTCTCTATCCTACATCCTCAGTCCGCATTCTGGATTTAGTACCAAAGTCTGAAGCATCTTATCAAGTCAATTCCCTGACCAGGCTAGATTCCTCCTTACAAGGGACCTGGACTCTTATTTTGATCCCGTGATTCTTAGGCTCACTATGAGTCTGTGAAAATGATCATGTCTAGGTGTTGGACACCTTCTCCTTGAACTCCATGTTGATAAAGTCCTTCCTTTTGCCAATTATGTTTACACTTTTCCTTCTAATAGACTTCATTTTTTAGAGAAGTTTTAGGTTTGCAGCAAAACTGAGTGGAAAGCATAAAGAAATCCCATATCCTCCCAGCCCCCCTCCCCCACAGGTATAGCCTCCCTCATTATCACCATCACCCACCAGAGTGGTGCATTTGTTATGACTGATGAACCTAAATTGACACATCATCAGCCAAAATCCATAGTTTACATGATGGGTCACACTTAGTGATGTATATTCTATGAGTTGGGGCAAATGTATAATGGCATGTATTCACCGTTGTAATATCATATAGAATAGTTCCACTACCCTACTCTGCTTTCAGTCTGTTCATCCCTCTCTCTCCTGTGAACCTTGGCAACCATTCATCTTTTTATTATCTCCTTAGTTTTGACTTTTTCAGCATGTCATATAGTTGGCGTCATATAGTATGTAGCATTTTCAGATTGGCTTCTTTCACTTGGTAATAGGCATTTACATTTCCTTCACGTCTTCACAACTTGATATCTCATTTCATTTGAGCACGGAATACTATTCCCTTATCTGGAAGTATCACAGTTTATTGATCCATTTACATCCCAAAGGACATCTTGATTATTTCCAAGTTTTGGCAATTATGAATTAAACTGATAAAAATATCTGTGTACAGGTTCTTGTGTGAACCTAAGTTTTCAGCTCCTTTGAATAAATATGAAGGATCTCAATTGCTAGACTGTAGAGTAAGAGTACATTTGGTTTTATAAGAAACCGCTGAACTGTCTTCCAAGTGGCTTTACCATTTTTCACTCTCACCAGCAATGGGTAAGAGTTTCTCTTGCCCCACAGTTCTGTTCACTGTTCACATGGGTTGGTAGAGTGACTTGACTTGTAGCACTTACCACTGTCAATGGCTGATTAAGCACATGGTTCCCTAATACGACTATACTCTAGTCATTCGGTAAAATGGAATATTGGTGTGAACTCTCAAGCACAATGAATTCCACTTGAGGCCAAAAACAGACCTAAGGGAGACCCATTTCTCTTCCTCATTTGCAACTTGCCAAGTATTTTTTCTTAATCTATGTATTTTGGTTTCCTATTCTCCTAAATAAGGATAACAGATACCAACATATTTTAAAGAACAATTACCTAATAATATCCTTAAAGAATAAAACAAATATTCTGATAAGCATTACAAGTTTCTTAATGACTGATATCATGAGAAACGAAATTAAAGAATCTTATTCATGGCTGCCTAATGACAAGAATGTGTTTTTCTTCTTCACACTTAAAGTAATAAAGTGCAATGTGAGTATAAATTTAGAAATTTAAAAATACTTCTCTATCTATCAAACCTAGAAGTGAGAATGAAGAGTATTCGTGGGATGTTCTAATGGGAATAAACAACATATGTGAAAGAAAAAAATAGAAACAAAATTTTTTTTGCTTAAATGTAAAGGTTTTTATCCATTAAATTCCTAAAACTTATCTAGTTCTCAAAATTATTTTTTTCTATTCCCTGTAGTTCTCTTTGGGAAACTGTCCCAATCTATTAGACCTGTTATTAAGATAAAATTTCTCACTCTGGAGGTACTGGAAAAAAAAAAGCAATTGTTTTTTCAGTAATTCTATATTTGTGATGAGATCTGTGTTATAGTGTGTTAGGGTGATGAAGTGTGTGGCTTAGGAAGGTTCACTCAAGATTAAGCAAAGTGTTTTCAAAAGACTCACTTGAGTCTCCATTTCCACAGTCTGGTCCTTAACCTTGGGGATCTAAGCACTTGATTTTTATCAGAGATTAGTAGAATCTAGGATTGTGGGAACAATCATGTGGCCCAGACTCACCAAAGATGTGTATGTATATATATATATATATTTTTTTTTTTCTTTTCAGGGCCACACCCACAACATATGTAAGTTCCTGGGCTAGGGGTGGAATCAGAGCTGCAGCTGCCAGCCTACACCACAACCACAGCAACACGGGATCCGAGTCATGTCTGCAACCTACACCACAGCTCATGGCAACGTTGGATCCTTAACCCACTGAGCAAGGCCAAGTATCGAACCCACATCCTCACGGACACTGTGTTGGATTACTAACTCATTGAGTCACAAAGGGAACTCCCAGATGTGTGTATATTAAACATACCTCTAGTGTATTAACCTATAGTTAGAAAGAAAGGGCCAAGGGACAGAGAAGGCAGTAGAGACAGACACCAACGGTTTCCTTTTCCTGGCTGGGGTGGTCATCATGCTTCTCTAAGCCTCAATCTTTATCTATGAGTGAGGATAATACTAGCACCCAGCTTCACAAGACTGTGTGAGAATTATGAGATGATGTACATAAAATGCATTAGCACTGCACTTGTCACTTAACTAAACCCTCAAATATTAAGGGAAGAGGAAATTTCCAGCTGCTTTGATCAGTGCTTTCTCTCTCAGAATAGAGAGAAGTATTCTCTCTCAGAAAGATCTATTTCATTGATGTATGTAGAGTGGGAAGAAAAGGGAATCAGGAGATTGTAATGAAGGACTTCCTGGCTTGATCCATCCTTTCCCACCACAGAGATGAACTTTCCAATGACATCCCACTTGCTGGGCACTCCTTGCTTGAACAACGTTAGAGACACATATATGTGTGATTTTTCTATACTGCATGCTGGTCATTGACCTTTCAGTTGACACAGGCTTTCTTTAGTTCTAAATGGTGACACAAAACTGGCACAGGTGTGGCGATGTCTCCACCAATACCAGGGGACAGACATTAGGAACCGTGTAGGTTCTGTTCCTGCTGAGCCTAAACTCAACCTCTGAATTCTCATCACTTGCTCTCCAGGCAGCTACTACCAATAGCTCATAATTTTTACTGCAAGTATGATGTATTTGCCATCCTGTGGATGGGCCACAATGAAGTCACCAGTCTGCGCTTTTATCTTAAACTATTTCTCATCGCCAAGTGCTGTTTCCATTAATCAGATTTTCACCATGCTATGGGTCTTGGGATAACCTCCAAATATTTTCCACAACCTCAAAAATATGAGAGGATAAAGATTAAAGTTGTATTGGTAAACTCCTGAGTTTCTTTGTCAGATATTATGCATGTGAAAGAATTTGTACTTGTGGCATTTCTATTCACTGGCTTTCTTAACCTATTCATAAATTTTATAAGGGTGGATGATGAAACCATTCTGTGGAATCCATATTATAGAAACTACTTGGTAACATAAAGAACGAACTACTGGAGTTCCCATCGTGGCACAGTGGAAATGAATCTGACTAGGAACCATGAGGTTGTGGGCTCGATCCCTGGCCCCACTCAGTGGGTCAAGGATCTGGTGTTGCCGTGAGCTGGGGTATAGGTTGCAGATGCGGGCCGGATCCTGCGTTGCTGTGGCTGTGGTGTAGGCCAGCAGCTGTAGCTCTGATTCAACCCCTAGACTGGGAACCTACTTATGCAGTGGGTGTAGCTCCAAAAAGCCAAAAAAAAAAAAAAAAAAAAGACGAACTACTGACACATGCAACAGCCTGGGGGGTAAGTCTCAAGGGAATTATGCTGTGTTGAAAAAAAAAATCCCAAAAGTTTGTATATTGTATGTTTCCATTTATATAACGTTCTCGACATGACAAAATTATAGAGAGGGGAAAAGATGAGTAGTTACTAGGGATTAGGGAGAGAGGAGAGAGGGAGGTGGCTCTGGTTACTAAAGAAAAGTGGTTCTCAGAGAAACCAAACCTGCATAAGCCTTGGTCTAGAACTTCTAGCCTTCAGAATTGCGAGAAAATAAAATTCTATTGTTTAAGTTTTTTTAAAAAAGTAGTTTGGAGTTCCCATTGTGGCTCAATGATAATGAACCCGACTGGTATGCATAAGGATGCAGGTTTGATCCCTAGCCTCGCTCAGTGGGTTAAGGATTGTGTGTTGCCATGAGCTGCTATGCCTGTGGTATAGGCCTGCAGCTATAGCTCCGATTCGACTCTTAGCCTGGGAACTTCCATTTGCCATGGGTGTGACCCTAAAAAGCAAAAAGCAAAAACAAAAAAATGTAGTTTAAGGGGTCCTTGTAATAGGTCCTTGCTCTGTAGCTTGACTGTAGTGACAATCACAAGAATCTACATATGCTAGTTGCATCTTAACACACAAACACACACAACACATCACATATGAATTCAGGAAGTCTGGTGAAATCTGACTAATTGGGTGAATTGTATCGATGTCAATTTCTTGGTTGTGACCTTGTACTAGAATCACACAAGACTTACCACTGCAGCGGGAAACTGGGTGAAGGGTACATATCTCTTTTTTTGCTTTTTAGGGCCGCACCAGTGGCATATGGAGGTTCCAGGCTAGGAGTCGAATTAGAGCTGTAGCTGCTGGCCTACAACACAGCAATGCGGGATCAGAACCACGTCTGCAACCTACACCACAGCTCACGGCAACACCAGATCCTTAACCCACTGAGCGGGGCCAGGGATCGAACCCACAACATCATGGTTCCTAGTCAAGATTCGTTTCCGCTGCGCCACGGTGGGAACTCCTCTTTCTTATTTCTTAAAACTGCATGTGAATCTACCATAATCTCAAAAGATTTTTAAAAGATCTGTGATGAGCATCTTGGGAATTGCAACTGCATTTTATAGTAATTAAGTATCAAATAAAGAGATTTTTTCCTGAAGAATAGGAGCTGAGAATGATGCTCAAGTGTTTTCAACCCTCACGTGGCGTGGTGTGGTGGTGTTCTTAGTATTTCCTAATATTATTATAATGTTGCTACTTTGGGGACTATGCTCAAAGATAATTTTTGCTCCCTTGCCTGACCTGTTATTGAGCTAACAATCTGTCAACCTGAGAACTTCATTTAGTACTAGATGAGAGAGAATAGTGGTTTATAATTAGGATCTTTCTTTCCTTCCTTCCTTCCTTCCTTCCTTCCTTCCTTCCTTCCTTCCTTCTTTTCTTTTTGTCATGACTGAGGTAGTGGAAGAGTGGAAGTTCCCAGGGCTAGAGATCAAACCTGTGCCACAGCAGTGATCAGAGCCACAGCAGTGACAAGTCCAAGTCCTTAATCATTAGGCCACCAGGGAATTCTCTATTTTCTGTTTTTAATATAAAACAGTAAAATAAGTAGGCAAAAATTAGATCTTTCTTTTCCCTTAAAAACGTGAGGGGGGAATGTTCTGGATTTCTATATATTTCAGACAGAAATGGCAAACATACAGCATGTATGCTGCCAATCTCTGCTCCTGAGTCTGTTGCAGACATGACTAGTGAGTCATGGCACTTCATTTTGTGAAGAGCCTGAATTTTTCCTCATAATCCTTCTTAGCATAACACTTCAGAGAGAATTTAACAGTCGACTGCGATTGACACAAGATGGAGCCCCAGAGTCAGCATTTATGTGCTATTTCTCCTTCACATAAGTGTGGAATTTTTCTAGTGTACTCTATCCCCTGTACGTGCCAAATTAAAAAAGAATTTTATACAGTCACATTTTATTTCCTCTCCCAGGTTCACCTCATTGAAGCATGATTCACATGCTTGTTGAAATGGCTTTATCGTTCATAAATAAATACTCCCCAAATTAAGTGTTTCTGCATTTAAATGCAACATTCCTTTAAAAGTAATGCCATATGTAGCTGGTAAATTGTGAACAGATTTTATTTAATTCTTTTATAGTTCAAGCAGAAAAAAATCACAGCTGGCCAGTGTAGGGGAATATAAGTTGTCTTGGGCATCTGTATATTTTTTAAGATATTTGCCCATTTTGCAGTGATTAATGTATACTGGCAACCTTCAGTGTCAAAGATTATCAGTTTATAGATGCTGACACTAGTGACTTATATTGATGATAAAGGTGCCTTTTAATCCAGGAGGAAAGGGCAAATAGGTAATTTAAATTTATTTTCTGTACATGAACTCTATTTCAGAGTAGTTTATGAAAAGCAATACAAAAATTAACAAATCATAGAATTATTTACCCGAAGAGGGAATTCATCTAGTCCAGATTTCTTTGGAGTACCTACAATGCACTGGGGCCATAGTTCCCAAAGTATGTGCCAATGGGCCATAGTTCTCAAAGTATGTGTCAATGGGCCCAAGGGTACAATGGTGCCATGGAAACTTGAAATTTTCAAAGGGAACACAGTAGCTGTCAGATGCTGAATGAGCTTAAGGTACTTCACACTTTCAACCTTAGACAATGCTGCATTCCTTCAGATGACTTCATATGCTTTGCAAAGCTGGGTTTAGAATAGTTACTATAACAAAAAGCAAGTAAAGCATGAAAATCCACGTAGAACAGGAAATGAAGGAGGCAGAGTCCAGCAAGAACACATATTCCATTAGTTGGTAATTGTGGTTATTTCCAAATATAATAAAATTGTTAATTTATTTATTTAGATTTATGTGTATCTTCCCCCCCCCCATACAGTTACCATGTTGTTAAGGAGAAAGAAGGAAGGAAGGAAGGAAGGAAGGAAGGGAGGGAGGGAAGGAGGGAGGAAAGAAAGAAAGAAAGAGGAAAAAAGAAAAGAAAAAAATAATAGTAGAACTTGGTCCATAACGCCCTTTTAAAAATTACTTTTAATAACATTTAAATTTGTCTTACCAATTTACTCTGAAATGCATTTTCCAATTAGATCATATAACTGGTATATATCCAGCCCAATTATTATTATCCAATTTAGTGACGGTTGACAATCATAGTTATCTTCCTAAAGGGCAGCAAGATTTTGGAATAAGATCTGTTTGGGGCTTCTCTAACTACTTAATGAACAGAGTTATTAGGTATTTCTGTGTTGTGAAAATGTTACTTAGTTACCAAGTGAACTTGGGAATCTCCAGCCTAAGGCATTGGGAAACATACTTCAATATTACAATTACAATATTACAATTCTTTCAATATTACTCACGAAATCCCATAAAGTAAGTATGATCAGCCTAATTTTACACCGGAAACAATTGAGGCTTAATGGAATTTGGCATCCTTGTGCATCTAAACAGCTGGTAAGTGACTGAGGCTGCAGGACTGAGTGACTTGCCTGAAAATTCATAGCAAATCAGAGACAAAACTGAAACAAAATCCTGGTGTTCTGATTCCAGTCCCAGGACACCTTTCACAAAGCCTTGCTTTCTCTCCAAATCCTCACTTGCCTTTTCCCTTCCAAGTTTGGATTCACACTATAAAGAAGGGCACTCCCAATCTATGAATCTCATTTAACTGCAGGAAAATTTGTGCTGATTTAATTGCTGCCCCTCTTGATTTTGAATATGTGAGAAAAATGTGTGAGATCTTATGGTGTGAGGATCCGAGTTAGTCATGAATAAATGCTAAAACCACATTGAAACAACTTTCAGCTCCTGTAACCCAGGAGATCCTGAGGTCTTTCAGAAGAAGTGTCCTCTCCTCGGGTTTCCTGTAGCTAAATGGCTGATCCTGTCTTTCTGGGAATTGGACACTTGGGATCTATTTTCAACTGAGTGAGCTCCAATTTAACACTGAGAAGAGTCAGGACTTTCCCATCAGCCCTCACAGAAATGATCTCTGATACCATCTTTCTAGCCCAGAGGGGAAGACGATATTTTAACCCAAGGTCCAGTGAGTGCTAGAACTTTTACAAGATTTAACACGTTGGCTTCTATTGTAACGGGTATTTTAAAACACTGCTTTCCTGCGCTTTGGGGAGCTTTTGCTTTGATTTTGTTCAATGGCATTAAGCAAGCAGCCTTATGAACAGCATGTTAAACAGTCAGTCTTTGTGCCTTTGGGCTCATTTCAATAAACTTATATAAAGTTAATATTCTAAAATAGATTCATTGCAAAGCTATGTGATTATGACTCATATCTAGACAAAAACTTCCATCTAAGAATTCATCTTTGATTTGAAGAACTTTCATTTGTTCAACTATGTATCAAATATATATTCCTTGACAGTCATTCTGCTGGAGATGCAAGGGCAGAGCGAGCCTGAGACCCCCACCTCCTGTAAATGGAAGTCATGAAAATGAAAAGTCATACTTATGAGGGGGTTGCAATGATAAGGCCTTAATCGTAAAGTAATAATAATAACCAAAGGCATTCACAAGTTCTGAGGGTTGCAGCAAGGAGAGTATCTGATTCTATCTAGACGATGCTGCCAAGGCAGTCTTTACAGAGGAGGTAATGATTGAGTTTTAACCTGAGACTCAAGTAGGAGTTTTGCTACATGAACATGTAGAGAAAAGGAATTCAGAGCAGAAAGAAAAGCATGCTCAGAAACCAGGAGATGGAATGGCACATTTTTAGGGAGGGCGCAAGGAGTTGAGGGTGCTCCACTGAATTGTGGAGCGGCACAGGAGGGCGGTGGTAGAGAAAGCCAATGAGAGGATGGGATTGTCACGGTGAATGCTGTTGTACACCAAGCAAGAATGGTTTCGAATGGATTTATAGGGAAAAGAACTAACGAATTTGAAGTTGTCAGAAGACGTGATCAGATTTGGAGATTTGAAAAACCACTCTGCCCCCAGTGTAGAGAAATCTTGGAATAGATGTGAAGCTCCAAACAGATCTTTTTCAAGAATCTTGCTGCCCTTTGGAAAGATAACAAGTTCATACGATTGTCAACTGTCACTAAATTGGACAATAATAACTGGTCTGGATATATAGTAGGACCTAACTGGAAACTGTATTTCAGAGTAAATTGGTAAGAACAATTTAAGTATTATCAAAAGTAATTTTTAAAAGGGCATTATGGACCAGCTTCCCCAAGTTGAATTTGCACAGGCTTTGTCTTTTTTAGAATCAATGGCCAGGGCGTTCTTCTGTGACTCAGCAGGTTAAGGATCCAGTATTGTCACTGCTGCAGCATGGGTTCGATCTCTGGCCAGGGAACTTCTATATGCTGCAAGTGTGGCCAAAAAAAAAAAAAAAAAAAAGGAAAAGAAAAAGATGATAGTAGAATCAGTGGCCAGTCTCTGCACAACAGGCCTAGCTCTTTCACTACTGCCTGTCTGGAAGGCCACAAGATTTGTGGCAAGTGGAAAGTGCATGGCCATTGGAGCCTGAGTCATGAGCTTGAGTACCATCTATCTGTGTCTTTTTTTCATTGGGTTTTTAACTCCTCTAAGCTTTAGTTTTCTCATCTATAAAGGGTCATTAATAACAGATCATATTTCAGAGAGTGGTAAGAATTATCTGAGATTAATCTTGTATAGAGAACAATGCCTAATGTATAGTAATTGCTCAATAAGAGTTAGTTCCCTTCTTATATTTTACTGCAAAAGATGTTTCAGATATTGTATTAAGAATACAGAAAGCCCATGCACAGTTGCCACCTTCTTTTTGCAGCATTCTTGTTAATAAGGCTTCAGAAACACGATCAGTCTTTCAATGTGACAGAGCAAAGAGCTCTTCCTCCTGTGTCAACCTTTCAAATATCAGTGTCTCCCGGGGTTCAGACTCTTCCCTGATGTTCTTCTCAAGAGGCATCACAGCAGAGTGGAAAGAGCCTAGACTTGTAAGTCAGACTTGGACTAGAATTCCTACCCTGGGACCTTGTGCAAGCTATTTAACCTCTCTGGGCCTCGGGGTTTCCATTTCTCAAATAAGGGTTAATGGCCGACCTCATGTGGTTGTTGTAAAGACCAGCAGGTACTCATTGCAGGACTGGCTCTCAGATACCATGATGGTCCAAGCACTACTTATATTCTGACCTTTTCGTCCCTGGGCTTCAGAATACTATGCCCAGATGCCAACTGGATATTTCCTTTTGCATATCCCTCTGACCTATGAAAGTTAACAGGTTTATGAACTCAACTCCCCTAAAATTTATCCTCCTGGTTTTTTTTCTTAATGATTCATTAGGACAATACATGGCACCATTATTTATTCTAATTACTAAAATAGATATCTGAAATGCTACCCTCTGCCTGCATTCATTGATAAGGTCCTGACAGTTTTTAGTCCCCTGTTGCACCTCTATCATTGGCATCATCATCTCTCACTTGGATGATTGTAAAGTCCCTTCCCTTCAGGTCTCTGATCTTTGCCCATTCAGTTCCTTCCTCCACTTGGTCGCCAGAGTTTTTTTTATCAAAAAAAAAAAAAAAACCAGATTGATATCACACCCAGCTTAAAACCCTTAAGTGGCTTTCCATTGCCTCCGAGATGAGATCCAAACTACTTGACAGATAATATAAAAACTGTCATGACCTTGACCATTTCTTTCAGTCTTGTTTTCCTGGTTTTCTTTACATTCCCGTTGCTCTGAATTGCTCTTCATCTCCTGCACACCTGCCATTTCTCACGTCATGTCTTCGTTTATGCTGTCCCCTGCTGATGTGCCACCTTCCCTGTTCTTCTTTCCCTCACTAACTTCTACTGCACTTATTTCCACCTCTGTCGCCACTACCACCACTGCTGCCACTGCCCTGCCAAACCTGGATCCTAGGAGAGATGCTGGAGGAGCCCCTCCAAAGTCTCTATATACAATACACCGTGACAAAAGTCATGATCTCCTCGTATCTCTCTCTTGACCTTCTTAAGCCCAGGCAGCAGGGACTGATCCTCACTAGATGCTTCCTGATATGAACTGTTACATTACTCTCGATTCCACTGATATTTCCTTGATGTTTTTCCCTTTTTGTGAAGGAGGGATTATTTAGGCTGTATGACCTTTTAAAGCTCTTCTGCAGTACCCAGTGTCCCAGGACAGAGCCCAGCAAATACTATGTGAGTGTGAAGTTCCTTTACCGAGGCTCTTCATGTTGACAATTTGTGGTGCTTCAGTGCTCACACATTTCCCTACCAGTGAAAAAGTCTCCCCAGCAGAAACACAAAGAGGGTCTTTGCCGTTCAAGAGCACAAATGCTGGTCTTGCTCAAAAGAAGTAAAAAGTTTCTGCTGAAAGCAACCTTCACGTTTCTTATTGAAACTCATACAAATTCCCCTTTCCACTATTATTGCCAGGTTTTTGTTTTTTTTTTTTTGCGGGGGAGGGCTTGTTTTTTGATCGTGTGTGAAAATAGAATTCTAAAATCTATAATTAAAACAAAGCTAAATGACCTAGTCTAGTGTTTTCAAAAAAATGTTTGCCCTGACCCCCACAGTAATAAAACATGTTACACTGGACTCAGATTTACACACAAATTAAATGTGGAATATTTAACAAACAACAATAAAACCCACTTTTTCTCCCCATATGAGAGCCACTCTATTTTCTACTCTATTTCACTTTTTAAATGCTTGTCGAAACCTGTTATGTTGATTTCCTGAGTGACCGCTTGTAATTTGAAAGATATGGATCCAGTTCAACTTCTGTTCTGACATAGCCTTTCCTTGTAATGGTCATATTAATAAAACTATATCTCTAATTACTACATTAAATCTCACCTTCCTGATGCAATGTCTCAAGCCTCCCTACATTTTTCTTTTGTGGATAAACCAAGGAGCTCCTGCGATCAGGTGAAGACTTGGTAGCTAGCTGAGAATCCAAGGTCTGGAGAAACTGGAATCTGCATCTCAGACCATAGGGATTTTCTGCTAGAATGACTTTAGGTCAAAACTGGGACGCGAGCTGGGGTCACGGAAACTTGCCATAGGATTTGAGAGCTCTGAGTTTGCTCATGTGACCTGAGCTTCCCAGATACTCAGCTGTGGACTGACTGCAGCAGAATCACCTGGGAAACATTTTAATGTATGAATTCTTGGGCTTCAACCCCACAGTTCTAAGTGCTGGAGCAAAGACTGGAAATGTGAACACTGTAAAGTCTGCCTGCATGACCCACATGTGTGAGCATGACTGGAACTCTGATTTGGGATTTAGGAACCTTGGATTCTTCCTCTAGAGAACAGTGGTGTGGTCTGCCTCCCTGTCATGGTTGTGATGGGGAACAAATGAAATAGTATGTCGAGGAGCCCTCCAAACAGCCAAATGTCCTCTGGGTGCAAGGCACCAATATAAAAGTCTCCCAGATTTTCCTGGCAATGTGGAAAATTATCAGTGTCAAAATTATCAATGAATTTTAAAATCCCAGAGTCAACTGCAGTGTTCATACTGAGCATAACTCATAAACCCAAACTGCCAAAGTGTATAACAGAGAGCATAAGATTGTCTTCTAATTCGCATGTTCTCTCCGTGCTCACCTTAAAAATGATTCATTATAACAATGTGTTATAAAGATTCTTTTCTTGTAATATGCTTGAATATTTTGCTCATGGCAACACCAGAAATTTCCTAGAACTTAAAAAAAAGTTACACATGAATTTTTAGAAATATTACAAAATTAAATCCTAAATTAAAACCATCCTCTCTGAAGTAAAATAACACGATGAGCTGCAGTTATTAGCTGTGGAAAACAGGGAGAAGTCTGTGTATGTACTTGTTTCTCCCCTTTTACAAACTTATATATCAAAAAAAGATAGAAAATTCACCTTCTATATTAATTACAGGTGGAGCCTGAATGAGTCTGTCCTATAAGACATGATAAATTTTAACCTAATGCTATTTGACAATAGTCTGTCTTAGAAAAGGAGGTGGGAATCGAGTGTTGAGTCTTTAAAGAGAAGATACTAAAGATTTTCCAGGCTAATTGTGAAAAAAACTTTTAGTTCTTTCATGGTACTTCTCAAGTAAAGATTTTTATTTACTGGTATATGATAAATAATAAGAATAATATGTAAAAATCACATCCTGTATAGGATTTGCATATCTAATACCATACTCCAGGTAAGTGAATTCAGAGTGTCTATGCTTAGTGGCCTACAAAAGTTAAATTTCCATTGTAAAATGAAAGATGATGATGATGGTGATGTGTGTGTGTGTGTGTGTGTGTGTGTGTGTGTGTGTAATGGAGTATTACTTGGCCATGAAAAAGAATGAAATAATGCCATTTGCAGCAAAATGGATGGACCTAGAAACTATTTACTAAACTGAACTCAGTCAGACAGTGAAATACAAACATCATATGATATCACTTATATGTGGAATCTTTTTTAAAGAGGATACAAGTGAACTTACTTGCAGAACAGAAACAGACTCACAGACTTTGAAAAACTTATAGTTACCAAAGGGGACAGGTGGGGTAGAAGGAATAGACTGGCGATTGAGGTTTGGCCTATGAACACTGGGCTATCTGGAACGACTGGCCAATGGGAACATGCTGTATAGCACAGGGAACTCTATCCAGTGTTCTGTGATGATATATATGGGAAAGGAATCTGAAAGAGAATGGATATGACTGAATCACTTTGTTGTACAGCAGAAATTAACACAACCTTGTAAGTCAAATATACTTCAATAAAACTTAAAATAAATAAATAAATAAAATTTAGCAATTAATGTTTTCTCAGTGGTTTAAGACATATAAGGAGATCTGAAAATCTGAAAGTCAATGACTAGAATTAAAATATCCACTTGTATGTCTTCTGGTAGAGCTTTGAAAGTGTGAAGCTATGCATGTAAAAGAATAAGAAGAACCAGCCAAACAGACCTCATGGTACCTGACTCTGAAACACACTGAGAAAACCTTTACTAAAAGTTGATATAAATTTTAGGGTAGGAAAACCTAGTCTCTTCAGGCAAAACATTTAAGGTAGGGTCTAGAAAGGAAGGAAAAATGAAATGGAAAAAGTAATTGCTTTCCAATTTTCTCCAGTATCTTAATAAGAAAAGTGCCTATGGAGTATTTCTTTTTAAATTTTCTGTAGCTGGATACAATCAACACCTAGCTGCTGGAATCTCAAAGGAGCACCAGAATGTGCTGATGTGGGGAGTTTACTCAGGATCAGAAAGGAATCTGAAAGATATTAACTAAAATTTTTGTCTTCCTCCCTTTTATTTCATTCAACAATAGAATCGCAACACAGTGCTATGTGTCAAGCAGTACTTTAGAGTTTATGAATCTCCTTCACATGTATTGTGCTATTTGACCTTCACAGAAACCTGGTGAGATACATAGAGCTTGCCCCTGTTAAACTCTCTTGAAGGTAACCTAAGTATGATGAGATTTCTGAGAAAGGCGAGTGCTGCAGGAAGAAGCCACTTTTCTCCAGACCAGAGAAATTACTAGGACTCCAAAGCTTACTCCTTGGATTTATTCCCAGGGTTCTGAATTTCATCTCATAATGTAGCAGAAGCATCTGTGCAAGAAAACCGCTAAAGTACAGAAACAGAAAGATTCTGGTGTGATGACTGAAGAAGAAGCCTACGTTTCTGTCATGGAGGTTTCAGGCCATGAGATTCCTCCATGGAAGAACAGAATGGAGTGCTAGATCAAACCATATGAAATTACCCAAATAGTCAAAATGGTCCAATATGGACAATTTTATACAGTAAAACTTAAAATGAAAATCAATTTCTGTATTATTGGTATAAATCTGCAAAGTCTGTGTTTCCCTCTACCACTGCTTTGTTGTGTGATCTTGACCAAGTCCATTTAACTTTCCTTGAACTTATATCCTCATCTGTGATAAAACAGTGTTTTTCTCATAGGATAGTTAGGGGGATCAGAATATGTGATGTGATGAATTCAAAATCAATCACTGCTATGTAACTAGGTGTGAATTATTGCATTGGATCAGCCATGAGGTAGCTGGTTGGTTCTATACTCTGAGACATTTGAGTTTCCCCCGAGTCCCTTATTTCTAACTATGAGTCATCTTGGGCTCTTCCCACCCCTCAATCCAACATCTAGTCATTCACTAAGTACTTACTACTGTATCTCCTAAGTAAGTTCTTTAATACACTCTTTTTGTCTACATTCCTGTAACACTGCTCAATCCCAGGCCCCCATCATATCTCTTGACTAGATTGTTGCAGTGGTCTCCAAAGTGGTCACCCTATTTTTGGTCTTGACTTTTTAATCCATCCTTCCCACCACATAGAAATCTAAACAGGTACATGCTTTGCTAAAAAGCTACTTTTTCTATGTAATCACCTCTGAAAAGAAGTTCAAGTTACTTAGTACAGTATAAAGGTCTCCCCATGACCAGATCCTTTCCTACCTTTCCAGCCCCGTCTCTTGTCACTGTCCCCTCTTTATTTAGTTTTAGTAGCAAATAGCAAATTGTTTTTACTTGTACATACATGTCATCAATTTTGTCCTTCTTTGTCTATGTTTAGGTAGTTTCTCCAGTCCAGCTCACTTTTTTTATTCATCCCACTTTTTTGTTCCCACCAAACTAACTCACTTATTTTTGATGCTCATGTTACTCTAAGTCCCCAGATTGAGGTGGACATTTTTTTCCTTTGCTTTCATAGTCTCTAACTACTGCATATAAGCACACCCAAATATACTCTATTGAAATTCTGTATTTATGAATCTCTCTAACTCAGCACTGCTCCTCAAAGGCAGAAGCTCTTATTCATCTCTGCAGAAAAATATCTAGAATAATGTCCATCATACCATAGGTGCTCAATAAACATTAGCCAGATGTTTTCCAGTGAGTTACAGGTGCCTGTTACCAAAGGAGAAAGTAGGGGTGGTTCTAAGCATGACTTTGGAAGTTGTTACCTGGAAAGACACTGGAGTCTTTCTTACTGACTATTCAGTTGCTCTATGGCAATAGTTCCCCAGGTAGAACTTCATGAGCAGGATTTTCTGGACAAGTTGGCCTGCAGACTGTCTGCTTACCTTATCTCAGTTACCTTGCCCAAGAGGTTGAGAAATGAAAGGAGACGTAGAAATGCGAAGGTGTCAAAGGTGAAGAGATGGAAAATAAAATATCTCTGTATCTCCCTAAAGAATTGTAATGTGGCTTTGTTTTTAACTTGGATACCTGAAATGAGTTTAGGGAGAGTAAGGTCATGGTTATTATACCAGACTATCTCTTAATGGGATGTGGGGAGAGGCAAGCAGTCTAGATATTACAGAACTACTGTGTTACCTGGTGTGATCCGAGAGTTCTTAACACCTAGAGCAAAACAGTGACTCATGGCCCCTTTATAGCCCCAAACAAGCCTGTATTCTTGCCATAACAGTCCATAAAGGCTTTGACTTTTGATCTAGAAGGAAATATGGGTGAAGGCTAATCTGGTGTCTGAGAGTGAATGAAAAGAGGTAATGAAGTTTCATCATGACTGCCTGATACCTCTGATTGCCTCTGTGGTTCATTCGGTCAGTCACATTGAGAGCAAAGGCAGTATGAGCCTGAATGCTCCTGAATGGAAGCCCAGTTGTCCAGGTAAGGTTTCAATTGCTTTGTCATAACCAAAACCATGTGACCTTAGTGGGGTAATTCACCTGAGTGTTCTAGAAAGTGTATGTCATCTTTTCCCTCCATACATAGTTTTTCCTCTGAGGAAGTTTTGAGGTCTCTCCTTCATAGATAATTTCAAGATGCTGGAAGCATAGAGTTAGATCTCAGATTTTCTTAAGTATTTTTCCCTTTTTTTAAAGTTTTTTGAAGTACAATTTATTTACAATATTGTGATGACTGCCATTCTGCCATACTTTTAGAAGTGTCATATAGTAGGAAAAATATTAGATTTGGACTCAGATGCAAATATATTTAAACATTAGTGCAATTTATTAACCATGGGGTCTTACACATAATCTCTTAGAGCCTCTGGCTGCTCACATGTAGAAAGTGGATGGATAATATGTACTCAGCAGGACTGATTTATGCATTAAGTGAGACAAAAATGTGTAAGATGGCCTAGCACTGTAATTAGTACACAGTAGGAACTATGTTGATTTTTTCTTCCGTTGTCATTGCTCATGACCAAGCTCTTTAGCTTCTGGTGCTGCTTCTGAAATAACTGGGGTTTTCTTTCCTCCTGCTACTCTATTTTGAAAGCTGCAGGTCCTGCAAAAGCACTGTGGCTGTTTGTCATAGAAACAGATGGGTGACTGGACCAGCCAGAAGAAAAATAGGCAGGCTCCATGAGCAAGACATGACAAAGGACTCAGCTGATTGTCTGTAATTTGGAACATCCATCATCATGGGTCCAAGGACAGATACTGAATTCTAAGTCTGACTCAAGTACTGATTTCTTCTGAACCGTTAAGTAACATATAATTTCTGACAAAGATTCACCACGATGCTCATAAAGCTTGGTATAGCTGAGATGTCTCGGCTAAGATCATTTATTATATGCTATTGTTACACACTAATGGAAAAAAAAAATTGAGTTCCTACAGAGGAAGGGACTTAACCTGAGACCCACAATACATGTAGCCATTCTATAATGCAGGAATAATATGTACAGACTGGTAGCAGATGTATGTGCCAATATTTTTTTAGGGGAGGATCCATAACTTTTATTAGATGCTCAGGGGAGTCTGTGACCAAAAAAGAAGCTGAGTCACTGCTATGTAGTAAAAGACTGAATTTTTTTAGCTGAGACCATTTTCGTAAGTACCTGTTTTTCCTAGAATTCTAAAATGTATTCCCTGATGAAAACAGGATTGAAGCCATGCATTGTTTCTATGAACTCTACTATCTTGTACTGGGGTTTTTATTACGTTTGCTTCCCAACAGAATTCAAACAGATATTTCAAGGTCTGTTTTAATTGTTTAAGAAAACTGCCTAAGCTTATATATAATACCCTTCCTTTAACCATGAACTTTCCCTGTCACTCTTGTATTTCAAAAACAAGATACTAACGTAACTGTTTGGTTATCTCAAATGACAGTTTCCTTTAGGATGAGGGACTAAGGCTTGTAGTTTTATTACAGTGGTCACGGAGACTGGCATCCTTGAATATGCACTATTTATTCTTTTTTTTTTTTAATAACAGCAACTTTATTCCTTTTATGCATCCTTAAGTGAGAGTAGCTTAATGCATAATTTTGGAGCTTAAAAAATAATTGAATATGCTTTACTTATAAATAAAACCTGCTGAGTCCTGGAGAGTATGTTTAAGCAGACGTGAAAGAGAGAGCTGACTTTCTCCAGCATGACCTTCTGGTGGGTGTAGCTGAGTGTAAGAGCGAGCACCACAATAAAGGGGCATTTTGCTGGCAATTGACGGCTGAGAGCAAGTGAAGAAGCCAAAGGCACTGTCTCTATCTCAAAATAAAAACTGATAATTCAGAGACACAATAGGTTCAGTCCTTTCCCCTTGCCATCTGGTTGTGTGCCTGAATCACAGGGGAGTCCTGAAAGGCCCAGAGTGACGCTCTTTAACCAGGGCATTCCCTGTCACAGAGATGCTGGATCAACCTTGTTACAGTCTTCAGAGGGGAAGCCTACTCACAACATTTGGACTTGGTGGTAAAGGATGCACTTCGTTCCTACATGCCAACCACCGACTTAATTCTTGCTATTGCTATTCATTTTCCTGAATGTAAGTGTCTTTTTCTATGGTGATGCTAGCAAGAGAATGGAGCAGCCCAACGAGGGTGGATATTTCCAGGTGTGCTGGCAGAAGAGATGGGTTTCGGGAGTGTGTTCAGCAAGTGCAGGGTCAGGGCACTGTGGGCGCCCACTCTCTCCTCAGACATCCAGCAGACACATGCCTGTGGGTCAAGAGCATGGGTCTTGGGTTCCAATGAGCCCAAATGGAACTTTACCCCATCAGTTCCTATCCATGTTGTGTTGGCAAGTTGTGGAACTTATGGGAGAGGCATTCCTTATTTGCAAAGTGGGATTGAGTATACCCACAGCACAGTGTGGTGCTATGAGTTTTAATGAGCTAATGCATGACAGTATATGGCAGTCATTTCATAAATGCTACCATAAGGCTAGCCAGTCTAATCCAACAGAATTTAATTTTCTGAGGGAAAATATTATATTTTTTACATAAAGTATATGTAAAAAATGTAAAATGTATTAATTTTAGAAAATTCAAAAGTGAAGTTTTAGTCTATTATATGTTTATCTGTTACAGATACAAAAATATAGTTAATGTATGTAATATATATTCTGATATATCAATATTCTTATATTGCTTCTATTCCTTAAGCAAAGATCATCAAATGTCATTTAACCCATTTTTGATAGTGAGAAGTAACAGTTTTGTAACTATTAAAACAACTTAAAAAGTGCTTTTCATATTTTTCATTGTTGAGAATACCACTTCGTGCCCTGTGCTGTAATTCAACAAAGCTATCAGACACTGTTGTTATAAGTTGGGTCAGTAGACTGAGGATAAAAGCCGCTTCATTTTCTGAAGACTATGATATGCTGTTTCCTCTTCTGGCAGCTACCATTGCTACCTTCGTTTAATTTTGCCTCTTTGAACCGTTCTAATTGCATGCTGCCCTTCTGGCCTGAAAAAGGACATTAATAAGGCTGGTATGATCCAGCAATCCCACTCTGCATGTGTATCTAGAGAAAACAATAATTTGAAAAGATCCATGCATCCCTATATTCACTGCAGCACTATTTACAATAGACAAGGTATGAAGGCAACCTAAATGTCCATTGACAGAGGAGTGGCTAAGGATATTATGTACACACACACACACACACACACACACACACACACACACACACGGTGGAATATTACTCAGCCATAAAAAAGAATGATAGAATGCCATTTGCAGCAATATGGACAGACCTAGAGATTGTCATACTGAGTGAAGTAAGACAGAGAAAGTCAAATGTCGTAGTATGATATCACTTATATGTAGAATCTAAAAAATGATGAAAATTAATGTATTCACAAAACAGAAACAGACTCACAGACTTAGAAAATAATCTTATAGTTACCAAAGGGGAAAGTGGGGTGGGAGAGACAAATCAGGAGTTTGGGGTTAACATATACATACATATACACACTATTATATATAAAACAGATAATCAACAAAGACCTACTGTATGGCACAGGGAACTCTACTCAATATTCCATAATAGCCTATATGGGAAAAGAATCTGAAAAAGAATAGATATATGCATACTTTGCTGTACACCTGAAACCAACACAAGATTGTAAATCAACTATATTCCAATATAAAATAAAAATTAATAAAATTTAAAAAAAAACAGAGGGAACAGGTACTGTGAGAGCCCGAGGATCTCTTCTGTGTTGTATACACAGGTATTAGTACATCTTATTTGTGTACACATACTTGCATACCTTCTGTCACCTTTCCTTCTACTTCATTTACTTTGCTGTCTTTTTAGGATGTTGGCTGTATTTACGATGCACGCACTTGTATATATGAAGATAAGCAAGTTCTGGAGTTTTGGCGTTTTGCCTTGTGTTTTTTTTTTTTTTTTTTTTTACTGAACATATGGAAGTTCTCAGGCCAGGGATCAAATCCAAGCCCCAGCTGCAACCTATGTCATGAATACAGCAACACCAATCCTTAACCTACTGAATCAGGTGAGGGATCAAACCTGCACTTCAGCAGAGACCGAAGCTGCTGCAGAGACAATGCCAGATCCTTAACCTGCTATACCACAGTGGGGTCTCCAAGACTAGCAAGTAATTAGTGGAGGTTCTTTTCTCAGTGATGGAAGAAGACTTAACTTGAAATCTCCTGATTTGGTCGTTTGTACCCAGCAAGGATAGAGAAGGTCAGTTTTGACGCTTGAGCCTTGACCTGGCTTAGAACTCTTTTCTCAATTCAGTAAATGCTAACTGACTCTCTGCTGTGTGCAGGGCACTGAGTTAGCTTCACAGATGAAGCACAAGGTGAACGAGGAGGGAGTCCTGTTCAAAATCCAAAAGGACAAAGACAATGTAAAATCCAAAAGGACAAAGACAATGTAAACTGTCATATGAATCAAGATTTGATATTTCTGGGGAGTTCCCTTCGTGGCTCAGTGGTTAACGAATCTGACTAAGAACCCTGAGGTTGCGGGTTCGATTCCTGGCCTTGCTCAGTGCGTTAAGGATCTGGCATTGCCATGAGCTGTGGTGTAGGTTGCAGACGCTGCTCGGATCCCGCGTTGCTGTGGCTGTGGCGAAGGCCAGCAGCTGTAGCTCCAATTAGACCCCTAGCCTGGGAACCTCCATATGCCACAGGTGTGGCTCTACATAAAGGCAAAAAGACAAAAAAAAAAAAAAAAAAGAAAGAAAAAGATTTGATATTTCTATCATGAAGTCTTAAGTTTTGGAAGAACCCAAGAAAAAAAATCTATTCTGAAGGTGTGGTGGGGTATTTCTGAACCAGCTAGAAGATAGGTAGGTTTCTGCAGTTATTGGTTAAAGAGAAGGTAGTCCAAAGAGGGATCCTCAAAACAGAAGCTAGTACATAGGCCACACATGCGCACATTTATTTAGGGAGTGAGGATGACTTTCAGGTGATTGCAGAGTGGAGTGTTTAAAGAGTGATAGTGACAGATAACACCAGAGAAATATGATAGACCAGGTCCAAATGCCAACCTAAGCAAGGAGATGTGTCTTCTGGTGACTTTAGTGCAGATTGAATTCTGCTGAAATCACCGAGGGGAGGCGAACAATGTGTGGGAGTGTGCTAAGTGGCTGTAAAAAAGAAGGAACTAGAATCACTCACAGTTTTCAAAGGTGTTTCTGAGGAGAAATATCTTGGGCAGCCTCACTAGGCTGCTATCAAAGTTTTGAGTTTCCCATAGAAAGAATTGCTCTTGGAAACTTGACTGTTCCAGGAAGAAGAACATACATTTGTGGAAACTACCACATAATTAGCTCAATTCAGAGTCAGCATTTGGATCTTGTATTTCTGCAGACCCCAATTCTAATGACATTTTTTCTGTTTTGTTTTGTTTTTTCGTTATTAAAGTCACCTTTTACTTCCTTCTGCCTTTGAGGTTATAAGCTCAAAAACTGAAGTCTTTTTAGAGTACTTAACATAAAATTTAATCAAAAGGCTATGCCAAATTTTAGCTTAAAATGAAATTAGTGTCACTAGAAATGTGACTCAGATTGTAGGGGGAATGCTATTCAGACAAACAGGGGTTAATGACACTGTTCTAGACATTACAAAAGTAATGAGATCTATTTAGCATAGAAGTGGAAACAAAAACCATACTCAAACCTAAAAATGCTTTGTATTCCTGAACACTGCAAGATGTAGATATATAGTTTGTGTGCTCTCTATTTCTCTGCATGTATAGATATGTTGTAGATCTGCTTTTCATATTATTATATATTTATAGACACACATACATACACCCAATCATATATATAGTAAAGCAACAAGGTGAAGTAGATTGAACTAAAAGAAAGGGGTACAAAGAAAAGGTTGAATCCAGCCTTCTCTGTGATTTTCTGTGTGGATGTGGGCCTGTTGCTTTGGTCTCCCTCTACTTCAGTTTTTCTTTTCACCAAACCACATGCTGATCCACCCTGACATTCTGTGATTTAACTGCACCATGTTATTCCCACCTTTTAATCATTTAATAGGAGCTTGTTAAAACCCTCTTCCAAGAATAAGAATTTTTTTGCTTGAATTGTGATTCTAGGGTGGGGGAGGGGGAGGAAATGAAAATCTCCAAAGTCTTCTTCAACTATTACCTTTTGGAGAAAAAGGTAATTCAATAAACCACAGTGTAGCATTGTTTGTCACGCAACAGCTTTAAGGATTTATCCTGGGATCAGTTTTGTACTCGGACTCAATTTCTAGAAAATACTGATTGTGACAAGCCATTGATTTTGCTAAGCAACTGCATGCATGATTCCTTTAGTTTTCAGAGCAATCCTATGAGATAGGGTCCATTTTATGGAGGTGAATACTGAGGTTGAGAGAAGCATACATTTATTCACAGTAATACAAATAACAAGTGGCAAAACCAGTTAATTATATGGGACTAAAGCTCTTGGCTACAGAGAAGTGATAATGGGAGGTGTGACTCATCCAGGCAGGGACTGGAAGAGACAGCCGGCTGATTTACAAAGAGCCTAGCTCCCTTCCGTGCTGTTGCTGGGGCGTGCCTTCACAGCAGAGACTTTGTTTTCTAGCACCTCTTACATATAGGCTAGACCAGATATAAAAGGTCTTAAATACAAGCCAAAGCCCTTCTGGTCAATGGTCTAGGGGCAGAACTCTGTTCCTTCCTGGCTGAGGTGGTTAAGTATCCAAGGTAATTTCCTCATGCCTCCTTTCCCTTCCAAGGCAGTCTTAGAGGCCATGTCTTGAAAGCAACAGCTTTACAAGATGGAAGGAGCCTATGTGAACTGATCGGATACACATAAAGAAAGCTGACAGTACTCCCTGATGGACTGACTGGCCATGGAGAGGAAGGGGAAGGAGTCAAATGTGTTCCTTAGACCTCTGGATGGAGTGTCCATAGGGATGATGGCACTGTTTTACTTGGAGAGGGAGCCCTTGGCAAAGGAACTGGCTAAGGGGAAGTTCCATTTTAGATTAGCCATGCCTCCTGTGAACACTTGTCATTATCGTGATGGACTGTTGAAATGAAAGTAGCAAGATTTTATGGAATCTTAGACTTAATAGCTACCCAGAGAAAGAAATTGGAAAATATGCTCTTAGATGGTTTGCTAAGGGAGATGGATTTTCCTCCCCATTTCATATAAGCAAAGGAAGAGAGAGACCTTACTATTTACACTGAATTAGATACTTTACTTTCACTGTTACAGTTTACTATTTTTGACCTTCAATTAAAATGATATTAATTATTATACAAATAAATAATACCCTTTTTTTCTCGGGTAGCATCTTATTGACTTAGCCAAATCCATGTTCTCATTGAATACTAATAATCATCACGTGAAGCAGATATTTTTACAGTTCAGGAAGCTGAATTCTTGAGAGATTAACCGATTTTTTTCAACATCGCCCAGCTGGCTAGTGGTAAAGCTAGAATCTGATTTGGGGGCTGAATGTAAGTGTAACAAAACTCTGTGAGTTGTTTGCCTTCAGGAGTTATGGGAGTTTAATTAGTTTGAAGGCTCTTAATTAGTTTGAATCTTAATTAGGTTTGTCAAATTTGGAATACTTACAGTCACAAAAGGTAAACTCTTTAAGTGGTAAGAAGTGCTCAGGTATTCAGCTGTTCTGATAAATATTTTAGAGTTTCTACACAGAATCCAACTCAAATGCTTGTTTTCAGATTAGTACAGCATGATACTTTTAACATTAAGACTATACTTAATGTGATGGTGTCTTTTGATGATCTAGAAGGGACATATTCTTTATATAGCACATCATAGTGATCATTAAACAAATTACTATTGGAACTTTCTGGTCCTAAGTAATTCACATGCTAGTGTGTGTGTGTGGGGGGGTGTAATTAGATGATGTTACTTTCCTGCTCCAGTACTTTCAGTGACTGCCTACTACACTTAAAACCTAAAGTCCTTAGTTTGTTCTTTAAAAACTTGCATGATCTGGCCCCTGGCATCCTCATCTCATGTCACGCTTCATCCTAAGCACCACACAATTATGAATACATGTCCCATCAATGAGTAGATAAGGAGGAGCTTAAGAGGGTGACAACTACTGAGTTGAAAGGGGGTGTTTTAGGGGTTTAATAATAGAGCTTTGACCTCACATAATTCAAGGGTCTTATTAGAGGCCGTATCTCTAGCCCAGAAGAGTCTTTGGCATATGATAGATGTCCAACAAGTTCCTGTTCTATCAACCACTGATTGAGAAGATGAAGAGATCTTCTGACAGCAATCCAGAATACTCAGGAGCTTGCCTGACTCTGGGCAGTGAATGGCTATAGTCATCTCCCTGACCAGTACTGAGAAATTGATGAAAAGGATACTGACCAGTAATGGAGAAAGTTGCCATCTGAGCTTCCTAGATAAATATGAGGACCTAGAATCAGAGCATCATTCGTAGAATAACAAACATGAATTTAAGCACTTGGAATATAAGATCCATAAATAAAGCAAGGGAATAATAATATGTCTATTTAACCTACATAGATGCTCGGGGGATGGTTTAATAAGCAAGACTACCAAGAGTTAATTTTCCAAGAGGATTGACTTGTTATTTTCTACCTCCAATGAGACTAGACTAAAGGAGAGCAGGTTATCATTGCAACTTGGTAGATTTCTTTTTTTTTTCTTTCTTTCTTTCTTTCTTTTTTTTTTTTTTTTTGGCCTTTTGTCATTTTAGGGCCACACTCCCTGCACCACAGCTCATGGCAACGCCGGATCATTAACCCACTGAGCAAGGCTAGAGATGGAACCCGCAACTTCATGGTTCCTAATCGGATTCGTTAACCACTGTGCCACCACAGGAACTCCCAGCTTGGTAGATTTCTATTATCTAACAGGCAAAATTTCATGACTGAATTTTGGTACCTATTGGAATTTGTAGCCAAAGGACACGTGGGTAGGTGGGTGGATGGGCAGGCAGATGGATAGAGGCTAGATGGGTGGATAATCATCATCATCACCACTATTACTACTATTATTATTATTATTATTATTATTATAAATCTTACAAGACTTAATCCACATGCATTCCAGAGCCCTCTCAAAATAAGGGAGATCTAAATTCTATATTTATTTCCCATTTAGACTTTTATCTTGTGTATGTTTCTCAGAAAACTGATCTTCTTTTTTATAAAATAACTCTATGTTTCTATGTTTTTAACTTATTAAACCATTTCCATGCCATTTGAGAAGTAGATTTCCCAGATTCTCACTAAATAAAGCTGGCTAATAGTTTGTGGTGCACTGAATCAGTCTTGCCATGTAAATCTTTCCTGTGTCTGCCTCTCTGACATCATGTAGTAGATGAGAATTAAACCAAAAAGATTCTGTGTAGGATATGTTTCAACTTTATTTTTTAAATTCACCTGTGAAAAATTTAATTCACAGAATTAAATGGTACAGATAGTGGCTATTTAGAGACTTTACCAAAGGACTTGTTTCTTCCTCTCTGGATGAAATATAAAAAGGTAAGAACATATGCAAAGCATTTCTGATATTGTGTAGTTCACTTTCTTTTGGATTCATTTTCTTGCTGAAAATGGAGTGTTTTGAAAATGAGATTTGGTGAATTACGATTCAATTGAGTGTTTCTGGTTATGCCTGAAAACCAGAGTCCTTCTGTGCAGAATCATTAATTTCAGTTCTATGTGTCAGTGCCAGGCTGGGGAGGGCTGGAGATGGAGGGGAGAGAAGAGAATCAGTGAATGTGGGGAGAAAGAAAGGGAGAGGAAGAGAAAATAAGAGGAAAACCATTTTAGAGAACAAGATTCTCATGGAACAGGTCGAGTTAATTTCACCAGTATTTGAAGTGTTATTCTCTCTACCGGGTGGAATCTGGAAACTCCAAATTCTATGCACCGCTAACCCAAGTAAAAATAACACTGGCTTACTTGAAAATCCTTCTGGGAAGACAAGTTGATTAAAGTTTGTCATAGACTTACACATAGGAAAGGCCTCATCAGTCATGTATTTCCCTACTTCAAGAGATAGCTCTACTTCTTACTCTGAGTTTTTAAATCCCCACTTATATTTCATGATAGATATTAGTAAATTATATTTCATGATCTTGGGCTCGTTTTGTTTTTATAGCTATAACCAGGAAAGGCCTGTGATTTTGAAGATTTTATTATTTTCAGATTTCAATGTTGCATTTTTATTTCTAAAGAACTAGAGCTATGGGGAGGCTATAAGTGCTGAAATCAGGCATTTAGTTTCTTTTATATAATCTGTTAAAATAGCTGTTTTCTAGTTGCTTTGTAACTCTCAGAACTGTAAAAAAAAGCAAGAGAAATCAGCATCAGGTGATGCAGAATATATTTTAGGTGTGATATATAGCTTTTGCACCTACTGAAACTTTACAAAGGCCTTTTTTTAATTTGACCTTTTTCATTTTTAAAAATTTTTATTAAAATATAGTTGAATGACAATGTTGTGTCAATTTCTGCTGTACAGCAAAATGACCCAGCCATATATATATATATATATATATATATATACTTTCTTTTTCTCGTATTATCTTCCATCATGTTCTGTAACAAGAGATTGGATAAGTTTCTTGTGTATTTTTTAAATTTTATTTCATTTTATTTTATTTTTATTAAAGTATAGTTGATTTACAGTGTTGTAATCAATTTTTGCTGTACAGCATAGTGACCCAGTCATACAACCTATACATTCTTTTTCTCATACTTTCTTTCATCATGGCTATCCCAAGAGATTGGACATAGTTCCCTGTGCTAAACCACTGCATTTAGAATGGATATACAAAAACCTTTTTTGATAGATAGCTGAGAAAAGTGAGACTCAGAGAGCTTATGTAACTTACTTCAGGAGGTAGTGAAGATGGGGTTTGAACAGAAGTTTTCAGAAGCTCAAAGCTCTTACATTTTTTTACAACTACAGGTGTTTCCCATGGATCCTGCTATTGTTTCTAAAGCTTAATAGAAGTTGTTCACCGGCTTAAAATTCTTCCCAGTTTCTGGGAAGGGACTGAGGAGCCCCTTCATGGCACTGATATTGGCATAACAAATTCTAAGTCCTTCTGTGGCAAACTTGTCCCATGACTATTTTCTGGTTAACATTTTCTTCCATGTCACCAAAAGGTCAAATGTTTCTTTTTTTAAAAAGTCATTACTATCTTTAGCCCTTGAAGTCTTAATTGCATTATGGCCATCTCCATTTCAGTGCACTAACCTGAACTCCCGGATATCAAATCTGAGCTTCAAGGTACCATCCATATCAGAGTCTTTTACAATCCAGTATTAATGGAATTAAGATGCCCCGACAGTCTCAGTTCAGAATGACGGGGTACCATATTGTAAAGAGACTCTGTACGTATTGTAAAGAGACAAAGAACAAAGATCACCTGGATTTCCTTGGAGTCACATAAAAATAAAGGTGAAGCATTCAGACCGAAGAGCACATGCCCACTAATTTTGAACAATTTGGGTTAAAATTACAACTATGTAGAATAACAAACATTTGTGAAGTGACTACTATGTGCCAGGTACTTCTCAGCACTGAACTTGACCTTTCATATACCCTGGTACTTGCTTCTGTTAAGCATCTCCCATGTCTTAGGCAGTAGTCTGGGCACTGGAAGTCATAAATATAAAATATCATGGGAGGCACTGGCCTTCGTCCTAACTGGTCTTACGTTTTCCTGTAAGATCTTCTTAGGACAAAGAATCTTAATTGGATTAGAGTACCTATATTTAAAACTTAGAGGAAGAGCTAATACGCAAAGTATTTTAATCTTTCCTGACAGAAATATAGCAGCGATCATAATGAATAGTCATTGCCAGTGAGAGCTGCTGTCAATATACCGCATTATGCCCAGAGCAATTAAATATGCCTGTTTTTTATTACTGAGACCAAATGTTTGGCCTGGGTTCCTGCAGAAAATAAGTAATTCCATTACATGTGATTCACCTTTGAGTAACCCTCCATGTTGACGAAGACTCAAGCTGCAAATTTACATTTGTTACAAAAATAATCCATTTAGCAAGCATTTATTGGGTCTCCTTATGTTCACTGGGCAGCATACAAAGATTTAAAACCTGCAAAATGCAGTCTTTGTGTTTAAGAAATGTGCAGCCTAATTTCCCTAAAAAAATGTATTTAAATTAAAAAAATTAAGGTTTTGGTTTTTTGTTGTTGTTGTTGTTGTTGTTAGGAGGATAAAATGAATTGTGATGAATAATAGAAAGACGTTCCATTGACAAGAAGGGCTTGGATTCTGGAGTCAGGCAGAAAGGACTTTGAAATATAGCCTGTCAGTTACCACCTGTGTGATCTGACACCCATCACTCCTCGTACCCCATGGCATATAATCAATGCAGTAATATCTCCCACTTGATAAGGTTGTGTTGAGCTAAGATAAGGAAGTTCCTGACAAATTTCCTGAACCATCCTGAGTATTTAACAAATTACCTATAGTGGCTTTTATTTATGGCGTGTTAGGGACTAAATTGATCTTTTCAATGTGCCACTGTACATATTATTCACCTAAAAATGTAGTGAGGTCACATTACGCCCCTCTCCCTGAGCCTGGTCAAATGCACATGGCTTCAGGTGGGTCCATCCCATGAAGTTTTGAGCTCTTTTTTCCTTCCTTAATACCTCTGTATGCACAAATTAATATCCAAAAACTGAACATCAATGGAACACAGGTTGCAAACATCCAGAAAAGATATTGGCTGTCTTCTATTAATTATTATGCAAACTTTGAGTGACTTTTTAAAAAAAAAAAAACATTAGACAAACATGGGTGGTGTGTCCACCATGAACCAGGCATCGCCCTGGGTATGGCCACAACCATCAGAACCACCCAGTGAGAAGCTGCTTGGCTTGGAGACATAAATCTTGGTCTTATCTAACTTGTTTGTTTGGTGATCTTGGAAAAGGAACTTAATCACTTGGATTCTGTTTCCTAATCTACAAAATAGGGGTTAGTAATACCTTCCACGTTTGTGAAAATGCTGAGCCTTGGGAGGTACACAGTGACCCAGCACTGCCTTCCCCTCACTCCTGGGGATTACAGACAGGAAAACTGAGGCTGTTCCTCCAAATCCTACATCCTGTGAGTATATTGAAAGTGCCTTTCAGGTTCTCTGTACATTTCGTTGCAAATGACAGTAAGAGGGAAAACTGAGGTTTGATCCCAGATCTTTGGATTCCAAAGAAGGCCATTGGCCATGCACTTTTCTCTCTTCCATTGTGCCTCCTGCTCTGTTTCTGGGAGGGAGTATCTTCATGCCTCTGGAGATACATAAGAAGATGGTTTGTATTCCTCCCTGAACTGTGTTGAACCTAAACAGTTGTCACTGCACTCTCTCCTCCCTCCTCCTACTGCTCCTCTTTCTTCGAAAGCTCATCTTAGAGTCAGCTTTGTGCCCAGGCCTTGCCTTGTGCAAGTTCTGCTCAAAAGATCTGTTTGTAGAGGAGGGTGGGAAGCAAAAGCACCTGAGGAACATGATCTCCAAAAGGGGTGCCTTTTCAACCATTTTAGAGGTAATATGCTTATCTGGGGTTTTTAACATTATGCGGAAGAGCTGTTAATGAAAGCAATGTATAAGCAAGACTGAGATGAGGAAGGAAGGTCATAAAAAGTAGTGCTGCATCCCTCCCCATCCCTGTCTCTTTAAGTTAGTTCAGGAGATAAACCAATTTTCTGCCAACACGGTGATGGGATGGTGACCAATCTACCTTTGGCTTCTTCCTGTTGTTGCCTTAACCAGTGGGCAGAGGAATGGTAGGTATTCAAGACAAGGAGAGGAAGGAGGAGGTACTGGCAGGACTCTTCCAATTACACTCCTATATGGGCAGGACAGCTTCTCTGCTGAAGGCCAGCAGCATCTTCTGTGCAGTTGGTCCTCGGCTCCTGACTACAGGAAGTTCACACCTCGATTTCTCCTATTTTAGATTCAGCTCCAGGACTATTATCTCAACCTGACCGTCTCATAGAACCAGTCTTCATTTTTAGGGAAAAATACTTCAAATGTAATTTTTAAAAAGTGGAAGAAATGAAACCAACCAAGCAAAACCCTTGTAATTTCTTTTGAGTATCAGAAAGTTGGTAGAGTGTAGAGTCCAGATTTTCTTTTTTGAAAGGTCCCTCTGAATAATTCTGTTTTCAACATAACATTTAAAGGCTCAAATTCAGAATTTAGCATTTGCTTAATGAATCCCTACAGAACAGCTGTACTTGGGAGAAAAGAAAATTGATAAAAGTAAATTTTTGGATATATAGTTTATTTTTCACCTGCAGAGTTGTATACTCAGAGTCAGGAAGTTCTATTTTTTAATTAGTTTGAGGACATTTCAGAGAAATACACTAGTAAACATAGTAACGTGTTTTAAGTCAAAAAGGCTTTTTAAAACAAGATTTATTTTTAAAGACTTTCAAACTTTTGGGGGACTATCATGAGAAACATACTTTACATGGTTACCCAGTTTGCAAACACTCACCACACACACAACTGAGGCCAAGAATTTCATGAAAGTCTTCATCATTTCTACAAGCAACGCACACTTAGTTTTTCTCTTCTATTTCATTTTTGATTGGCGGTTTCACCCTAACACATTTATTTCATAAGCTTCCAATAGCCTGAATTGCAGTTTGAAAAGAAGATGAGAAATAATGCCTCTATTTTAATACAACTGAATAAATACTTTTAAGGAATGTTCTATTTGTGAAACACAATGTGATGGTTAAAAAAATACATAGTAGAGTGGTTAACTTCAGGGAGCTTACCATCAAGTAGGGACTAATGTAACATTGTAATCTGATAAGAAAAATTGAACAGAATGTTGAACAAAAATGTGTTCCCAACAAGCTTTTTGTAAGCATTTGTTACATGAGAGAGAAAAGCTGAAGGTTTTGTTGTAAATTCTCATTGTAATGTCACCTTCTTGGTAGTGGAGGGCATCATGGACACAGATTTGTGACTACATATTTCCTCTTTTCTTTACTAAATACTTGACAACTTTAGCAAAAAAATAAATTAAGAAAAAAAATCCAATTTTTAATCCCATCTGCCTTGTCTCTATCTTTTCCTCTTCACTCCCTGCTCTTCCCCCTGTAGTCACAGAATAACCCAGCTTGAACTTCCCTGTTTCTTTTTTATTGTGGTGAAACATATATTGACATCAAATTTACAGTGTCAGCCATGTGAAAAGTATTCAGTACCTTCTCAATGTTGTGCAACCATCACACTGTCTAGTTCCAGAACTTTTGTATTATCCCCAAAGTCAACTCTGTACCAATACTGCAGTCACTCCCCACACCCTGCCCCTGGCAGCCTCTACCCTTCTTCCTCTACCAGTGAATTTGCCTGCTCTGGATATGTCACATAAATGGCATCATTCAATAGCTGGTTCTCTGGCTTCTTTTCAAGGTTCATTCCTGTTGGGGCATGTTATCAGTGCTTCTTTCCTTTCAATGACTGAATAATATTAATTGTGTGAGTATACCACTTTTTGTCCATTTATCAATTCATGGAGAACTATATCATTTAAAGAAACTTTTACTCAGAAAATATTATAAGCTAAACAACTGTACATGCTTTTATAGGTTTTGATTCCATATATATAATGTGGTACCCAAAGGCTTTCAAAATCTGATGTCTATTTGTAGAAGTATGAGTATGAGAAGAAGTACCATATGTTCAGAAGCTCATGAGATAGTACTGGGTCTGACTTATAGATTCAGAATTCATCTACTTACAGATAGAAAATGTAACCATGTGAATGAGCGAAATTGCCCCAGGGAGAAGATGTAGAGGAACTTAGGAAAGAGCCTGGCAGAACTTTTGGGATCTGTGGAGGGAGAGAAGCCTCCGACTTCCTCCCTAGAGATGATTATAATAAAACCTGATAATGATAATAAACATTTGCAAAGAAAACACCTCCCACTTTTTCTCCAGGTTTGTAAGAAAATTAAATGAGTCAGCATATGTAAAGCAGCTGGTACCTAGACCATAGGTAGGACCTCAGTAGCGGTAGCTACACATATTACTATATATATTTATGTTATCACTATTGTCCGTTTCTGCATCTGTTGCTTTGTTTTACTACCTTGTAACGTCATATCCAGGACTGCCTATTTTGAAATAAGCTTTCCTACCCTCTTAAAAATTAGTCTATTTTTAATTTTTCTGTGGTTGTTCCCAGGTTTTACTAGCTTCTCCCATAATACCAAAGGAAGCTGAAGGAACCTAAATTAGGTAGAGAGATGCTAGAGGTGCAGCCAGACTTCCACGTGGCTGATGCAGTTCTGCATGCACACAGAGTATGTTCGCAATTCCATAGCTTGGAAAATAACCATTCTAGCTCCAGATCATGAGGACATCACAGTTCTTTGTCTTTAGATCTCCTTGTTTTGATATTGGCAAAGGAAAATTAATTACTTAATTTCCCAAAAAACACTTGAATTTTTTCCCTCCTATTTTTGGTAAAGATTAGTTGACACAAAACTCATGACCCGGCCTAAAGACAACTACACGGTAGAAACTGACTTTAAAATTTTCATGGAGTTCTAGAGAGAGAAGTGAAAAATCATTAGATGTAGTGTTTTTTTTTTTAGCTTTTCAGATTATCGGATATGGTGTCTTAGACCTGTTATTCCTATGAGATCTTTGACACCATTGCTCTCTTCTGAAGAATCTTTGATTATTTTAAAATAAACTCTCAAAAGACTTGACCACACCTCTCCTTTTACTTTTAACATAGTTGGTATGATTGTTTCTTCCTGGATCTTCTCAAAAAGCTGTAAAGACATAAGTAACTTTTATATTTCATAACTTTTAGTCTTTCCACATTTTCTTTTCTAAGCACACATCTTTCCACCTTTCAAGGGGGAAAAGTGAAAGTTTTCAGTGTTTTTTATTATTTAAAAATCCAACTAGTTTTGCTTTTCTGGAATGTCACATCTCTAGTTTATACTCATATATATTCCATATATGGGGACATGTCCTATGGATGTAGCATATGTATTTTAAGTGAAACTGAAACTAAGAATGGCATTGCATCTTGTGAACATGTGCAAACTCTTTCATACCTTATTGCTGACTGAATTGTCATAGACTGAGAGATTGAAATACAGAAAGAACGTAACTGTATTCATCGACACAATTAGAAACGATACTGGAAATGGATTCTGTCTCCTGAAGCCGGATCCAGAGCACTTTTCACTGGAAAATGGATAGCTCGTGATGTTCATGACCTAGTTCATACTGGCTATTGTCCAAATTTGGTGGTCAAAAACAGGACAGAGTCTATGGAAAACTACAATTGCCTGCCCTCTTAGCAGTTTAATACAATAATTACTGGAATTTGTCTGTATTTTCTGATATGTTCGGTAGGGCATGCCATCTCCTATCTCATGGTCAAGTTTCGGAAAATAAAGTAATTTGAAAACATAAGATAATAATAGCATTTGCTTTAGAATCCTATAAAAAACCAGTAGTGGCTGGTGAATAGGGCATTCATTGTGACCCCAAAGCTGACTTAGAAGTATAGAGAAGACAAAAGTCTTGAAGTCCGAGAAAAGTTATAGGAAGAAAATGACTATTTTAACTATGATATTTTGTCCCTATAAGGAGATAAGGCAATTAGAAGTGAGAAGAAAGAAGTTTTTCATAGTCAAAATTAAAAATGAACAGAGGGAAGGTATTCATAAATATTACGGGTAGGTAGTTTAAATGTCAATAAGTTTTCTATAAAATCCCATGTGGAGAGTAATAGAGAATAGCTTACTGTGGGAGGAGATTTTTTTTTAAACAAACATCGACATTTTAAAGTCCTAAACATCTTAAATGGAATGACTATTGAAATGCAAAATTAGACTAACAGAGGCATTTTGGAGATTATATTTGAGTATATCCTAAAAGCCAGATAATGAATGACTCAGATTATCTGAGTGGCCTGGGCTGACTCACATGTTTTAAAAGAAGATGTCATCCAATCTTTGATTACGAAAGTGTTTTTTCCCTTTCTTCCACCTGGTTGTACCAAAAGAATCCTGAAAGTCAGTGACTTTTCCAGCCATAATTTGTCAAGAAGTTCCAAGCCACCAGTAAGTAGTGTAAGGTCTTGAACATATAGGCATTTGGTGTACTTGAATAATAATAACATGAGAAACACAAGCCACATAATAACTATAAGACATACAGGAGATGGGAATCCCAGGCATACCCTTGACAGGATTAGAATGAGATATACAAGATTGGGCTTGGTTTGTCCAGGATGGAAGAAAGGAGCCTTCTGACCCCACCTCTACCTGCATGAAGCTTCCTGGAAGACATCTTAAATCAGCAAATATCATCTGGTACCTGTACTTAGGATAGGGGACATACAGAGGATGTCTTTGGCCTCTCTCTTAGAAAAGCTCAAAGCCTATGGAGGAAACTACAAAGGAACTAATAAGTGGAATAGTTTGATATATTGTAATACACATAAGAGCAACTGTGTGAAGGGAGCACGGAAGTATCCGTTTCTTACAGCACTGGGATTGAGAGGCCCTCACAAAGGAGGGGGCATTTGGCTGGGCCTTAAAGGCACATATTGAAGTTCTAAATATCAACAAAATAGGAAAAGCATTTCAATCAGAGATGAGGACCAAATGAGGGAAAAAGATCTCCTGGAGTAGAGATGTTAGGGTCTGTTCAGAGAATCCAGTCTAGCCACCGAATTGAGGAGGTGGAAAAAGGTGCATTGGGAATATGGAATGCAAAGAGGTGTCAGATAAGTATGTATCTCTTGTATGGTTTATATAATCTCTGTCTTGGAACTATCCTAGTCTCAAGAATATATCTAACCTATAAATTACTGTTCTAAATCTGTGACTGGTTTTCTTGGCAGAGTGCCAATTTGGGTAATGAATAATAACCACCTAAGAAAAGCTTGCCAATTTTTCTATACCTAGTCCTGATCTCCTTTCCATTTATTTAAATATTCTTATGATGCTTCTAGTGCTAAGAACTTACAGTGTTACGTCCTTGGTCAACATCTGCTGAAAAATATAATGAATCCCATGCGTGTGCCCACACACACATGCAGACATGTGAAGAAACTGTCATTGCTTTTTGAACCTTCAAATGTAACTAATGTGTTGCAGCTTTAACAATATGTTTGAGTGTTGCTAGGAACATTCAAATGGAAAATGAATTTCTTTGACCTTTTGTTGTTTTTCCCCACAGGATTGAAAAAACGTACAAGGAAGGCCTTTGGAATACGGAAGAAAGAAAAGGACACTGATTCTACGTATGTACTCAAGGAGGGCACCACTACTCGTGTCAGCTGGCTGTGACCACATGCAAATGCAGATCTGGTGTGGTCTGCTGTGTAGCAGAATAACAAGCCCCTTAAGCCCCTTATTTAGCTAGAATGCCCACGAGAAAGTTAGAAAATGGGAAAATCAATAGTTGTTTAGGCACAGGTGAAAAGGAAAAGGGCTATATTGATTTTGTAATTCTAGCCTTTCATTCTTTACGTTTTTATCATGTATTAATTTATCACAAGGTGCTGAGCATTGCCCTCTGTCCTTGCCCTCTGAAAACTTACAATTTATAGAATAAAATACCTCTCATGCAAGTTGAAGTAGTCCTCTTGAAGCATCTTTCATATAACTAAGAGAGCTAACATGTTTGAAATGACTAGCTTGGTACCTGGTACTTAGTAAATGCTCAGTGAATGACAGCCGTCACTACTCTTATTTATTACTAATACAAATTAATACATGGTCAGTTCATTATGAGCAATGAGAAATGGAATTTCCTAGGAATTTGAGGGTAGGCTCGCTCATATTTGAACACATGATCAGTGAAGCTTCAGAGAGATAGGAGCCTTGAGTTTGGCCTTCAAGAAGATGACGACATGCATTTCATGCAAAGGGAACAACAGCCAAAGCACAGATATGGAAAAGCCAAGTAGGTATAGCCAAGTAGGACAAGCTAAATAGGGCAGTTTGCCTACCCGTCGGCTGCAGGTAACTGTGATGATGGCAGGCAAGACTGGAAAGTAGATCAGGGCCAGATAGGAAGGGCTTTATGTGCCAGGCTGAGGTGTATGGGCTTCCTTCCTTAGGCAGTGGGCAACCTTGAAGACTTAAAGGCTTTTAAACCAAAGAGTAGAAAGGATTGGAGGTTAAAAAAAAAAAAAAGGTATTTTTTTGTCCGGGTAACAAATGTTCATTCTCCTCCTCTTACCTTTTCTTTGTGCTTTTTCTTTTGGTAAATAATTATTTCATGGGAACTATATTTACTCTAGTCTTGCCAATTTTTCTAAGTGATTAAATTAGAAATATTTTTTCTGAGCATTATGTAGTTTGCATTATTTCTTAAAAAATGCCATTTTTGAAACACTAACCAGAATAATTGATGGTTTGTTCACCAGAGTCGGAAGACTTGGTTTCTGGTTCCAACATTGCCAGTAGCTCCATGGCCTTAGAATACACTTTCTTCTAATGGACCCCATTTTATACTAGGTGGAACCTAATTTACCCAAAAGGCCAGACACTGCAGCAGTTCATCTATCAGCAATATCTTCTGTCCCCTCCAGCAGGCCTAGACATATCTTAGGAGAGCATCCTTAGTAGAAACCAAATCCATTTTTCTTTGAAGACAGTGCCTGTAACTGACTACACATAATCCCTGTTGTGTAAAAAAGCTCCCTCAAAAGGGAAAAAGAGGTCAGACCACCTCAGCAGGGCAGGCTGAGCTCATTTGCATGTGGCCCAAGTGCCACTCTTCCATTACCACTTCTGAAATCCTGAAAATGAAGTTATTCCTCATGGCTTGGGAGACATGCCCAGTATCTCCTAAGTCTTCTAACGAGACTTTTGCTTGTAAAATCCCAAGCACCCGTCTTTCATGTCTTATCATTTGAGCACCCCAATTTATTTAGGTGATAGCAAATTAGCTATAAACTGGTTCCACCACAGCGATGGTCAAAGGACAAGCTGTCCAGTATAAGCCTTTGCTTTTCACGAGCACCTGCTCTCTAATTAGGTCATATATCATTCTTGCATACTGCTGGGAAAATAGTCTGGCAATGTGCTGTCCCCTCAGCTTTAGGTAATGCTTGTGTTAGTCTGCAATCACTTAAACCTTAGTTGATGCAAACTGTTTTCAGGACTGTTGCAAGTCGGTGAGGGTTGCCAGGCAACCTGCTCTGGTAGCAGCCAGCTCCAGCTTCAGCTGATTGAACCTCCTTAGATAGAGTGGGGTTAGAAATGGAGCTTCCTGATTTGATCATCATGACAATGGCTGATAGAAAGTGGAAAGGAGAGAGCCTTGGTTAAGTGGCAGGCCCTGGGCAGGGTATTTTGTATGCACTGATATCATTTTAATCCTCACAGTAATTCAATAAGGTTAGAAGTAATATCTTAATTTCACAGATGAGAATCAGTGCCAATAGGATTTAAGTAACTTGCTGAAGGCTACCCAGAATATAAGACATGGAGCCAATATTCTAGTCCAGTGTTAAGCACCTATTCTTTTATCACCCAGGGGGAAAAAAAAGGAAAAGATGGGCAAAAAATTATAATCAAGACCAATAGGAGGGCAAAAGAGAAAAGACTGTAGTGGCAAGAGGTAATTGTCATTTTTTAAAATAGAAGCAAAGGGTCCCTCGTAGATAATCAATTTCAAAACAGAAATAAGTAAATTTAATGTCTTCTGTTAAGAAGAAAAAAATTATTTAAAAATAAATAAAACTTAATAAGGGGTTTGGAAATAAATTGAGAACACATGCCCAACTGTCTGAGGTGGCTAAAATTGCTTTCTACGCTCCCCATCCTAGGTCAGCTTATATAATAATTGTATAATATATTAATGTATAGTATACTATGTTATTAATATATAATAATGTATAATACATTACATTATTCTAGATAAAATTTAATGAGTATTTACTATGTTCTAGGTACTATTCCAGGCTCTTCGTTTATATTAACTCACTGAATCCTTTAATAGCCCAAGGAGGTATATACTGTTATCATGGCTGTTATGTACATGAGGAAACAGACACAAAGGGGTGAAGTCCTTGTCCAAGGTTACTCAGCTAGGAAATCTACTTTGATATACGATGAGTGACAGTCTGGCACTACGGCTGGTAATCTACACTGTCGTGCTTACTGCCACCATGGCCCATTTCCATCAATGGATAAGCCAAAAGATCAGAATAGATACCAGTGCTGCTATGGATAAGCACAGTTATTCTGATTAAGATTTTTGAAACGCCATCCCTAGAGCTGCATGAAATCGAGTGGCCTCCCATTTAAGATCCCCTATAGCTATGCCCTTCTACCTGGACCAATAGTGGGCAACACCATAGCCACCCCTGTCTCCAGAGCTGTTTCTTCCCCACATATATTACCTGCCCCCAAAGACACCCTCACAAGGATCAATCCCTCTAGATATATACCTTTACCCCAAAGTTGATACAATCACCTCTCTCTCAGTTCCTTTAACAGAGGCTGAAATGCTAGTAAGAATTGCTCACTTTTTTTGTAGCGGGTAAATCTAAGAAGGAAAATTGGTTTTGATGAGTTTAGGTTAGCCTTTTTTCTGTGCTTTCCTGCCAGCCTGGGTTAACTGTTGCTTTGGTAGCCCACTGGTTTTACTTAACTGTCTCATTCTCTCTATGATAAGCATGTCTTCATTATTTTTATCACCTGTTCCTAGCCTAGGCCCATTATAAACACTCAATATTTGCTCAGTGAATTATAACTTTATTGGCTAAGACTCTTCCTATCCTTTTATCTTAGATGAACTTTCTTTGAACCAACTAATTCCCATAGCCAAGGAATGTGCAAAGACCCTAGGATTTCTGTCAACTCCCATGGTCTTTCAATATCAGGGTCCTCTCTGCTTCTAGCCTCTGTATCACCGATTCACCCCTGCAAACACTTGGACACAGAACTGATTTAGAAAAATGATGCACTCCCTTCAGGTGTTTTGTAATCCAAGTAGAATATGAATATTCTGCTAATTTTGAAGGGGGTGTTGGTGGGAAATGGGAATCACATCTTGGAGCCAAGAAAATGTCCCAGCAACTCTGCATTTCTGAATCCCCCCCTCCCCCGTCCTGGTCCCACCTCCTAAAGAACCATTTCAACCACACCAAACTCTTCAAGATTTCGTAGTCCACCCAAGCACTTATTAAGGTTTTCTTCCAAACAATGCAAGTCCCCTTCTATGCATAGTTCCACTCTCCATGTTAATAAAATAAGATTTTTCTAGTTCCTTACAAAATGAACTAATATACGAAGTTATGCAGTTACAGTGACTACCCTTTTGCTTCTTTCTCCAGTTCGGTTTTCCAGAGCAACAATAATAATAATAATAATAATAATAATAATAATAATAATACCCTTCCCTTATTGCTATAAAGTCCAACATGGCTGCAAGTGGGAAGTTTTGTGTTGCTAGGGTACAGACATCATGAAAGAGGAAAAAAAAACCTATAACAAACATTGAATGTGTCGGGAACCATAATAAGTTCTTTATATGACAAGATTTACCTTGTCATATTTAAACTGGCTTAGAGAGATTAAGTAATGTGTTCAAAGTCAAAGAACTAATAAGTGGTGGTGTCTGGACACCTGAATTCACCCTACTTGAAAGCCCTTACTCTTAAGCACAGCAGCCTAGCTTCACCATAGATTAAATACCCTGGACTTCAGTCGTCAAACTGAGCCATTTAGCAAAATTGCCCTCCATTTCGTGCTCTCCTATAATCAAGGGAACAGTAAATATAGGAAGACAGAAGAAAATATAGATTCTAAAAGTAAGTTGAAAAATATCATAGAAATTCCTTCATAAGGGGAATTCAAGACCACTTATGGGAAGAAGATGAGAGAGAATAAATGGGGCCCCCTTCCTTGTGTGGTTTTAAATGGAAGCCTGCAGAGTGGCATAGCTCCTAAGGAATTTTCCTCTCAAAAGTGGGCAGGATCCTTGCACCAGCAATTTATGCCTTTCGAATTACGGTTTTTAATGAGACTCTCCCCCACACACGTACACATATCCCACATTCAAATATCACTCAATCTATTTGTTTTGATTTAGCTTTCATTAGCCAGGTTTACTGGGGTGGGAACTCACAAGAGGGGAAAAGAGGTGGTTAATGATTCTTAGTGTTGTACTGGAGTCTATGTAGCAAAAATGTTTAATTTTCCTAATAGCTACTAATTTCTTTTTGTTACAGAGGTTCTCCAGATAGAGATGGAATTGTAAGTACTTAAATGACCATTTTTAGTAGGTTTGCACTTCAATCTATGCTAGTCTAAATTTCTTAAAGCCCTGTTTACTTTTTTTTTCTGCAGGGAAAAAATTTGCTTAAATGACTTTTCAAAACTTTCACTGTTGTAATTTTTTGGCAGTAATTGTGTGGGACATAAATACAGTCTTGGTCAAGTTAAACTTATTTTCTTGCATTCACCTAAAACCCTGCCTCAGAGCAGGCAAGCAAACCAGTCATCAGTATGGAAGGTCAAAAGTCAGACAGTTCCCGCAGGGGCTGCTACCATCAACTGTTATTTCATTTCCAGTTTAATGATATAAGAGCTCATTATATGAGAATGTTTTTCTCCAACAGAGGCCACAAAGTCATAATGGAGCTGAGATCCAATAAAATTGAAAGACGCTTTTCCTCTTTCATAGTTGAGCTACAGATACATTTTCTACATTAAATTCATAAGTAGGGAATGGTCTTGAAACCACTTATGCCTGAATTTATGGCTCAAAGGAGGAAAATGTGTCCACTGGGTTTAGATTTAACAGTAACTCTGAGTCCTTGCTGGTCACCAGATTTCTTGCTTTTTAAAGAAGCCTGTGGTGCATGGCCTTGGATTTATCCGAGTTGTGCTTATGGGTGTCTGCACCAGCTTCTAAAATGACTTCCTTCCAATCTAAATCAGATGCCTATTCAGAAGGTTCAAAAGAACAGCTGTTACTGAAGAGAAAAGGGAGGGGGGCTTGCATTAGGCTCATTGGGCTCAAGTGGGAGCTAAAATAAAACTGATAGTTAAAAATATTTTTTTGAAAACTCACCCTTCATAATATTATACCAAATTGGGGTGTTAATTGTAGCTGTGGTAGGAGTTTTTCTCCCACCTTGGACTCAAGGTTCTTAGCTTTGGGGTGCCTTTTGCATTCATGTAGTTCTCACCATGAAATGTTAAGAAAGTAGACTGAAATTTATCAGACATTGGGTAACACTATAATCAAGGCTCTATTCAGCAGGGGAAAAAAAAGACCCAGAAGACTCAGCTTCTCCTCACCTCTTGCTTCTGGCTCAGAGCCCTCTCGTTAACTCTGTCCCAGGTACTCTCTGCTTCCGTGTCTTTGCTTCTGTCTCTGTCCCCTCCCTGCGTTCTCCTGTCTCCTTCATTTCTGGCCCTTGCAAGGCTCTGTTAGCTAGTCTCTGCTTTCCCTCTGGCTGCTCCCAGGCTAGTATGCTATTTCTTGCTTCTCTCCCTCTGGCACCTCAGTCTCATCCTTTTTTCTTTATCTAAAGCTCCTCCAGCCCTGCTGTTCATTGTCTCCGAGGCCCCACTGCTACCTCGGAGCTCTCTGCTTTTCTGGGGACCACCAGTTAAAATCTCAAGTAGAACATGTGCCTTGGTGCCTGGCCCAGCACTGGCATGTAGTGGGCGACTCCGAGTATGAGCTGTGTCGATAAGCCCAGCCTAGGTCTGGGCTTCATCCTTGAGGTCACCCACGTCCCTCTTCACTGCCACCATTCCCAGTCACATCAAGTTATTTATCAGCAGATGCACCCTCTTTGTTCCTTAATTGGAAATGCCACGAATATATCCCTGGAAAGAAGAACGATCAGATTTCGATTTCTCAGGAAATAACACAGACCTGTTTGGGAAAGCAGGCTACATTCAAAATAAATGCAAGTTCTCAGAAAAAGGGTGTAGAGCTTCCTAGTTAATTGGCAATTATTAGCCAGCTGCTAAGTTTACCATTTGGAAATGTGCCTGAAGTTTTCTCCACGTACTCTGGTCGGTCATCAAAGTTTGAGAACTCTTTATCAGACCAGTGTTATAGGGGTCCAAGTTTTCTGTTTGCATTTGGTCCCTGGAAATCTTGACCTGATTTTCTTTAAAACCCTGGCTGATTTCTTTAAGACCTTGTGTCTGAGGGCCCAGTCCACTTTTACGTGGCTGATTTAGCTTTCAAATTATTGCCTTTGGAGTATCTGAAGTTGAAATTTATGGCTTCGGTAATGCCGTTCCACAAACTTCAGGTGGTGGTGCAGCTACTTAATCCCTATAAACAACTTTGTCAAAGCAGGTGCTGTACAATAGGTTTAACTATTTAATTTCACTTTCTCGGAATCCCGGGAAGGCCATCTCTGATGACGATGCCTTTGAGGTTTAGTCCACAGTGGCTCTGTGGCTGGGCTGCATGTATGAAAGTGGGCTTGCCTTGCTACCCGCTGGCTGAATATGCCCACCCCCAGCAGACCTGGCTGTTGCGGCGACATGGCTTCAGGCAGCTGTGGGTGACAATATATTCTAATCCAGGGACAAACTCTGATTTGTGCAGGAGACATTCTAACTTCTTCCTAAGCCATTCCGATTTCCATCCATGCCAAGACTGGGAAGCACGAGGGCGGCGGGGCGGGGAGGTCATAGCCATTGTTGGCAGGAGATCCCTGCTCATTCTGAACAGGTGTGCAGGGAAGGGCCCAGATTTGGAGCTGTCACCTATGCATGCTGTGTATATTGATGACTCCCAGGAAGGCCTGGGTGCAGGGGGGTATATGGTGGAGCTAGCCTTTTCAGACCCCCATTAGAAATACAACCGTTTTTATTGCATCTCTTGGGTGTGTCCAGGGGTCCGTTCCCTCTCTGTAAATTAAGGCTGGCTGAAGGAGGACCAAAGCCACATCACCCTGTGCCTAGGATGCCTCTTCCCACTTCTCCCTTCTTCTCCTGGCCCAGCCACCCCTGCCTGCTGAATAGAGCCTCGTTATGGGCCCCAAAGTCCAGTCTTTGCTTCAGGAACCCTGCCAAGATTGGTAGGCCCTGCAATTTGGCCTAGACATTGTTTCTTCTCTGGTATGCTTGCTGACTCCATGTGACTCTTTATATGTGTCTTAAAGAACAAACAGATCCTTTAACAACTTTTTTCTACATGAAAACAATCAATTCCAGCAGCCCAGCCCACATGAACCACCCTACAATAACAAAGCAGAGTGTGCGCGTGAAGGAGGAAAAAAAGTTTCGGTAAGGAAACAGATTTTAGTTTAAAATTTCCAAGGGGTTATAGAAACAGTGAGTAAAAAAACCCAATTTGGAATTTGAAGAAAAATAAAAGCTTTAAGAAGACTCTTTCTTAGGTAGTATTTCCCAATTACTTCTTGATCACCCAGGGCCAATTTTTAAATCAACAGTATTGATCTCGGAATATACTTTTAAAGAGTGATCAGGCATAAAAGACATGGGAATTCTTTGTCTTAGACACAGGCCAGGGATTCAAATTTTATCTGTAAAAATCTTTGGCTATAATATAAACAATACCATACAAACTGAGCAGCCATTCATTAGAATGAGCACTATTTCAGTAATATCACAAATTTGGCAGAACCTTGGCCTGTGGGAACCAATGTACTTGACCAAAGAATGTCACATCAGGAATGTTGATGCCAGCACAGAATATGCAACAGTTATAGCTGGGACGTCCAATGTGGTAGCCTCATGCGGCTCTTTAAAACTCAGTGCCTTAGTTGCACTTGCTACATTTCAAATACTCCATGGCTACTTGTGCTAGTGGCACCATATTGGACAGTATGCATACAGAACATTTACTTCTCAGACAGTGCTATTGGACAGTGCTAGTCTATAGAATGATTTACACAGTGAGTCAAGTCTACCTCAATGGCAAAATGATAACATTTGGACAGTATATTATTATGTGTCTTTAACACCTCTCACCAAGGAAGACTATACAGCCATGAGCTGACCTTGGAAAAGAGGAACATTCACAATGGAAACTGGAACTCCAATGAATGTATAATTGAACACAATTGTTACTACATTTATTGATTTAACCCATTGTATTATCTAAGAGTAAATGATAAGCCTGACCAAAATAGAATACTGATTAAAACATGATCAATATTGCTGTAAGCCTCAATTATCTTTAAATAATAGTCATATATTCAAGTTATAGAAATTATTTACGCTTATTGTGGAATTACAAAAGAAAAAATTAAAAGAATACATAACTTAAACTCCAAGAGAAAAATCACTGTTCATGTGTTGGCGAATAGCCAACGTTGCTTTAAATATTGTCTAGTTTTTAAATAACATTTCCCCACTTAACTTACATACTTTCATGCTTTTTTAATGTTTTCCAAATGAAAAACCAAGAGAGTTATTATCTCCGCTATCACAACTACTTAAGCTGCTTAAAAAGTTAAACCAGGACAATTGTTTCTTCTTTAGAGTTTGACCAGAAGAATTTCAACCAGGTTCTGGCTTAGCTTTAACTTGGTAATATCCATTTGCAAAAAAATATGTAATTACAAGAATTTAATAGGTATTAATCAGGCCAAATTTCCAATTCCTCTAATAAAACTGTGTGTATGTATGTACCTGTGTATGTTTGTACGTCTTTGTGTGTGTGTACGCATTTTTGAATATCTTCCCCAGAGAACGTATTGTTATGATTTATTGTTTGTGTTTAGTATTTCTGTTTAAAGTGTTCTTAATTTAGAAGAAAATTTCTTTGTATAGGCTTTTCTTTCTCTTTATCTCAATTTTCCATTTGTTTCCATGGAGACCGGGAAATTTTCATGCAGCCCAGATGTAGATATTTTTAAAAATTGAAGAACGTTTTATTCATAATGTTCTATAGATGTTGTCAGGAAAGAAATATACACACATACCACATATGTATATTTTGTTTTTGTTCACCTGAACATATCAACTATCTTGGTTTTGGAGGGCTTTGGTTATGGAGATGAAACTACCATGGAGGCAAACAACTGTAGAACTTTGAAAATTGTGAACTCAGTAATTTACCTAATTTCTTTGGGTTTTAGCTAACAATTCTTTGTATTAAAGAATTGTTTAGGAGGATTTCCGGTCATGGCTCAGTGGTTAAAGACCCCAACTAGTATCCATGAGGATGCGGGTTCAGTCCCTGGCCTCGCTCAGTGGGTTAAGGATCCGGTGTTGCTGTGAACTGTGGTGTAGGTCGCAGATGTAGCTTGGATCCCACGTTGCTGTAGCTGTGGTGTAGGCTGGCAGCTATAGCTCAGATTAGACCCCTAGCCTGGGAACCTCCATATCCTGTGAGTGCAGCCTAAAAAGGAAAAAAAAAAAAAGTTTACGAGCTAAAACTTCTATTAATAGTGCTAGACTCATCACAAAATTGTTTCATTTTTAGCTCAGTTCGTTTGATTTCCCCATTATTATACATTAAATTTGTCTTTTGAATTTATTACATACCTTTCTAAAAAGGACTTGGAGAATTTTACGAAGAAGACATATGCAAACAGATTAGTAAAGTAGAAACTTAAAAAGAAAGCAAATATAACAAAAAGAAAATAGGAACCGTGCCCATTCACCATGGGAGAGGTTTTTATGATGAGATGACACATTATTTAATGTACTATGTCCTCAAAAATAGCTTCATAGGTGCAGAGTTGATATGGCAGCTTTTTAAAACGACCTTTGCTCAAAGAAGTAAAAATATCATTGAAGCACTAATTCGGTGAAGGTGAAGAAGGTTAGAATAATGTTGTCTGATAAAGTACATAACCTCGATGAGGAACAAGACAAAGAGAAAGAGAGGTCCAGGCCCAATGTTCTGGGGTACTGGCCTGTGGAGGCAGGGTGGAGTTTGCGTATTTGTAAATCCTAGTGCGGTGGTGGTGTGTAGGAAGAGGAAGTCATGAACACGTTGTCTATTCCTTACGCACTATTCATCTTCACTAAACTACTGCTTCTTCTCAGAGTGCTCAGATAACGTTCACTAAGTATTAATCAGTGATGCTGGTTACTAGGTTACCTACAATTTGGTTTGCTAGTGATCCTATATGCATAAAGGAAAAGCTTTCTTATCCTACCTAATTGTCAAATTAAATGTCAGCTGTTTCACTTTGTAGTTCAACTGGCTTTCATTTGTGATCGCAAAGTTAGGTTTCCCTTCCTCAAGCCTCGTGCGTCAGCATCTGTAGTGTGTTGTTATGAGATGTCTTCAAATGCTCAGTGACACACCCCTGCTCTATGTGCTAACTATAGGAATGTTGTTGAATGAACTCTCCATTACCATTACTGATTTGTGTCTTTGTCCTTTGCTCATGAAAAGTAGGGAATCCCAGCAATTTTAGTTTGGATTATGCCATATCCTTGCTCAAGTTCTTGTGGTTGTATATATGTCATGGTTTGTACTAAGGACCCAAAGAGAATGTTTAAAATAATCCAGAAGGAATAATGCTGGTACTCAGTCACCTTGCAATGATCTGAGCTCGTGGAGGCATGGATGATAGAAATCCATGATTAATTCTCAAATTCTATTGTAATAATTTGATAAGAAGAGCCACTTGAAAAGAAGAGCAACACTATTTTATAATACTTAGAGGCTGAGTTAGTAATTTAGAGCCAATTTCCTTTATATTCTATCAAGGAAAAAGCTGACTCAGTGTTAGAAAAGCTAAAAGAAGATCAGTTAATGACTTGGATGAATATTCTTTGCATATATTAGAATGAATCTAATTAGAATGAGAGCAGCAGGGAAGTCAAAATGTTTCTATTTAAATATGTATATACATCTGGTTATATCCCCCAAAGGTATAGAGGATTAAATTATAACATAGGTGCTGCTAATTCTCTAATAATTGAATAAAATTGGAGCAGCTAGTTGTCAATATCCCTATGCTCAGGTATCCTACAGTCTTTTGTGCAATAAGTGTACAAGTTCTTTTATACCATGTCACAGCAGTGCAATTTACCATTCAGTTACACCAATGTGGTTTCTTAATAGGCTACTCTAATTTGTCTTTCCAGTGCTGGATTTTGATAGGTTTTGCTAAATACAGATAAGAGTTGTGTGCTTTGTTCCTTGTTTTTCCATTCATGTTTCTCTTCTAAATGTATTTTCAAATTTATTACAGAAGAAAAGCAATGGGGCACCAAATGGATTTTATGCGGAAATTGATTGGGAAAGATATGTGAGTATCAGAGGATTATTTGTCTTTGTAAATATTTCAGACTGTGAAAATGAGTTGAGGCATTCCTATATTTAGAATAGGACACAAAATAAGTAAAACACCTCATAAGGAAGTGTCTGGCATAATTAGCATGATACAGGCATTAAGAGCCCCTCCACATATCAGCTGTGTGTGGCTTTGGGATACTTATTTGCCAACCAGCAAAAAATGCAGTTAGTAGGTACTCTACAGCATTGTTGCAAGGATTCAATGAGATAATTCTTTGCAGAATATTTCAGTTGCCTGCCTCACCTGTAATATATATTTTAAAAATGCTTTTATTGGAGTTCCCATCATGGCTCAGCAGTTAATGAGCCCGACTAGTATCCATGAGGATGCGGGTTCGATCCCTGACCTCGCTCAGTGGGTTAAGGATCAGCATTGCTGTGAGCTGTGGTGTAGGTAGGTGGCAGACTCAGCTTGGATCCTGCACTGTTGTGGCTGTGGTGTAAGCCTGCAGCTACAGCTTCTATTTGACCCCTAGCCTGGGAACCTCCATGTGCCATGGGTGTGGCCCTCAGAAGACAAAAATTAATTAATTAATTAATTAATTAATTAAATGCTTTTTAAAATGTTAACTCCAGATATTTCAGTTCTGGTTTATTTCTAAGCAGCTTTGAATATTGACACAAGTCAATTCATATCTGAGCCTTGGTTTCATAATGTCCTAGTCCATTCAGGCTGCTATAACAAAAATACCAAAATTGAATGGTTTATAACAACAACTATTTATTTCTAACAGTTCTAGAGCCTGGGAATTCCAAGATTATGGTATCAGCAGATTCCATGTCTGATTGAGGGACCCCTTTCTGGTTCACAGAAGGCACCTTAAAGCTGTAATCTCACTGGGGTCTCTTTTATAAGGGCACTAATCCCGATCATGAGGGCTCCTCCCTCAAGACCTGATCATTCCAAAGGCTCCACCTGCTAATACTTTCACCTTGGCGTTTGGATTTCAATATACAAATTGGGAGGGGGGGAGAATACAAACACTGAGGCCATAGCCATGATCTTTATTATAGCCTCATAGTACAGATTTTTCTCAGATCTAATGGCAATCACTTATTGCTTCTCAAGGAGTAAGGATGAATCCCAACTGAGACCTAAACTCTCATAATTCCCCCGGAAACCAGTTAACGTCATCACTGCATACTTCATCAACCACAACAGGATAGACACAATCACTCTTAGATGTCTAATCATATAAGACAGGTAGACCATATTCACATCAAAAATCATTTCTATGTCATAGTAAGCGCCCAAATTCACAATCCCTACAAAATATCTTTGTATTGATACCTTAGGTGACAGTTTGGTCCAACCTCCCCTTTTAAAAAAATTAAGCCTGATGTTAAAGCTTCTGTGTATTTGTCAGTAGTAAGACTTTCATTTTTATAATAAATAATAGTACCATTTATAATATTAAATGCTACTGAATTCTTACCACTTTAAATGATAAATACTACATTCTAGAGAAAAATGCTCAGAAAAGTTAAATTCTTCATACCACCTGTACACTCTAAAAAATGTCATTCTGTCAACCTCATTACCTGGTCCTCTCTCTTATCTGTTTCCCAGGATTGTGATCTTTCTGATACTTTTAGCAATTCAATTCCCTAGAATCTATGATAACCCCTACACTAACCTATATCCAAATTGTTCACAAATCATGTTATAAGGGAAGCTACTGAAGATATTAAGCTACCCATTGTGGCTTAGCAGAAACGAATCTGACTAGCATCCATGAGGATGCAGGTTCAATCCCTCGCCTCGCTTAGTGGGCTAAGGATACAGTGTTGCTGTGGCTGTGGTGTGGCCCTCAGCTATAGCCCTCATTCATGTCC
>PVHT020000066.1:8161782-8182579 GCA_004024745.2 Catagonus wagneri | reverse complement strand
AAGAAAGAAAGAGAGGGAGAGTGATTTCTTTTTTCAAAACTGACTCTTTTTCACCTAAAAAATATTTGTTGTATTTTGTAGAATTCTTTAACCCATAGGAATGGGATACACTAAGCAAATAAGAAGCATGATAATTACAAAACAAAATTACTCATCAAGTAGTTCATGCTACCCCATCTAAACCCTAAACCCATGTGTTTCAATGAAGCAGAGTTTCCCTCAAATTTGCTTAGTCCTGAAAGTTAATCAGGTCATATAGGAATTCTGGCTGTAATTGCACATCAGACTCCACTGTCTCTAAGTAATGGAAAGGTTTTATTCCTCACAGATTATATCATTGTGATTTTGACAGGAAAGGGGTAAGAGCAGCGAAGGCCTAGGCAAGGATGTGGCCTGCCGGCAAAGCCCAGAAGTTGAAGGAGGGCTCAGCTGACTGCACATTTGAGGGAAGAGACTTCCAGGCAGAGAGAAGGACATTCATGAGGACCCTGAAGTGGGAAAGAGCTTGCAACAGTCAAATCATAAACATTACAATGGAAGGAAGGCCCTGTGAGCATCAGAGACCTGAGGCTAGAGAGCAGGCCAGGAGCCCGGTCAGGCAGAGTCTTACAGGCTACCCAGTGGTGCTGGGCTTTTCTTCTGAGCAAGTGAGAAGCCAGGGACAGGATTTTAGCAGGAAAGTGTCCTCAAGAAATGTTCATCTTTTTAAAAAGTAGCTGATTACTAATGAAAGACAAGGGGGGAAACTAAATGCTCAAGAAAAGGCAGCTTTTCCATGGCATTCAGGCCTCTTCTCTCTCCAAGCTCACGACACATCTATTGCTTCAGAGATTCTAAAATCTCTCTCTCTCTCCAGCTCTGTCCTCTTTACTTCCAAGCCTATAACCTCAACTTCAAGAGGGTCGCCCTTGAACTCTGCACCCTCTTTTCTCTTAGGCATAAAGATAGTCTCAATGTACCTGGGGTCAAGACCAGGTCTGCCATTTGCTGGGTGTGTCTTCTTGAGAAATAGCATCTAATTCCTTTTAGTTTCCTCCTGGGTGAATGGGATAATTCTTTCCACATATGACTGTTATGAGGGGTTGGTGAAATAAAGCATGGGTCACAGTACTCACCATAGAGTAGAAACTAAAATAAGAGCACACTAATCCCAATCATGCAAACCTTTATCTTTCCTGTCTTTTTCCTAAAAATGTAAGTTGCCTGCTGCTGGAATCAGTTCAGCCGGGGGTCCTCCCAGGATTTGAGAGTAGAAATCTTCGAGTCTTCATAAACCTTCCCTATGTGTTACTAAGAACAGAGAGGGAAGGTTCCGAATGTCCTTGATTCATCCCTTTCTACCACCACCAACTTGATCATTCGTAGCACATCTCGCCTGAATTGATGCAAGGGTCTCTAATTAGTTTTCCTTCCTTCCTTTTCTTCTGTCACCTGTCTAACCTGAAGCGTATTCCAGCATCTTAAGAGTCTGCTTTCAGCATCTCCTACCCTAATTGAGAAGCTGCAGTAGCCATCAGGGCTGGACTCTCCCCCCAGCAGATTGGCCCCCCATGGTCTTAGTTTTCATGGTCTCCCACCACATGGCTTCCTGTCGAGTCCTGTCATCTTCACTGTCTCCTACAGGAACCACCACGCTATCCATCTCCACTGTCCCTTTCCCCATGGAAACCATGCTGTTCATTTCTGCCTTGGTATCTTGGTTCAGTTTCTTCCTCACCACTGACCCACCTCTCTCCTCTCCATCCTCCCAGAAGGCTCAGGCAGATCCCTAATTCTTCCACACCTCACTAATTTCCTCTCCTTTCCAATTCCTATCCCTGATGTTTTGTGCTTTGCATTTTGGGGAACTTTTGCCTAACAAAACACAGACAAAGCCTTTGCATTTTGCACACCCCCCCCCCACCATGTTGCTTAGCCTAGTCCTTGACTTACAGGAACTGCATAATAAAGTCTCTTTGAATGTTTTCTTTCATTGACTGTTGATTCCTAGATTATTTTCCCAATAGGAAGACTCTCTAAATATCCCTGAGTAAATATCTAAACACATTGCTCAGTGTTTACCTCCAAAATAAGAGGCAAGTCTATATCCTTAAGTAGAAGGCTTTTGGAGGAAAATGAATGATTTTTTTTATCACTGTCAGGATAATAATTGCTTAATGTGCACTTGTATTTTATAGAACTCACCTGAGCTGGATGAAGAAGGCTACAGCATCAGACCTGAGGAACCCGGCTATATCCTTTCTTTCTTTGTTTTTTTCTCTTTTTAAGGCCAAGCCCACGGCACATGGAAGTTCCCAGGCTAGGGATCGAATCAGAGTTGCAGCTGCTGGCCTACACCACAGCCACAGCAATATGGAATTCAAGCTGAGTCTGCAGCCTACACTACAGCTCACGGGCAACACCAGATCCTTAACCCACTGAGCGGGGCCAGGGATCTAACCTGAGTCCTCATGGATACTAGTCAGGCTTGTTACCCCTGAGCCACCATGGGAACTCTCTTTCTTTATTTTTTTAATTTTCATTTTCTCTCAGAAATCGGTATAATAAATTAGGTTTTGCAAAGGTGCTGAAACCCAAGCTTCTCAGGTCCTGTTGTCATAGTGTTAGAGATGAATAAACAACACAGAGAACAGCCTGATCACTAATAAGCAGACATTTTGCCTTGATCTATTCATAGAAAAGAGAGAGAAAAGAGAAAGAGAAAAATTGTGCTGGAAAAGTAACTATACAGCTTGTGGGTGCGAGGTTGTCTGCTAAAACTTGATATGGCAGTGCCACTTACGGTGACTGGAAAACAGCTCTGACTTGGGTCTTTCCCACAGTCATCTCTGGTCAGAGCGGGTTACACTCTGAAGCACTTAAAACTCTTTATCCATGGTCCATAGAGTGGCCCTCTTCTCTTGTGCCAAGAGGAGGTTCCTGTGGGGGTGTCACTCTGTGTGCTGAATGTGACACAAATGGTCAGCTGCAGCAAAAATGTATTCCTTTGTAACCATTCCTCCTTTAAAGTCACCATCCTTAATGATGCTCCAAGGAAAGGTGAATAAATTTTAACCCTTCCCTGCCTTCTTCTTTTATTTTTGCTTGTTTTACTTTGATTTTCTGCCATCTAAGTATACCCCTGCTGCCTCTATGTGCAATCATCCTTACCTTATACTCATCATGGCCTCCCCATAGACAAAAGAGTTATGTATCTTTAACTGTGTTCTACCTACCAAAGGAAAGCACTTTTATTCTTCAAGCGAGTCGGAAGAGGAAGAAGAATCTCACAAGAAGTTTAATATCAAGATTAAGCCATTGCAATCTAAAGACATTCTTAAGAACGCTGCAACTGTAGATGAACTGAAGGCCTCAATAGGCAACATTGCACTTTCTCCATCACCAGTGGTGAGTGGATTTTTTTTATTTCGCGCCTTGGTGAGCTTGGACAGATAGTTATTTCTGCCCATACACGTAAAGTAGATCAGAAATTCCTTAAACTGGAGACTGCATATGGTCACCATTTTATGAACTCTGTAAACCTGAAACAGCTCATTCTAGCTATGCAGAGCTGTGCTCATTTTATATTACAGTTCTTGTGCTTTTCTGAGAAGTGATAAAAATGCATGGGACCACATTTCTTTTTTACTTATTTCCCTGCAAACATCATTCAAAGAAGGAAAAAAATAACCTAAAGATTTTCCGGACTTCTGAAGCAATTAAAAACAATATGAACTTTACATATTTACTAACAACGATTTTTAAAAAGATATCTTCATGTCCTCTTTTATGCTATAACACATAAAAACTCATGTAAAGAAAACCAAGGAAATTGCTTTTTTTAGGAAAAAAACTTTCATTGCTAGTGCTTCAAAGAGAAATATTAATCTAGTATCATAGGTCATAGTTCTAAAAAGGTACTAAAACACAATCTTCCTTGTATTTCATTATCAAATTGTCTTAAATACTCTCATCACATTGTCAAATATAGGTATGCCTTATTTATGTTAATCAAATTGGTATTTTTCTATAATTTGCACTTCCTTTTCCAGTTCTCATCTACTACATTTCTCTAGTTGCTGAATTCTGAGTTCCAACATGTGTTTTCTCTGTCCTGTTTGATAAGTGCTGCAATTGTTTTCTAAAAATAGCTGTGAAGAGCAAAGGAAGGCTCTTGTACTAGCAGCTACTATGTTCTGGGCTTCTTGGCATCTTTTTTAGAGAGACCCAATCTCCCTTCAGCGTTTCCCAGTAACGAGGTAGTTAATAAGTGCTGAATCATTTTTTGGAGATGCTTCTGGAAATATCTCAACTAACCTTTCTAAAGAAGTTATCATCACCTTCTTTGGGAATAAACATTTGCATGCCTGGGATGAATAAAGTCAATAATGATGCCTTCTTTAGGGCTTAGTAGTGGTCATTACCACTCTTTTTAGAGTCAACTAACATGATTGCTAATTGTAATCAACCACAGCAAATGATATTTCTGTTAACTTTTCATTGTATACTCTTTTACCATCTCAGGATGTCTTCTTACAAAGGGAGGCATGACATATGTTAGTTTTCTTTCTCTTCTGCAATGGAGGGTACAGATTTTAAATTCATATATTGGCCTGTGATTGAGGTGGGTGTCTAGTAATAGGGGCATTTTTAATGCACACACTTTCACTTTTCAGTAGACATCTTTAAAATCATTTTTTTTGTGCTTACTGAATCATTTTTATGAATTGTAAAATATTATTTAAGTGCCTGAAACCAGCTTATATCCACTTCTCTATGGGGTGTAATAAACTTCATGGACATTTGGAAGCTACCTGGATAAGTGGAAGAACTTCATGTGGTTAAATGAATAAATTTATGGGAAAGAAAACTTACTAGACACAACATTGTAAATTAACTATACTTCAATACAATTTTAAAAAGAGAAAGAAAACAGAAAAACTTACTAGAATGATCCCAGACACATGGTATTTATTTGCTGAAAGCTAGTTGACCCTAGGAAAGAAGAACTTTTTTCTATTAAAAAGAATATGTATGCCAAGTCATCTGGTAGTTATTCCTCCAACCCAGTACATTGCTACAGTGCAGCAAGAAGAGTGGCTGCATTGAGTTCTTCCTAATACCTATTTCTTCAAATTTATTTCTATTGAAGTATAGTTGATTTACAATACTGTGCTAATTTTAGGTGTATAGCAGAGTTTATATTCTTTTCCATTATAGGTTATTACAAGATACTGAATATAGTTCTCTATGCTATACAGTAAATCCTTATAGTTTATTTTTTTTAACATATGGTAGTGTGTATCTCTCCAAACACCTATTTTTAAAGTAATATATTAATATACTGTGGTTAAGACTGATTAAAAGATGTAGGAAAACAGTGTGAAAACTAGATGGAGATACCCATAGGAAGTAGCCCCAGGGTTATGCTGTTTCTACAGACCAGCAGCACCACAAACCAAGGGACCCTGGGATTCCCGCCCCCCCCCCACTGTCCCTGAGATCCCAACTTGTTCTTGCTAATGTAAGAATCTGGCTCTGCCATAACTATGATTCACAAATACTTATGACTTTTGACATTTAGTGTAAAAAAAATTAGCTGTTATTGCTACTTCAGGGAAAAAGTCATGTTTTTGAACCAACATAAGTATAAAGAGAGATTGTAACTGAAAATATATTCTTGGCTTTAGAATCCCTGACCTTTTCAAGATAACCCATGTGAATTTATACTTCACAAATGACTTACACAGAACTTTAGCTTCAGAACTGGATAAATAGAAATAGCTTTCTGAAATTCAGTTAGTGCCATGGCAAAAATGAGGAATACTTTATACGTGTTCGATGTTTCCAGCCAAACAATAAGATGTTCATACATCTACCCTTAATTCAGGTATAAAAAGATAAACAGGATCTATACCAATAATGGTATATCAGGATATTTTATTTAGGCTAAGGCTCTTGTACTACAAAAGCAAACATCATTACACTAATAGAAGTAGAGAAAATTTCAAATGGTAAGCTGTTTGAAACAATGGCTTGTGTTGAATTTCTGATTTCTATTTATTTTGAAGAATTTTAAGGTAAAGTTTTCTTTCACTTGTAGTTTTCATTTATCTGTGAGTATGCATCGATGAACTGTAACCTATTTGATAACTCTTATCATGAGTTGAGTTTTATTTTATTTGGATAGATATCCTGTATATACTTCATGGTCAAATGACTCAATAAATGAATGAAAGGAATGAATGGATGGATGGATGGATGAATGAAATATATATATATATATATATATATATATATATATGAAATAAACAAACCTTTCTGAAATGACTTCTCCCCAAAACAGAACTTCAGCAACATAGAAAATTTGGGTTTAAATTGCTGGTAAAAATCCTACCATATAAACAGACATAATTTCAGTTCAGATCTCACCTGGGCCCTGATTTTTATGTAGAAATCAAGTGTAATATGGACCAGGACAATGCAGAGCACCAAAAAAGAAGAGAGGAGGATGCAGAGTTCAACCCACATGCAGAGGTCAACTCACATGCAAAAGATTATTCTTAAGTTGTAGTCTCCTAAAAAGATACCGTGCTGATAGCATAAAGAAGAAAAATCATCCATGTTTTAGTTGTTGATTTGGGATCCGTATGAGTTAAAATACGGGTAGAGCTGCTTTAACAGAAACCAAAATAGTAGTGGCTTAAACAAAATAGCTGGTTTATTTCTATCCCACATAAGAGTCAAAGCTGGTAAGTAGTCCAGGTGGGTAATAGAGTCTTGCTCTAGGAGTCATTCAAGAACCCAAGAACTTTTTGTATTATTGCTCCATCTTTTTGAGGGTGCTGCTGCCTTATCAGCGTAAAACACCTCCATGTTCCAGCCTTGGGATGGACAAAAGAGAAAAATAAAAGGCAAGTGGTTTCCTTTACGAGTTTAATTCAGACATTAAATACCTATCACTACCACCCAGACCCCCTTGGCCATAATTTAGTCACATGGCAATATTAGCTGGAAGGGAATCTGGAAAATGTAGCCTTTGGATGGAAACATGCAGGGTTCTGGTACTAAAAGACAAAGGAGTGCGTGGATATTGGTCAACGGTGACAGTTTCTGTACCACTGTTATCTTAAATAATCTCAGATTAATTTGGGGAGTTATTGGAAAGTGAGATTTTCCCCCATCTATCTTAAAATTTTTCCCATAACCTACTGAAACTAGGAAGTTTCCTTTTAAAGATTTCTAATCACTAATTTCTAAATGCTATTATGCTATGTGCTAGCCAGCAGCACAATTAAAAAAAAAGAAATTTAGGTAAAATAGCAACTTATTTGATTATACAGACCCCTCCAACACTCTGTCTCACAAAACTCAGTGCTTTTTGAGGAAAGCTGATGCATTGTTGAAAGAAATTTATTAAACCCAAATGCTATCTCTGTATAACTTTTTTCATGTTAGAGTTGTGGCTCTTTGGGGGATGAAAAAGGACAGACTCCCTTCATTGCTCAACAAGTTTTCCTTGAAGCATACTGACTCCAGCTCCAAGCTTGGTATGCAGGTTGTTTATTAAGGCGAGACCTTGGGCTCAACAGCCCAGGTTGGGGCAGGGTGGGCAGAGGGAGAGGTTAAGCTCTTTTGCATGTCCAGCAATAGCCTAAGCTCGTACATGGGGAACTCTTGAGCTAGAATGACCCTTCAGTGTTGTCCTGAGCTTGGCTGAGATGAATAACCTTTGTAGGGCTGCCTCAATCAGTGTTTTAAAATGGGCAGGCTGGGAGTTCCCATCGTGGCGCAGTGGTTAACGAATCCGACTAGGAACCATGAGGTTGCGGGTTCGATCCCTGCCCTTGCTCAGTGGGTTAATGATCTGGCGTTGCCGTGAGCTGTGGTGTAGGTTGCAGACGCGGCTCGGATCTTGCGTTGCTGTGGCTGTGGTGCAGGCCAGTGGCCACAGCTCCGATTAGACCCCTAGCCTGGGAACCTCCACATGCCGCAGGTGCGGCCATAAAATGACAAAAGGCAAAAAAAATAAAATAAAATAAAATGGGCAGGCTAAGAAGGGCTATGACTTTGGCCATGGTGGCTCTCTGCAGCTGAGTCAGATCCTGAAGTGTTGACAGTTGAAGGCTGTCTGCCAATAGCACTGCGAACTGCTGGTACAAGAAACCCTTCTGAAGACAAACCTACTTGGCACATTTTGACACCTAGGATTACTACCTTCTTTTCCAAGTGCTTTTCTGGCCATTGGTTTAAATAATTTTTTCTAGAATTGTGGGCTAATAGGAGGCAGCCATATAGTAATAGAAAGAGCAGGTTCCTAGACACCAGGTGCAGGTCTGCCATTCTACCTGTGCAACATTTAGATAAGTCCCATGCTTGTTCTGAGCCTATATTTCCTGTTCTGTAAAGTGAGGATAATAATGGTCCTTATGGAGTTTTTGTGCAGAATGCTCTCAGTCCCTGGAGGATCAAATCTCCTTTGACTTTTTGTCCCCTGTGCTTATCACAGTACATGGCACACATTAGGCACTCAGATATTTATTCAATAAACAAGTGAATGAAGAAAGCACAGAAAAACTCCGAGTAACAGTAATTTACTCGGAATTAGAAATAACTAGAAATTTGCAGTGGTTCATTTCTTTATTACTAGTTGTATTAGTCAGGGTTTTTCAGAGAAACAGAACTCATGGGATATATGTATGCATGTGTATAGGTAGATGAGAGAGAGAGATGGTAGATGATATACAGATAATTTTTTTTATAGGAAATTGGCTCACGTGATTATGGAGGCTAAGTCCCATGGTGTATTGTCTTCAAACTGGAGACCCAGGAAAGCTGATGGTATAATTCAATCTGAGTCTGGCCTGAGAACCAGAAGAGCTGATGATGTAAATCCCAGTCTGAAGGCAGAAGATGGCATGAGATTTCCTAGCCCAATGAGGCAGAGAAAGGGGGTGAATTCCTCCTTCCTCTGCCTTTTTTCTCTTCAGACCCTCAGTAGATTGGATGATGCACCCACACAGGGGAGGGCAATCAACTCTACTGAGTTCATCAATTCAAATGCTAATCTCATCCGGAAACACCCTTTCAACACACCCAAAAATAATGCTTAATTTGTGTACCTGATAGCCAGTCAAGTTGACACATAAAATTAACTTTCATACTAGTTTGAATATATGTATTTATCCATGTTTATATATATAGATATGTATTTTTAATCTAAATTTTACTTCTTTAATGAGAGTCATAACTTTACTTCCCCATTTCTTATCTCCCACCCTAAAAATGTTTTGTCTTTTCATGTCCTGGATTATAACCTACCTGCATCTCAAGTCTTGAATTCAGTTAAAGAGGTTTGGGACCTCTCTTGTCTGTCTCAAATTTTAATTTTTTTTTGTCCTTTTTAGAGCCTCACCCTTGGCACATGGAAGTTCCCAGGCTCGGGGTAGAATTGGAGCCACAGCTGCTGACCTACACCACAGTCACAGCAACGCCGGATCCTTTACCCACTGAGCAAGGCCAAGGATAGAACCTGCATCTTCATGGATACTATCGGGTCTGTAACCCACTGAGCCAAAACAGGAACTCCTAGACTTTAATTCTGAACCAAATCTGACCCGCTTTTTAGAGGAACTACTTTTAAATCAATCTTTTTTCATCCTGGATATTTGTGATTGATATTTCTTTAAACACAAATGGTAGCTTTGTGCTTTACTGCTAAAGGAACCAGCATAGAGTGGGAAAGATGGAGTCTGACAGTCCTGAACTCAGCCTCTTGTTAACGATACTACTTAGGCAAGTTTCTTAAGCCTGTTTGAGTCTCACACCTAAAATGGGAACAATGAACACCTACCTTACATGGTAGTGGTTGGGATGTCCGTCTCTTTCTGTGAATAAAGTATAAAGCTCTTTCCCTCAAAGGAGGAGCTAGAAACAAAGATGAGATAACGGGTTACACTATTTCCTTCCCTTGATGCCACACTCCTTACATTCAGGGTAGATGCAAATGTCCATTACGTCTTCCACAAAAGGTTTTGCTCTTAAAAAGTAAAAATATCTCAAAGGGGCTAAATAAAATAACAGTTACAAGATTAGACCATATATAAATATACCTTTACAAAAACAACAAAATGAACATTCAACATGCACTTGAATACCATTAGTTCCCTTAATTTAAGATAATTTAAGGGAGGTGGAAACAGACACTTATTCCAACGATGTCATGATTCCTCAAACAATTGGTCTCTGCTTCTTAGCTGGGTTTCTTTGCACAAGTTATCAAACCTGTGCCATGGTTTTTTTTCATTGATAAGTGAAGATAACCCCCCGTACCTACTTCACAGGACTACTGTGAGGGTGAAATGAGTTAATATATGAAGCACTCATAACCGTTAATACTTTTAGAGATTATTTTATTGTTATTGCTAGAATTACCTGCAGACCCTCGGGCACATTTTTAAGAATATCATTAATGGTGTTAAATCAGGAAACCCAAATAGCCTGAAGCCATTTAGAGCCAAGACCAGCAATTAGTCTGAGTATCCAACTGGGAAAATGTGTTAATAAAATAACTGGTTTTGCAATGCCTGTGGACTGGTTTTGAAGGTAATTCCAGAAGCATTCCTAAATTGTTTTAATATCAAAATCCCCTGAATAAGTATGGGCTTCTTCAGGAGACTGTAGGACAGGCTGGCATTCACAGTGCAGTCCTCTATTGTGCCTCTCCACTGAGTTTATTTCATGGAGGAATGATATTGTTTTCCAGCCCTTTTCGAGTCAATCCACCAAATATTTGGTAAGCACCTTCTGTGTACCAGGCACTGAAAGCTGATATCTGAAATATTGTACAGGCTTTGTCCAACCCTCTTGCTGACATTCTAACTACAAGTTTGTCAGAAAACAATATATAACCAATGTCACTCACAGCCCACAGAAGCTGAACTTCCCCTTTTGGTCCAAGCGCCCTGCCTGTCTTCACTTCAGTTTGCTGACTGAAGATTTGCTCTCTGGGGGTCCACTTCCCCTCTGGCCTCTATCTTACAGTTTCTTGGCTTCCTCATCCCTCACAGCATCGCAGGGGTAGACCCTCCATTTCTTCCAGAACCCACAGGGACATGTCTTCAGAGATGGGCTTTGTTCACTAGGTACCTCGATATCTATAGCTCTTGTAGCTTTCATTGGAACTGAGATGACAAATGCTATATTTTCATTCTTGGTGCAAAATCACCTTTTCCTTTGTCATGAGTTGCCATTCATTCCTTTTGTTCTTTTTTTATTTTTTTTAAGCTTTATTGACATGTAGTTGATTTACAAGGTTGTGATAATTTCTACTCTACGACAAGGTGATTCAGTTATATATATACACATATCCATTCTCTTTCAGATTCTTTTCCCACATAGATTATCACAGAACATTGGGTAGAGTTCTCTGTACTATACAGCAGGTCCCTGTTGGCCAGTCATTCCATATACCTCGTGTGCACATGCCAATCCCAAACTCCCAGTTCATCCCTCCCCACCTCACCTGTCCCCTTTGATAATCCTAAGTTTTGCAAAGTCTGTGAGTCTGTTTCTGTTCTGCAAATAAGTTCATTTGTATCCTTTTTTTTTTTAGATTTCACATATAAGCGGTATCATATGATGTTTGCATTTCACTGTCTAACTTCTCTTAGTATCATAATTTCTTGGTTCGTCAATGTTACTACAAATGGCCTTATTTCATTCTTTGTTATGGTTGCATAATATTCCATTGTACTTTTGTTGTTTGATGAGCCAAGAGTCATTGCTGACTTACCTTGAATAGTTGTTCCTAATTATAAGCATTTAGTTCTGTACTGATTACAATTTTTTGCTCTGGAATAAGTCAGAACTAAGTTTGCATTCTGACTGCACACATTATCCATATGACTCTGAGTAAGTTACTTAAACCTTTAAGCCCCAATCAAGACTTAACCAAGTGTAAAATCGTTTTAATAACACTGTTCATCCAATAGGTTCCTTGTAAGAATTAAGGAAGCAGTGCAAGGAAGGTACTCACTACTTTGTAAGGAAATTTATGTACGTAAGACCCAAAGGACTTGCTTAGTAAGTGGCAGCTATTTTTAACCAGAAAAACAATAAAATGTGTCTCATGGTGACTCCTCATAAACATCTTTAAGGTCACAGACCACCTAGAGTACTTATAGTGGTGATAGTGTTGCTTGTTGGCAGCTGTGAAAAGCTGAGTACTGACTGTGTGTCAGACGCTTCATGTATATTAACTTATTTATCGCCACAACAACAATATAAGTACTATTATTACCCTCGTTTTACAGATAAGAAAAATGAAACATAGAGGAATTAATTAACTCACACAGGATGTCACACTAGTAAGTGAAGTTATGGGATTTAAACTCAGAAGGTCTGGTTTCCAACTCAAGACTCAGAACTACTGCACTACTTTTGATGAAAGCTGTTGGTTCTCTTCCCAGGGGAAAAATTAAAAGTTCATGAACTTATCCAAAACATTATTTAAATAATTTCTGAGTACTCACAAACCCTTTGAAGGCTCTCACTTTGATGGTGCCTAAAGAGCCCATGTCAGTCTCTGTACACCCCATCCTAAGGTTGTTCCACGTGACAGGAGAGCAAGGCTGAGATGAGAGGTCAGACAGGCTTGATTTCTTCTGTGTCACCTTTGTTATAAATGCTAAGGAATGACACCTTGTTTTTTTATATGACTCATATATTTCAGTTCCCCTAGTCAATTAATCAGCGAGGATTTTTTTATGTCGATGGTTCATTATAATAGTGATTTGTGTTTTACAAATGATAACATGATTAGAAAGATGTAGTGACCAGCTACACTGTTAAACAGACAGGGAGGTACGGATCACCCTGTTTTACAGAAGAAATCAACTCAGAAAGATCAAGAGGCAGCCAAAGGTCTGAGGGCCAGGACTCTAATTCTGCCTTGTTTCTGCCAAATTAAAAACAGTATGTCTTTTCATCTACATTATCTTTAAATCCCTCTCAGCTGTAATACTCTGTTGTGTGCTCTGGCCTAAGAATCTCTGTGGGAAGCACTTTTAGAGGCAGGTTGAGGACACAGCAAGGAGACCAAGAAAGAGAGTACTTCCCTGAAGCACATTGGTGAAGTCAGAAGAATATGGGCTTTTGAGCCTGTACTTATTATCTGTGTGCCCCACAGGGAAGCTCCTTAACCCAGAGTCTCAGATCCCAGGTCTATAAAATAGGAACAATAATCCTACCGTCTCAGGACTGATGTAAAGGTGACATGAGATAATGCTGCAAAATGCCCCCCCTCGGTGCCTGTCACCTAGGGAGGGGCTCTATAACTATCAGTTCCCTTTTTAGCTCCGTTTCCCTTTTCCCTAAGTTCAGAAACTTGTGGGAGGCAGAAAGAAAATAAAAATAGCTAGGGAGGACTTGAGCAAAGTCAAGAGGGCTGATGGAAATGATGGGAGAGTAGGAGTTGACCTAGCCTGGCACATTGCTAGTGCCTCCTCCCTTTCCCCACCGCAAAACTCCACGATGCAAGGAATCAAAGAATTTGACGTGGAGTCATGAAGGAGCAATTAGTCTAATCTTGTTCCAGGAAATTAGCCATCCATAATGGAGTTATTTAATCAAAAAAATCTGGGGAGGGGGAGCTAGCTTGCAACAGAGGACAGTCTGGTGCTGTTTGCATATTCCAGGTGGCCCACCCACCCTCCCACCCCCAAATTAGCCTGCCAGAGACCAAAATCTGGGAATTTGCTGCTGCTTGGTAACACCACCCCCTTTCCTGTCCTCACTTTGGCAGAAGGTTCAGCACCCCTTTGGGTTCAGTAAAAACAGAGAGTCATCAGTGGGGGAGGAGAGCTCCAGTCTCCTACACACTGGCATTCACTCCTGGTAGAAACTGCACTATGCAAGGGGAGGCTAATGATCGCATGCATTCTGATGCCCAGACCTCCAGTGCAGCGAGCTAGAGGGACGAGGCTCAGCTTGGGGTCTACTCATCAAGGGCAGCTTCACAGGGCAAACGTGATTTGGATTGGGTCTAGACCACGGATGTCAAACATGGAGCCTATAAGCTACTACTCCCCTTCCACACCCTCAGCAACCATGACAACAAGGTCCCACATCCCAGATGTAGTCTAAGAAGTCCCCTTTAGACAGAGCTGCAGGCAGCCTGGCCAGAATCATCTGGAGTTGGCACATGAGATGTAGCTCTTTTTTTTCAGGCCTTATAGTGGAAGATAGAAGGGGAAAGGGGTGGAATCTTTCTTTTTCAAAATATATTCTTCTCTTTCCTACATTATAATAAGCCATGGTCTGTCAGCACAGGAATTTGTTTCATATCTATTATATGTTTGTTTGTTCCTTCATTACTAATCATTTTTTCCTAGGGAATTCTGTGTTACTTCCATTTTATGACCTTCAAAATAAAAACATTATTTTTCAAACCCTGTTGCCCACCATGGTGAGAAGAAATCCCTGAGGTGTCATGTGATTTGATCTCTTTGAAAGTGAGAAGAGGGAGTTCCCTTTGTGACTCAGTGGAAATAAATCTAACTAGTATCCATGAGGATATGGGTTCCATCCCTGGCCTTGCTTAGTGGGTTAAGGATCCAGTATTGCCATGAGCTGTGGTGTGGGTCCTGTGGCTGTGGTATAGGCCAGCAACTACAGCAGCAATTCGACTCCTAGCCTGGGAACTTCCATATGCCACAAGAGTGGCCCTAAAAAAAGCAAAAAAGAAAAAGTAAAAAGAAAATGAGAATGTGAATTTAATCTGAGTTGCCTTTGTCATTATTTCTCCAATTAATGTTGGTTGTACCCTCTGAATACGCGATATTTTGCTTCCCTTTGTGAGGTGTAAGAGTTAGAATTTCCCTGCATAAATCCAGATTCTTTCATTGTGTTTTTCTGTGTCAGAGAACCTGATCTGATTGGGGATTCCAGAAACACGAACATTAGGGTCAGAGACCTTAAACCCTCCATTTCTGTTACCAACTTAAAATCTGATTGAATGAGACAATAGCCCCGCAATATTAACACACATAAAAATGTTAAGATGTCCTCAATCAGAGGTAGCAAATTATATACACTTTTAATAGCAATGCTAATTATAATCAAAAAGGCTAATTTTTATATCTTTAAGGCCTCCTGCCTTGGTTGTGTTCATCCTACTGGTCTAGAATTGAATTTAAAACTGTTTTTATTAGCTAATGGTATAATCAGGGTAGAACGGGCCCTGTAAATAAGCAGTCATTTTGGAAAATAAGTTTGTAACAGCAACATAACTTGTAATTCAGTTAAGTGTTGTGTTTATATAACAACTGATCCCACACCCAGAAGTTTTAGGTTCTTACTCTTTCCTCAATAAGACCTTTCCTTGAGAATCTATGACATGAATGACAGTAGTAGGTACTTAGAAAATACATGGTAGGTTGGACAGATAGATTGCTCTTCACTGAAGGAAATTTACAGAATTCGGGGTTTCACTGTAATATAATGCAACTTATATCCCTTGCATTATTTTATAAAGAGAGCAGATTTTTTTACCTTTCCCCTTCAGTTCAACCAAATTTTTTCTCCATTTATTGGGTGGATGAATAATATGAATGGTAAATCTATTTCTTTTCCTATAGAAGTTATTTGGAGGTTCTTTTCTAAAGTTTATTATACGTGTTCTCTTCTGTGGGTGCCAGTTTTTTTTTTTTTGGTCATAATTCTCTTCCCCGAATCCCACACATCCTAATAAGACTCTGTTTTCTCATCTAAAATCTCAGATTTTAGGAGTTCGTGCTCTGGCACAGTGAGTTAAGAATCTGCCTGCAGTGCCTTGGGTCTCTGAGGAGGTGTGAGCTCAATTCCTGGCCTGGCACAGTGGGTTAAAGTATCCAGCATCTCTGTAGCTACGCTGTAGTTTACAGCTATGGCTCATATTCAATACCTGGCCCAGGAATTTCCATATGCCATGGGTACAGCCATTGAAAAAAAGTCTCTGGAGTTCCATTCATGGCTCAGTGGTTAATGAACACGACTAGGATCCATGAAGATGCGCATTCAATCCCTAGCCTTGCTCAGTGGGTTAAGGATCCAGCGTTGCCATGCGCTATGGTGTAGGTTACAGACTCGGCTCGGATCCCTCATTGCTGTAGCTGTGGCATTATACCAGCAGCTGTAGCTCCTATTTGACCTAGCCTGGGAATGTCCATATGCCACAGCTGTGGACCTAAAAAGCAAAAAAAAAAAAAAAAAAGTTCTCAGATTTTAGTCACTTAGTGGTCCCTGATCTTGAAAGTAAAGGGTGGATCCTTTATTATCTTTCTTATATTGTTATATTTATTTTTGTACTGAAGGGTTTCTATAAATGTATGAATAATACCATAAAAATAAGTATAATGGTATAAGAAAAAAAGTATCCCTTTGTTCTCTGAAGGAGAATTTTAGTGCCAGAAATAATCTACAGCAATGAATGTGCTTTCTAATTGTTTTAGGAAAAAAAAAACTTAGTGTGAATCACCCATATTAATTATGTCAGAAAATGTTTCCTTAGAGACTGAGGGAAATTTCATTTCTAAACAGAATGAAGGTGAGATTTCCTTTTGTCTGAAGGACAGTCACTAGCTGCCCATGGACCTTGGGAACTAGTGTTTCAAATCAGCCACCAGCACAGCAGTGGTACAGAGCCGTGCATGCCAGTCTGAGTTATTTGTCCCAAAGTGGCCGACACAGAAGGAAGGCAAGATGGACTGTCCTCATTCTGTTTTGCCCAGCTGAAACTCTCTTTCTACCTCCTAGCCTATGTGAAGCCAATTTTATTTTATTTTATTTTATTTTATTTCATTTTATTTTTAGCCTGGTACATGGGGAATCAAAATAAGCTTCCAAAGAGTAATGAAAAACAACATATGTCCCATCCAGGCATTCTCTGGTCTTGTTTCATCTGTTCCATCAATGCCTCTTCTCAGCAACCAACAGTGACTAAATCTCCATGGTGAGAACTCCTGATAAATAACAGCCATAAGCAGTGTTGGAGGAGAGTGAAACCAGTCTTCACAGTGGCCTTTGAGACCCTCACCTCATGGTGAGGACACACGGACCCCAGACTGACACCTGCCACTCTTCCTTCTCACTCGGAGCTCCTCGCCGGCTCCCCAGCTGTGCCCTTTTCCCCCAGACAGTGGCACTGCCACCTGCTGGTTGAACTTCTGGTATGTTCAAGTCACCTTCTCAATGAGCCCTCCGATCACCTTATTTAAAGTCACAAAAAGCTGTCCTCTGCTATTCCCAAAACTTTATAATTTGCTCTACTTTTAAAAAAATTTTATTGGAGTATAGTTGACTTACAATGTTGTGTTTGTTTCAGGTGTACAGCAAGTAAATCAGTTATACATATACATATATCCATTCCTTTTTAGATTTTTTTTTTTCCCATATGGGTTATCACACAGTATTGAGTAGATCCTCCTGCGTTATAGTGCAGGTCCTTGTTATCCATATATTTTATATATAGTAGTGTATTTATGTCAGTCCCAACTCCCTCATGTATCCTCCACTCCTATGTTTCTCCTTTCGTAACCATAAGTTTGGTTTCCAAATATTTGTGTCTGTTCCCGGTTCGTAAGTTCTTTTGTTCAGCTTTTTAAAATTAGGTTTATCAGGAGTTCCCATCGTGGCTCAACAGAAACAAATGTGACTAGTATCCATGAGGACACAGGTCCCTGGCCTCGCTCAGTGGGTTAAGGATCCGGTGTTGCCATGAGCTGTGGGGTAGGTCACCGACATCCCTCAGATCTGGTGTTGCTGTGGCTGTGGTGTAGGCCAGCAGCTACAACTCCGATTTGACCCTTAGCCTGGGAACCTCCATATGCCGCAAGTGAGGCCCTAAAAAGACAAAAAAAATGAAGTTAAATAAAATAAAATTACATTTATTATCTTCTAAAATACCAAATACTTTAACTATTTATTGTATTTATTATTTATTAACTATCTTCTCCTCTGTCCCCCCAAAATCTTATTGGAGCTTCTTTGTCTGTTGTTCCTATTGCTTTGTTCACTAATGTACTAAGAATAGCACATGGCCTTTATTAGGTACCCAACAGATATCTACTAATGATTTAGTAAATGAATAAATAATCCTTACGTGCCTTGTGAATACCTGACTAGTCATACATAACTGATAGGAAGTGGGTATATCTATAAAAAAAAATCTCTATTTAAAATATAAAGATTCAAAGTACAGATTCTATTTTTAAGCTTAAAGAATTATAGACTCTTAAAAAGCTTCTAAATTAGATCTAGCTTTTTGTGTCTTGATCCCACTTGCTGCCAAAAATTCCCATGGCAACTCAGTTCCTTATTAAGAGGACGGGGTGTGCTTAGAGCACAAAATCTCCATGTGAAACTCTGGTCTATATTGTCTGTCTTCACAACTCTGGGTTTTAAACAGAATTCACAGCGTTTTTTGTTTGTTTGTTTGTTTGTTTTGTCTTTTTAGGGCTGTACCAGTGCCATACGAAGTTCCCAGGCCAGGGCAGGGCTCTAATCAGAGCTGCAGCTGCCACCCTACGCCACAGCCACAGCAACGCCAGATCCTTAACCCACTGAAAGGTCAGGGATCTAACACGTGTCGTCAAGCATACTAGCCAGGTTCCTTACCGCTGAGCCACAACCGAACTTCCCAAGTTCAGTTTTAAATACTGCAGATTTCTAGTCCTTCACGAAGAAAGGAGGGTTTCAACAAGAGCTAACTTGAATGACTACTTGCATTAGAAAGCGATTTGGGATAATGCAGCTCTATCCCCAGAGGGCAGGCGTCTGTGTGTTTCCTGGAAAGTTGTTGATCACATGGATGAGCTTTAGACAAGGCTTGCAAATTAGAGAATTATACTGTTTCAGGCCATAGGACAGGAACATCACTGCATATAGAGACAATTCAATGGTTATATTTCGGGTACATGTATTGTTCAATCCAAAAATTCACTTACTCTGTGATTACAAGTACCTGGAGGTATACATCTGCTTTTCTTTTTTTTTTTAATTATCTTTTCCAAAATTAACAAATCAACTCTGATACTATTAGTTCATTTTAAATCAAGAAATAGCCTTGCTTTCCCCAAAGGAGAATTGTCATATTTTTCTTTGTTTAATATTCCAAAGAAACCCATAAGCCAAGAGACATGCCTAGGTGTTAAGAGCTGCTAACAATTAAAACAACATATTGAGTAAAGCTGGTTTAATCATCACATAGCCTGGAGTAGGAAGGAGGGGAGGGTCCTTATCATTTGCATGCTCATGTTTATTCTTCTTACTCTAATTTAATAAAATGTATTTAATTCGAGAAAAGGACTGAGACATTTACCATATGATCAGAGTTTAATTCCAGGATCTGAAACCATGCAGGTAAACACAAGCTCAGTCTCTGAAATGCTCATTCCCTGAGACCTGCTATGACAAACAGGCCTGAGCTCTTTAACTCCTTGCAATGGAAAAATTCAAGATTATTTTCCAGGCTCAGCAATCGATCATCTGTTAGCTCTGTTGTTCCAGAATCCCAATGCTGATAACAGCCAGGGGAATCGGGCTGTGCCCTGAGCCCACCCCTGCCCAGGCTTTCTTGAGTTAGACAAGCTGAGACCTCTACTGCTTTCATCTTTTGTAACCATGTGACCTTGGAACTCATCTGAGCCTCCTTTTCCTTACTAGTAAATTAGAAATAATAGAATCACCAACCTCATAAGTTAAAATAATGGCAGTAAGTTCTCAGTGAATGTTAGCTATCACTATCATCCACGTCCTTGAATCCTCACAACAGTTCTATAAAGTCTCCGTCACCCCTGCTTTACACACTATGGAACTGAAGAACCGTGTAACTTGCTCAAAAGCATCCAGAAAATAAGCAGTTAAGCTAATTTGAATATATAAAAACTCATGCCCTTCCTTCCATGACAACTCCTTTGAAGCTATTTTACTTTAACCCCCCCAAATTCTTTCTGTTCAGAAATTGAGGATCTGAGCCTTAATAATTTTCATTTCTTTGGGCTACTTGGCAAGGGTCTGGGTCTGAAAGCAGCAGGGCACAGGATATGGGCCCTGTCTTGACCCTCAATTATTCTGAAACACTAGGGGTTTTTTGCTAGAGGAGCACATTCCACCCTGGAGATCCAATCACTTGGCTCTGCACAAATATCTGTGCCAAGCTGTGACGCTTCCTTGGAGCCTTTGTAACTAACATATATTATACCCTGAGTTCACTAATGGGCAGAGAGATGAACAGTTAAATAGAAGCTAAGGGAAGCTAAGGGAAACATTTCTAGGAGCTGGTGAAGGGACCATTACAATTGGGCCATGTCCTTTGGAATTAGCACCTGCTAATCCCAAATTCCCAATCCATCCCTCCCCCTTGGCAGCCACAAGTCTGTTCTCTATGTCTCTAAGTCTGTTGCTGTTTTGTAGATAAGTTCATTTGTGTCATATTTTAGATTCCATGTATAAGTGATATCATATGGTATTTATATTTCTCTTTATGATGTACTTCACTTAGTATAATAATCTCTAGGTCCATCTATGTTGCTGCAAATGACTAAGTAGTATTTCATTATATACATATATACATACAAATATATATATATATATATATATATATATGCCACACCCTTTTTATACATTCAACTCTTAATGGACATTTTTAGGTGGTTTCCATGTCTTGGCTATTGTAAATGTTACTGCTATGAACAAAGACATGCATGTATCTTTTCAAATTACACTTCTGTCCAGGTATATGCCCAGGAGCAGAATTGTTGGAGCATATAGCAGTTCTATT
>PVHT020000066.1:8150462-8160782 GCA_004024745.2 Catagonus wagneri | reverse complement strand
ATATATATATATATATATATATATGCCACACCCTTTTTATACATTCAACTCTTAATGGACATTTTTAGGTGGTTTCCATGTCTTGGCTATTGTAAATGTTACTGCTATGAACAAAGACATGCATGTATCTTTTCAAATTACACTTCTGTCCAGGTATATGCCCAGGAGCAGAATTGTTGGAGCATATAGCAGTTCTATTTTTAGTTTTTTGAGGAACTTCCATACTGTTTCCCATAGTGGCTGTACCAATTTATATTCCTATCAACAATATAGGAGGATTCCCTTTTCTCCAAACCCTCTCCAGAATTTATTGTTTGTGGATTTTTAATGATGGCCATTCTGACCGGTGTGAGGTGGTACCTCATTGTACTTTTGATTTCCATTTCTCTAATAATTAGTGATGTTGAATATCATTTCATGTGCCTATTGGCCATCTGTATGTCTTCTTTGAAGAAATGTCTATTTAGGTCTTCTGCCCATGGTTTGACTGGGTTATTTGGCTTTTCGTTATTGAGTTGTATGAGCTGTTTGTATATTTTGGAAATTAAGCCCTTGTCAGTTGCATCATTTGCAAATATTTTCTCCTGGTCCATAGATTGCCTTTTGTTTTGTTTATGGTTTCCTTTGCTGTGCAAACATTTATAGGTTTGATTAGGTAACATTTGGTTTTTGAGGGTTTGGAGGGGGATTTATTTATTTATTTATTTATTTGGCTTTTATTTCTATGGCCTTGGGAAACTGACCTCAGGAAATGCTATTTGGATTTATGTCAGAAAATGTTTTGACTATGTTCTTGTCTATGAGTTTTATGGTATCACGACTTAATATTTAAGTCTTTAAGCCATTTTGAGTTTATTTTTGTGTATGGTGTGAGGGAGTGTCCTAACCTCATTGATGTACATGTGGTTGTCCAACTATCCCAACACCACTTGCTGAAGAGACTGTCTTTTCTCCATTGTATAGCCTTGCCTCCTTCATCAAAGATTAATTGATCTGTATAATTTTTAATGACCCCAAAAAGAAAAGTCATAAACACACTGGAGAGCCTACTATGTGCCTTGCACTATGTTTGGGTCTAGACAGGGTCCATTCATAACCATTGTTGGGAGCTAATAATCAAATGGAGACCTCTAAGTAATACAAAACAAAGTAAGAGCTGCACAAAATATACTAGCCATGAGTACCTTTGTTTTCCCAGAGGCTAATAAATGCCAGAGAAGAGTTTATTCTGACTAGGAGCTTGGGGAAGGCCTCATGGAGGAAATGTTACTGTCCTTGAAAAATGAGTAAGATGGTAATTGAGGGAGAAGGAGAAGACATGGAAGGTTGAAGAAGCAGCTCAAGCAGGAGGCAGAGAAGTGTCTGAGTGTACCAAACACACGCAGGAGACATCAAGGAGCATCTGAAGCTAAGTGTAGGTTTCATACAGACAACAGTGGAAGATGAGGGGGTGAAAGTAAGCTGGAGCCCATCGTGAAGGCATGAAATGACAGAATGGAACCTGCATTCTATTTTCTGAATAATAGGGAGGTTTTTGAAGGGTGGAGTGATACATTCACTTCAGTGTTTTTGGAAAATAATTCTAGGGATTGTACAAAGGATGGATTTAGGAGATGAAACTTGGGGGAGGCTGGTGGGGTACTGCTGTCAGTAAGAAATGAAGCCCTCAAGACTGTTGCTGAGGAAATAAAAGGGCATTTCCAGGGGTCAGGGACCATGGACCAGGAAAATAATTTGTAATTGACCCTGGGGAGTGGGGGCAAATGAAGGATGGGATAAAAGAACTGATGGTTCTAGACAGGGTAACTCGGGAAAAGATAATAGATACTGGGTTCCCTGACAAAACTGAAATTTTGGGGAAAAAGTTTCATGGTTTAGTGTTGTCCTTGGCTGCAATGCATTTATGGAATTTTCCAGCTCCTTTCAATATTACACAGCATAACTTTCTATTTTCAAAGTATAACTCTGCTTGATAAAAAGTAAACCATTCAAAAGAGAGCTTATTAGCATGTGAGCAAATGGAGGCCACACTAATGGCCTCTGTAGCTTGAACCTGGAGAAGAGGCAAAACTACCTCAACCCACCTTAGCATTTCACCGGGTCTCTTTAACAAAAAGACAAATTAGCAAGAGAAAAATGAGCATATATTTATTACATGTCTATTTTATGTATACCTGGCATACACTCAAGAAAAATTGCTCCAAGAGGTGATATCAGAATTCAGAATCTTAATAGGGAAAAGGGAAAGGTATGGAGGCTTCTTAGGGGAAAGTAAATAATATTTAGGGAACATGAATGGGCCCTTAGAAGCATAGATGGGCAGTACACTGGTTTGTGACAAAGTTTGTCTGGATATGGTATTGACTTCTTGTCTTTTCTCCTATGATAAGAGTCAGTCCTGGAGTTACCCCTCGTGACTCAGGGCTAACGAACCTGACTGGTATCCATGAGGATGCAGGTTCAATCCCTGGCCTCGCTCAGTGGGTTAAGGATCCAGTGTTGCTGCGAGATACGGTGTAGGATGCAGACATGGCTTAGATCCCGTGTTGCTATGGCTGTGGCGTAGGCTGGTGGCTACAGCTCCAATTTGACCCCTAGCCTGGGAACTTCAATATGCTGCAGGTGCAGTCCTAAATTAAAAAAAAAAAAAAAAAAGGAAAAAAAGAGTCAGTCCTTCCTGGTTGATGAAACTCCTAAGACAATTGAATTCCTTTTGAAAGATTTATCTTTGGGCAGATTAGGGGAGTTCATAGAAAGCCTCTCCCAGAATTTGATGTTTTCAAGTGCCTACATCTCAAAACAATCGATAAATCAATATGGCAAAGTGGCATCTTTTGGGGTGGTGTAAAGCCAGCAGCCTAGGAATGACTGTATCAGACATTCAAAGGAAGCATTTATAAGAGCAATGCCTTGGAGAGTTGCTTTTAGTAAGGTTATTCTGAGCCTTTGTATCAGCTTGAATATACACTTCACCTCCTTCATTTTCTCCTTATTTTTCCTCCCCATGCCTACGCTTTTAGAGGAAAAGTCCGGTAAGAAATAACAAGTCCTTTCCATATCTTGACAAAATGTTATTTATTCTGTTCATTTTTATCATCTGCATGTCTAATAACTGCCTGTGTTTTAATACCTAAACAAGGTTCTGCATTTTAAAAACAAACCTTTGTGAACCAGGACACGGTCTAATTATGCCCCATGGGGAAAAAAGGAATTTGGTTGCTAAGTGATTTTACAAGCCTGTTATTAAGGGCTACAGGGTAATTTTGTAAAGATTCACCTCTTCCTCAATCACAGGCATATGATCAAATATTTTAGCATTAAGTTTCATTTATTGCAGTTTCCACTTGGATTAGTCAAGCTACATATACTTAACATGAGCTAAGTTTTTTTTAAAGTTTTTTTTTTTAATGTGCAGTATGATAGCTTCCTGAGTGAATGCTCGTGAAGCTGGCCTGAGAAGGGGTAGTGGTCTTCTTTTCTTCTTTTTCTTAATTAATCAGAAAAATTATCCCCTTCTGGAGTTGACAGAGACAGTAAAAGAAGATCTTTATAAAACGCAAATCATTTTTTACATGGTCCCATTTACTCCAGGGTGATTTTCAGTGGCAGCACAAATCTGATTGGCCAAAGCTACATCTCTTTTTTTTTTTAAGAGCTATAGTGAAACAGATTTACTGAAAGAAAAAAAAAAATCATTGTTCTTGTCTCGGCTGCCTGGTTTATTGGGAATATGTTCGCAGGGTGCTGATGCATGATGGTTGATACATGGCAGGCACAGGCAACCTCTCCACTGAAAGATATGAAAATATTGTGTTTCTATATTAACATACAACTGAGAAGTGGTTAGTTGACTATGGAGCTCCTCTAAGTGGACGCCACAATAAGTACTATAACCTCCCACCGTGCGTATTGACTCAAACGTGACAGTCTCTGTACCATGTGCAGGAAATGCTCTTGTAGCAAGTCCGTGTGATTGCAGGAAGAGCAGGAGACAAAGGAAGAACAAAAAAATGGAATAGAAATATTATAAGTTATCAAAATGTAGAGCCAATGATTTTGGTTTTCAAAAATAAAATTGGTATATATTACAATCATTATTACTACTAAACTGGGCCACTTTGGAGTAATTGAGAGTCAACTCTGTGTCACATGCTATGTGACATACATATCATTGGTGTGCTTCAGCAACCTTTTTATTATTTTGCCAATTTCACTTATCCTCTTTGACCCTAAATCTTTCTCTGAATTAACCAAATTTGACCACTTCTCATACTGACAGGACTGAGTGGCCTGAGATTTACCTGTGGTGCTTTAAAAATGCCCTGTCCCTGATTGGTTTTCCTCCCGTTGTTCTTAAGAGCTGTCTCAACTACAAGTACTCCTTTCCATTGTAGATCTTTAAAGACAAGTCCTTCTCCTGTTTCCCTGTCTCATTTTTCTTTGGCAGTGCCCATGTTCTTGATGCTCGACCCAGTCAACTTTTAGTGATATCTTGGTTAGGAACAGGCTATTTGTTTTTTCTTCCCAAACGGAGTTTCTGAAGATCATCTCTACTATTTCCTGTTGGATCTGAAAGGCGTTCACTGCCACATGACTTGTAACTGATATAAGAATAAATTTAAATATAGGCCTACGTGTTCAACTGGTGGGGGGGGGCATGGGGCTTCAAATAGATCCTTGCCTATTTAGGTCTTCACCCTAAAGCATTTAAAACAAATAAGACTATTGGTTAGGATCGTAATAGTAAACATAATGATCATATATTCTAATTCATCCCTAGAAAATTCTCTACCATGAATCACTGAGTTTGCTATGACTAGACTGTATAAAAATAATATTTGTTTGGTGCTTCGTGGCTTTTCATGCGTTTTCCTCTGTTTCCCTATAGCGCTGAATTTTAGCAAACGAGGAAGTTGTAAAGCTTCAAAACCTGAGGCTGGTTATTTAGTAATTTTGACAAGCCGGACAGATTGTGTTTGGTTACTTCTTTTTATAAATATCTTAAAACACTTAACCCACATTGGCGAATACTAAATTATCCTAGTTAGCTGAATTTAAATTAATCCTTGTGTGCAAAAAATAGCAAAACAAAGCTAGTGTGGGGTAAGAACACTGTGGGTGGGGACATATACTGAAGCAGTTTCTTTTAGACATACATATTCATATAGCAGAGTATATAAATTTTAGAAACACAAAATGTTCCAACCAAAAATCTTCATTCTAGTGACCAAATCATAAACTGGTGGTGTATACCCACTTTGAAAATTGCCTCAAAATAAAAAGTAAGACTTATCTCTAAGTCGAGCATCAAAAATAAAAGCAGAAGGGGGAGGAGACTTTTTGAATACCTTCTCCATAATGCATCAGAAGACCAAGAGAAGCCTAGGAATTGAACAATTAATGTTTAATTAGGAACACAGGAAATTTGTTCAGAAAACAAATAGACCAATTGCAAAGTCCCTGTTTGAGCAATCAAGTGAAGTAATAACAACAGTAGATAAAAAATGTACTGAGAGCTTATTATGTGTGTTACAAATGTCTGCAATCAGAGACAAATCCGCCACCTGCAGATTCTGAATAACTGAATAAAAGTTTTGTTTGGTCGCGCAGTTCAAAGCAATTTTAATGCCATTTCAAACCCAGAATCTTTAAAAAAAAAAAATCAAGATAGGCATCTTCTCTGACAACTCTGAAGATCTGGCAGCATTAGGCCCACTTTTTTTTTTTTTTTTTTTTTTTGTGCTGCAGGCACGGGTACAGTAGTGGCCAGTTCACCAAAATTTTGTGAAACCTGCATGCCCTCGAGTACTGCACTGGGCTCCTTGCCCTGCATGCTTCTGAGTTTGCAATTTAACACACAGAGTTCAGCATACGGAGCATATCAGGATCAGGCACTGAATGAGCATCCTTCACCATTGAAACAAATTCTATATATTGGTAGAACAAAGACAGAAGACTAAAGTCTTCAAAGTTCTTGGGAAATGGCAGGAGAAAGAGTAAAATAAAACTTTTAACAGAAAGACCCTCCCCTCCTGGCTGATAATGATTTTGCAGTCCTAATTCAGCAGAGCCTACAACTGCTTTATGCTCTTTAATGATGATAATTAGCATATAAAAGCCCCTCAATTTGATTTCTGGAATTCCTTTCCTTTTGAAGTTTTCAGATATCTTTTACTTATGGCCCTTGAGGTTTTCTGGGCCTGATCCTTTCACAGCTTTTAGCTGGGTCTTCTGAATTCTGGTTGATAAGCCTGTGATGACATGAATCTGAGTAGCTGTTTTTGGTTTCCTTTTTTAAATCCTGTTATCTTTTGCTAGAAAAAACACAAACAGGAACAATTGATTGAAATATATAGGTTTCTAACTCACTGGACTGAATTTGTTTGAATTAATATAATTGAAATTATTTTGAAAAGCATTGTCCTCTATAATCTTAAATTAATAAAGCTTCTTGAACTTAAGTTTCTGCCTCTATATGGTCGCAATGTACATTTTATTTTGCGTTATTTCTCATAACCTTTTTTGGGGAAATTGTATCACTTTTAATCCCTATTTGTTGTATTTTATGCAGCTTTTAAAAATGAATTGTTTGCCATGAACTTAAAGCTAAAATATAAATTTTCACATTTCCTTCTTTAGAGAAGAAGTTTAGCCTGGTCATAAAAGAATTATAAAGTCTAAATCTTTATATAAAATAGTGCTTGAATTTCTCTCACAACACACTATGAATTCTTCAGCAAAAGCATTTAAACCCAGAAATATATATTAAAAAATCTCCTTTTTTAAAAATTTCATTTAAATAGTGTCCATGCATATAGACAGTTTTATAAGAAAGATGGGATCAATAGGATCAAAAGCAGGAAAATATGACAAATAGTAAAGTCTAAAATATTACAAGTAAAATTGACCTGCGTAAATATGTCTAAAATCCTGGCTACTTACCAATAGTCATCTGAGAATTAACCATTCCTGGCTCTCTGCTTTAGGAGTTCTCTGACAACGTCAGGCTTGGTGTCTTAGCAAGAACGTGAGAATTGGAGATCTAAGAATCCAAGATCTAAACTCTGCATCTGGTTCTAAACATTTCCTAGCTGTGGGTCTCAGAGCCTCATTTCCCTCATATCACAGAGGCTGTTGCACTTGATATCCATGGAGGCTTCCCAGGTATAAAAGACTATAGGTTTTATTTCTGGTCTATGTGCTGGAGAGTAGAACCATCTTTTTCATTTAAGCAACCTTCTAAATACTTCTGTGCTTCTTGCCTGGATTTTGAGATTTGGCAGGAACTGGGTCCCAGGCAGCTTCTGGTAAATGCATGGGCTAACCCATAAACTAAAAGTGAAACTCCAAGCAACAACTTTTTCCCCACTCACATCCCAGTAACTCTTGTTGCTGCTGAAAATCCTAAAGAGGGAGAACATAAAGAGATTGCTGGGGTAAATTAATATCATCCGTGATCAGGGTTGGAGGAGTGAAAGACAGAAGTCATATGTCAGCATGCTGTGTTTTTCCAGGCATCACCTGGCCCACCAGCGTTCTGTTGGTGCTAGACAATTCTCATCATCCCCACCTGTGCTTGTCAGGAGAGACTCATCTTCTGCATCCCATCATACCCATTGGTAGAGGCTGCCCAAATCACCAGGCCAAGAGCATACCCATCATACCCATTGGTAGAGGCTGCCCAAATCACCAGGCCAAGAGCATACACTTTACAAAAAAGTCCTCATCAGCACTCATTCCACAGAACACCACAGAGAAGAGCCAGGCAGAAAAGAGGTCTCTGTAATCCTGCTCTCTGAGTTTTGGAGACTCTGATTAAAGCTCCAATTACATAGGAAATGCATTATGTCTATGATGTTTACTGACCCCCTGTTGTGTGGGGGAACAGTTTTCACTGCACTACCTTAGCTCTAAAACTCCGTCCCCAAACAATATGGAGAAAAACTCTTATGACAAGACAATTAAAGCTGTCAGCAAGTTTTCTTGTATATTTCTGCATCGTCCTTGTGTACATATAACTGAAATTGGTACATCCCCACTAGTGAAGCTATGTTATACAATGGATAGAGTCTCTATAACATTATCCAGAACCTTCTTATTGTTTAAATAAGCCACAAAAACAATGGCTGCCTGTCTTCTTGTGGTCTTATTACTTGGAGCATGTGTTCAGTTAGTTGTTTATGAAATCTTCTATTACCCAAGCCTGTTGACTGATCCATCATTCTCTGACTAGGTATCTGTTCTCTCTTCCTTTTTGCTGATCACAGAGGCGCAGCCCGGTAAGAACCCTCAACATTTTTACCTTAAACATGTATAGAGATAACGGCCAGGTTGGCTTCTTGTTAAATTTATGATAACCCAGTATGAATGAGGCAGGTGAATTAAAAGTTTAGCAGCTGAAAGTCTCTGGTCTTACCAAGAGCATATTTTAGGATCATCAGAGCACTTCTCCATAGCAAATTAAATTAATACATAGGTATCTCAACTCTTGGTGCTAAATGTATGTGTGTGTGTGTGTGTGTGTGTGTGTGTGTGTGTGTTTGCACACGTGTGTGGACATGAACATGCAAGCTCAAGATCTGGAGATTGTCCAGAAAGCACCATAAAAATTTAGGGCAAAGTGAAAATAAAAAATAAGAAAACTGTAAGGAAACAGTTTGTAAGCCACATTGTTTTTAAGCCTGAATTTAAAATAAGCCCCTGGACCATAACTAATATTGGTTAGTATACTGATGTACATTAAAACACAATCTTGGGAGGGAGAGACATGCTTTCAAATCAATCTTTCTAGGCTGTCACTGATATTTATTTCATCAGTGATGACAAATCAGTATTAGTTTGCATTATACAAAGTAAATCTCAGTCATTTTCTTCAGGTTGAAAGTGTGATGAATTTTAAGCAACAAAGAGTCATTACTATGTGTGAAATCATGCCCACCTGCCCAGTCAGTCCCTTGAGAGAGAATACAGAACTTTTATAATGTTCTCTGAATTAGACCTGTGCCCATTTGATCAACCAATAACTATTTGAGGCAAATACTCTGTCTTGCTGACAAGCTGTGGTTCTCTGTTTAAGTCACAGCTGATGATCAAAAGTAACACCTGCAGGTACTACATGGATGATTCTAATCCAGTAGCTAGATAACATCTCAGATTATGACAAGTTACATCTTTTTTTTTTTTTAAAGAAAAAGAGTGAGGCGTTCCCTGGTGGTTTTGTCAGTTTATGCATTCACTGCTGAGGCCTGGGTTCAATCTCTGGCTTGGGAAATGAGATCCCACATCAAGCTGCCACATGCTACAGCCAAATTATAATAATAATGATAAATATAGAAAAAGAGTGAATTAACTAATTCAAAATGAACAAAGTCTATACACAGTTAACCTATAAATACAACCCTTGGAAGAAAGGAAGTGTGGTAGCTTAGGGAGGAGAAGATTTTAGAATTCAATAGGCTTTTTTCCTGAATGTGGTTTATGTGGTTGACCATCACCTTAACCTTGTTCTGGATTTGTCCTATTGTGACATCAAGGCCATCAAAGATCTATAGGCTGGATCCAGGGACAATGAGATTTTCTTTTCTGTTGCTAATGGCTTGCAGCTGATCATTCCAATATATGTTCTTTTCTAAATTAGTATGATTTTATCCTTTCTAATTTCTAAATGACAGAGTTTTTTTTTTTTCCTTGCATATTTCTGCCATGTCTTGCTAGCTCTTGACTCACTCATGGAATTTTCATCCATGAGGAATATTTAATAAAATGTTACAGGGGCTTTTGGTCTAGTGCCTCATATCAATAAATACCTGTCAAATGAATGGACACACCAAAAATGATGAATACCAAAGAGGTTTTGTATCTTTCCTGGTTTGATGAGTATTACATTTTAAATAAAGGGGGTAAGAAAGACAGAGACTAAGAGGTCTTCAATACAGCCTTCAGGGTCCCCTAACTCTGGATTTCAGGTCTCACTATACTCAGTAGGTCCTTTTCCCTCAATGCCAACCTTGTGATTGACTGTTTGGAACTAAAGCTCCTGATCTTTTCCTCCAAAACTTGACCTTGCTAACAAAAATCTTACTATGGAGTTCCCATCGTGGCTCAGTGGTTAATGAACCCAAACAGTATCCATGAGGATGCTGGTTTGATCCCTGGCCTCTCTCAGTGGGTTGAGTAGCCGGCATTGCCATGAGCTCTGGTGTAGGTTGTAGACACAGCTCAGATCTGGCATTGCTGTGGCTGTGGCGTAGGCCTGTGGCTACAGCTCCTATTCATCCCCCAGCCTGGGAAACTCCATGTGCATAGGTGAGGCCCTAAAAA
>PVHT020000066.1:8124495-8143888 GCA_004024745.2 Catagonus wagneri | reverse complement strand
GGGAGGGGTGGGAGGGAGTGGGGATAACTACTGCTTTAATGATGGAATAGCAAGGAGCTCCAACTGTAATGCACGGGGAACTATATCTAATTACATGTGACAAATCCATATATGTACATGTAATCGGGTCACCACATGGTGCAGTGGGAAAACCTGACAGAAATCTGTAAACCAGCTATAATGCAAAAATAAAAAAAATAAAAAAATAACAAAGCATTAAAAATCATATGATTTAATAGCACTATGTTATAGGTATAATAAAATGTTACTTTCCTAGAACCCATTGGCGAAGGAAATTGGACTTTAGTGTTAAGGACAAGAAGACTTGAAAGCATAATGAGTAGACTGAGCTAGAGTGATAAAGAGACTCCAAATGACAGTGAATTAAACCACATAGAATTTTATTTCTGTTTTATGTAAACAGTCTCACAGTAAACAATATGGGACTATGAGGGTGGCTCTGCTATCCTCAGCATGTGGCATTCATCTGTGGGTCCAAAGGAGCTGCTCCAGCTCTCAGCATCTCCCAGTCAGAGACGGGGGGCAGGAGAGAACCAAGGGAACTCACTGCCAGTTCTTGTATGAGCAGAATCTGAAAGGGACACACGTCACTTCCAACCAGCCAATCAGAAAGAATTTAGTGTTTTGTGTCCAGTTAAACTTTAACGACAGAAGAAATGGAGAATGGACCCAGAGAAAGAGCCAGCAGCCAGCCACAACCGAATATTTTTCAATGATGTTGTTAGGAAAATGTATAAGAAACATCCCTAAATACCCTTTCGGTGATTTAAGTGTCTACAACTGAGAATCCATAAGTAATAATGGCCCTGGGGTGAGGTTATCAATTGCCTTATTAACTCATCTGTGATCTATCTCACTTTTAATGACATAATGACATGTAGTGACTGAAGGTGAGATTGGATTTGCATTTGAATCTACCTATTAAAAAATTCCTTAATATTATGGAAACCTAATATACAAAATAGAAAACAATTCTTAAAAATTATTGTTAAAAGGTGGTATCCCACATTGAACCCATGGGGAAAAAGATGCTGTTCCACATCTTTGGAGAACATTTGCTTTCATGTTAAAACAAAACAGAGGTAAGACCATCGATTAGATGTTCCATCAGAGGTTCATGATGGAGAGGAAATATACACCTGGCCTTGTCCGTGAACCTGGCTTGATTGCTGTTTGGGTAGTTTCAGCCCCTGAAGTTCTGTGAAGTTCCAACATTGCATCAAACATACCAGTACTTCCAACATCTACACCTACTTTTCTTACATACTTAGTCTTACTTTTTTGACCGATCTTTCTATCACTAATTTACAAGGTCTGAGTGGAAAGTATGTATTTTTGGAGTTAGGTAGACAGGCCTGGGCTCAAATCTTAGCTCCTCTGCTTTCTCCATGTGTGTTTTAGGCAGATTGTTTAATGGCTGTAATCTTTGCTTTCCTCAGTATCAATCACACAGTGGTGTGGCGAGGACTAAACTATATCATAATAGCTATTGGTTTTGTGATAAGTGTTTTATATGAATTTTATGAGCATTATTCTTATATACATAAGATCTTTTAATCCTTTGAGTAGCTGTTTGAGATTGTTCTTATTATCTCTACCCTGAAGGAAGGAGAGCCCAAAGTTACATGAGTTGCCCAAGGACATACAGTAAGTATGGAGACTGGATTCAAATCCAAGGCCAACTAACTTCCTAGCCTGTGTTTTACAACAAATGAATTACAGGCAATACTTACCTAGACCCTAGCACATGATAGGTGCTGAGAAGAGCTAGTTCATTACAGTGTTACCATGTCAACAACAACAAAAAAAAAAGCAGAAGGAAGAGACAAAAGAAATAGCAGGAATATTAGACTCAGCGTCCTTAGGCCTGATACCTAACTGTGCCCTGATGTACTTTAAGATGTTTATTTTTCTGGTTCTCTTAGTATATTCACCAAACGTTTTTTGAATAATTTCTCTTTATAATGCTGTAAAAGCCTAATTTAAAGACTCCATAAGATCCTTTAAAGGTGGGAACCACAGTACGGAATTTAGGCATTTTCACTTTTGAAGCATAGTCATAGCAAGCTTTAAATAAATAAACCAACTTAAACAATGTCCATGGGAGTAATCTCTGTATTTTCAAGTGGGTCGCCAAAACAAGCATGTACATGTGCTGACATTTAGCGTGTTCTTAAGTGACCAACAAGGAAGAGAATGCGGATGCTGTGTTTTGCAAGTTTTTACTTTAGCTATATATATGCACACATAGACACCCCCTGTGCGTGCACACACACATAACACCCCCATTCCTATTTCCTTTCTCTGCTTGAAAAGAATGATTGCTAGGACTGAGGCAAGACAGAAATAATCTCATGAAGCTCAACTTTAAAATGAAATTTCAAGTTCTAAAATCAGGGCGTTTCTTTTCTCAACTCATCCTGGGAAATTTTCTTTTTATGTTTCCAGTTCTTTTAGATCAGCCTGAGATATGGGGTTCAGGCCAACCAATTAATCCCAGCACGGAGTCGCCAAAGTTAACAAGGCCTTTTCCCACTGGAAGTAAGTTATGTGTCTGCTCTGTCTAGAAAAATAAGTGACTCATTTTACTGTCTGTCTGTATAGTGAAATTAGGCAACCCTTAGAAAGTCCCCATAAGCAACATTTGGACTGTACAGTATTAAGAGATGTTGCTCTAATGGGTTTTAGAATTAAAGGAGTCTAGGACAGTTCCCTGAGACAGGAATAATATAATAAAGTGAAATTATCAACTTTGAATCATAGCTTCTTCTGACATCCCACAGGCTTATTCATTCATTCATTCAGTAGGTGGATGTAGGCGTGAGAAGCAAGTGAACTAAAGAACATGCTATGCTCCAGCACACAACCCAGAGATGACCAAATCAGATAAGGTTCTGCCAGTCCTACAGAACTACCAAGGCTGCAGAGGATAGAGGGGACACATGGAAAGAGCGGCAATTGGAGAACAAGGGAGCGATGCCATATGATAGAGAGAAGCTGAGACAGCAGATGAGTTGAAAGTATCCCAGAGCAGAGCCATCAGCTCCACTTATTCCAGCCTCCCAACCCCAACTCCAGGTGGCTGGGGAAAGAGGTCCCGAAGAAAAAGCGAACTCCTGGAATCTAGCAAATAGAGAAGTGAGAAGAAAACATAGATTTAAAGAAACAATAGGGGGAAAAAAGTACCTGTTGAAATTCCTAACTTTCCCCACAAAGTCACAAGCCCAGTTCAGAAGGGTGAGTCTCTGGATTGGGGCTGTAATACATACTTTTTCTATCTCAGGGATTTTTTTTTTTTTTAGCTATAATTTTCACCAAAGGAATCTGTTCGTTCTTCCTTGACCCAAATCATTTTGCTTCAGACTTTGAACAATATACCTCAGTTTAAGACGTATAACTTTGAGGAATTTTTCCAGACTCAACCCAAACTGTAATATCCTGACTTTATTAAAAATCCCTCCCCTCATCTGAGCCCCTGCCCAAGCTGTTCTCATTTCCTGACCACACTCTGGATTGTAATTGCCTGTGACCATGATAGTCACTCATTCAGTTGTAAATTCCTCAAGGGCAGATGCTCCTTGTATTCAACTCTGTTCCTAGTTCAGGACATGGGATTTAGTTGGCTCTTGTGGTTCACTGAACAAAGGAATGAATGAATGAAATGATGTTGTTTTTTGAAATGATATTATTACTATCTGATTTCTTTTAACAAATTCTTATAAAAGGGAAGAATCTGAATGAATCTTGCTTCAGTACCTTAGCTTTGAACTTAAAAAATATGGACCGTAAGTGCTATTCCTTTTTGAATAGTAGGAACATGAATGAAAACGCAAATCCTGTTTATCTGGGGAATCTTTGGTAATTTAGGGAGAAAGCGATCAATAATATTTGGCTTCTTATCTCTTGGCAGCACCTCCACCACTGCCTCCAAAAAATATACCAGCCACTCCACCCCGAACAGGCTCCCCTTTAACAATTGGACCAGGTAAGCTCTATTTTTTTCTATTCTGAGATGATGTCGCAATCAACAGTGGACCTGGACCTCAACATTCCCGTGATGTGTTGGAAGCCATAGGCTAGACTAAACATGAAAATGTTTGCCTTTTGTTTTAGTTCCATTACAATTTACTATGCAGATATCTTTTAAAGTGTCACTCCCAGATTGCACAAAAAGGCTCTCAGCTCATTTTTTTTCTGTATAATTTTGCTGAACGAAGGCCACTTTTACTTGTGAGAGGAAAGGAAAAAAAAATCTCAATAGCAAAATCTTTGTTTCATTGACATCTCACATCATTGGATCTCATTTTAATGATTTACAAGTTAAAAATCTCAAGGCATAATTCGTATTTTTCCAAGAACTGATAACTTTTTTCCTAGAATTCAAACTGTGTAGTTCATAATGAAAATGCAATGATTCCTAGGATGTGCAGCATACAGGTAAGCTTGAGTGGTGGGGGATTTTTTTTCCCAGTAGTCATTAAATATTTATTATCTAGCAGCAAAGAGGTATGTAAGGAGGATGAAATATGGTAAGGAACTGCTGCATGTCTTTAGACAGATAATTTCTAAGGCACATCTTTACCATCTATTAAAATCAATGCTATGTATTCCTACAATTTATAATCTACCGAGCAAGTCAAAAGCAGTAATAGTTATTTTGTGTGTCTGGGCCTGTAAAATGTAGTTCCTTATCACCTTTGGAATTCTACTGCAGCCTGGTGAGTTTGATAGCAACAGAGTTGGGTATTTATCAACAAGAGCAAATGCAAGATGTAGTCATTTATGAAATTTATAGTGACTCGAACCCAACAGAGAGTCATCCAGAATGTCACAAGGAAAGGTGTGTGCAAGTTCAAATCATTTTGGCCCCTTGAATATGTTAGAGATAAATGAATCTGCCAGCAACAAAATTATAAATATCACGGGCCATGCGAAATGCTATCCCATTTATCTGTAGCCATGGAACCTTGAAGATTAATTCTTTTCAAATATGAAATATGTAAATCCTAAGCCAGCCCTTATAGCTAAAAGGTTATTTAAAGGTAAAGTGGCTTCTGCTCAAGCCTTGCAATTATTTGGCTAACGATTTCTAATTTGAATAACCTCGGTTTAGAAAAAGTACACTGCCTCACATTTCAGTTGTTATCAAGTATTTCCGGCCAACCTGTAGAATACAGTTTTAATTTTTTTTTCTCTTATTACTATAAGAATTGAAAGAACATCTAATGCTAGTATTTAAGCAAAGCAGACTTTTTGTTTCATGATTTCAGGTGGATATATATCAGTTATGCCTATGATACTACAGGTTAGACCTGATGAGAAAAGAAATTATAAGGATGTTTTTACAATTGTTTTTTAAACAGGTATATCTGTAATAGTTCTAATAATTAGTACATGACTCCTCAGTATCCTGTGGGGGGGGAGGGGTGGTGTATGTGTCTGTAAATATTCGTGTAGCTATACCTCTTTGATCTTTGTGCTATGTTTCTGGTGTATTTAAGGTGGAGGATAGACAGCTAATTATGATGTGAGTTTTTTTTTAAATAACAGATATTATTATTAGCTTTGCCAAACATTTTTATTTAAAATGCTGGAGTGGCCAGTCAGTTACGAGGGTGATTTCCAGCTATGGAGTCTTTTTCTAGTATGTCCTTTGTATTCTGGTAAGCCAGATTTTCCAAAGGGACCTCCTCTTTGGAATTTGAAGCTCCAGAGCCCGTACATTTCTGTGAACCTAATGAGCTTTCTCAAAATGAGCACACTTTGCACACTGGTGAGAAGCCTTGGAGAGCAGTTACACACTCAGCGTTTTCAATGATGGTAGAAATAGCTAACAGGGTAAATGATAGCAAAAAAGGTGATGCTCAACCGTAGAGGCAGGGGACTTTCCCCTCCCATTCAACTCCAATCAAGAATTTGTCCATCATGAAATCTGCCCATCTAGGCACCTCACAAGGCAATCTATTTACCAGCCATTGCCTCACCCCTCCCACTTCCCCCAGGAATAATTTTAACAAAGTCAATTAAAGTTTAAAATCGACTACTTTAACCACAGGAAATGACCAGTCAGCCACAGAGGTCAAAATTGAAAAACTACCATCAATCAATGACTTGGACAGCATTTTTGGCCCAGTGTTGTCCCCCAAGTCTGTTGCTGTTAACGCTGAAGAAAAGTGGGTCCAATTTTCTGATACATCCCCGGAACGCGTTACTCCAGAGCTGACGCCAAGGGAAAAGGTGGCGTCCCCACCAGCTGCATCAGACAACCCAGCTGACTCCCCAGCTCCAGGCCCCCCGGGCCCTCCTGGCCCGCCAGGCCCTCCAGGGCCTCCTGGTCCTCCTGGCAATGTACCATCGCCGCTCAATTTAGAAGAGGTCCAGAAGAAAGTGGCCGAGCAGACCTTCATTAAAGATGATTACTTAGAAACAATCTCCTCTCCTAAAGATTTTGGGTTGGGACAGAGAGCAACGCCGCCTCCCCCACCCCCACCCACCTACAGGACTGTGGTTTCGTCGCCCGGACCCGGCTCGGGCAGTGGTACGGGGACCACCAGTGGTATGTCTTACTGTTTGCGTGTGCTTCGTCTGCCCGAGAATGGCCGTGGCTGCTGCAGTGTGAGCAACACCCTCCTCCTGCCTGGCCGCTGGCTTTAGAGCTTCAGCCATCCCTCCTTTAGTGTGGGTGTCCTGTGCCCCGTGGCATGTCCCAGTCCATCAAATGCTCGCAGTCATAGTGCAAGTCTGTGAATGTGTCCTGCCCTGCGCTCCCAGCCCTTACGAGTGCACTGCCTTCTGCCCCACAGTTAAGAAGTGTATGTAAATTCCCGTCGTGGCTCAGTGGTTAACGAATCCGACTAGGAACCATAAGGGTGCGGGCTCGATCCCTGGCCTTGTTCAGTGGGTTAAGGATCCAGCGTTGCCGTGAGCTGTGGTGTAGGTTGCAGATGCGGCTCAGATCCCACCTTGCTGTGGCTGTGGTGTAGGCCACTGGCTATAGCTCCGATTAGACCCCTAGCCTGGGAACCTCCATATGCCACGGGTGCAGCCCTAGATAGGGGAAAAAAAAAAAAAAAAAAAAGGAAGTGTATGTTTTTAAAAGGAAGCTGTGATGTCATTGTTCAAAATACAGGAAAGTTCTAGAAAGACAGGTTTCCTAGCGTGAGTTTCACGTTAAGTGTCTGATTTCCTTGTCCGATGCCTCCCCAAGGGCCCTAGTTTTTTTTTCTGCTTTACTGAGGTGTAATAAAGAGTACAATGTGATGATTTGACACACACGTTGTAGAAGGATTTCTTCCATCCAGTTAATTAGCAGTCCATCACCTCACATATTTACCTTTTTTTTTTTTTGGTGAGAATATTTAAATTCTACTCTCAGCAAGTTTTAATCACACAGTACAGTGTTATCAACTATAGTCACCATATTATACATGAGATCCTCAGACATTATTCAGCTTATAATCTTACACATCTATGCTTGTATTTTTTTCAAGAGCCCTGTTTTTTTGCAGGTCGGTGTGTCTTCTAATTTTTTTCCTGTTGCGTTTTCCTATTGAGAGGAAACTACGTTAACCCCTATCATTACTTCAAAGAAAAAGTAGGCTTTGAAAAGATTTTAGAGGATAGCCAAAAAGAGGATGCCTTACTCCATCCTCAGCCTCATCAAGCTGCTGCTGGAACAAACTGCTCTCTGATGTCATTGACATGCTCATCAGCCTATGAGCTCAACTCCAAGTGTGGTGACAGATGATGGAGCAGTTCATCCGAAATGTACATCTGAGGACTCCACGTGCAAATGTTGATGTCGAATTTGAATTTTTGTTTTCCCTTATTTGAAACTTTCTTTTGTGTTCTCTGTGAATGGATGAACTGCCATGCATACCAGGGAAAACATCAAGATTTTTCTAATGTGTTTTCCGTATCATTTATTCTACTGGTTCTCATGTTTGTCTGCCAATATCCTCCAGTGCCTTCCCTCCTGTTCCTGTGGGTTTGGTTTAGATACCTTCCCAGGGGCGTCAAGGGCTATTTGTTTTTCATTTACTTTGAAAGAGGTGACCAAGTTTAAGTTATTTAGATCTACTAAGAGACAGAAAGGAAAGACGTTTGTCTCTATTCTAATAGTCATCACTGTTTCCACTTTCAAGAGAGTTTCTGTCAAGGCTTGCTCCGTCTTTGCAAATTGCCCTCTAAAGTGAGAGCATGCAAGCCAACCAAGGAGGACTGGGTAGTCATCTGCACTGCAAACAAAACCAGTGTTTTATGTCATTAGGTATTCTTCTGCCCAACCAAAAAAAGAAAACAATTCAATACTCAAACAAGTTTGGGAAACATTGTGTTAAAACGAAACCAGCCAGTTTCCTTACCATGGAACACTCTGAGAGCCTTTATTCTGCCAATATGAACAACAGCTATAGTTTCTTATTCTGGCACCACGCTAAGGACTTTGTGCATATCATTTCATCCTTACAACAACCACGTGAGGGAAATACTCTTATTCACCACTTTTGCAGATGCGAAAACCTAGGCTTATGGATATTAAGTCATTTGACCATGTTTACTCAGCTAGAGATGATATATTTGGAATCCATTCTCAGGTCTGTCTGATCCCAAGCCTGGGTTCTTAACCACTACACTCTCCAGGAATTCTTGCAAGGTTTAGTGACAAAATATCCCAAACTTATTTGAAACTGACACCCACCTCTACTGCCCAGTGTCATCAACGACATCACCAAAATTCTCTCCAATCCTATCCTCTGTGCTCCTTTCTATAATTCTGGAGGGTTAGAGCCTCCACCTTTACCCTCTGCTGCTTCTTTAGGTCTTTTGGGGGGATGTAGGTCTCCTTACTTGTCTCTAAAGATAATAAGCGACCCTTAGGTAAAACTTTAAGTTCAGACCTCAACCCCAAAGATGGTTGTCCACTGTCAAAGAGGGGTGTATTTCCATCATCTTGGATGGGATTCTCTTTCCTAAGCCATGCTCTGAGCTTCCTCAAAGAACTTTTCAAGAAATAAAGCCCCTCTCTCCAAAGGCCTGGCCACTACGCTCTCCTCAAAGTAAGACTTTTAGTCAGGGGAGGGGTGGACAGGTCAGGACAGCTTTGAAACTCACCTCTCTCCTCCAGCACCTTCCACAAGGCTCTGGGAGGTGCTCATTTCATTGAATCAACCACTGATCTAAAGAATGAAGAGAGCTCTAGCTTTCTTTCTGGAATCCTTATGAGTTTTGTTGTTGTTTTAATATTTAGCTTCCATATTCTTATTTAAAGTCATTTGAAAATGTTACCAGTAAAGACTATTGATTCTTAATAATTGAGTTGGGAAAAAAAAGCTGTACTTTGCTGGTATTAAAGGGTTGAATTTCTAAGTGGAAGACTGAACTGGGCCAATGAAGCTCATGAATAAATAAAACTTTGTACTATTATCTCCTTAATTAAGTCCCAGTTTATTTGCTCGTTAATATTTTATTGGTGAAATATACACAGACTGGGAGAAATGTAAATTTAAGCTTAAAAGAGTAAGATGTAATCTCTGGTTTTAAAGAGTAGCAATGCTTATCACCTCCTGCTTTTTGTAACACTTAGCCTGATGGGAATAACTTCCCTGTCCTTCTCAGACTGTGTTTAATTGGATACCATTATGCCTGCTTTTAAAATTTCATTCACAGCAAGATGACTGTCACTGATCAAGTGTCAACAGTACTAACAGCCTCATGAATCAGAAGAGTTACCTGTTGTTGAAAAAGTTGTAAGTTAGCAATTTGCTCCAAGAACTTTAATTTTTCTTATGGCAGAAGTTAAAAATACATAGTTTGGCCAGAATATTGCTTTATGGGAAGGCAGACACTGATTCCTGGCAAAGGCATCTCTTCTCCTGTGTGGGCTGTGTGCCCAGGGGAGGAGATGCAGAAAGTGTTTTATTGGCCTGCAGCAAGTTTGAAGACCAGGGAGAGAGGTGTTTAGTAAAGATAGAATGTTCAGTGCTACATTTCTCAACTGGGGAAACTAAAGTAATTTTAAAAGACGTTGAACACAAACACACACACACACACACACACACACACACACACACATCCATAGACAAATGAGTTGGAGCTACCTGGGGTTGAATTAAACAAATATATTACCTAACTACAAGTCTTTTCAGAGAAGCAGTGTCCAATATGGAAGCCACTAGGCACATGTGGTATATTTTAATTTTAATGGTAATTAATTTAAATTAAAATGTAAAAATCAGAGTTACCATTATGGCTCAGAGGTAATGAACACAACTAGGATCCATGAGGATGTAGGTTCGATACCTGGCCTCGCTCAGTGGGTTAAGGATCAGGCATTGCCCTGAGCTGTGGTGTAGTTTGCAGATGTGGCTCAGATCTGGTGTTGCTGTGGCTGTAATGTAGACTAGCAGCAACAGCTCTGATTTGACCTCTAACCTGGGAACTTTCATATGCTACCGGTGAGGTCCTAGAAAGACAAAAAAAAAAAAGTAAAAATCAGCTATTTAGGTGCAGTAGGCACAATTCAGTGTTCAGAGGCCACATGTATCTAATGACCATCTTATTGGACAGCACCTGTTCTAAAACATTTTCATCATTGTAGAAAGCTCTGTTGGACAGTACTGTTTTAGGGCTTTTAGCATACTGGTCACCAAAAAAGAAACATAGTATGAAACCATTCCCACACATATTTAATACTTTCTTCAAAGAAATGGTGTAATTGTGTTCTAAGAAACACAAAAGGCTGATTACATATTTCAAAGGGCATATATTTTAATTCATTTCATTCTCCCCACGACATTGTGATATATTAACCTCATTTGATAGATAAGGAAATGGAAGCTCAAAGACAAGATTTGGCCACAATTACAAAGCTAATAAAAAGCAAAGCCAAGATCTGTCTGACCTCAGATCTGTTGGATTCAATTTACCACCCCCCAACTCCCCTCCCCCACCCACAAGGACACACACACACACACACACACACACACACACACACACACACACACACACAGAGAGGAAAGTTGAAGCCATCCTCATGCGGTCCTCAGGAGCTACTAAAGAGGCCATGATGAAACTTCAGGTTGAGGGAGTTCTTTTTGTGGCTCAGTGGTTAACGAATCCGACTAAGAACCATGAGGTTGCGGGTTCGATCCCTGGCCTTGCTCAGTGGGTTAAGGATCCGGCATTGCCATGAGCTGTGGTGTAGGTTGCAGACGCGGCTCGGATCCCGCGTTGCTGTGGCTGTGGCGAAGGCCTGCGGCTACAGCTCCTGTTAGACCCCTAGCCTGGGAACCTCCATATGCCACAGGTGCAGCTCTATATAAAGGCAAAAAGACAAAAAAAAAAAAAAAAAAAGAAACTTCAGGTTGAGAGCAGCAGATGGACTGAAAACATGTCCATGGTTGCCGACTTTTTTGAACTCACAAAACTCAGATAATATACATGTGATTTTTAAAGTTAAACAGTGTTATACAATTACTTTCCAGCATCATTCTTGGGAATAAACATTGCTTGAAGGGGGAAATGAAAGTATAATTGAAGACCAAAGAATAAGGATAGAGATGCACAAATAATAACCCTCTCCATTCTCTCAATAGGAAATAATTGTGTAGTCTCACAAAAGGGTGTGAAGCCTTAGTTCAATTGTGAAGTACTCCTCTGGCCCTGAACACCCTCTGCTGAATGTGTGGGTTCTGCCAAGCGGGGTTTTACTTCTTAAGCACTCCCTTGGTGTCTTCTAACTGCACAAGGAATCAATGAAATCAATTCAGTAAAGAAAAAGTGAGTCCAACAGGGTGCCCCAAAGAAAAAGGAAACCAGTTAACTAGCCGTTCTTTTCTTTGCTTTTAGTTGTATATGTATGAACAAACACAGTCTTTATCATCATCAACATCAACTGCCTTCTATTTGTATAGTATTTTATAGTTTTAGTAAATACTTTAATAAGCATTTCCCATTTTAATTGTTACAACTACCTTACAAGGTAGAAATATGTTTTGTTTTTTAAAACAGGAGGCTGAGGCTCAGAGAAGTCAAGATTCTACAGCTAAGAAGCGGTAGGCAGGGCCAGAACTCAGATCATCTGACTTTCCTCAGTTTTTTTCAATATTCCACGCTGCCTTGATGATAACCCCTTACTACTTTTCCAAGTATTACTGAAACTGGTTTTTTAAATTTCTCTTCTGGAACTTGTAGGAAAAGCGTGAGCAGCTTGCCTTTTCCTGAGATTGACCAGGAAGGCTATTTTTTGGAAATAAACCCACGGAGAGACCTTTTGTCCCACTCCTATGGCATGGTTTTCCAGCAAAACGAAACCCCTAAAAAAGTCCCATAAAATTTCCTAACAAAGACTTTGTTGTTTAAAGGTTTATTTCCCACCTCTTTGCTGTTACTTTTTATTTTCTGAAAACATCTTGGTGGTAAAGAAAACTTTGTAGTGGAACCTGTCAAAATACACCCTATTCTTTTATTCAAGAGATTAGCCAAGAATATTTACATTGAGTGAAACGTGCACAGTCATGCAAAAATAAGATCGGGCTTTGTGCAGAATATGGGGCTGAAGTCAATCTAAAGCTATAAGAGTGCATTTAAAAGCTAACTATTTGTAGTTAAATAGGCTATTTGAGCTGTGTGACTTTTGGGCAAGTTACTGAATATCTCTGAGCTTTAGTTTACATTGAGATAGTAGAAGTACCTTCCTCCGAAGCTTACGGTGGGCATAAAATAATGTATGCAAAGTGTGGGGCATGGATAATGGCCCGATAAAATAAAAAATGACAATACAGTAAAACGTTGGTAGTGGTGAAGAAAAGGTGGATGAGTGGAAATAATTATTAGGGTTTCACATTAATGAAATTACACTTAGAATGAACAACACAGAGAAACTCAACACGCTCGGATTTCAAATTGTTGAAACAAAGCAGCAAGGTTTTCACCAAGGACTCTCCTAAGATGGGAGCAGATGCTGAGATGTGGATTGTGCTGTTCAGCTCCAGATCCTCTTGAGAATCTAAAAATCTGGGGACAGAGGTGTTGGTCTAGGATTCTCCAGAGAGCAGAGCTTTGCAGCATATTAGAGGGGAGGCAGGGGTGCAGGGTGGGTATTTTCCTGGAGCAAAATTTCTTAGAATTTTCTTGGAGTGATTGGATACCTGTGCTTCTAACTGAAGTGAAATGAACTTCAGGAGTAGCTGGAACTTTTCTGACTGAACAAGAACTTTTCAGAATATGTGTTTGACTTTGACTTGGTTGTTAGCCAGGTAGTTTACTCATGAACCCCGGATGTACAACGGAGGCTAGGCAGACCCCTGAGTCTAGAGACCCCTCTGGTGTGCTGATCCTTGTGCATGCCAACCTCTGTGTGTCCTCTGTGTGTCACATGTTTGTCATTGACAGCCAGAAAAGTAAATCCAATAGAGCTATCACAAAAATCATCACCGGCAACTTCTACGTAGACAGATTCCTAAGCAGCCTCCTTCGCAAAACAAAATCCCTTAAATTCAATGTGTTTCTGTTAAGATTCTATACGCAAAGTACACAGGCAACATCTGATTTACTTTCTTATATTTTGTCCTTTGCTTACCATCGTGTTTGCTTACATTTACATAGTACTCATATCTTGAAGCACAGTAAAAAGGATAATTCTCTTCTATATGTTTTATATATATGTCTATTCACATAGACATATATATAGATATATAGACATATATATAGATATATAGACATAGAATGTGAAAAATCTTTTTTAAGCTTTAACCTTTATTTTCATCTTAGATATAAATAAATCTGAATATACAAAAATCAAGAGAATTTACTATAAATCTTGTGTGTTCCGAGGTCAAAATGCAAGCTACCCACCCACCCAGCCAAAAGAGTCTTTCGAGTATATTTTCCATCACAGAGAGTAATAAAAGGATTTACCTTTCATGGGTGTCACATGACAACAAAGGGCGATGAGCTTCAGCTGCTGCCATCAACCATAGTTCAACTGAGTGAATTTTTTTTCTTTATTGGAAAAAAAAAGAAAAAACCCATGTGCTACAGTGCTGACTGTACTATAACTGCTGAGGTGAAAAAAGTGTCCGTGATTAACACTGTACCGAGGGAGTGGGGAAGGGAGGATCAAGAGATGGTAGCACTTTGGCCACCAATGTTTCCAGCCATTTTTAATACCAGTTTGTTTTCCAGGTGCATCGTCCCCTGCTCGGCCAGCCACCCCCTTGGTTCCTTGCAGCAGCACCACCCCACCTCCTCCACCTCCCCGGCCTCCGTCTCGGCCAAAGCTACCTCCAGGGAAGCCTGGAGTTGGAGACGTGGTAGGTTCCCTTCTGTCCTGACTGGCTCAGAAACATACAGTGGGAATGACAAACAGGAGTCCAAATGCCTGAACATGGGTCATCTCAACTTAAGGTCTAAGTTTCCGAGCGCTTGTACAGATGGCCCTGATGAGTGGCATCTGAAAGACAGTCCCTGCAATAAGAATGTACATTTCAGTCACCCTCCAATCTCTGCCGTGTTTCAAGCCAAGGTCTAAAATAGTAGGAACAGGATACTGGGTCCCTCAGTTCTTGATGCAAATTAAGATAATAATGCTGGGTTGTGCTAACTCTTTTAGGATATTTTACAATAGTTGTTTGATTTTGGAAGACTCCAAGAGAGGGCAAGTCCTGATGTCTGTCCTTAGACTATAGCGAAGTTACTGGTGGTAGGCATACTATGTGAATAAAAAGGGGGATGATGGCTGGATGAATGTTTTCTGGGAGTTTCCTGCATCTTGTTTTAAGGCAGAGCGGTGGAAAACAATATTAAGAGACTTCAGGCACAGGTAAATTTCCTTGGTATCCACACACAGGAATCACAGACTGGGTTAGCTAGCACAGGACAGTATTTTGTATTCAAACATCTTCCAACAGGTATAAGCTCTGATATTATTTGCTTAGTCCCTGAAGGCATGTGAGTCCACTGTCCTGAAACATCACTGACCTCACCCCAGATCTCAGCTTCTCTAAATGTGATGTACCCATTGAATGTAGCACATTATGGTTTCTGCTTTTTCTGCTTTCTCTAGCTCTATCCACAAGGTCCTGGACAGATATAGTCAATCTCATTGCAAATATGGTGCCACCTGTCCTCTTTTAAGAACCTGAGCTGTGGAGTTCCCACTGTGGTACAGTGGGTTAAGGATCTAGTATTGTGGCACCTGTGGATGAAGTCACAGCTGGGCTTGGATTCCATCTCTAGCCTGGGAACGTCCATATGCTGTGGGTGTAGGGTTTAAAAAAAAGAAGAAGAAAAAGAAAAGAACCTGAAAAGAGAATCATATGTGGGGCTGGGAGACGTTAAAAATACAGGAGACCCGTGAATCTAACGTTCCATCTCTTTTCTTCTCCCTGCAGCCCCGACCTTTCAGCCCTCCCATCCATTCTTCCAGCCCTCCTCCGATAGCACCCCTAGCCCGGGCTGAAAGCACTTCTTCAATATCGTCCACCAATTCTTTGAGTGCAGCCACCACTCCCACAGTTGGTAAAAATTATCTCCTCTCTTTCAGTCCGTTTGTGGTTTTGACTGGCTATTTTTTATGATCTGAAAACCCTAACACCCTATGTTTTTGGTCAGAAGTGTTTTGCTATGTGTTTTGCTACTGTCATCTAGCTCTTCTTTTAAAAGCACCTTCTCAGCAAAGAAGGCAAAGTGCTTTCACTAAGCAAATAAACAAATAAAAGAATGTGAACACCTGTGTTCTGCAGGAATTCTCTTATGCAATTTCCATGCAGAGCTATTCATAAAAGTCAAGAAGAATTTGTCAAATAAGATCCTGTAATTGAAATATTATTTCTTAGGAGTTCCTGTCGTGGCTCAGTGGTTAATGAATCCGACTAAGAACCATGAGGTTACGGGTTCGATCCCTGGCCTTGCTCAGTGGGTTAAGGATCCGGCACTGCCGTGAGCTGTGGTTTAGGTCACAGATGCGGCTCCGATCCCGTGTTGCTGTGGCTGTGGTGTAGGCCGGCAGCTACAGCTCCTGTTAGACCCCTAGCCTGGGAACCTCCATATGCCGCGGGTGCAGCTCTAGAAAAGGCAAAAAGACAAAAAAATAAATTAATTAATTAATAGATAAATATTATTTCTTATCATGAAAATAGTCTCCTTGGAGAGAGGGGAATGTTTCTTTAAATTCCAACCATGTAACCCATTAGAAAATCACAAAATTTAGAACTTTTATTTTCTTGAAGCTTTCATTTCTTCATCACTTTGGTTCTCCTTATGTTGACAGATGGTGTAAACATGGGCATTGTGGGACTTGAGAAAACTTTTTGACATTTTTTCTAGTGCTTTTCAGTGATGTGTGGTCAATTTTCCCCGAGAAATAAGTCATTGCTGGCATTTTCAGTAAATGCCTTTGTGCCTCTTTCCTTATGGTGTGATGAAAGTGAAGAGTTGAGAATGGCTGCTCAGCTGGATGGTTTTCCCAGGTTTAAATGCCTCATTTTGCCTGGAGCGTCTTCCCTCTTCCCAAGGCTGGTCTCTCTCTACACCTCTCTACCTATCTCCCATAGCTCCCCCTGCCTCTCCCCTGTTTGCATGGTGTCTCTGACCTGGGCTCTCCCATTCCATTGTTTCTCATTGTACTCCTTTATTGTCTGAACCCACCTCCAAGTCTCCCATACTATAAACCAGCTAGCCCGTTCTGCATTGCTTGGGAGAATCCTTAACTAAAGCTAAAGAAATTCCTGCTGCTACTTGCTGAAGAGTGCACTACAGAGTTGCCCATGTGAGAGGTAGTTTGATCAAAGCCTGAAGCTCTTCTGGGGAAGAAATCTCTCTTTTTCCCAGGAAAATAGGGAAATGAGGTATGCCTCTTAGGCCCCCAAAGAGAATTTCCACCATATCATGTGCTCTGTGTTTTTAGTCAGACCGGCCCAAAAGCGTTGTTCAGATTCGGTGAAAATAGAGCCAGCTATCCAATTTCATATGATTCATTAACAGACTGATATTTAACATTATTTATATAGTCAAATCTATTCTTTATCTGCATTATAAGTTGGGACAATTTGGTGTTCTCCATTTCTAGATGGCCATTAGCTTGTTTCTCTCTGGTTTTTTTGTTGTTGTTTTTTTTTTGTTTGTTTGTTTTTCTGTAACATCCAATCTTATTTATTAACTCTTTTTAATATTCTTGATTGCTACAGCCATCAGCCATTTTCCCCACTTCTGCTCTGTTGTTTTGTGTTGGTTTTGTCCTCAAGGTCATTTGTTCCACCCGCTCCATGTGATTTTCCTGGTTGGTCAGAGAGGAAAGCAAGGCTAATAAACTGTCACTCAGAAAGCAGAACTCAAGTGACCTCAGATGACCGTCTAACATATTCCTTCAACACACTGAGATTCAGAGAAAAAATTGCATGCGGAGAGAATTTGAACTGTGTCTGTTTTGTACAATATGCTTTTATGCTCTCTGCTGTACAAATCTCAAATCCTGGCCAGTGACTTTGATTCTTAACACAACTAGTAGGCATTTTCTGGAGGTGAACCACAGAGGGACTAAAAAAAGAAAAAAGCCTCCTGAGAGGCTAGTCACATTGCTTCGTTGCTGAGGGGCATTCTGATTTAATCTGTTTGGTTTGGTTATTTTTATTTAGGTTTCATATTCCTCCCTCTCTTGTTCTTTATTTCCTGCTGCTGTGGGTCACCTGACAGCCACTTTGTTCTGAAGTAAATGCATTGGCAATGAAGGGGCAGAGCCTGCATGGTGCTGATTATCTCTTTTTGGAGAGGCTGTGCTTTAGTTTTTCAGCACCAAGCAGCTGACTGTTCGTGACTGACTCGGAATGTCAACCTAACGTTGTCAAATGTCTTGATGGAGATAGAGAATTTCAGCAGCAAATTCCTGACATTGACAGCTCGACATTTCCTTCCCACCACACCACCATACTTTTTTTTTGACATTTTCTCTGACACTTGCACCAAAATTGGGCCAAGTGCAGCAGAAACCCTGTACTTACTGTTTGTACTTGCTTATTGCAAAATATCATATATTTCAAGGGCTAAATTTTTAAGAACAAATCTGATCTCTCAAGACAAAAATTCATATAGGCATATGCCCTTGAAAGACATTGGGCATAAAATCTTTCATGAGACCTGTGATTACAAAGTACTAAATCTGATGCCATACCTGAAAGTAGGACTTTTTGTGTGTGTCACATTCAAATAATGAAGAATTCCTTTGCAACTGTACTTCACTAAATTTCGGATACCTTCAGTTAGAAGAAGCACTATTATTTTATACATGACTGAGAAAGAGAGGGGAAAGCTGCCAGCTGAGTTAAGGCACAATACTTTCTTATACTGATTATAAGATCTAACCCTACTTCAGTGATGTGAATAAGTGCACATATTAGAATCAATGGAATACAATAAACTCCTTTTGTACTGATAAAAGTTTACAAGACCTTCACTATTTGATTTTGGGGGGAAATCCTAATAATATTATGTGAATAGAGAAAATGTTTAAAATTATTCTTAGAAACAAACTCCAGACCTTTTGAGATAAGCAGGTAGTTATCTCTAATTGTAAATATCTGATTTATTATTTGTTTTTTATTTAAATGGGTGATGTCATTTTTTTAGATGTGTGCAAAGCCTTCCTTTAGTACCCCAATGCAAAAAGACCACTATAAAGACAATTTTTCTTCATTGTTAAATTCACTGTTAACGATATTCCTTCACTGTTAACTATGCATTTTTAATTACACCTTTAAAATCCCAGGAATCTGTAATGAATGAAAAGTAATCATTTACGGTCCCCAGATGGACTTTAATATTTCCTTTGGTGTAGACCTTTAAGCAAAAGTGATTTATACAGTAAATATTGAAATGTTAAAAGTAGCATCTAAAACTTAAAATATTTCCTCCAAGCCTTTGTCTCTCCAAACTGGAGGGCGATTTTGACTTGTATAAGTTTTTTTTTTTAAATACCTGTATTAACATCAATTATTCTGCACAAAAAAGACAGACCTTCAAGTGTGGATATTCTTGACCTTAATTTTAAATTCCCACACTTAATTTTAGTATTTTTATTCCCCTTCTGCTTTTGTTCTTTTCTTAAAGCCTGTCTGCAGCGCTGGCTTCCCCATCCCAGATCAATTAATTTGAGGCAATTTCCACAGTTAGTTTTTAAGAAAAAATTTTATCTGTACGAAATTTGAGTTTGCCGTTATTTAAATCAAGCACAGAACTATCCAATGACACTTTTTAAAAATTCTCTGATTTAGCTAGTAAATTTTCTTCTAAGCTGTCTGTGTACACAACCAGGATTAAAAATTACAACCATGTCATTCAACCCTTATGAACTATGGTAGTGTTGAAGACTCCTCATTTT
>PVHT020000066.1:8109803-8123495 GCA_004024745.2 Catagonus wagneri | reverse complement strand
AAAAATTTTATCTGTACGAAATTTGAGTTTGCCGTTATTTAAATCAAGCACAGAACTATCCAATGACACTTTTTAAAAATTCTCTGATTTAGCTAGTAAATTTTCTTCTAAGCTGTCTGTGTACACAACCAGGATTAAAAATTACAACCATGTCATTCAACCCTTATGAACTATGGTAGTGTTGAAGACTCCTCATTTTTAAGGAGATTGTAAATAAAAAAATTCTATCTTCAAACAGAAGGAATAGTCTCCACCACTTCCCACTAGTAAGTACAAGAAGGCACTGTTACATCCAGTGTTACTGTTTTGCTTCCTATTTTCTGGAGATGTTATGGAGTGTCCCTTCTTAGTACCAGCTCCTGTTCCTCTCCTAGAGACATTATAGGAGTTGCATTCATTTGTTCTAACCACCAAGGAAGCCACATACTAAAGACTGACTGACAGGCTGTATCCTAAGAATTGACAGGGAAGTAATATCCCTGCCTTACTAAGTCTAGAAGGCAAGCTAGTAGAATCATTTCCAAGAAACATTGTTTATGGAATAATCTTACTACTCTCTATCCATTTCCTTATCATAACTTCTCTGCATTGTAGGGAAGATTCTCTCTTACCTGTCTTTGTACAAAATTTATCCAATTTTCTGTTAAGGTTCTAATTATACCCTTCTGACCTATGGCATTGATTGATCTACATCGCATAGAGTAAAACTTCAATTATTTGCATTTGTTGCTGAGAAGAAAGAGCACATGCAAAAATTTGGAATGGTTGGGGCTCAGAGCAATTGTTGTGACCAATTTACAAAAACACTTGGCCATGCTTTATACCATGCACAGAGGTGGGATTACAATAATACTGTTCAAAAACTAACAGTCCATAAACTATCAAAGACAGGTGCCAGGGCAGTTGAATTTGGATACTGATGAAACTGAAATAGGATACTTCATTCAGGGACCTCAGCTTCATACTGTTCCATTTTTATGGTCTCATTAAAAGCTTCTTCTTTCTCCGTGGGGAAAGGTGCATGCTGGGTGATCCCATTGAGCTGTCAGCACTATATCAGGAGGTTCTGTTGATGGACATATGTCTGGCCACTTGAGAATTGTGTCTGAGTGAAATACGCTTGCACGAGTCAATTATTAATGATAGTGCTTTTAACAACTCCCTGAAAATGTGGGGGTGAGATTTCTTCCATGGAGCTGACTTCAGCCAATTCACAGATGCTAAAACCTGGCATTTTTTAAATTTCTTCTCATAGACTCATCATGAAACAAGCCCATCACTTTTTCATACCCTGTCCATAATCCCAGTGTCTTAGGTTTTTTGTTTCTTTTTTCCATTAGACTCATTCCTGTGTTTTGATCAGTAAAGTGTGCTACTTGATTTCATTTGAGATTTGTATTTGTGTTTTTTGTTTTCCATTTTTTATATTTCTTTGGTTCGTAGTGTCAGAAGATGATGTTTTTTATGACAAACTGCCCTCGTTTGAAAGGCGCTGTGAAATGCCTGCAGGTATGGTGCTAGCCAAGTGATCTCTAGATATTTAGACTTTAAAAATTCAAGCCATTATACCATCTGATTGCTAAATTTCATGGATATGCTCCTCACCTCATGAGTGTCCAGTGCCTCTCAGATGCACCGTCTATTTTCTGTTCATCGTGGAACTCATGCCACTGAAATGTTTTTAAATGAACATATAAAGCAGCAGGTTGCATGACAGTTTCTCAGTGAAAAGGTTTGAAGAAGGTGAGATGCTATGGCTTTGTGAATACACAAAGGGAGGAATAATTTAACTGCTTAGAATTACATGTCCGGTGATGGCTTTTTAATTTAAAATATCATAGAGCACCGTTAGTAATCTTGTTTTTTTTGATACATAGGTAAAGGGTGTTTTCTGTCTGGATGCCTAAGGTGATTCCGAGGGAGGGGATGGAAGATCTATGACATCTTCCACGAGCTTTCAATTGATATGCAGTGCTGTTGTCACTGAAAACCTAAGCTAACTTTTATATAACCTATAATTCCCAGTTTTTCTCTCTGAAAACATCGAAGGGGATGACATTGAAGATGAAATGAATACAGCAATTGCTGAATGACAGTTTGCCCAAACTAGTGCAGTTAAAATATGCTGACGCCCCTGCATGGCCAGGAAGACTTCTGCTCCATGCCCACCAGCACCAAGTACCAAGCTACCAGCAACATACGCCCATCCCTTTAGGCCTCCATAGCTTTGCTTTTGCTTTCTGTTTCCCAAACTAAAACAAACAAACAAACAAATAAACCATAGATTTGCAGCCTTTCCTTTTTCCTGCACGCTAATGGCATGCAGTACCTCCACCCTTCCCCTAGTGAGATTAATGACCTGCTCTGTAACTCATACTGTGTCCTTCTCTCTCCCTCTCCTTAACCTTCCCATCCCGCTTCAACTCCTGGCCATACAGAGAATGAACAGCCTTCCCTCGTTTGGTTTGACAGAGGAAAGTTTTATTTGACTTTTGAAGGTAAGTAGTACATAGCATACCAGATTCTGATTTAGCTTCCTCTCATGTTTTTTCCCCAGTCACATTTTAAAATCCCAGTTCTCTTTAAAAGACCTGGTCTCACTTTCTATATAAAAATGCTATGGCTACTTAGAAAATATTAAATACTAAAGAAAATATTCCATGAATTTGGTTTGTATGGGATCTTCAATTTTTCATATTAAAAAAAAATTAACGCTAATTTGCAGTTAATATTGGTTACCTAATTAACTATGTTAAATTGAAAAAAAAAATAAGGACCTTTTTGGGGCAAGGAACTTAACTCTGTCAACCAGGGCTCTTTCCTAACTCTTTTGCAAATGCAATGCAACAAATATAAGGACATTTTTGGTCAGACTTGGCATTTAACTTTGCTTTGGATAATTAATATTTCAGGTACAACATCTGTCATTGTAAGATGTAAATTTGTTAATATATTCTTATGACAAGGAATGCTGCATGGGAACTCAGAAAAAAATGAGGAAAAGAAAAAAGGAGTATTTTAGTAAGTTCTGTTTACATCTGAAATTGAAATTGCTACTGGAATGACAAGTAAAATGGATAGTTACCACTGGTCTTGCCATTTTAGAAGATTAAAGAAAATATACATAAATATAATGTCAGATATCTAATCTCAGTGATGGATAATTTGTTATATTCTGCATTAAGGGTTTGCATTCTTCTGTTTTATATTTAAAATATGAATCATTTTAACAGGCCAGACATTTGAGGAAGTGGCCCATTTAAACTAATGGTGTAGGAAAAAATAAACAATTTATTAATGGGCTGTCTTACACAAAATACTTATCTCTTAAGCCTCTGCTTTCTACAATTTTAAAAAGCTATATTTACCCTGGGGTCAAAAGTTAGGCAAAAAATATTCAACTCTAGAATTGCTTCTAAATATTGAACTTGTCTTTGCATTTCATGACAACAAAAAGAACTTTCCTAACTTAAGTGTTATGTTTTAGCGCAATTTTAAAAATTGGAATGAGCCATATGGATTTTTAAGTAGTGCGTGTGGTGTGGCTTTTTTCTCTCAACAGTGACTTTACCTTGCAAGATGGTCCCAGAGATGCAAGTCCTAAGCTTGGAAGAGCTTGGCTAGCGGTAGAAATATTGTCTGATTTAAAACTTCCCAAATACCTGAGTTTGTGTTCTGGCTCAGGCAGGGAACAGGTACAGAAGCAGTTTGAGGGGAGGGCGCGTATTTTCCATATCATGTCAGAAGCCTTCATTGCCCCAGGCCATTAATTTTGTAGTAAGAGTATGATCCTCTAAACTCTCTCTTCAAATCAGATGGAATTAGAAAATGCCCAGGTATCTTTTTACTAATCAGCATATCTCAAAGGAGAAGCTACAGTTGAATGGGTTGGTAGTCCTGACGTATAGCCATTACCTATGTATGTAAAGACCCTTTCTTTGATTCAGTATGGCCTCAGCAGAAGCTGAAGTTTACCTGTTTTAACCAGAAAATTAAGCAACACACTTAAGTAATATCTGGGGCTCCAAATAAACCTCCCATCTTTGGCAGGTTTTTTTGTTGTTGCAGGTTGTTTTGGTTTTGGAGTGTTTATTGGCTTGTTTGTTTGGGTTTGGGTTTGGAGTTCTTCAAACAGAGAAAGGTAGACTTTTTTTAAAAAAGATACCAATTTAAAGAACAATTTGGGTTGTTGGCTTCTTTGATTTTACAGAATGTATCATCAGTCAAATGTAAGTATGAATAAGCATGTGGAATAACAACATGAATAACTTTTTTTCATTTTAGGAAAAGAAAGTATTCGTAGATTCTGAGTAGCTAAAGTTGATAGCACTGCCATTCTAATTAGGAAGATCTAAATTCCTTAAGCATCTTAATGGGGGCCAAGAGAAGTCACACAAGAGGTTGAATGGAAATTAATCGGAACCTGGTCCTATGTTAGCTTCATCTTGGACTTTGCTTGAGTCTGAGAAGTATAGACAAGGCTTCTCAAGGGACCATGGGAGCAGCTGTGTCATGAATATGTCCCTACTCATCTCATCAGGAAATGCCCATGCAGATAAAAGTACACTAAAGTAAACTTCAGGGAAAGACTTAGGAGAAACCAAAAATGACACCCTATCCCCTGAAACTAAAAATGACTCAAAAATTGCTGTTACAGGAATGGAAAAGTTAGTTTATATACATTAATCTCAGGTAGTTTCAGCTAGTACAACCTGGAATGATTTTTTATTATTTTCTGCTGGGATCATAAAGTGACATACAAACAGTGACATATTAAATTCCCTTGGGAATAGTGCCCTGACCCAAATTTTCAACTCCGAAAATTTTCATTCAACATGTTTTATTGAATAGCACTTCAAGGATGTTCTTCTAGGGCATTCCAGCTTTACCCACATTTGTCATTATGAATATAAATCATCATTTTCTTCAGTTCTTTATTCAGGGAATGCAGAGGAGGAAGAAAGATTCCAAGGTCAAAATATTCACTTGTTCTGAATAGCTTTTAAATTATTATTTGTTGGCATCTAGTGTTTTTACAGTGTTCAGAACCTTACTCTGTCTTATCCATTGTTTTGTTCTCACAGGTGTTCTAGGCATTGTGGTTATCCAGTGAGTGTTTGAGCCACTGAACAATCAACTAACTTATGAACATTGCCTTATGAATTTATATGGAGATAACATGAGATGTTTCACACCTCCAAATTTAACTTAACAAGAGAGATACCAAAGTGTTAGACAATGGTTCTAACTCACAAGAGTTCCAAAGCTAGCCTTAATGTTTTACCCTTCTAAACAGTTTCACTGAAATTTTAACCTATTTAAGCTGGGCTTCAACAAAAGGTAAAGATTACAGAAGGTAGTAACAAAATTCATTCATCCAAGAGTATATCCTACTGAAGCTATTGAGTATTCTTCTGAAATGGAAGTAAGGAAAAAATATTTCTATAACAAGCAGAAGGTGTGACTGTTTGTTAGATATTTGAATAATTCCCTAGAGCATTCAAACATCAAGATGTTTCCAGAAATGTGCTGTCCTTCTCCTTAGCTTATTTAACTACAAAATCATATTGTATCTGGTAATGGGGAGGAAAAAAAAAAAAAAACCTATAACCATCCATTCTTGAGTGTCCTTGTTCTGAAGATGACCTCTGTCCTCTGTGCGCACAGCTTGCACGCTCATCTCTAGACTGCTCTGTGCTCCCATTACTGCTCTCACTCCCACCACACCTTCGGGAATGTCACATCCTTAACATCACCCTGCTCTGCATTTACAGGTTTTCTGCCAAACTCGCCCACCTCTTTCCTTAACTGAAAAAGGAAGCTCTCTCCACCAAAGTTTCTTCAGTCTTCTGTGGGCTCCATGTCATGGGACTAAGAGGCAGTAGTTGGGTTCTCCCAACTCCCAATTGCTTCTGCTAAGCCCTATTCCCCATTGTGAAAGGCAGCCATCTGCTCATTCCATCTCTTACCCCTCCTTCTGGCTATCTACCACTGACCTGTGGAGCATTCCTCTGTATTTATCTGTAGGCTTGGAGATGCTGGCAGCCCCTTTCATCTCTTCTTAATCTCACTCCCTAGCTTCATTGATGACCTGTCTGGCATACTGGCCCCATGGCCTCTTTAACTTTTTCGGTTCCAATAAATTTTCCCTCCATTTAGTAACCCACACCTCTGTCCACGTCTTGAAAATGGTCCCACTGGCAAGTGTCATTTTGACTATTTCAGAACCAACAATGTGTCCCCCTTCCTTTACTCCAAGAACTATTTTAGGCGAAGATTCTTTCATCCAGCAAATATTTATTGAGTACTACTATGGTGACAGCCCTGTACTAGGCACCCCTGCCCCCTATAGAGAACAAAATAGAAAAAAATTCCCTGTCTCCGTGGAGCTTATATTTTAATGTGGAGAATCAAAAATAAGAACATAAGTAAAATATATAGCATGGAGATAATAATAAGTTCTACAGGAAAAATAAAATAGGGAAGGAAAATTGAGCATATTGGGAATGGCAATTATGAATAGGAGGACTTTCGCAATAAAAGTAATGAGTAATAATAACTAACACCTGAGTGCTTACTACGTGAAAAGTACAGTTTATTATCTCATTTCATCTGCACAACAAACTGATGAAGAAATTCAGATTTAGATAACATAAGTGACTTTTGCAGGATCACTCAGCCAGGAAGAGGCAGAGCAGGGATTTGAACCAGGGCTACCTAGCTAAAGACCTGGGCTGATGCTCTCTTCTGCATATATGATCCAATACAGCCGTTGCAACAGCCCCTTGAGATAGTGGTTCTGGTGGGTTTCCTCAATTCTCCTAACCTTCCACCTTCCCATTCCCCTGACTATACCTTATCCTTGACCTCGTTGAAACCTGTGGTCTCATGTCCATCCCACTCTTAGTCAATCCATGGGCCAAGCCTATATTCAGATGTCTTCCTCAATCAGATTAGACCCCGTGGAGGAAAGTATATATCCATAAGGATTTTAATCCTCTATACAGTGGGAGCTACATTTTCCTCTTTGGAATTATGTTGTCTACATGAAAAAAATTAACTCTTGGACATTTTTTTTTTTTTGGTCTTTTTAGGGCCACACCCACAGCATATGGAAGTCCCCAGGCTAGCAGTTGAATTGGAACTGCAGCTACTGGCCTATACCACAGCCACAGCAACACAGGATCTGAGCCCCTTCTGCAACCTACAGCATAGCTCACGGCAACGCCAGATTCTTAACCCACTGAGTGGGGCCAGGGATTGAACCTGAGTCCTCAGGGATACTAGTCGGGTTCGTTACCACTGAGCCACAATGGAAACTCCATTTCTTGGACATTTTAAACTTCTGACCTCCTTCAGTAGGTTATTAAATATCCCTACTTAGTTACTGGTAAGGCATAATATCATCATCATGGACCACTCAACTATCTTTGCACTAGGAGTCCCCTGCGCGACTCAGCAGTTAACAAACTCGTCTAGGATCTATGAGGATGCGGGTTCAATCCCTGGCCTAGCTTAGTGGGTTAAGGATCTGGCATTGCCATGAGCTGTGGTGTAGGTGGCAGACATGGCTCAGATCCCACATTGCTGTGGCTGTGACATAGGCCAACCGCTACAGCTTCAATTCGACCCCTAGCCTGGGAAACTCCATATGCCGCAGGTGCGGCCCTAAAATAGAAAAAACAAACAAACAAACAAAAAAACTTTCCTTGTGCTGACTTAGTAATAGCAAGCCCATAAGAAGCAAACTAGTCAGATTTTTCATGTGTGACCAGAAGCATATTAGTTCATCTGAAAGTCACTAGAAAAAGAAAAATGGAAGGCATAATGAATTTTCTAGGAAGCAACCATTTTGCTAAAATCACAATATTCTTTAAGTGGGAACGTTTCACTAACTGTCCCTGCCCCACTATAGGCTCTTTTTAATCAATAATGCAGTAAAGTTATTGAGTACCCAACTCTGCAAATCACAGTGTTAAGTACAACTAAGTTGGAGAAAAAAATATAGAAACGTAAGAAGCAGTAATGCAAGTCTGTCTTCATTAAAAATATTAAAATCACACTTCCCTAGCAATTCTGAGCCTTTATATGTAAATTATATTGTGCATACGAAATGTAAAATCCTTTCTATTAATAACTGAAAGTCATAGAATTTTTTAAATAGCCTAAACCTGTGAAGCAAATTCTAGTGGAGCTGAACCTGCAAAATGTTCTTCCAGGCAGATATTCTGAGAGTTTCAGAATTCATTTGACATTTTCTCCAGAAAAGAGTGACCTGGTTCTGAAAAATTCTAGGATTGACCGATATTCTGATATTTCACTTGATTTCTTGTTCTTTGAGGCGGGTGCCTTGTCTCCCTTAGGTTTAGTGTCTGAATGTCACGCTGGAGATAGACCAGAACGTCAAAAAGGGAAACCGCGTTCTTTGCTCCCTTCTGACACCAAACATGTGGGGTGTTTTCCCTTCGCACAAAACAGTTCTGATACTAACCACCTAGGGTTGGTTGGCTCTGCCCCACCAGCCTGTCCCCCTTGCTTCAGATACCAATCACAAGTTCCTGGTGGTTACCTGTACATCTGATTGGCCAACTACAAATTGAGGTTTCCCACAGCCACCTCCCGGGGTTCCATGATCCCCTAGAACGGTTCACAGAACTCAGCAAAGGTTTACTTTCAGCTTTGCTTTCTATTACCTGTTTATTCTAGAGGATACAGTTTAGGCACAGACAAATGAAAGAAGTGAATAGGACAAGGTGAGAGGGAAGGGGGCCGAAGCTTCTCTGCTACCCTTTCAGTGCCTTGTTGGTTCACCAACCTGAAAGCTCTCCAAACCTCATTGTTAGGAACTATAGGAACATTCATTAGATAGGCATGATTGATTGAATCATTGACACCGTGGTTAAATTAGTCCAGGCTCTCTCGTCTCTCCCAGAGGGTGAGGTATAAGAAAGTACCAGGCTTCTAACCAACAAACCCCCATCCTCCAAGAGTCACCTTACTAGCACAAACTCAAGTATGATTGAAAGAGGACTTTTATGAATTCTCAAAAACTCCCTTCTAGCCCTGTCACTCAAGGAAACACAGGGTTTAAGGAGCTCTGGGCCAGGAACTGGGACAAAGAGCAAATACGTGTTTCTTAATATCATAGTCAGCAAACTGCTCCTTATTTTGCCCTGATGCCCAAGGCAAATTATGTGAATGGGCTGCTAGGCATGACATCAATGTAGAGAATTCATATCAGAATTCTATCCAATTAAATTTTTGTGGGAAAGCTTAAGAGTAAGTGATAGCTTCTCCCCCAAGTCAATAAGCAAGTGGGTGCTCTATTAGTGAAAATTACTCACACTTTACAGATGAGTTGACAGAGGCTCTGAGAATTTAGATTATTTCCCCAAGATCACACAGCTAGTCAGTGGGTATATCTGTTCAGGGGAGTTAGTTTTATATTATAAAAACAAAGCTCCTTACAGTTATAATCTTTACAGTACCACTCGAGAACCATGTGATCTTAAGAATTTAATGTCTCTGAGTTTCTGTTTTGTAATTTTTGAAATGAAGAGTATAACACCCACCTAGGAGGATAATTAGGAAAATCAAGTAAGATAGATTTTTGCTTATTTATTGAGGTACTGCACAACATAAAAGGTTTTTTGATTTGGTTGGTTTTTATTTAGACTCTATGTTTTACAGAAGTTTTAGATTCACGGTAGAACTGAGGGGCACATGTAGAGATTTCCCACATATCATCTGCCCTGCACACGCACAGCCTCCCCCATTATCAACATGCCCTGCCAGTATGGGACATTTATTCCAACTGACGAACCTCCATTGAGACAGCATAGTCACCCAAAGTCCATCGTTTACATTAGTGTTCACTCTTGGTGTTTTACATTCTATCGGTTTGGAAAAATATGTAATGACATGTATTTATCATTATGATATCGTGCTGATTTTTTCATTGCCCTAACAATCCTCTGTGCTTTATTTATTCATTCTTTCGCGGTCCCCCAACCCATGGCAACCATTGATCTTTTTACTGGTTCCATAGTTTTTCCTTTTCCAAAATGTCCTATAGCTGGAATCATATAGTATGTAGCCTTTTTAACTTTTTTATTGAGATATACTTGATTTTCAATGTTATGTTAATTTTTAATGAACAGCAAAATGATTCACATATATATATATGTATATATATATATACATATGAATACACACACACACACATATACACACTCAGGGTTCATCTCCTTTGTTGGGCAGTAATGTGAATACACATTTGGAGGAAGGATGTATGTATATACACACCTTTAATATTCTTTTCCAGTGTGATTTATCACAAGATATTGAATATATTGCCCTTGCCTATAGTAAGACCTTGTTGTTTATCCATTCTATATATAACAGTTTGCATCTGCCAACCCCAAACCCCCACTCCATCCCTCTCCCAACACCCTCCCCCTTGGCAACCACAAGTCTGTTCTCTATGTCTACGAGTCTGTTTTCGTTTCACAAAAGTTCATTTGTGTCACATTTTTAGATGCCACATATAAGTGATATCATATGGTATTTGTCTTTCTCTTTCTTACTTGACGTAGTATGATCTTAAGTTCCATCCATGTTGCTGCAAATGTATAGCCTTTTTCAGATTGGCTTCCTTCACGCAATAACATGAATTTTAAATTCCTTCATATCTTCTTACGTCCTAATAGCTCTGAAATGTTTTTAATATTCATACTCTGAGTCTGCATTCAAACTGAATGAGGAGAATTAAGGGAAGGGTTCAAGAACATTCTGTACCTAAGGTGCATTTGCTTCTTATTTCTGGTATTATCTTGGTCTCTCAAATGACTGCTTGGGTCTCTGGTAGGGACTAAGCCCAGGAGCATCTTTTTGGATTTCTATCAGACTCACTAATGGTGTATTTTCTTTTCATATGCCCATAACAGTCCAAAATCCAATGAATGTGCCCCTCATGCAAAAAGAAAATGAACATGATTCAATAATTTTAAAATATGTGAACGTTGGACAGCCTTTGCTTTGTTCAAGATTGAAGTCTTTTGCTCTCCTACAAAGGAGAGGAATCCTGAGTTTGGGTCACGCTTTTCTGTATGCAAAAGCAGATTATATAACAGAGTCCTCATCTGGGGTTGCCAAATGAAGAACTAGTAAGAACGGCACAAAGCCCTAAACGCCAAAGTGTTGTTATATGTAGACAATCTCAAAACCTGAAGAGTATGTTAGAAAGCTCACTAGGCAGGGAAAGGGAAACTAGGGTTAATAATAAATAGAAAAGCTAAAGAATATGCACTTACATATTCCTTCTTTCAGTGATTAACAAGCATTCGTGATCTACTCTCAGCTATCAGCCCTTGAGTAGGAGTCAGGGAGACAAAACGATATGGCTTCTGCCTTCTAGGCATCCACAAGAAATAGAAGGGTTAGGCTTCCTATAAAAGACATCCTATAGTCAATGTCATAATAGAATTGTAAAAACATGCTGGAAATGTATGAGTAAGGGGTAGATTTTCATCTGGGGAAAACCTGAGAAAGCCTCTTAGAGGCACAGGGACTTTGGCCTGGCTGACAGTAAGGGACAAGCAGACTCAGAGAGCTAAGACAGTTCCAGTTTGAAGAATGGCTTGAGCAAAGACTTTGAGGCGAGTGATAACCACATTGTATTCAGAAATGATAGCCACGTTACATTCAGTAAACACTGGGAGGGGCCAGGAAATGACTGAAGAAATGATCTCGAAAAGGAAATATCCTAAAAAAGTTCATATCCTAAAAAAAACTTTAAATACTGAGAGAAGGAATTTGAAATACAATCCTTCTGCAAGGTGGAATTTGAGAATTTTTTGAGAAAGAAAATCGTATGATTATCTTTGATATTTAGGCTTAGAGGCACAGAGAAATTGGGGCATTTACTGAAGTGGTTCAGAAGAAATAAGGAACTGACGGTACATTTTCATTGAGAGTGAAAAACACCATTGGGGTGAAAACATTTGACATCTAATAAGATGTGACAAATAAGTAAAATCTGCCATTCTGAGACACAGGGAGAAGAGTGCTATTGTAAGCCAGGAGACCGGGGACTCCAAGAGCGTTAGATTTGGTCAGAAATTAGAAATTGTTTTCGGGACCTCTCAGCTTTGAAGTCCTGCACACCGTCGTGTGGTATGAGTCCAGATTGTGGAAATTTGGGAGTTATTTGCTTAAAGATGAGGACTGAACCCTTGGAGGTGAGGGTTTCACCTTGGGGCAAGCCCATATAAAAGAGCCATACTGGAAAAGGAATGCTTTGGAACTTGGAATTTGCTCCATTGCATCTTCTTTTTAAATAGACAAACAGTAATGGCTGATTTGCACGATATTTAATGGACATGTTTTATGGAATATTTTAAGTGCCTAGGGCTTTTGTTGATCTGCTATCTCTCAGTTGTTCACCCAGTTATACTTTGAGTATGACTGTTAACCTAACAGGAAAATTGCAGACATCAAGTCTAGAAGGAAAATACCAGCTTCTAGAAGGCAGTTATTCCAAATACAACTTAACATCGAGGGGACATGCTACCTCTTTTCCCTGACTGCTGCCTGTCCACCCCTTTTGTCCTCTCGAGTGTTCCTCTTTTTCATCTGTCTTGTAATCCTTTATCCTTTCTCCTTTCCCTTCCTCCTGACATGCAGACATGAACACTCAAAACTGAACATCATATGAAACTAAAGGAATTTTCAATATTTTTTGTGTACATCAAATGAGAATATAATGACTTGTATCACCCTTACAAATGATTAAATAATAAATGTTGCATTTCTTGGCTTACGAAGAGAAAGAAAATCAGTTTATTATAGGGCACGTCACTTTTCTTTTTCCATGAAGTAAGAGCTCTTGCAAAAAATTTTAAATTTCCCTACCTACCTCTACAGTAAACTTGTAGACTTATAAGTCATGTTCAAAAAGAGGATTTAGTCGCCTGTTATGATATTACAGAGTTTCTGAAATACTCTTCACAGTAGTTGCAATGTATATAGACATGCACATGTTAATATTCTTTAGCAGGAGTCATGACAGTCGTAATATGTTTATAGGTATATGCACAAAATTAATGATGATGGATGCATAACTAAATGCTAAGATTTGCTATGTTTACTAATTCTGCAATAGGTAGGTATCTAGTAGGGAAAACAATGAGCAAATTGTAGAATACAGCCTTGTTAATATTGCTATAGAGACAAATATTGTTAAGGATGTATTCCTTCAACCAGGAGGTAATTTTTGAGCCCCTACTATATGCACAGTAGTGTGAAAAGCATTAGGATTATAGTCATGAATAAGAAAGACATGTTTATATCTTTGTGGTGCATAGAAGCCAGACATTAAACAAGTTATTACAACAACGCGTAGAGATTGTTGTCATTCAGGAGATGGGATCCTTTGGAGGCAGTCAGCAGAAGAGCAACCTGGCCTAGAAGTTAGGGACAGCTTCCAGAGGAAGAGACAGGGTGACATTTCAGTCTACACTGAATCTGCTTTGAAGAAAGATAAAATGTTGCTGAGATAGAATTCTAATAAAAAAAATCTTATGTAATGTGTATGTCTAAAGGTATACTAGGTATTATATACCTAGATAGTAGAGACAGAAAGAGTCCCCCAAATAATTTATATTAGTCACTCTCTCTTCTCCTTCTCCTTCT
>PVHT020000066.1:8012785-8108803 GCA_004024745.2 Catagonus wagneri | reverse complement strand
CCTCCTCCTCCTCCTCCTTCTTCTTCTTCTTCTTTTTGTGTGCTTTTTAGGGCCATACCTGCGGTATATGCAGGTTCCCAGGCTAGGGATCCAATCAGAACAGTAGCCACTGGCCTACACCACAGCCATACCAGATCCAAGCCACATCTGCAACCTGCACCACAGCTCAGGGAAATGCCAGATCCTTAACCTACTGAGCAAGGCCAGAGATCGAACCTGCATCCTCATGGATCCTAGTCAGATTCGTTTCTACTATGCCACACTGGGAATTCCTATATTAGTTTACTCTCAGTGCACACATATCCATGCACATACACACATCTACATATAGATAGAAAAAATTATACAGAATATTTTTATTTATTTTTTTATTTTTATTTTTAATTTTTCCATTATACACAGCTGTACAGCGTGGTGACAGGGTTACACATACATATATGGATTCATCACATGTGGTTAGACATAGTTCCCAGTGCTATACAGTAGGATCTCCTTGCTTTTCCAGCCCAGAGGCAACAATCTACAACTATTAACCTCAGACCCCCCTACCATCCCATTCCCTCCCCCACCCTTTTGGCAACCGCAAGTCTGTTCTCCAAGTCCTTGATTTTCTTTTCTGCATAAAGGTTCATTTGTGCAGTATACTAGATTCCAGTTATTAGTGATATCATATGGTATCTGTCTTTCTCCTTCTGACTTACTTCACTCAGTATGAGGGTCTCTGATTCCATCCATGTTGCTGCAAATGACATTATTCTTTTCTATGGCTGAGTAGTATTCCATTGTGTATGTATACCACATCTTCCTAATCCAGTCATCTGTCAATGGACATTTGGGAATACTTATATTTAGAGAGAATGAGAAAACGTGTGTTCATGTGTATGCACACACGTGCTTTGACTCTAGAATAAGCCTTCTGGGTCTAAATTCTAGTCTCTCCCTAATGTGACTTTAGGTAAGCTACTTAATCTAAGTCTTCGTTTCCTTCTCTGGAAATTGGAATAGTAATGGTATTACTGGGAAATAGTAACCTATTTCATAGGGTTGTAGTGGCTGTAGTCAGGATTAAATAGTCACATGCTTAATAATGATTAGCTGTCACCACTATTGTCCAACTTCATACATCCCTTGACTGTTTTTTATTTAATCATTGCCTACTCTGGAGAAGGTTAGGTCATTGCATGCTAGTCTTCTTCCACATAAAACATCTGACAGTTTGATCTGCTGTGAGTTGTGACATGGTCCCCCTCTTTGTCAGCAGGGACAACAAGCAATCTTTCCTCTGTGGTTTACGGAGCAGGAGAGTGGTTTGGAAGCAGAATGCCACCTGCCCGCCCCCGCCCCCCAATGCACACTTACCGCCCACCATTTCCAGCCTCCACCAGAGCCTAGCATTAAAACTGACTTATTGAGACTTAATGATCTGCCTGGTGATATACCCTTTGGGGTGCTGTGTTCAGGCTGATGAAACATAGGAAGAAAATCTGTTACCATCTCTTTTATTAAAGAATTTGTAAATCACAGGCATTTCAGGAGATCTGACAAGTAATTACAAACTTCCTAAGAAGAGAATGGAGAAGCTAAGGATCCTGGAAGGATCTGTTCTCCCTCTGCAGGATTGTGAGCTCTTGTTGTGCAATAGTTTAGTTTTTTTTTTTTTTTTGTAATAGAAGTATAGTTGCTGTACAATATTATATGTTACAGGTATACAGTGATTCACAATTTTTGAAGTTGTACTTCATTTATTGTTATTATAAAGTATTAGCTGTACTCCACCTCTTAAACAATATGTCCTTATACCTTATTTTACACATTATAATTTGCGAAATAGCTTTTTATTATGTGTCTTCTAAGAAGAGCGGTCCACGAATGGAGGCAGCCCTGCATTGCACCCCTGACTTTGACTCTCCCCCAGAGAGGGGAACCTCTGTACCCGCTGCAGAGAGGAGAGCTGCTGCAGTGAATGAAAAATGTATTCAAAGAGGTGATGTCAAGTCTCAGATGAGGAGTTCCCATTGTGGCTCAGTGGATTAAGAACCTGACCTTGTCCGTGAGGATGCAGGTTCAGGTTCTATCCCTGGCTTCACTTAGTGGGCTAAGGATCCAGCATTGGTGCAGGCTGTGGCGTAGGTCACGGATGCACCTCAGATTCAACCCCTAGACCAGGAACATCCGTATACCACAGGTGCAGCCATAAAAAGAAAAAAAAAACTCAGGAGAATCTCCCATTTCTAAGCCCTTTTAAACGTGTGGAATGAACATATTTCATCAGTACTATATACACCCTTAACAAATTTTAATCAATTACTTGTGAAAAGCCTTTGTAAACTCTAAAGTACTATGTAAATGTAATCATTTCTTAAGATAAAAATTAACGTTAATGAATACTTACATATATGCTGAGAATTTTACATTCATTGCTTTATTTACTAAGTCCAAGGTTGATTTGGATCCATCAGGCTAAGTCATGAAGATAGGTCATTGCCCTTAAGATTTTAACCCTTTTGTGTCTTCAACTATTTTACAATATGTTTGTGGTAATAATTTGTGCTAGAGCATGGGCTTTCAACAGACAGAAATTTTCATGGGCTTGTTCCTCTTCTGCTGGTGTTGCTGTACTAAGTCACCAGGATATGAGTAAATATGGTTGTGGGGCTTCTTTTCCTGCTGGCACACGTTCCTACAGACAGTGTGTGTTACTTACAGTTGGATTCTTCAGTCTTCTATTCAGAGTAACTGCAGCGTGGCTTCCTGTAAGAATTGATTTAGAGGCTTGAACTATGCCTCTCAGAGAACACAAAAGGTTTTTCTGGAGAAGCATCACAAAGGAACAAGGGTGAGGTTAATTTTTCAAGGATGTTTTGGTGACTTTCAAGAGCTGCAACCGTCATTGTAAAGGGTGAGTCCAGGAAGAGGAAGAATGAGTTATTTAATGTAGATTACTCCTTTCTCAGGTTTTGCCTTTTTTGGACTCTGCTCACAGCCCATTCCCCAGGAAACTGCCAGCTCCTATAGCAGGCTTTCAGGGAGTCAGAGAATGACTGACAGCATTTTTTATGCCTCTCCATTCATAAATATCAGCCCCCTGTGGAATAACTTTTAGTAGTGTTCAAAATTACCAGCGTCCACTTTCTAACTGTAAGAACAGGAGCCATTCAAGAAATAAATAAAGCAGAAATGCAGAAATCTCAGTGTTGGAGTTCCCATTGTGGCTCAGTGGTTATCAAACTTGACTAGTATCCATGAGGACAAGGGTTCTATTCCTGGCCTTGCTCAGTGGGTTAAGGATTCGGCGTTGGGGTGAGCTGTGGCGTAGATTGCAGACACAGCTCGCATCCCACTTTGCTGTGGCTGTGGCGTAGGCCAGCAGCTATAGCTCCGATTCGACCCCTAGCCTGGGAATCTCCATGTGCTGCGGGTGTGGCCCTTAAAAAAGGGAAAACAAGAAACCTCAGTGTTATTTCGGATCCCAGTATAACTCTAAATACCTGTTCATAATATTTTGTGCCACAGTGTCATCATGCAATTCAGAAAAACATGCAGAAAAACAAAAACAGCTATACAGAAAATGAAATAAGCTATAATCGAATAACCATAGATATCACATATCATTTTGGTGTATTTTATTTCTAAGATTTTTTTCCGTGTGTATGTGACTGTGTGTATGTGTTTATATTTTCATATAGTGTATAATTATACATGCTTTTTTTTACCATAATGTCCTCCCTGCCATTAAACAATATATGAAAATAGCTCGTAGTTTGTTTTCTTATGGTCATAAAATTGATGTAAGCACATTACTTTTAAAAATCCAAACCGTATGAGGAAGTATATATAAAAGAGTAAATATAGAAAAAGAAGGAGGGAGAAAGAGGTGGAGGAAAGGAGGAAGAAGATGTGAGGCGATGAGTATGTGTGAATTAACTAGATGGGAGGAATCTCCCCACACGGTATATGCATATCAAATCATCACCATGTACACATTAAATATCTTACAATTTTATTTCTCAATTATACCTCAATAAAGTTAAAAGGAAAAAAAACCCCTGGAACTGAAAAAAGAAAGAGTAAATACAACCCTGAAATCACACATGTGTGTGTGTCTGTGTGTCTGTGTGTGTCTGTGTCTGTGTGTATCTGTGTTGTGTGTGTGTGTCTGTGCTGAATTTACTTGATTCCAAAAAAGTCACCCACTGGGATAGGCTCCATTAGTTTAACGATGTGTCGGGGCAAAATAAGCTTCATTAATATAGAACAGCAATTACCTTTTTTAATCAACAATAACCGACAAAATGCAAACCGCTATCTTCAGTATAACTATCAGAAATGGAATCCAAACTTATTTCAATTTCAGAATTAAAGATACACCTAAATCAATTCTGACCATCAACAGTTATGTTTAGTTTCACAGTGACTTGATGTATTTTGTACTGCATGTTCATAATCTTTATCTCTATTCTGTTTGATGTTGATAGTTTAATTTGGGGAGACATCAAAAATTCCAGGCTTGTAGCTGCATTCATACTCCTAAATTTATTTATAAATATTCAAAAGGTAAACAACTTTTTTGAAAGCCAACCAGGAGTTGTTGATAGATATAGTTTTAGCACCTGAGTTATATATTCTTTTATGATGCATAATTCAATCATAACCTACTTGTCCCATCTATCAAAATTCTGTGGTTTAGATTTCAGAGTATCTAGCAATGGCATGGCCTGATATGTGACAGTTTATCTTCTGTGTCCAAATAAGTTCTCACTTTATTACTGCACCATAGGGAGTACTTTAAAAAAAAGTTTAAGGGAGTTCCCATTGTGGCTCAGTGGGTTAAGAACCCAACATAGTGTTCATGAGGCTTCAGGTTCGATCCCTGCCCTCGCTCAGTGGGCTAAGGATCTGGCGTTGCCACAGTCTGTGGCATAGTTTGCAGATGTGGCTCCGGTCCCACGTTGCTGTGGCTGTGGCATAGGCCAGCAGCTGCAGCTCCAATTCCACCCCAGCCCAGGAACTTCCATGTGTTGCAGGTGCAGCCATAAAAATTAAAGAAAAAAATTTAAGGGGAAATCGGAGTCTAAATTCAATCACATGAGAAGCTATCAGTTCAAATAACTGAGGAAATCCAAGAAGCACTTATCCTCTACACTTGGTTACATTCCCATAGGTACAAGTAAGGGCAGCTCTGGAACAAGCCCTGTTAGCAGCTACCAGGGTGTTTTTGTTTTTTACATTGATTACAAGATGCTTTTCAATTTCAGAAATGTTGATATTTTAGTATTTTTGAAAATATGCTTCTTACAATCAAGGAAATAAGTACAGTTTTATGTAAATAGAATATATACTCAGCTCTATAGCCTGCAGTCAATAATGGCTGTTTAAATTTATGATGTGGAGTGTGTGGATATAGATGTGTGTATGTGCAAATATATATATATATATATATATATATCTACATAATCATGTCAGTGGCTTCATAGCATTATATTATATGCATGTACCTGTTATTAATGGATCTTTAACTTGGTTTTTATTCTTTTTTTTTGCTATTATGTAAATTGGTGCAGTTAGCAGCCTTAAACCTATGCCCTCATATCCTTGTGTGAATTTGTAAATCTAAAGGGTATAAAAATAATGCTACATATTACCAAGTGTCCATCAAAAAATTCACACCATCTTTATGATTAACATATTTCCATGTGCTTATCAACACTGAGTTATGTCAGTATTCCTCACCTTTTCCAATCTAATAAGTAAAATATGATTGTTTTTAGGTCCATTTTTAATTTTTGAACACTTTTCAATGCCTGCATAACATTTTATTCTGTTATGAATGATGATTTATTTCACTTCAACTATTAAGCATTTAAATTTCTTCAAGTCCTCCCACATTACATGAACATCTTTACATATAATTCTTTGGCCTTAAGATATTTTCTTAAAATAGATCCTTAAAATTTTAATTGTGGGTTAAAATTATGAAACTTTTAAAGGTTCAAGATACACATTGCCAAGCAGTTTTCTTGAAAGGTTATACCAATTTTTATTTCCATCAACATTATATTATAGTGTCAATTTCGTTGTATGCTCACAAGCATGAAGCATTATTTTTTCAGATCTTTTCTAACCTGAAAAGGTAAAAAGTTCTCTCTCTTCTTGTATTTCTTTGATTGCTAGTGAGACTGAACTTGTTTTCGAACTTTTTAGTCATTTGTGGTTCTTCAGTGACTATTTTATCCTTTATATTTTATTCATTACATTATTTCTTATAGTGGTTCTTTATATTATTACCCTATATTCTATTCCTTTTAAAAAGTCTTAATGTTTCCCACTTGTACTTGAGAAAGACTCTAACAGGCTAATAAAATTCTGGTATTGTCAACTCCAAGGCCATACCTTTACAGTAGCCACCACTTCTCTGAAAACACACACGAGACTTTCCACAGAAATACATATTCCCCTGCCAACCTGACTGGAAGTTTCGTTTGGACGCACTAATTCTCCTCATGAACAGACCCTTCACTCATTCTCTCGTTGCTCTTGGACCTGTGTCACTGTCTCCTACCATTGTATTCTGTCCTTGCTCCTGTTTGGTTGGAAGCCTAACTCAGGCTTTTTCCAGCTTCTCTGATTATATCAAATCTCCTGAGTATATTTCCTACTTTCCTGCCTCAGCTCAAGGACTGCCCCCACTGCTCATGGAAGAACACCTCTCCTGGCTTGACCAGGCTTTAGGGCCTCCCTTCTACTGTGTTCCCTTGTGGGATCCTTAGATACTTTCCCAAGGATCTTGATTAGCCCACCTATAATTCTGACACCACAGATACTATTCACTCAGTATAAATTCGAAGAAAGAAATAAACTATTATTATCCTTCAGCGAAACCAGCACCTTACAGTTTTCCTGAAGAGAGTTGATGAGGTGTAAAGGACATTCACAACCAATGGCTCTTTTAAAACTGTAAACCGGTGCTTCTCTAACTGTTTTTTCATTATCCCCCTTTCCTTACCCGTGGACCCTTTTTGACATTTCTTTCCTCCTGATTGCTCCCCAGTACAATTTTACTATCACAGATGTACTGTACATCTGGTTATGTACTGTATGTATATCTGTGTGCTTTACACATAAAAAATAAGGATTTCCTTCATTGTCCCCCAGGAACCAATCTCCTCACACTTTGGGATGATGCAGCCCCAATGGGAATGCATGCTGTGCGTCCAGCTGGATCTTGGAGCAGAGCTTAGTAACGTGAATGGGCAAACATTGAGACTGCGGGGTAGATTTCAAGAATGCAGTTCCAGTTAGACCTGGTTTTCAGTCAAAGCACCTTTCTACTTACTGTAGAGCAAATTACCTTGAGTAAATTTTTTTAATTTCACTAAGCTTCAATCTCCTCGGTGGTAACACATGCAGAATAATGGTATGTATCTCAAAGAGACAGAAGGAGAAGACATACCGCCTGTAAAGTATTTAGCGAGTGGCACCCTGTATAAGTACTCTCCGCAGATTAACGCTTCATGTCATTATTCATCTTCTTTGTCATATACGGTGCTCTAGCTGTCTCAGCTTCAGATGCTTGGTCAAACTTTCTCTACTGTCTGCATGAAGTTGACCAGGGTTTGGTCATGCAAGTCCTCATACTGAGATGTTTTCATAATGGCTTTGTCTCCTGCCTCATGTCCATTTCTAACAATAGTCCTTGTGTTGAATATGCTTAATGGCATTTGGATGATGAAAATGAAACATAATTTTTCCATTTTCCTAGTCAGACATATTACTTTAGGAAGTTAATTAAGTAGGGCATTGATTACTGTTGGGTGATGGTTGGGGATCTGTAAGCAAAGACCCAGTTTGAAGAAAATTCCCTGTAAATCACAACAAAAATGTCAGCTAATCATGTGTTTCTGGACTGAGTGGAATTTGAAAAGCAAAAAAATGCATATATGTTATATTTATATATTTAAATGTTATACATATATGTATGTGTGTATCTCTAGAGCAGGTGAACAGGCACTTAGGAAGAGGAAGACTGAAAATTAATTCTATTTACATACCAAGAAATTCAGTATCTTTAGTTCTACTCTATGATGACTGACTTTCTTACGTATATCTTCCTAGTTTTCATAAAGGTGAATGATCTGCACACTGAAAAGCATGTAGCAAATATAACTCACTCGGTACCACTGTGTTAGAGACAAAACCCATGGAGCTCCTTATGCAGAAAGAGTGTGGAATTTAGTGGACCTTCATTTGAATCTTCACTCCACTTCTTACTGTCTGTGAGAATGTGGGCAAATGACTCCTTTCTTTCAGACTCAGTATCTTGATCTGCAATATGGAGTAATGCCCATCTGGGCACAAGACTGTGGTGATAATTAATTGAAGCACTATGTAAGGCATAAAACACAGTGCATAGCTGACAACAGGTATTCAGTGATTCTGGGGCCTCCTCATTTGAGGTTTGCCCTTTTTCCTCTTTACTGGCACTCAGCAACTCAATTGATGCTACTTATCTCAGGGTATGAGGAAACTCAGGGAACATCTTTGACTTCCTTAAACCTCAATTTTGTCATCTGCAAAGTAGTGATAATGATATTTTTTAAGTGTGAGGATTCAATAAGGTAGTGCATGTGAAAATTTTACCATAGTCCTGAAAAACAAAAAGTGTATGCTCAGTTTAGCTCTCATTTCAGCATTATTATCTATTAGATTGGGCTACAACATTCATTAGATATAGAAATTTTAGAGCTAGAATTTTAAAAAAGACAAAAATGTACAAATGTACCAAAATTATACAAAGTAGTTTCCATGTAGATTTTATATTCATCATATACACACATCCACAACATACACATATATAAGATAGATTTCAAATAATTTGTCAACTCGTTTATGTAGAATTATAACATTCAAAGGTATAAAGAAAAAGAATAAATAGAAAAATTTATACGTATTAACTTTCCTTTGACTCCTTTTACAAACCTATTCTAAAATTCTTTTAACAAAGCTGCTGTTATAAAGAAAAGGTAATATTACTTTAATAACCATCACTTCAGCTAAGATTCACAAGGTCACAAAAGTTCAATTTCCTAAGTTAAGCTCTCATGATAAAATTCTTCCTACTTACCTGAGAACTTCTAATCTTGTCTTTATCATCCCTTGTGTGCTACATGCATATGGTGTGAAGCAATATATTACATATTGTGACTGCCAGGCAAATTCTTCTCTTCTAATGATAATGGCTGTTACTTATTGCATATTTACTATGAGTAGGCATTTAGATTTACATATACTGGTGAAACTTCTTACTTTTTAATGACATTTTTAGTGTCTTTGCAGTTATTGGATTTTATAGGAAAATAAAGACAAAGATGACATGAAAATATTAACCTATAACATTAATCCTCATTCTAATAGCATTTTACCAGATTAACACTAGCATTTATATCCTCTGTCCTGATTCAGTATAAAACATGCAGATTCAGTTTCTCCCATAAATGTGTGATCTTACAAATAATGGACATACAATGCAAATACGGTGCATATTTATTGCTGTAACAAGTGAAACTGTCAATCTTAGAAAGGATATGGAATTCCATGAAGTCAAGGAAAGTAATGGTGTAAAGCTCCATAAGTCGTATGCAAAGTCATTATCGATTGAGGATTTAGCAGAAGTAAAACCATTAATAACTGAATAAGAAATAAAGGACGCTTACTTCAAAAGAAAATCAAGAAATTGAGAGGCCCTTAGGAGAATTTATAAAATTCTCAATTAACCCTGCAATAGTAACTCGCTATGTAATCATGAATAAAATAAAATCTAAAACCAGATTAGCGTATAGATCTATAATATAACTTTTTCAGAAAAATAAAACCCTACCTCAAGTACCACGACAAATCATTTTTGTTCATTCTAAGAATCCATTATTTGATCGCAGTGTGTTCATAAAAGATTTTTTCACAAATTTATAGCAATTTAGAGTGCTCAAGCCTTTTCATCAGTCTTAAAAAATTTTGTGAATCTTAAATGCGATCATTTCTAAGTGACTTTTTTTCTAATATTGACTACCCTCAGCTAACAATGACATCCTGTATCATCATATTTAATCTTCACAATGTCTGTAGAAGTATGATCTCAATTTACAAAATGGAGATGTTAAGTAATTTGCCCAAGGTTACACAGTAAGGGATAAGGTGAGGATTTAATTTTTTTTTTTCTTTTTAGAGCCGCACCCATGTCATACAGAGGTTCCCAGACTAGGGGCTGAATCAGAGCTACAACTGCCAGACTACAACAGAGCAACAGCAATTCGGGATCCAAGCCACGTCTGTGACCTATACCACAGCTCCGGCGACACCGCATCCCTGACACACTGAGTGAGGCCAGGGATTGAACCCATATCCTCATGGATACTAGTTGGATTCATTTTCACTGTGCCACAATGGGAACTCCAGGATTTAAATTTAATTCAATCTGATTCCAACATTATTTCGTCTTAAACACTGCATTACACAGAATATACTCCATAAATTATGGTAAAATTAAATATAATTTATTTTTATTAATTCTGCCTTTTTTTAATTAAATAAAAAGCTAACACAATTTCCACTCTCTGCTGCTTCATACAGCTCCTGGCTTTTCTTTCTTTTTTTTCTTTTTTTTTTTTTTGCGATTTTTAGAGCTGTACCTGCGGCATATGGAAGTTCCCAGGCTAGGAGTCAAGTTGGAGCTATAGCCACCGGCCTACGCCACAGCCACAGCAATGTGGGATCTGAGCCGCATCTGTGATCTGCACCACAGCTCACAGCAAGGCCGGATCCTTAACCCACTGAGCAAGTCCAGGGATCGAACCAGCATCCTCATGGATCCTAGTCGGGTTCATTAACCACTGAGCCACAAAGGGAACTCCAGCTCCTGGCTTTTTTTCTCTCTTCTTTCATGCATTTCATCATGATGCTATCTGTTGATTCCATCTATTAGTTCTGTCTCCTTCACCCTCACTCCTGGACCTAAACATCGTTTGCCTCTTACATACAGCAGGCCTGGTTGAGTGGCATTATTTGGGTTGATAGACTGCAAGGATGCAAATGGCTTTCTAAATAAATATGCTATCCATGCTTCATGTTGTACTTTCAGAGTGACTGTTTCCAACCCTGGATGAACAAAGAGTAAAATTTGCAGCAATTTGGACACCTGGCATTTGTAAGTGCAAATCCTCTCTACAGTCAGATAAGGTTGGTAGCACTGACATCACTGTCCCAATTTAATAGGGATACAGCTAGAATAATGGACCTGCCCAGGGGCAGATGTTGACTAAGAAGCACAGTGAGGACTGAAGGCCAGAGCCTCCCGCGAAGTTCTAGATTCTTTACTGTAACAGTAAAACATAATAAGTAAAATTATAGCTCATTTGCTCTCAGAATTTGAGCTAGTTATTTAAGCTCCCACAGTTTCCTCATCTGTAAAAAAGGGTTGTTAAAAATAGCACCTAACTGGTGAGGTGGTTTCATGAATTAACGGAGATAAGGAGTTCCTGTTGTGGCTCAGTGGGTTGAGAACCCGACACAGTGTCCATGAAGATGCAGGTTCGATCCCTGGCCTCACTCAGGGGGTAAGAATCTGGTGTTGCCATAAGCTGCAGCATAGATTTCAGATGTGGCTCAGATCTGGAGTTGCTGTGGTTGTGGTGTAGGCCGGCAGCTGCAGCTCTGATTTGACCCCTAGCCTGGGAATTTCCATATGCTTCAGGTGCATATGGAAAAGAAAAAATAATTAAAGGAGATAATACATGGAGGATACAGTAAATCACAGCTATTTCCATTTATTGAACCTTCAATGACACATGGGCTACAAACACCCTTGATGGCGGCAACTCCTCTGAAATAATTTCACATCACACTTAAAAAACTGAAAATATCTTCTTCATGAGGTGGCTTTGATGTGAAAAAAGTTCTAAATTTCAACATTGCAAAGTGGAAAACATTATACAGAAAATGAAGAAAAGTATACCCAAAGGGGAGAAAAGTACTTGCCCGCTCCCGGGGCTTTCCAGGCACACGGGAACGACATGCTTGCCCTGCACACAAAAGGCTGGCAACAGTGTGGCACCAGGTGTCTCTGGAACTCGGGAAGCAGAGGGTCATTCATTTGTCAAGCAAACTTTTTTCTACTGTTACTCAATTTCCTCACCTGGGTATTTTGCTTCCTTTTGTTTGTATATTTGCCTTTGTCTTTTAAAATCTCTCTTCCTTTCTCCTTTAATATTTTTACATATACAGTCCATACTCCATGCCCACATTCATATTTCAATTGACTACTCAGGAAATGCTTTCGCAAATTAACAACATTATCTTTTAAAGATGTCATAGTAATTTTTTTCCTTTGGCCTTAGGGGTGTGTGCGTGTGTGTGTGTGTGTGTGTGTGTGTATAAATCCTTGCTTAGTAATGAGAGTCAAGGAAAACTTTTAGAAAATATCATCACCCACTTATGACTCTGTGTGCCTTTTTCTGTTTCTGAGAACTCCCTAGGTGTACATAGCAATTGCTTTCCAGGACCTTGAAACTGCTGTTTTGTCAGAACTTGTCAAACTAAGGGCAGCAACTCACACTTTTGGAGGCACTGCAAATGTGCCATCCGAGTCCTAACTTAATTTTGTTCTGACTTCTATTCCCCTAGAGCAGAGTAGGTAAGAGTGTGGGATCCAGAGTCAGAAAGTCCTAGGGTTGCATCCCAGTTCCACTCTTGCTTCTTACTTACTGGATAACTGTGGGCAAGGCTACCGAACTCCTCAAAACCTCAGTTTTCTCATCTGTAAAATGAAGATATAGTGGGTTGCCTTCTAGGGGTATCATCAGGATTAAGAGTTAATATAAGCGTGGCCCCTTGAATAGTTCTTCATGTGCAGTAAGAGGTACAAAGTTTTTGTTGTTACTACTCCTGTGTTAGTGTTCAGGAGATCTAGGATTGAATTTTAGCTTTACAGTTATTTCAGCTTTACCACTTACTAGAAGAGTGACCTTGCACTAGTGAAATAGAGATAATTTTACTGAATCTGTCTATTTGCTCAATGTATAAAGAACAGAAAGCTGCATTTGTGTTTCATATTTTATTGTATTGTAGGACAGACATAGTAAATATTATGTCTACCTTGAATTCTTTAAAATAATCATTAACAGGAATATAATAATTATAATAGTAAACTATTATCTAACTTTCTGTAGTGCTTTATATTTATTTTGTACCTAATATTATAGTTCCATACTGTAAGCCCCCTGAAGGGAGGAGCACATCTAATATATTTCTGTGAATCTCCCAGCACCTAGTACAATGCCTAATTATTGCAGGAACTCACATTTGCATGAATCAAAAGACAAATACGCATTCAAACAACTTTCATCTCTTATTAATCCAAACATTATATCAAGCAACTTGAACAGATAAAATAGCCACCCGTGTGATAAGCAAAAAGTTAAGCATGCATGGAATTCCTGCTGTGGCGCAGCAGAAAAGAATCTAACTAGTAACCATGCAGTTGCAGGTTTGATCCTTGGCCTCACTCAGTGGGTTAAGGATCCAGCATTGCTGTGAGCTGCAGTGTAGGCTGTAGATGCAGTTTGGATCCTGAGTTGCTGTGGCTGTTGTGTAGCCTGGCAGCTGTAGCTCCAATTCGACCCCTAATCTGGGAACTTCCATATGCCACAAGTGCAGCCCTAAAAATCCAAAAAAAAAAAAAAAAAGGAAAGTTAAGCAAGCGTGATAGAATTCTTTGTTCTTATAAGAGAAATTTAGAAGTGAAAGGAACCGGAAAATTCTAGTCTATCTCCTTGCTCAGTGAAGAATGCCATTTGTGGTGTCATCTCCCTTCATTCTCTTCCTGAATAACACTCAAATTCAAAGAATCAACTCCAAGTCAGCAACCATAGTAGAAAGCTCATCCTGATGAAAATAGCAGTAACAAAAACAACAATAATAAGGAGATTTTTGTTTGTTTGTTTTTAGGGCTGCACCCACAGTTTTTGAAGTTTCCCAGACCAGGGGTCAAATCAGAACTGCAGCCACCAGCCTACACCACAGCCACAGCAACGCCAGATCTGAGCCATGTTTGTGACCTACACCACAGCTCACAGCAATGCCAGATCCTTAACCCACAGAGCGGGGCCAGGGATCAAACCCAAGTCCTCGTGGATACTAGTCAGGTTCATTACCGCTGAGCATGATGGGAACTCCAGAAGGTGTTTTCTGAGTTCAAACCATGTTACATATTTCACAAGTGTTATCCCATTTGATGTCCACTACAAGCCTTTAACCTAGATATTATTATTGAGTTAGTTTTAAAGACAGGGAAACTGAGTCACAGACATATTAAGTTGATTGCTCTTGGTCCTACAGATTGTAAGTGGAGGAGCTGGAGTCATATCCAAGTCTATTAGGAGGACTCCAGAGCCCAAGCTTCCTTTTGTTAAATCAAGGAGCAGCATTTATGGTTCTGTTCATTTGGCAATAAAATCTTGCAGCAAAATAATTTTAGAGTGATGTCACTTGAACTGTTAATTTGTTTGCATATGTTATTATTACTAGGTTTTCTGTATGTTTTAACCTATATCCTGAAAGTTTACATATTTGTGTCCCACAACTGTCTTACACGTAGTAGAACTTCAGTAAATGTTTGGCAAATCTGGAGCTCCCAATGTGGTTAAGCAGTAATGAACCTAACTAAAATCCATGAGGACTTAGGTTTGATTTTTGGCCCCACTCGTGGGTTAAGGATCCCACGTTGCCATGAGCTGTGCTGTAGGTCGCAGACATGGCCAGAACCTGGCGTTGCTGTGGCCATGGCGTGGGCTGGCAGATTGGATTCATCTCCTAGCCCAAGAACTTCAGCCCTAAAAAGACAAAAAAAAAAAAAAAAAAAAAGTGTTTGGCAGTAACACTCAAAGCACCAGGGAAGGGATCCTGTTTTCCAAGCAGCTTATTTGTGTGTGAGAAAATTTTTCCTCATGTTTATTAAATTATGTTATAATTACTGAGGTTAATTTAAAAGAATGTTATGAATTGGGGGAAATATAATCTTTTGGGATTAGTCTCTTCACTTAACATTAATTGGATAAATCTTAAAGTGTCATCTGACACTCTTAGTACATTAGTGAGATTATCTGTAATGGCTCCTTGAATATAATTCCCAAGATCACTTTTACTTTAAAATTTGGACTTTCAGTAAATTGAGTTAAATAATGTATAACCTCTGATTACTTTCAAACCTCTTAAGGAAATTAATGTATTTTCTGTGCAGAGTGTACTTGTATATCCTTGTCTATAACAAATATGATGGCTTTTTGTCAGGTGTCAATTAAGAAGGTTATTTCCATGAGGTGTGAAATTCTTGCACATTAGCAAATTTTTCTATAATGCCAATAAATTCCATAGCTCCATTTAAAAAAAAAGCAAAAAAAATTTTCCTACTGTTTAAAAATCCTTAAATGTCTATAAACAACTTAGAATCATAGATTCCTAAAATACAGAGATGATGTGATCTATAACCTTCATTTTACGGTTGAGAAAACCTAAAGTTAATTGACTTGCCCAAGGTCACAAAGCTATTAACCTGCAGATCCATGGCCATGAACTCTGGTACCTTGAGTCACTATCTGGTAATATTTCAGATATTTGAAAATAGTTTTCAGGCCCCTCTTGGTCACCTTGGGACATGAGGTTCGAATTTTTTAGCATCTTAGACACTCTCCTAGTTTTAACCCAGTTTTCCAATAATTATATGAACAAAGATTCTCTAAAGTACTATAGGGGATCAGAAGCACTCACCTATCACTAATTGCATTTTCACTTGGTATAATCTGGTATTCTTAGTAATCAAAAATATATCTGCTTTATTGTTTGATCATCCCACTTTGTAGTAATAAGACTATACCTTAAGTGAATAACTGCAGTGGAAAAGATCATTTCATACAAAGATGGATTTAGAATAATGACTGCCCAGAAATGGCCCAAAATTTGGAAAACGTTTCTGGCTTAATATATACTTGTGAAAATAATATGCAGACCCAATAGCAATAAAGAGAATTATGTAATAAATGAAAAAGTAAAATACAAATGGCATATTAATTGCAATGTATAGGGACGTGAAGAAATTAAAATTGTAAATTGTGGATCCTTTAAGGTAAAAGTGTTCTTTGTAAATTTTTGATATTTCTCCTTCTCTGGCATTATTTTTTTTTTGGTCTTTTTGCCTTTTTTATGTAGAGTCGCATCCGCGGCCTATGGAGGTTCCCAGGCTAGGGGTCTAACAGGAGCTGTAGCTGCCGGCCTTCGCCACAGCCAGAGCAACGCAGGATCAGAGCCACGTCTGCAACCTACACCACAGCTCATGGTAACGCCGGATCCTTAACCCACTGAGCTAGGCCAGGGATCGAACCCACAACCTCATGGTTCTTAGTCAGATTCGTTAACCACTGAGCCATGAAGGGAACTCCTTCTCTGGCATTATTGATTACACCTGCAGTAAGGACTGTCATGCCCAGAAGTGAACATAGCTCGAGTACAGGGCTGTCAGAGGAAGAGGATGGAGGTGGGTCACGAAGGGTAGATTAGGGCCAGACCGCACGTCTTAGTCTCTTCTGACAGCTGCAAAAAAAATAACACAGACAGCATAGCTCATAAACAGCAGAAACTTATTTCTCACTGTTTTGGAGGCTGTAGGTTGATCATGGTGCCAGCACGGTCGTGGTTTCGTGAAAGCCCTCTTCCAGACTGCAGACTGTGAAAGACTCACTGGGTCCTTATGGGGTGGAAGTGACAAACTAGACCTCTGGGGCCTCCTTTAAAAGGGCACTAATCCTATTCTTGAGTGCCCCATTCCCATAGCTTAATCATCTTCCAGAGGCCCCACCTCCTAATAGTTGTTTTTTTATTTTATTTTGTATTTTGTGTTTTTTGCCTTTTTAGGGCTACACCCTTGGCATATGTAGGTTCCCAGGTTGTGGGTCAAATTGGAGCTGTAGCTGCCGTCCTACAATATAGCCCATGGCAACGGCGGATCCTTAACCTACTGACTGAGGCCAGGGATCAAGCCTGCATCTTCATGGATGCCAGTCAGATTCATTGCTGCTGAGCTACGATGGGAACTCACACACCATTGCCTTGCAGTGAGATCATATTCATCCTCAAACCTCAGCTCCAATGTCACTTTCTCAATGAAACCTCCCTTGACATATCTAAGTATTAAAAGGTTTCATTGAGCTTTGTTCAGAGCGTTCTTAGATCAGTTATCAATTACTTTAATTATTTGAATGAAGGTCTAGTTAAACCCTCACCTCCAAGTCCCAGTCACATGGTACCTGTGACCCTGATATAATGGTCAGGATCCAGCCCTCTCACCACTCTCAACCCAGTTTTAACTAACAGTTGGGGGAGCCATTCTCCTCCAGGACCAAATAGTTACTCAATAAATATTTGAAAAATGAGTATATATGAATATTTGAAATAAATAAACTGAGCAATACTATTACATAATAATAGTGGTACCTGTTTAGTGCCTTCTTTACTTATAGATGTGCCTAAACTTTACCTTTCTGAGATCCAACAATGGATAATTGGATGTGTATTTAATGAAAGGTCAGTGTAATCCTGGCTCCATTTTAGCAATTGGATGTTTTGTAAAAGAGGCTCATGTCACAATTCCTTCCTTCTAAAATCTGACACTGTTGTAGGTGGCAAAGACTTAGACATGCAACTTAAAACTCACTCAATGCATCTATAATTGTTTGCTTACCCTCAGATGGTAATGTCATTGACCACTAATGCACCAAATTAATATAGTCCTCAGAGCGCAAGCTTTGAAAATATACATATCTGGGTACCAATCTTACATATTCTGCATACCAGCTGTGCAAGACTGAGCAAGCTGTATAAACTCTTAGTCTTGGGTCCACCCACACAAAATGAATATAATGCTTACTTGATACAGTGACACAAATAATATATGTAAAACATATAGTAAGTATGCAACAACTTATGGTGATGGAGGTAATTCTGGTAGTTAATGCTGATAATGTTAATGATGATGATAGTATTAGTACATTGAACTGTAACTCCTTGAGGACAAGGATTGTGTTTATCTTTGAATCCCCAGCACCTACCATAGTTCCTGATATATAGAAGATAGTAAGCAAATGTTTGATAATAGCTAATTATCACTTTCAAGATATTGAAAGCCAAGGGAAGAGAGAAAAATATAGACTTTAGCATTAACTAGAATTATCAAGGAAAACTTTCTTGAGGAGGGAAATATACAAAGGGTTGATTTTTTTTCACAGTCAGAGAAGAGGATGGAAGTTACTGGATAAAGATAAAAAGCATAACACAGTTTAAGACAAGGTGGGGAAGAGTAAGTATGTTTTGAGTGACAGAAAGTAGAAGTAATGAATAGGTGACATAATTAAATACTTTGTCATTACTAAAACTTGACTCTTTAGTGCTGTGTCTATAGAGATTAATAACAAAGACAACAATCCTAAACTTTTCTCTTTTTTGGAAATCTCATGTTATATCAAAACCACACAAGAAAATGTCTCATTTAGACAAACCATATAGGAAATAGTATGGGAAGTACATGAGCCTTATAAGATGATAAATCTAGGTTTGAATTTTAGTTTTGCCACTTAGCTGTGTTATCTTGGGCAAGTCGCTTATCTCTCTGAGCTTTAGTTTTCTTTCTGTAAAATGGGAAGAATAATGCCTATCCCATAGGGCTCATGTGGGGCTTGAATTCTCGTAAGGTAGCCAGTGCAGGGCCTGGTATATAGTAGATGTTCAGTAAACATGAGCACTGCTGTTATTTTTAATAAAGTGAATCATTGCCTTTATGTGTTTATGCTAAGTCAGGGTGTACATTTGGGTTGTGTATGTTTGGAGACATGTACCTTGAGCCTACTTGATCTGTGGATAATTGGACTTTTTGAAATGAAAAGCACCCAGGAAAGGACAGTATTTACATGGTACCCCATGGCTGCTTGACTCTTTAAAACGAAGAAAGACAAGCAGTTTTGAGTGTATGGGCAGTTGTGTAAGGTAAATGCTCAAAGAGGAAGCTAATAATTTTCTTTATTAACTACCTGCTGTACAAACTGTCATGCAAATACTGTGTTGTGCTTTACGTAAAACATTGAAAATGCTTATGTCTTTATTCTTCTGCTTGGATTTTTTTTTCTGTAGTTAAAATGCATAATTGAATTAATTTCAAGTGTGTTTGTCTGTAAGCCAGCCAAATATTTCCCTTTAAATACTTGAGCTCTATGTTGAATATACAGTTATGGTTCTTAGCACATTATTTTTGTTTCAGTAATTAGACTGCATCCTTTAATCCCTTAATGGACTTTTAGTTCCAGTTATGCTAAGAGGTCTCCAATCTGTAATAAATGAAGGTTTTTCATTTCATGCAGGTTCTTCCAGGGGACCCAGCCCCCTAACCATGGGAGCCCAGGACACCCTCCCTGTTGCAGCAGCATTTACAGAAACGGTCAATGCCTACTTCAAAGGAGCAGATCCAAGCAAGTAAGCCTGGGGCTTGGGCCACTTTCTTCTTCAAACTCTGTCCTATTCAGTGAGGATACTCTACATATAACTATTTCATTCAATATACTGAAACCAACAACAACAACAACAAAAAATCCAACTCTCAAGAACAGGCGGCATACCTAGAATTAATTTAACTAGGAATATTAATTCACTGCTTTTTTCAAAAGTGTACCAGAGGTCCAGTAATCTAATACCTTAGTATCCAGAAATCTCTGATTCAGTTTTGGTTACAGGCTACAGAAAACTTGAACCTAACTCTGTCAACAGTGAGAAAATTTATTATCTCACAAAAGTAAGTGTCTGGATCATGTCGTTATTGTCTTAGTTTTTCCTGGATGGGAGTCACCCACATACAAACTGAAACAATGGTGAACTGGAATGAGAACCTGTAGTAAAACCGTCTTTCCATAACACAGAGAGTAAGAGGACGAGCTATATGCTACCCTTGATAAGTTAAAAAAAAAAAACTAGCCTAAAAAATTTTAATCAGAGCAAATTAAAAATTTTAGATAAAAATGTAGCACTCTCTATTTACATGAGTCTGATTTCACTTAGATCAGATCCTGACAATGGAGTTAATCTGAGTGCACATGTAATATAATTAAATACTTTGCCTCTCTCTAAGGAGTTCCATAAATAGGTTTCAGGAAGTACAGGGAGCCCCTGAAATTGTATTTCAAGTCCAATGTGTGTGTTCATGTGCACATTTGTCCATAGAGAGGGTCTACAGTATGCATCAATTTCACAAAGGGCTTCAAATTTTTTAAAAGATGATTATTGGTCCACATGGAAAACTATATACCTAAGTCAAACTGATTTTAAATTGTCAGTATACAGTTATAGGTCTGAATTTGATGGCTAAACAAAGGACAAACTTGGGTGAAAAAAGAATTACTCTTTATTTTTTTACTTGCAGGACCTAGGGTTTAGAAAAATTTTAGCATCCATGGAAATAAGAATGAGAGAAAAAATTAAATGTGTATAGATAACACTAGACTATTTTATGAAAAAACCTTGAAGCAGTGATAATTAAGTATAATTAGCACTTGGATCTCTATATATTTTTAAGTGAGAATCTGCATGACTAATTTTTAATCCTCTTTACACTTCAGAAACACCAGGCTTTTTTAAGTTTAAATCTAACAAATATTATGTGGAAAAAAACTAGTATAATTAGTAACTCCACTCCTTCCTAGTCACTAGGATATGACGAGCTCCATAAATATGCTCTTAAGCAGCATTTTGATTTTATTCTAGGCCCAAGAGTTTTTGAGTGAAACAAACACTGTGGACTCTGGTGTCTTAGTCCATTTATGAGTTAGAGATTTATGGCTGCTATAACAGAAAACAGAAGGTGGGGTGGCTATAAATAACAGAAATTTCTTCCTCAAAGTTCTGGAGGCCGGAAAGTCCAAAATCAAGGCCCTGGAAGACTCGACAACTGATGAGAGCCAGCTTCCTGGTTCATAGGAAACGGTTAAAGAGTCAATGAGCTCTGTGGATCTCTTTTATAAAGGCTCTAATCACATTCATGAAGGCTTATTCTCATGGTCTAATCACCTCCCAACAGCCCCACCCCACATACCATCACATCTAGCATTAGGTCTAAATACATACATTTGGGGAGAACACAAACATTCAGTCTACAGCACTCTGGTTTCTCCCATGTCTATTCTTTTTCTTCTTCAAAGCAGGGAGATCATTTGCCACAACACACGTCAATAGAAATTAAAAGCCCCTCATGTAGCTTATGCATTTGAACTCTTAGGGCAAGTAAACATCATGGGCTTAGGTTGTATATATACTTTATATACTTGTATACATGTTTGTAGACTCTTCTTTGAGCAAAGAATTTGCATGGCTTTCTGTCACACCAGTTCTAAGGTCCACTTATGACTGACTGATCTATACCTTGGAAAACTCACCTAAATCGCAAGTAGAAACACACCCTAAAACAATGAATAGTCAAAAAAGTATGAAGAGATGTCCATACTGGAGTGAAAACCACTGGGAATCACACAAGAATGAATCCTTTTTTGTCTGCTCACTAATTGGTTTTCATTCATTCATTTATTCATTCACTTATTCAGCTAGAATGAATTGGGAGTCAGAGTACTTCCGCTTTTGCTCCCCCCTAAAATCTGTTCTCAATGTATCATGTCACTCTTCTGCTCAAAATCTTTCTAACTTGTTCAAAGTCAAAACCAAATGCCTTATAATGGCCTATAAGACCCGCCCACTGTCAGTCTCATCCTTTTTCAGGCCCCTGTAGCATGCTGGTCTGTTTCTCTTTCATCAGCCCAACGCTATCTGCATCTCAGAGTCTTTGTATTTGTTGTCCCTCCTACTTTCGTGACATCTGTCACCAAGATCTAAGTGACCTGCCCTCTCACTTCCTTCATGATCCTTCAGCAGATTGATCAGAGACCTTCCCTGTCCGTCCTGTGCACAATAGCAACACTCCTCTGTGTCAGCACTACCTTTCTCCTTACCTCACTTTCTTTTTCTCCATGGTTAACCTGCTACATATTTTCTAATTAATGAACACATTAATTAACAAGTTCCATGTTTCCTTGTCCACTGTTTCCCGTTTCCCCCACTAGAATGGAAGCTCTGTGAGAACTGGGACTTTTGTCCATTTCATTTCATTCATTGTTGTATCCTCAGCACCTAAAAGAAGCCCTGGTATAAAGTACCCAGTGCGTATTTGCTGAGCAAGTTGAGCTGAATTACTCACCTGGCAATTATAGAATGTTTGCTCTGTGGCCGCCATTGTGCTAGACGGGGTATATATTGGTGAATAACACTTGTTCATAAATGGAATGAACTATAGGAGAGTTATAGATATGGGGCAATGGAAGTTAAGAAACCCTTAATGATAATCTTTTTTTAAATTCCAAGAAGTGGCCTAACAGCCTACCAGCCACTTGTGGACTTGTCCCTATTCAGGCTGGGTTCTTCATCCTGCTGCATTTCCCCAGCACACTATGACAAGCGTCTGTAAAGATCTGTAAAGTGAGCCTGGTGTCCATGACCTTGGACCTTGGTATTCCAATGATGTGGCACTTACACCAAATTAATATCAGTGCTTTTCCTATGCCCTCCCAAATTAACTGAGCCTTTGATTTGTAGATGACTACACATATTGAGGTTTTTTTTCAATTATATTGCCATGAATAGTTGTAGTAAATACCATATATTGGTAGGTGGGAGATTTAGTATATTTCACTGAAATTAGGGGATCTGAAATATGAACTGATCAAAAGTGACAGTCTTCTAAATTTAATCTCAAGGCAGTGAATCACTATAATTGCTGTTCCTTTGTTATTCACTTTCAAGGAAACAACCCAAGTTCGAAAGTTTGATCATGGGGAGAGGTGGGGAGGAGGATGAAGCCAAACACAGCACCAGATAGAGAAATGATGCAGAAAAGTCGTGTGGGTTTGTTTTTGCATGTGGTTGCCTCTCATCCTGCATCAAAGGCTTCCCCAGTTTTTCTCTGACCAAACATAAATCTACTGCTTTGCTATATCTTATGATATATATTCCATTTAAATATAGTTACACTCTCTCACTGAGCATTCAGAACACCTGTAATAGGTATTCTGCTATTCTGACATCTGAGTCTTTCTCAGTAGCTCATAGGCAGGGAACTCCTTGACTTTGCTGCTTCCTGAGAGGAAACACATCTCCCATTATCAGCTCCTATTTGAAAAACCCTGGTTCTAGGTACTAATTCTCTAATTACCAAGAAAACCTTAGGTTTCTCAGTCATATCCTTCCCTTATCATCATGTTTCAATTATTTATTCAAGTGCTGTCTCCCTGCTTAATCTGGAAGCTTGGGCAAGACCACGTTTTTCTTGTTTCTCACAGCCCATTCTAGTGCATCACATAATGCCTGATGCATTGATTAGCCAGCTTATATGTAATTGATAACATATGAATTTATTTTAAAAGCATTTTATTGAGTTTCTGCTCTGCAGTAGGTTCTGCATTTTGCACCTTTGCCTTCCCAGAACCTAAGACACAAAAGAAAAAAAAAGGCACAGTACTTGACTTCACAGTAGTATATGTGCAAGAAACTACAAAATAATTTTTTAAAAATCTATCTGTCCAAGGAACCTAAAGAAAGGAAAAAATGAGGAGGGCTAAATGGAGAGGATATTAAGGAAGGCTTTGGAAAGGTCTGTCATCGATCTGAGTCTTTAAATGTGAAAAGGAGTTTTTTGCCAAGTACCCAAGTCAATGAAAGGGGATGACAAACAGAGGAAAGGAAATAGCCTATGCAAAGAGGAATGTACACTTGAAAACTATGGACCTAGGCATCAGATCAGCACAGTCATATTTTAGGTGGCAGATGCACTTCTGATGACCTCACATAAATCAAATCCACACATTTCCCAACCAAAATTGGCCAGCATTTCTGTTGACCAGCTACCATGATGCTGCCCATAACAACAGGGAGAAGCCAGTTTATAAATCACTTGGCCGGTTGACTTTGAAAATTTTTTGCCCTTCTAGACAAATGTTTCATTTGTAGGGAGTCACATGATTTCAAATTTACTTCATAAAGTACATGTGTTAATATTTCCATATTGCATTATTTTAGATTTCCATAATTTAAACTCACATGTTGAACAAAGACTTTCCTTTAGCAAGTACAGGTTGAAAATATTTAAATTTTTTGGTTTTCTTTTTTTTAAATTAGGGTATAGTTGATTTATAGTGTTGTGTCAATTTCTGCTGTACCCAGTCTTTTATACTTTTATATATATATATATATATATATATATATATATATACACACACATATACACACACACACACACATATGTATACATAGTGACCCAGTCTTTTATATATATATATATATATATGTACACACACACACACACACATATGTATACATAGTGACCCAGTCTTTTATATATATATATATATACACACACACACACATATATACACATACATACACAATACACATTCTTTTTCTCATGTTATGTTCCATCATGGCCTATCTCAAGAGATTGAATATAGTTCCCTGTGCTGTACAGTAAGACCTCATAGCTTATCCATTCTAAATGTAATAGTTTCCATCTACCAACCCCAAGCTCCCCATCCATCCCACTTCCTCCGTCTTCCCCCTTGGCAACCACAATTCTCTTCTCCATGTCTGTGAGTCCGTTTCTGTTTTGTAGATAGGCTCGTTAGTGCCATATTTTAGATTCCACCTATAAATGATATCATATGGTATTTGTTTTTCTCTTTCTGACTATAAAAAATTTCAGATCGACTTAGACACTGGATGGATTAATAAATCCTCAAAGGTCTGACTCTGACAGTTAAGATGCAGTATAGACGTGTAACGTAAGAGAGGAGCGGGATGTTTCTTATATTGGCTTGTACGGACAGCTCTTCTCTTTGTCCACACAACATTGAAGCCTTTTGAAGGCAGGCGCTTATTTTGCTCATTTTTTCAATTGTCTCCCCACTCAAAAACAAAAAGAAAGCAACTTGCATAGTTAGGAGGTGATATGTGTTTATTGACTTAATAAATGCCGCCTCCTCCCCTTGCTGACTTGCTTTCAAAAGAGAAAGTATTCCCCATCAAGACACCACTGAGATTTCATTTTGAGCAACTTGGAAAAGAAACTGAGTAGATTCCTTACTAGTTAAAAAACATTTGAGTCACAACTGCTAACAGCAAAACACTGAGTGATGGTAGGTACTATATCCAATTTGACAAGTGCTGACCGATTTTTTTTCCCTAGAGTTGTCAAATATTTTTCATACCCGCATATTGAAAAAAATCAAGAGTAGACTCAGGCAGCAGAAGTTAACCCAGCATTATAAATCAGCTACACTTCTATCATTTTTTTAAAGGGCAGACTCAGCTTAAGGGGAAGTCCAGGCTTAGCACTAATTCAGCACCAGTAAGTCAAGCAAGGCTGGTGGATTCCCAAAGAGAGAGAAGGCAGACTGCAGACTTGGCACCAAACTGGGAGATCAGTGATATTCTCTAGGAGAGATGGAGGGGAAAGGGTCTGGAAACCCAGATTCTCACTCAGAATAGATCAGAGTTGTGGACACTAATATTTGAGTGGGGAGGAGGTGACACACGGCAACTTTAGGGAGCTTACCTGCCCTCCACCTCTACGCCAAACCCAGCCTTGCCCTTACAAGGTTAGAACAGTTCTTCACACAAGCTATTTTTTTTTCTGTCTTTTTTAGTACCACGCCTGCAGCATATGGAAGTTCCCAGGCTAGGGATTGATTCAGAGCTGAAGCTGCCAGCCTACACCATAGCCACAGCAGCACCAGCTCCAAGCAGTGTCTGCAACCTACACCACAGTTCAGGGAAATGCCAGATCCTTAACCAACTGAGTGAAGCCAGGGATACTAGTCATGCTGGTCACCGCTGAGCCATGACAGGAACTCCCACACAACCTATTTTGAGTATGTACAAGTACCGTCTCCCCTGAGCCCCTTTTGCCTCATCAGTCATAGTTACACAGTGTAAAAGGTAACAATGGGGCAGAGTCAAGTGTGAGCAAAATTTTCATTTATTAACCTCAGTTTCCCTAGAAAGTACACTCTTGAACTTAAAGATATAGAAATGGTACAAGGGTCAGTTATCCAGATGTACAGAAAAGTTGTAAAGAAGTTCACTCATTTTTGGATATTTACCGTTTCCCAAAGAAGAATAATCCTTTTGAGATTTCTGCTTCTGGTCAATGTGGAGCAACAGGGACCAGTTCACCATTCTGCCCGAGACTACTTCAAAAGCAGACACACCATATGAAACAATGATTTGCAAGACTCAGGGCCTCGGGTGAAGGACAGTGCAACCCTTGAGAGGTGAGGCGTGACTTCCTGGAGCATTTCCAGGCCATGACCTAGGCAGAGTCCAGCAGAATCCCAGCTGTCCATAGGATGTGTCCCACAGACACACAGCACTGTATAACTGGCTGAGGGGGCTGCCCAAGGAAGCTAATGGCCAGTGGATACTGCTGACCACTGTGCACTGCAGAAGCTGGCTGTGAAGAAGGTGTGCATATCACAGGAGCCTGGCGCCAGAGACCCCACTGGCATTATAGGAGCTGGGCATTGGAGCAGCCCAGCCACATCTACCTCAGGAGCCAGAAGCTATGGAAGCTAACAATGTTACGGGGCACTAACAAAGCCACATGGGTTGTAGTACCAGCCACTGGGTGTGCCCCATGTTTCTTGCACTGCAGGAGCCTAGCTCTAGGTAAGCCTTGAGTACTGCAGGACCCTGCCTAGCAAGCACACTGGAAGCAGGAAGGAAAAAAGAAAAAATAAATAAATTCTCTTCTTCCTGCAATGTCTTTCTAGCGCCCTCTACTGACAAAATGTAACATAGTGCCTATGGGCAAACAAAAAATTTATTAAGGGCCCAATACTGATTCTCTAAGAGCAGGCAGTAAAGGGCGAATTTGAGGTACATTGATTTCATGTAAAAATTGACACAATGAGTGTGAATTTCACGTGGAAACACAAAGGACTTACAATAGTCGAAACAGCTTTGAAAAATAACAAAGTGGATGAACTAATGCTACTTGATTTCAGAAGGATTTTAAAGCTACAGTAATCAAGACAGTGGGATATTGATATAAAGACATACAAAATAGATCAGTGGAACAAAAGAGAATTTAGACCCACACATATATGTACAACTGAATTTCAATACAATTGTCAAGTGGATAAATTCAACAAATGAACTATTAGATCTCCATGTCTACACGCTAAAAAAATGAACTTGGACTCTACCTCACAGAAAATATACAAAAATTAACTAAAAAATGGATTATAAAGCTAAATATAAAACTGAAAATAAAAAGTTCTAGAAAAAAATATAGCTGAAATTTTTGTGACCTCGGATTTAGCAAAGATTTCTCAGATAAGGCTTCAAAAGAATAAGCTGATTAACTACAAGCGAATAAATTGATAAATTAAAAACTTCTGCTCTTCAAAGTTACTCCTAAAATAAAGGAAAAAATTAGCCACAGAGTGGGAAATACATCTTTGCAAAGCATTATCTGATAAGTTATTTGTATCCAGAATGCACAAAAACCCCTCAAAATTTAATAAGAGAACAGAAAACTCAATTTAAAAACTTGGCAGAAAATCTGAGCGGACACTTAACCCAAGTAGATAACTGATGATGAATAAGCACATGAAAAGATGCTTAAGATCCTTAGCGATTAGAGAAATGCAGATTAAAACAATAATGAAATACCATTACTCACCTATTAGAATGTCTAAACTTAAAAAGACCGATCCTACCAAGTTTTGGTGAGGATGTGGAAGAACTGAACCTCGCATACTCAGCTGTATTTTCCACTTCAGAAGACAATTTTGTGGTTTCTTTAAAAGCTCAGCATAAAACTACCATATGTACAACTACTATGATCCAGCCATTGTGCTCTGACATATTTAATCCAAGAAAAATGAGATCAAATGTCCAGACCCAGACTTGTACACACATATTCATCACAGTTTTATTTCTAATTTTGCCAAAAAAACAAATGGAAAGAATCTAAATGTTCTTCAACAAAGGAATGAATTTTTAAAAACCTGTGTTATGTCCATATGCTACCCAGCAATGAAAAGGCATGAACTATTGATTCACACACTACATAGATGAATCTCAAAATAATTATGCTGAGTGGAATAAACCAGCTCCCTCTCCTCCCAAAAAAATCACACACCTTGTGATTCTGTATATAGAAAATTTTAGAAAATGCAAACTAATGTGTAGTGTCAGAAACATGAGCAATTGCCCAGGGATAGGGAGGGAAAGGATGGAGAAAGGCAGGAGAGAGGAAAACAAAACACAGGAGGAAACTTTTAGTGATGCTGGATATCTTGATTATCTTGATTGTGTGATGGTTTTACAGGTGTCAAAAATTATGAAATTTTACACTATAAATAAGTACTAGTTATTATACTCAACTATACTTCAATAAAACCCCCCTTTTTTGGTCTTTTTAGGGCCGCATCTGCAGCATATGTAGGTTCCCAGGCTAGGGGTCGAATCAGAGCTACAGCTGCCAGCCTACACCACAGCCACAGCAACTCAGGAACTGAGCCGCTTCTGCAAACTACACCGTAGCTTGCAGCAACACCGGATCCTTAGCCCACGGAGCAAGGCCAGGGATTGAACATGCAACCTCATGGTTACTAGTCGGATACGTTTCCACTGCACCACAATGGGAACTCCAATAAAACGCTTTAAAAAAAAAAAAAAGATTTTCTTCTTTCCAAATCATTATCCAACTGTGTTAACTTATGTATATGACTGATTTTATGATTTCAGCTAAATAGGCAAGTTAATAGAACGAAGATCTAGTCAAGCGGGAAGCAAGAAGTTTACCTCATGAGCCCATAAAAGAACACACTCAAGGCATCAGTCATGTTACTCAGGGAACTAGGTCCTGGTAAATAGTCTGATAACATGGTGCTATTTAATGTCTTCACATACACTGCCAACAGTTCGGAAATCAAAAAGAGAGAGCGTGTGAACCACCAGAATAAATGTCTCTATTCTGAGGTGAGCATACGGACTTTTCCACAGAAAGAGAAAGGCTGCACTTTTCATCTTACAGTCCAAAAAACATCTTCAACAAAATAGCCACCGTTTTTTGGGGGGGTGGGGTAAGTGTTAAAAACAAACCTTTGAGCCCTCAGGTCTGAGTTAGCAGTTTAGAGCGAATTGGAAGAGCTTACTTTTCCTCTTTTCTGCTGTGTCGTTATCATTACAGAAATCTTTGCTTTTCCCAACCGCTTTGATTTACAGCATGTTGACCTGGGTTTCCTCTCTTTCCTCACATGTGTTGTGACGCGCCAGATGTATCGTGAAGATTACCGGAGAAATGGTGTTGTCCTTTCCTGCCGGCATCACCAGACACTTTGCCAACAACCCATCACCAGCTGCTCTGACTTTTCGGGTGATAAACTTCAGCAGGTTAGAACACGTCCTGCCAAATCCCCAACTTCTCTGCTGGTAAATATATTTTGCACAATTTTTTTTTTTAGAGATATGTGTGGCCTAACACTTTATACTTAGATGAGGAAGAAAGAAAACTGTAGAAAAACTGCCGCTGCTGAGATATGTCCATAGATTCAAACCCACAAATTTGCTAGCTGTCAAAGTATTTGGTGGGTGATTATGTGTGTGTACATATATGTATTTTAATGGCCAACTATCTCAAGTGGCTAAAGAGACATTTAGGATAAACGCATTCATTGTCTGCTTTGCGTATCATTAGTAGGCAGTGGATGAGAATGGTGGGAAATGAGCCCAATAAAAGAAATAAAATCCATTTGTTACATTAGCCTCTCTTAGAATCAAACGATATTTGAACTGTGAGCCTCTCTTCACATGATCTTGAAAATCTCTTTGTGAAACGTTAATTTCATTGTCCTGTAATGGTAATTATTTTGGTGGAACTTGACATGCATGGCATCAAAGAGGCTTATGTGAATTCGTTTCTGTAAATATACTGTCACATTTCCTAACTATTAAATCTGAATGGGATGTCTTTATCATATACATACACATGCATATTCACACAACACACATAGACATGCTATTTAAAATGATCCACTAAATTCTATGTATAAAAATGACACAAAATAACCTATTTATAAAACAGAACTGAACTGACAGATTTCAAAACCAAATTTGATCGCCATGGGGGAAACCGTGGCGATGGGGCAATTAGGAGGATGGGAATGACATACACACTACTGTATAAAAAGTTAAGAACTTTACTGTATGGCACAGGTAAATCTACTCAAAAGTTTGTAATCACCTATATGGGAAAAAAGAATGGATATATTTATATGTATACCTGATTCACTTTACTGTGCACCTGAAACTAATACAACATTGTAAGTCAACTATAAGTCAATAAAAATTTTTTAAAATGATCCACTAAACAAGTTAATTATTGGCAATAGATGAGACCAAAAAAAGTCATTCTTGACAGTTTTTTCCTTCATCAAGTCCTGATATTCCTCTAAAAATCTCTCTGTAAAATGGCCACTTTTCTGGAGTTCCCATGGTGGCGCAAAGGAAACGAATCCAACTAGGAACCATGAGGTTGCAGGTTCAGTCCCTGGCCTCCCTCAGTGCGTTAAGGATCCGGTGTTGCCGTGAGCTGTGGTGTAGGTCACAGATGCAGCTCGGATCCTGTGTTGCTGTGGTTATGGCTGTCGCGGGCAGCTGTAGCTCTGATTCAGCCCCTAGCCTGGGAACCTCCATATGCAGAGAGTGTGGCCCTAAAACAAAATAAAACAAGGCCACTTTTCTCCTTTATTGTGACCTCTCCTATCTAAATTCTGACTATCATTTCCCTGGACAGCAGCAACTGCTTTCCTCCTCCCCTCCCTGCATCCAGCCTTGCCTGCCTCCTACACACAATAGTCAGATGACCTTTTTTGAGCTAAATCACATTGTCCTCACTCATAGCACTCTGGTGGCTTCACATTGCATCTGTACCAGAATCCAAAAGTGTTACCATTGCCTCGAGGCCCTGAGTCACCAACTCCTGCTTGTCTGTCCGTCCTCATCTCCCATCATGCTCTTCAGAATCCTTGCAGCTCCAGTCAGACTTGCCAGTCGTAGGCACAGACTGAGTCCTTTCCTGCAGCAAGGCTGTGTTTCTTCTGCCTCCAGGAAGATTTCCACCTTTCTTCCCCAGACCTCTGCTCATCCTTCAGATCTCAGCTCCTCTCAACCTCTCCTGACCACCCCGCCCTCCTCCCAAACTAAATCAGTAGCTCTGGTACTTCTCTGAAGGTTCCCTATTCTTTTCTTTGTCACACTTACTAAGAACTAATAATTACCTATCTATTTGTTTCTTCTTTCATCCATCTCCCCCACTAGACTGTAAAATACAGGGAAAAGAACACATCCGTTAGTTCACCACCACAGCCTCGGTGCCTTCCACTATGCCTGATAAGGACTGGATTTTGTTGAATGAACAGTTCAACTAGAAAGCATTTTATTAAGGTGGTTATTTATGCATAAATAACTGAAGCTTACTGGTATTTGGAATTTGAGGACCAATATAGTCACTCTCTTTCTTTACTGAATGAAACCTTTTCACTCCAGTGTTGAAAAAGGTCACGGTCTTTCAGGTGATGACCACGATCAGCTCCTTCTCTTTGATTCTTGTGATGGTTTAATCGGCAAGCTTGACTCCAGGTTTAAAAATGTGAAAGAAGGAAGTTCCCATTGTGGTTCAGCAGAAACTAATCTGACTAGTATCCATGACAATACGGGTTTGATCCCTGGCCTCGCTCAGTGGATTAAGGATCCGGCATTGCCATGAGCTGTGGTGTAGTTCGCAGGTGCGGCACGGATACCGTGTTGCTGTGGCTATGGTGTAAGACCAGCAGCTGCAGCTCTGATTCAGCCCCTAGCTTGGGAACTTCTATATGCTATGGTGCAGCCCTAAAAAGCAATAAATACATAAATACATAAGTACATAAATAAATAAACAAATAAATAAAATGTGAAAGAAATGCTTACCCATTGAATAAAAAATGAATGTGAAATGATCAAGATTGGAAATCAGCAGCTTCTTATTCCTGTTTCCCTCTGTGTTTTCGATGTGCGCATCGAACCAGTTAATTTTATTTTTCTAGGTTTCTCCACCTGAAATTAGCAATGAGGTGCTGCCATCTCACCAGACTGTTTGTAAATATCATTGATGCAATAGTCATCATTTTGGTTATATTTTTAGAAAGCTATGTTGCCTGGTAGGCATATATGTAAGCATTTAATGCTTATATTAATATATCAGTCTTATTAATTGAATTAAATAGTCTGAAAATGTTTTGTTTGACAAAACATTGTATAAACCCTTACATTATTTTTTAAGCAAAACAAATAACAAAAACCCTCATTAATTTGGACTTTAGTAACTCTATTTGATTCTTGTGTCAGGGCTGTGACTAGTGACCCATTAGTCCTAGAACCTGTTTGTTTGGTTATTGTATTGCTCCACCATCCCTGCTAAACCTAGGTTTTAAAAGGCAATGGATGAGTTCCCGTTGTGGTGTAGTGGTAATGAACCAGACTAGTATCCATGAGGACTTGGGTTTGATCCCTGGCCTCGCTCAGTGGGTTAATGATCTGGCATTGCTGTGAGCTGTGGTGTAGGTCACAGGCATAGCTCAGATTGCACATTGCTGTGGCTGTGGTGTAAGCCGCCAGCTGCAGCTCCGATTCAGTCCCTAGCCTAGGAACTTCCCTATTCCTTGGGTGCAGCCCTAAAAAGCAAGCAAACAAACAAAAAAGACAATAGAACCAAGCACTATTCTCAAATGCAGTTCAAATGTTTCTTTATCTGTTGTCTTACCCCTAGCCAATCCTCTCAGTAATCTTTACTGAAAGACTTAATTAAGTTACCAGTTTGGCCACTTTTCCTTTAGGAAAGGAGTTTGCTTACAAAGGATGTTAAGGACAAGTCCTTATTGAGCCTTTTTTTTTTTTTTTTTTGTCTTTTTGTCATTTCTAGGGCCGGACCTGTGGCATATGGAGGTTCCCAGGCTAGGGGTCTAATCGAAGTTGTTAGCCGCCGGCCTATGACACAGCCACAGCAACGCGGAATCCGAGCTGCATCTGCGACCTACACCACAGCTCACGGCAACGCCGGATCCTTAACCCACTGAGCGAGGCCAGGGATGGAACGTGCAACCTCATGGTTCCTAGTCAGATTTGTTAACCGCTGTGCCGTGACGGGAACTCCCTTATCAAGCCTTTTAAGCATGCAAGAATTGCATCTCTGTGAAAACTTTTTATGGGCAAAGCTTCCTTCTTGACTATTTTTAAAATTTTTTCTGGAGTATAGTCGATTTACAGGATTGTGTCAATTTCTGCTCTACAGCACAGTGATCCAGTCGAATATGTGTGTATATGACTATATTTCTCATGACTATATTTTTCTATATGACTATACTTTCTCATCTATCCTCCATCATGTTCTATCCCAAGAGATTGGATATATTAAAACACATTCTCTGAGGAATTATCATAGACATAGGACTTAGCTTATTTTGTTATTAAACATACAATTGAAATTTTTCTCAGTTACATGGATTTACTTAACACAAATTAATGACATGTTGCTGGATATTAATTCCACACCTGTTTTGATATAGTGTGAGAGTATGACCTTCAGTAGAACTGACCTGGGCTAGAATCCTCACTCAGTCACTTACTGGCCCTTCAGAGGCCTGTCCCTAGGCAGTCCTAAAATAAATAAATAAATAAATAGGAAGATAATTCTTCCTTTGCAGGGTGGATTTTAATGAAATAATTTATAATGTATGTAACAAGTGCCTAGCACATAATGAGTACCCGCAAAATTACAGCTACTACTACTGTATTATAGAGAATTAATTCTAAAAGTAAGGTCAGTAAGGTACTGACTCACTTGGGCCCTCAGTTTCCTAGTCATGTGGAAAGGGAACAAATACTTCTCACACCCTTGCCTGATCCTTTTTGCCATTGAGACAAACATTTTTGAGACCTATGGGGCCAGTAGCCTATGGACAGGCCTCTGAGAAAAGCTGATGACTCTCATAGAGATACAAAACTCCTTAGTTCAAGACTATGTGGGAGTTCCCTGGTGGTTCAGCAAGTTAAGGATCTGATGTTGGCACTGCTGTGGTGCAGGTTCCATCCCTGGCCCCCAGAAACTTCCACATGCCACGAGTGTGGCAAAAGAAAAGACTATATATTCTAGTGTAACTACCATACTTATTATCTTTTAAATTCCAGGATCATCTTGTAAGTGAGGTGACTTTTTATGATTTAGGTACTCTTAATGAAATAATGTGGATGCTAAAAAGCTGGCATGGTGATTTTAGTATCACCCTTTTCTCCTCAGTTGGAGATAAAGACTGAGTGGCCAAATATTTAACTCAATAATTTCTGGAAAACCACCCTTCAGATCAGTTCAGAAGAAAATCAATGTACTCAGCTCCTTGATTGCATTAAATGACTAATTCAGAGGAAACTGTGCTGATGTAGGAACAGCTATTAAATTCGGGTTAATAAATAATTCACTCTTTGAAGCAACGAATTATCATAATGACTGGTTAATATTACTGGGTACTCACTGAGATTTATAGCAATACAACAGTGCCTCCCTATGGGTATTAATCTATTAACGTAATGCCATTCAGAACTAAAACTGTACTATTGTTAGTAATATAACCTCTATAAATTGCCAAAGATGAATATAGAAATCAGATGACAATTTGCTAAGATGCTTTTTGGTGTGGTGTAGTTTGTTTGTCACAAAGAATGATTGTCACTCGATCATTTTTTTTCTTCCCAACTGAATAGTGATAATACCCAAAATGATGCCAGTACCAAGGAGTTCTGGGTAAACATGCCAAATTTGATGACTCACCTCAAGAAAGTGTCAGAACAAAAACCCCAGGCTACATATTACAATGTGGACATGCTCAAATATCAGGTAAGCGTATTTATATGGTCAGAGTGTCTCTCACATGGCAAATGCATGTTCTAACATACCTAACATTAAATAAAAGTACATAAAGTAACACTTCTTTCAATATTATTTAAAAGCCATAATTTTTAAGAAAATAGGAACCTTAAAAGACTATTTGGAGGCCTTTTAGTGACGAGACAATTCATATATATCTTCATGAATTTAAACTTACAAGTAAAAAATATTATTAAAATGCCATAAAGGTGAGTTTGCAGAAAATTACTTCAATTAAGATTACCAGTATTGACAAACTAGCTCACTGTGATTTTGTAAAGAGCATCAGTTGATTAAATATAAGTACCTGGTGTTTTTTACATCATGTGATAGTCCTATGAAATCAATTCTAATGCAACTTTGTTAGGAAATAATTTAATGTTAAAAGAATGTTTGGCACATCACATTATAAGATATGAGAACTTTCTTTTTGTGTTTAGGACTGCCCTTGACCCCAGATTATTACTGACCTAATAAATAAGCCTATTTCAATCCAGGATTCTGTAGAGCCTGAGTATCCCACTGATTCCCAACCACTTGCTCTCCTAGGTTCTTTTTAGTACATTGTAATTTTTGTGATTAAATATGCTGAAATTATTTTGCTTAAGATGAGGAAAAAATATTATTTTTGAAAGTTGTACTTTAACAGAAAGAAATCTGTTCATCTCTACTCAGTCATAAAAAAAAAGAATGAAATAATACCATTCTGAGCAACATGGTTGCAACTATAGATTACCATGCTAAGTGAAGTAAGTCAGGAAGAGAAAGACAAATACTATGATATCACTTATTTGTGGAATTTCAAATATGGCACAAATGAACTTATCTACAAAGCAGAAACGGACTTACAGACATAGAAAACGGACTTGTGGTTTCCAAAGGGGAGGGACTGGGAGTTTGGGGTTAGTAGATGCAAACTATCACATTTAGAATGAAAAGGCAATGATGTCCTGCTGTATAGTACAGGGAACTATATCCAATCTTTTGGGATAGACCATGATGGAAAAGAATATAAATTAGAAGATATATATATATATATGTGTATATATATGCATACATACATCTGCATTATTTTGCTATACAGCAGAAATTGGCACAACACTGTAAATTAGCTATAATTTAATTTTTAAAAATTTAAACAAGTAAAATAAAACTGTACTAAATCTATAAAATTTTTAAAAATTCAGTGCATCTCAAACTTGAGTGCTCTTTACAATCACAAGGGAAGTTATAAACAAGTGCTGGTTCTGAATTAGTGCTAATTATAGATAGATACAGATGGAGGTATAAATAGATAACTGTAATAAAAATCTATTCATAGACAAATGGAGATGGAGAGGGGGAGGGGCTAGAAATAGAGACGGAGACAGGGATACCTGCTGGGCCCTGACACTCCCAGAGATTCTGATTTAATTGGTTCAGAATGTGATCAAGGCATATGTATTTTTACAAGTCCTCCAAGTGAATATAATCCACCCTATCGATTGAAACGGCTTATTTTTATTGTTGTAAAGAAACCATTGAACATGAAGTGTCTATATGACGGTACATTTCACAAAAATGCAAATGAATATAATGTTTTCCAGGTAAGAATAGTATTATCTGAACTTTGGACATGATAACAAAACCTGGAAAGTAGACAGAATTCACCTATTACTTATGAGCTTGGTGAAAAGTATTAAAATGTAGGCAAGAGACTGAATTCTGGAATTAAGTCAGCTTCCTACTATCCACTCACCTTGGGCACTAGTCTCAGTTTCCTCATCTGTAAATAAAGATAAAAAATGGAGTTCCCAGAGTTCCCATTGTGGCTCAGTGGTTAACGAATCCAACTAGGAACCATGAGATTGCAGGTTCGATCCCTGGCCTTGCTCAGTGGGTTAAGAATCCAGTGTTGCCATGAGCTGTGGTGTGGGTTGCAGACACGGCTCGGATCCCACATTTCTGTGGCTGTGGCGTAGGTCAGTAGCTACAGCTCCTATTAGACCCCTAGCCTGGAAAAAAAAAAAAAGAAAGAAGAAAGGAAAAGAAAGGAAAGGAAAGGAAAGGAAAGGAAAGGAAAGGAAAGGAAAGGAGAGGAAAGGAAAAATGTAATTCCCGTCATGGAGCAACAGAAATGAATCCAACTAGGAACCATGAGTTTACTTGTTCTATCTCTGGCTTCACTCAGTGGGTTAAGGATCCGGCGTTGCCGTGAACTGTGGTGTAGGCTCAGACATGGCTCAGATCCTGCATTACTGTGGCTCTAGCATAGGCCGGCAGCTGTAGCTCCAAATGGACCCCAAGCCTGGGAACCTCCATATGCCACGGGTGCGGCCATTAAAAAAAAAAAAGAAAAAAAAGAAAAAAATTTCCACCTGGGTATTTCATAGGTTGTAAAGACCTAGCAACCTCTAACATATTTTGAAATACTTTGTGAGATTAAGTAGCCCTAGGCCTGCCATTTTGTTTTAAAGGTGCTCTGAGGAATCCCTTTTGTTGTTGTCACTGTTTTTCAACAATGCAAGGGATTTTGTAGAAGGTATAGTTTTGTGAGATGGCCCTCAAATCACAGTGTGTCCACTTTCTGGCCACCAGTAGCACCCGTAGTAACCAGGACGATCGCATATCCATAACCCTTCTCATGGAGCGCAGGAACTACTGTGAAGTTGAGAACTCCCGCTCAGAACAGTACAGAAAGAGGGCAGGGAGCGTGAGGCTGCTTGGCTTTTGAGCTGTCTTAAATAACAGACTTCTAAATAAAAGTTCATCTGCAGAGAACTGGGTTGTGAAAAATATTTAAATTTTAAAAACTGTATCATTAGAGTTCCCATTGTGGCTCAGTGGGTTAAGAATCCAATACAGTGTCCGTGAGGATGCAGGTTTGACCCCTGGCCTCGTTCAGTGAGTTAAGGATCCCGTGTTGCCACAAGCTGTGGCACAGGTCACAGATGTGGCTTGGATCCAGAATTGCCATAGCTGTGACATAGGCTGCAGCTGACCTCCGACTCAGGCCCTAGCCCAAGAATTTCCATGTGCCACAGATGCAGCCATGAGAAAAATTGAAATGGAAAAAACTTGATTATAAGGCTTATTGCAGAGTTTATTGTAAAGTTTTGAAACTTTTATTATAATGGTTATCTAACTAAAATTATGTCATCAAAAGCCATGTCTGTCATTTTATAAAAGAATCCATGTCCGGGTTTGTTTCTACAACAACCATGCGAGCCTTGTAAGCACAACCTGCCTTCAGGAGCCTTCCCCATGGTGTCCATTTGCTTAGACATTGCTAGGCCAATAAAGAGCTGTTTGTATGTTTCAAAATCAGCAAAACTCATATTCCATGAATAAAAGTGCAAGGGCTCAGACACCGCCCACTTGGCCCCTACATTGTGTGTGTACTTGACAGGTATACAGAAATAATAACATTGCAAATTTGTAGTGACAGGATCTAAGCTGTAATTATTGTCTTTATATACCTTCGTTGATTCTTCAGACCTGGCTTTTCCGTGGTCAAATTCGCAGTCAATTCTAACTAGACATTAGAATGCAGCATGGCCAGACAGACAGCCTGGGTTCATGTCCTTGCTTTGGCAAATCCCAAATACTAGTATCTTGCTTTGTCTAACTCAGTGGTTGATGAAGAGCAAATGTGATAATATTATTAAGTAATATGTACTAAAATGTTAATTCCTTACTATGTGCTGGGCACTATGATGACTGTTTCATATAAACATCTCCTTTAATCTTCCTAACATCTGTAAGCGTAAATATTATTATCATTATTATTATTGTTTCCACTTGGCAGATGAAATAACTGAGGGACAGAGAGGTTCAGTGACTGGTCCGAGATCACTCGGCTTGTAAGTGACAATCAGAACTCTCACCCAGATATATCTGAAAAAAATTTGAAAAGACACATGCACCCCAATAGTCACAGCAGCACAATTACAAAAGCCAGGATACGGAAGCAACCTAAGTCCTATCAACAGATGAATGGATAAAGATGTGGCGTATAGATACAATAAAATACTACTCAGCCATAAAAATGAATGAAATTTTGCCATTTGCAGCAACATGGATGGACTCGGAGGGTATTATTCTAAGTGAAATATGTTAGAGAATGAAAATACTGTATCATATCACTTATATGTTAAAAATACAACAAAGTAGTGAATATAACAAAAAGAAACTGATTCACAGGTATAGAGAACAAACTAGTGATTTCTAGAGGGGAGAGGGAATGGGGGAAAGGAAACACAGGCGTAGGAGATTAAGAGGTACAAACTATTAGGTATAAAAAAGGTACAATATTGTACAATGCAGGGAATATAGCCAATGCTTTATAATAATTATAAGTGAAGTATAACCTTTATGGAGTTCCCATTGTGGCTCAGCAGTAATGAGCATAACTAGTATCCATGAGGATTCAGGTTTGAGCTCTGGCCTCATTCAGTGGGTTAAGGACCCGGTGTTGCTATGAGCTGCGGTGTAGGTGGCAGATGCGGCTCAGATCTGGAGTTGCTATGACTGTGGCGTAGGCTAGAATCTGCAGCTCCAACTTGACCCCTTCCTGGGAATCTCCATATACTGCAGGTGTGGCCCCAAAAAGCAAAAATAAATTTAAAAAAAGAAAGAAAACTTAAGTATAATTTTTAAAAATTGTGATTTACTATATTGTGCACCTGCAACTATATAATATTGTACAGCAACTATACTTCAACTTTTTAAAAAAGAAACAAACAAACAAACAAACTCACACCCGGGACCATCTGCCTTCTTGGCCTCAGCTCATAAGCAGTGTGCTATCAGCTCACTCACTGACATAAAGTACATTGTAAACTCTGAAGTGCTATAGAGATTTTTATCATTGATTTTATGTAACAGTGTACCTGAAGCACCCAGCTGTCTCTCACATGCCACCATTCGTGGTGATTTTTTTTTTTTTTTTTTACTGATTACTCTTTTGTGAGCAGCATAAACAACACTATGACATTTCAGTATCTAAGAACATCCCAATGGAAGATAATAACAGTTTCTGGTTTTGTTTCATATTCATGGTCCAGTCAAATATTCTCTCTCCTGTCTTTGGCAAGGTGTCAGCCCAGGGCATTCAGTCCACGCCTCTGAATCTGGCAGTGAACTGGCGATGTGAGCCAGCAAGCACCGACCTGCGCATAGATTACAAATACAACACCGACGCAATGACGACAGCTGTGGCCCTCAACAACGTGCAGTTCCTGGTTCCCGTAGACGGAGGAGTAATCAAGCTCCAGGCCGTGCTCCCACCAGCAGTCTGGTAAGGAGCCATTAGTCCCCTTCATTTTCTGAAAAGGGCTCCTTCTGCACTTCTTACCATTTGGGTTTCATCCAGGAAAAAATCACAGCAGGCCTGGGTGTCAGGGTTCAGGGCAGAAAATAAAAACTGTGATAGCTGTTTCAAGGGAAAATGACTTAACACAGGGCTTCAGATCTTCACACAGTAAAAAAGAAGCAAGCTTGAGGCTGGGTCTCCTAGAATGTTTCCCAGAACACTGCAGAACTGGCCCACCAGGAAAGCTGCTGCCTTGGCCCCAACCAGGAAGGAAAGACATCAGAAGCCTGTCAGTGGAGCTATTGAATTCAAGAACCCACCCTCATGAGAATCCAAGGGTAAGAAAGCTCCTACAGGCACCGCATAAACTGCTTCTCAACAACTACAAAACTGAGATGATGGGGGAGCTGTTTAGCAAGATCCTCACACCACAGTTAGGCTGCTGGCCAGCAGAACAGCCCCAAAGCTGCAGGAAAATCGCTTCTGCCTCCCTTCCATCCTCCACATTTCAAGCAGTCATGTAATGGGTGGACCCTAATCTGCATCCAAGACCCCAGTTACAGAGGATACTGAGTTTTCTTTTACAGCCTCTAGACTCTTAAAAGGGCATGCTAGAGAAGATATGGGGACAGAAACAGAATAGACACTGACAACCAATAGTGGCTGTTAAGAGCTTATTCTCCTAAGGAAAAATACTATAGTTTTTCAGTATGATTGTTAGAAGCAGAAAGTAAAACATTGAGAGAAAAAAAAAAAGTCAGCCATATGACAGCTTCAATTTAAATTACCTAAATTAATTGATCGACTAATACTTCCCATCTATTTTTTTCAGTAGATATATATTTTTTAATGTTTTAAACTGTATTGTACGCTAAATGTTTATTTCTCTGACAGCATTGTGACTAGTTACAATAAGGAAAGGGAAAGGAGAGAATTTATGTATGGACGGAAGTATAGATGGAGGAGGTATAGCGGGAGTGAGGGGAGGAAGGGATGGCTGACTAGATAAATAGGTAGATAGATAGATAGGTAGATAGATAGATAGATAGATAGATAGACAACGCTTAAATTGTAGCTAAAATTTTTAAGATAGTTTCGATTAACACTCTGAAAAAATGCAACATCCGTTAAACAAAAACTCTTGCATATGCTAAAGTCTTTTAGCACTTTTATTTTTAGGAATGCTGAACAACAAAGAATATTGTGGAAGATTCCTGATATTTCTCAGAAGTCAGAAAATGGAGGTAATGTAATCACAGGCTTGTTTTAGTTAATATATAGAGCTGAAATAACGTTCAGATATTAGAGAACTATTAACCAATCTATACTTAGCACTAAAAACAAGTAGAATATTTCAGTTCATTATGGTATATACTTATTTTAACCAATAAAAGCAAATAGTTCTTCAACGAATCCTCTGCTTTCCTCTTTTCTGCCCAAGACCCCACATCAAAAAGAACCATACTTTAAGCACAGAAGAGCTCTTAATAAGGCATGTTTCCATTCTGTATCAGATCTCACACTCCCTGATGGTTTAAATATTTTTCACTTTCCTCTGATATTAATCATACCTGGAAAATACATTGCCTTCCAAGTAGCATGCTTCCAAATTTTGAAGTACCATTTGGCTGAATTACATTTTAATCAGTGTGCCAAAAAAAAAAAAAAAGAGTCACGGATAGTATTTTTTTTTCTTCTTATGGCCACATCTACAGCATACGGAAGTACCCAGGCTAGGGGTCAATTCAGAGCTGTAGCTTCGGTCTATACCACAGCCACGGCAACACCAGATCTGAGCCACATCAGCAACCTATGCCACAGCTTGCGGCACGTGGTATCCTTAACCACTGAGCAAGGCCAGGGATCAAACCTACATCCTCATGGACTCTATGTGGGTTCTTAACCCACTGAGCTACAACAGGAACTCCAGTCATGAGTAATATTTAATGGTATGTTGTATTCTTTGTCATTTTGTCACTGAAACACATACTATTTTCTAGTAAGTTTGACTTTGTCCATTAACTTTGAATACAGTTTCCAAAATTATATCTTGAATGTTGTGTTGACTGTTATGTTGTAATAATACTTTTTTTGTAGGGGTGGGTTCTTTATTGGCAAGATTTCAGTTATCTGAAGGCCCAAGCAAACCTTCCCCATTGGTTGTGCAGTTTACAAGTGAAGGAAGCACCCTTTCTGGCTGTGACATTGAACTTGTTGGAGCAGGGTACAGATTTTCACTCATCAAGAAAAGGTTTGCTGCAGGTAAGTGGGTCTCTTGTGAGTTTCATCTGCAAAAACAATGTTGCATTAACAGCTCATCCTTAAGAAGGAATCTGTTGTGATTTTCTGATCTTCTTTCTCCTCCTCTTCCTTTTTCCCAACTCCCATTTCTTATCACAATCAAAAAGCAAACCAACTGTTGAATGGAGTAAAAATAGGACAGTGATAAGGAAATCAGAAATTAGGAGGACCCTGTCTATTTATCATGAGTATAACTATTTCTTATATAAGACAGACCAGTCAATTCCATTTTAGACATTTACACGGAAGGTAAGGGAATAAATCCTAGTTTTGTTATATTAATAAACAAGATAAATGCTATTTCTCTTTTAATTTATCTCCTGCCTGAAAACTGTTTTTCTTCAGCAAATCTTCATAGATTTTAGACTTGTCAGGTTTAGCTGAGATTTGAGAGGCTCCATCTTTCACTTTAAAAGCAACCTTAAAAAATCTAGGCCAGAGACAGGACTGGTTGCCCTTGAGGTGACTGCCAGTCATGAGACAGGTTTTTGGGACACACGGGAGTTCATTGGGGGGGGATTCCCCAATATTAAGGTGATTCTATTTGTCAATCATTTCTTGGGAAATGTCCTGGTTTTTATGCCTGAAGTAATGACGTAATTATTAATTACACTCATTTCACTATCAAAAATGACCCAGATCGGAAAGTAATTATATGGTTACTCTTCCTATAACAAGTTGGATCCTCACATCCAGGAACAAATCTTCCAACCTATTTTGGGCAAAAACCAAACATCTACAAAGCATTCATATAAGGAAATGTGAAAAGGCAGCTAGCTGATCTGGAAAACTGAAAACTTAAAAAACTGTATGTATTTTATGTTGGTATTATACCCCTCAAGCATGTAGTATTTGGCCTCTAGGGGTAGGGCAAGAAGAATAAAATGCTATCTATATAACAATCACATTATGGAACTAACAGGTAACCTATTGATATGCTGTTTTATCTTGCAGGAAAATACTTGGCAGATAACTAATAAATCTTATACAAGGATTTGGAGGATGCCTATAATGGAGAACTGTTGTATGAGAAACAGGTTTTAATTTTGGTTTGGTGAAAACAAACCAAAATCTGCACTTGGGATATATCTGCTGGAAAGGTCACTGACTTTCAGCACTGATTTCCCTCACACAATACCATGATGACCAGTCTTACAGTATTTACTTCTAGGTGTAATATTGTTAATGGTTTTAAAATGTAATTATTGTATTTGTAAATTGTACTCATTCCAGTAAGGCAGTTAGATACTTGAGTTTTAGCATTTTACCATTCTTGAAATGGATGTAATTTAAACTGTGGTATGTAAATTTAATAGTAGTACTGTTGAATGGCACAATGCTTACAGAGGTAGATTGCATTTTGTCAATATATAAAATTTAAATATAATATTGATCGCTGTCATAAAGGGGGTGCCACGCACAAAGAGAATTAAGCAGAACCAGAAAAAAAAAAAACTTCCTTTTCTTTAGTCCTTAGTATGTTTTACTCTAGTGCTAAATAAAAATTCTATCTTCAAATGTTTAGTGGGTTAAATTCAGAAACTATTTCAGAAAAAAAATTCTAAGGTTGCAGCATATTCAAAGAAAAGCATTAATTACCACTTTTTAAAAAGCTTTTTTTTCAAACTGCAAATTTCATAAAAATGCAAACTGTGTAAACAAGGCCTCTTATTTTTATAACTTGTGTAAAAAGGGAAAGCAATTCATATTTAAAGTTTAAGTATATGAAATTATAATCAAGAGTAAAGAAGATGTTGAAGTCTTAACTACTCCCCCTTCTCTCCACAGTCTTTCAAATGTGGGAGATTATTGAATGATCAGACTAAAACCAAAATCATGAATTTAAAATTTCAAGAATTTCCATGGTTAAACTGGCTAACAACTTTCGCGCAACAACTCTAGTCAGAGTCCGTCCCATCGGCCTAGAGAATAGTATCTTCCTCTTTATCCAAAGGAATCAAAACATTGAGCCTAAAAGTCCCAGAAAAAATAATTTTTAGTCCCCTATTTAAATCCAGATGGAGAATTTTAATTGTCATTATTTATATCATTTGAGAAGAAAAAAAATAATCTTTATAAATGAAATCTAACCGTATTATTGTGCAATAAATTTCCTTTCGGATGAGATTCGTTGTATGTAACTATAAATCTTTGCCATTCTTGGGGAATCAAAAGAGAGTTATTAAAAATGTATGTTATGATTTCATTGTTGCAAGGTATAATAAAAACTGCAATTACTCAGTCTGGCCTCATAATATGAGAATTCAGGATGGCGAAGCATTTCTTCAGGGGTCCCGGTTATAAAACCTTCCTCCATTCTAATCTGAACATGTGATTTGTCCTTTAAATCATTGAACCTAAACAGAAAAACCAATTCCTAGTCTAGATTATACCATTAAATAACTGTAATTATTTTAGTTGTTATATTTACATTAGTTGCTAAATTTTATTTTACATTCATTCATATTTGACAAAGAACCGTTAGCCCCTTTAAATTTTAGAATCAAATTAAATTTTCTAAGTCTTACTTTGAAAATGAAATTGTGAGTGGCAATTGTTTATAGTGGAACTTTTTAAATTAATGTTTGTACTTCTCAAATCAATGCTTGCTAGCAAGAGAATGTTCAAAATGACTGTTTAACCTTAGAAGAATTCTTACTCTTCAAACAAATTCTCAACTGGCTCCCCAAACAGTCTGGTATTGAAGTTTTTTGAGCAAATAACTAATGTACTCATCTTAAGTAAAGATCAATTTGATTTTGAAACCAAAATAGAAAATGCAAACTTTTAAATCCCATGAAGCATGGGAATATTTCAAACACTGAATCCAATGAAGAGATAGAGAGTAAGAAGAAGAAAATTGAGAATTATCCAGCATATGAATATAAAAACGTGTTTTTAAGAAATTGGTTCATGAAAAACCGTATTAAATATTAACACATCATATTAAAATTGTATAAATATTACTGGTTTTCATGTTTTGCTTATTATAATTTTATTTTATTTTAAATAGTTCTAGAGCAAATTAGTAATTAAATACAGAGTTTTTCCTTCCAAAGAATTATTTTGTCTATATTCTAAAATGTAACTTAAACCATAAATTACAATAATCTCTAACTTTATTCAAATGTTTCTAGGAACTAAATTTGAAACTATGATGATACCCTATGATTCCACAATTGGTCTTCATGAAACAGAATGGAAGTCAGTGATTTCAAAATGATTAACTTTTATAATATAATGATTTTTATTATTGAATAACCAGAACCTCAGTAGATATTATATACCCCATCTTCTTTCAGAAAATATGTCAGATAATAACACAATGAACTCATATTAGATATTTAGGTTTTAGTGGGGTTTTTTTTACCTGGAAGTTTATAACATCCTGTTACTCCTATATCTACAGTACTATTTCAATAAGAATTTGTGTTTGGAAAAATGATCCTAGACAATACAATTATAAAAGAAACATTAAAACCGATTCATTTCAAATTCCTTAAACAAAACAAAACTGGCCAGTAGATATTAAGATTTTCAATACCAGGGGTTAAAGTATAAACAAAAGATTCTCATTAATCAGAACACCATTTCTCTAGCTTCTGATTTTAAAAGATTCTACTCTAACAAGGTAGAAAGTATGAATGATACTGCTTTATTTTGGCAACATGGAAAATGTTTTTTCAAATAAATTCATTTTCGTGTTTTTTAAAAATAAACTTATGAATTAGACTGAATTTTATCATAATTGGAACATTCAATTCCAAAGAATTAAATTTGTAATTATTTTTAAAGCTCTATTCTTCTCTACACCTAGAGCCAAAATGAAAATTCACTGTGTGGTATTTCAGAACACATTTCACCTGTAAAGAAAGAATGTCCACATTTCAAGGAGTTTTGAGGGAATTGAGGTGAACCCTCCCCCCCAGAAAGTCAAACTACAATTGTTTTATTTTTGTTTTTATTTATTTTTACTCAGTCTCAATCTACAAAGTGTTTGAGGCCATAATTCCTTATATTTCCATTTGCAAATATTAATTTCAAAGAATCCTGGTAACTACATTCGCTCTCCCACTGACTCCTGCTCTGTGACCTGGGACAAATCATAGCCTTTTCAGGTTCTCATCTTTATTATTTTTTTTAACTTGTACATTACTTTTTCTATTATACAAAAAATTTGAGATAATATTTTATTTAACTTGTACTTCTGTTTACATTTTTATTATAGTTGATTTTCAAGGTTCTGCCAATTTCTGCCATATAGCAAAGTGACCCAGTTATAAATATATATACATCCTTTTTCTCACATTATCCTCCACCCTGATCCATCACAATTGATTGGATATTGTGCCCCATGCTATACAGCAGGATCCCCTGGCCTCTCCACTCCAAATGCAACAGTTTTCATCTACTCACTCAAGACTCCCAATCCATCCCACTCCCTCCCCTTCCCCCTGGCCAACACAAGTCTTTTCTCATTTTTAGAATGAGGGATTTGGATTGCCAGTAGTTTTCAAGCATTTTTTAAAAGCCAAATTTTTATACTAAAATTGTACACGGAATCTTTTGTTAGGCAAAATAACTCAAAGCAATGAAGGAGCTTTCCAGGAGTTTGAATCTGACCCTCCAGAGCTCTATTTGAAAGCCTATAATAACACATCAATGATCTATAAAGCTTTTCCAACCTCAGAGGTTTCCATCATTCTGCCTGACTCAGAAAGATCCAACCTCAGAGGCTTTACAAAGCTTGTACAATCATAGTAATTGATATACAGTAAAAACTGATATTCACTTGAATGCTTATCATGAACCAATCACTGTAGCTATTAACTCACTTAATCTTTATAGCAACCCCCAAATTGTAGCTATTCTTTTTAATTCCTGTTTTACATATGGTGACATTGAGGCTTAGATGGATTAATTAATTCGCTCAAAGTGACAGCAGCTAGAAGTAACCCCATTATCCTGATGGCAGTGGAAGCCCTTGACCTGTTTCACGTGTTCATTCTGGGGAATGAACTCTTCTGTTTCATTTTATTATACATATTCTATTTGAATATCCCTTTAAAAGGTGCTATGAAAAATTAATACCAAAATAAGGATAATTCTAAGAGCAAAATTGCTGGAAAAGGATATATTTCTCAGAGCATGATTTGTGGACTATTGTATTATCATTTATTTAACACAGACAATGAATTAGGTTTAGTCACCACTACATCCCCAGAGCTTAGAAGAGAGTATACATCAATAAATTCATACTGAATGAATAATTCTGTAGGGATGAGGTTTAGGAATATGTATTTTAACAAGCACCCAAAACTTGAGAATCACTGCCCTAGTAGATCTCTCAAATACTTTCTAGTTCTGACATATTATCAGATTTTTGACATTAAATTATCACGTGAATACCTTTTTTCCAGTAAGTTTATTTTTTCATTCAGTCTATTTAGCTTCCTCTAATCTTAAACAAGGGGGTGTGGGGGTGGGTGTGATTTCTCTAAGAAAATCCTTAGAGTTCTGCTATGCTCTTTTGGTCTCAAAGTGGACAGAAATGCATTCTCTCATTTTCATAGTTCTGTCCTTTTCATCAATGTCTTAAAAGATTAAAAGAAGTAAGGCTGTTGTAAGGTGTCATTCCTTCCAAATACAACATCCTAAAAAAATTGGCTCCCTCCCTGCAAGGGACACAGACATCTGCCTTGTGAGTTGACACTATTTATCTTGCAGGCCTTTGAACTGAACACTTCAGAAGCATGGACTAGTGTCATTCCAAAAGAGTTGTACCAGCTGTTTTCACCTGTGCATTCTTTTCTCAAAATAATCGGTCTATCAGTTAAAGTTGAATGACAGTGAAATGTGCAGATATCTACTACAGAGATATATTTGTGGTTTGTTTACTTGTTCATTTGTTTAAACTTTCTTTTCCCAAAAGATTATGCATTGGAGTATATCCCATTTAATCTAAATGTGCTCATTTTGCTACATGGCTTTCTGATCAAGCAGAGTTTTTTTATTTTTTTTAATTTATTATTATTATTATTATTATTATTATTATTATTATTATTTGTCTTTTTGCCTTATCTAGGGCCGCATCCACGGCACATGGAGGTTCCCAGGCTAGGGGTCTAATCGGAGCTGTAGCCGCCGGCCTATACCAGAGCCACAGCAACGCGGGATCCGAGCCGCATCTGCAACCTACACCATAGCTCACAGCAACACCAGATCCTTAACCCACTGAGAAAGGCCAGGGATCGAACCCGCAACCTCATGGTTTCTAGTCAAATTCATTAACCACTAAGCCACGACGGGAACTCCCAAGCAGGGTTTTTTTAAATGGAAGCATAATTTATATGATATCAAAATGAAGGTGATCTCTTAACATTGCTTTAAAAGTGTCAACATGTTTCCTTAAAATGAGTCAAATTAAATTGTTGATATGATTGAACAAATCAATCCTTGCACTGGTTAAAGAGACTTTGCTGATGAGCCACCCCACCCCCTTTACTGCGTGCCCTTCTCCCTTTGGTCTTTATTATATTTTCTGTTCCTTCCATTTTTTTCATTTGGCAAGCAGTATTTAAATACCATTTGCTCATTTGTGAATCAAATATGGCTACCATTTCATCACCTTTTGTCCATGGAATGTACAGAGGAAAAATGAGATAGGAGTGCAATGTTTAAGTCTCCAAATATCAAAAACAACGAACCCACCAGCATTTCTATTGCTTTGATGTTCTGTCATCTTCTATAGGCTAGAGCAGCATTTTTATTATCTAACTAAATCCAAATGTCCTTGAAAGAATGTTAAATTTGATAGTCTGTTGAGTTGACCATGGCCAGACTTCTTGATTGTCCCTCATCTTTAATATATCTGATTTCTATCTAAAATAGGAGAGACAGTCACATCCTTGTTGACATTCACCATGGGTATGATCATTTCTTCTCTAAATTTAACTTCCATTTTTCCTTTGATTTATTGCTAACTGTCTCCTTCTAGCCCTAGGGTTAGGGATCCCATTGCCTGTTCTAAATACATCTTTAACCTTATAAGAAAGGATGTTTTGGAAGTTCCTTGTGGCACAGCAGATTAAGGATCCGGTGTTACAAAGTTGTGGTGCAGGTCACAACTGAGGTTCGGGTGTGATCCCTGACCCGGGAAGTTCCACATGCTGTAAGTGTGGCCAAAAAACGAAAAACAAAACAAAAGATGTTTCAATGAAAAGCAAATATATTTTTATGTGTCCCTTAATTGGTGAACAAAAATAAGTAAAGGATACTTCTACTGCATTCACCTGTATTCCAGTCTTTTCCAAATCATGTTCAGGACTAATGGTTCTGGCAAATGTTCATTGTGATCTGAGACCAAATGATCCTATCCACGGTCCCCACTCTTTGGACATTGATAATAAATGTTAGTGTTTTAATGAAACCGAAGGAAGTTTAGGATCAGGAAAATGTTTTTTTCTAAACACATCTTGAAGAAACTTAAGAAAAATTTTATTTTAACACAGCTTTCAACAACTTTGGACAATGTAACCAGGAATGCTTTGGAAAGATGCTTCTAGGTTTTTGTTTGAACTCTAAGGGAAATATCTGCCCCTTTAAAAAAATTAGTATCCACTTTAAATGTCATTAGTATATCTTAGTGAATTTAACTTTATCACCTAAAATATTCAAAACAAAACAATGAAATTGTTTTAATATTTTAATATTTATTTTTAAGATCTGCACCTATGACCAGCACATCAGGCTGCTACCTGCGGCAGGTAGTCGAAATTCTTTGCAGAGTGAAATTAATGCTAGTGAACAATCTTTATAATACTTTGTCTAAACACTTTAAGAAATTGAATCATGATAGACTGATGTGACACCTTTTTTACATAATCTGGTTAGAAAGTATACTTTTAAAATTCAGTTAGATTTGAGAGAAATGCATTGTTTGGGTTAGATTTTGAAGCTTCTACTCTATTAATGAGCATCAAACAGTTCTTTTTTGCTTTGCTTTATTTTACAAGTCAATCATTTTTACAAAAAAAAAAAATCAGCAAACCTATTTTTAAAAATTCCTGGGTGGAGTTCTCATTGTGGTTCAGTGGTAACAAACCTGACTAGTATCCATGAAGACGCAGGTTCAATCCCTGGCTCCACTCCGTGGGTTAAGGATCCAGCTTTGCCGTGAGCTGTGGTATAGGTTGCAGACACGGCACAGATCCCTTTTTGCTTATGGCTGTGGTGTAGGCTGGCAGCTTTAGCTCTGATTCAACCCCTAGCCTGGGAATTTCCATATGCCGTGGATGGGGCCCTAAAAAGAAAACAAATAAATAAATAAATAACAATTCCTGGGTAAACTCTCTGTTATCAGATAGAAAAGAATAAAGCTGGATCACATTTCTCTAAATATAATTCAATTTTTATTTCATCCAGAGTTCGTGAATCAGTTGAGGGATCATAAGCCATTTATCATTTTAAATTATTCCATTGAATGTGTATTGTATGCAAATGTTAACTCCATGCCACTTATTCAATTGTGTATTACTCCATTGGCATTTGCTTTTCTTTTTTGGCAAAACAAATTTTTAATATTATTCATACATCGTTACTCAAAAAAAATTTGGTTTTTCTTTAGGGCTGCACTTGTAGCATATGGAAGTTCCCAGACTAGGGGTTGAATTGAAGCTGCAGCTGCTGGCCACAGCAGTGCAGGAGCTGAGCCCCGCCTGAGACCTGAGCCCCATCTGAGATCTGAGCCCTGTCTGAGACCTGCACTACAGCTCACTGCAGTGCTCATCCTTAACCCACTGAGTGAGGCCAGGGATTGAACTCAAATCCTCATGGATACTAGTTGGGCTCATAACCTGCTGAGCCACAATGGGAACTCCTAAAATATTGTAAATAATACACCTAATGACTACCACTAGGATTATCTTCCTAAAGTCCAAAGTTTTTTCTTTTCCTTATGAGATGCTAGGATGATCATTTTGATAGCTGTGATTTTTCAGGTCAGTATTTAGTTCTTGATTCGCTAGGTGGATATGCATGAGAGAGACTGACTCCTGTTTTATCTCTCTCCCTTTGTCTCTCTCCCAGTCTGAGCTGGAACATTGCCACTGAATAATTAAGTGTTCTTTAAAAAGTCAAGTGTTGGTATCATGCTATGTTAATCTATGAGCAGGGCTTACGACAGGCCAAGCAGTCATTTAGAGTTGGCTTTTTAAACTGTAGGAATGGTATTGGGTTTCAATATATAAAGGATTTTTTTTCACTTTACATAGGGAAAGATCTATATGAAGAAAAGTCTCATATATGAGTGAGATTATCAAAATTTAATTTTTATCCCTTCTAAGTGGCGGTATAAGGCATTGTGGGTTTGGGTTTTTTGTTTGTTTGTTTGTTTTTGTACTTTAACAATAAGAGAAACTGGGAAAAGAATCTCAGAGAAATTTTACTGTGTTTCTAAAGGTAATAAAATTCAGCCAGTTGTCTTTCTTTAGGAAAATGCTATTAATGTATACTTTGAGTTTGGTGGTAGCTTTTATTTAGAGTTGACCATGATCTTTGTAGCAAAAAGTAAACAGTGTCTTTATGACCTGGGTGGGATGGAGTATGTATTTTCACAAAATATATTGAGCAGTAAATATTTATAAAAATAATTGTGGACTAAAACACTCAATTTAAACTAATTTTTACACTTTTAAAAATTAGTTAAAATGTTGATGTCTGGCTCTTTTTCCTACATGTGTAATTCAGCAGAGAATACATTATTCTCATAGCCATTACTGCTTTGTCTGTGATGAAATCTTTACTGCTTCTGTGTTGTGCTCAAGAAAAAAACAGCAAAAGAAGCAAGGGCTTGTTCCTTCACAGAACTTCCCAAAGCTCTCTGTTGAGCAATGGTGAGATGAATGTGTAATACTGACTTACTAAAGATAATCATGAGAACATTTTAATGTTACTTGCCTTATACATTAGAAAAGGTGTATATGTCTTTTTTTTGGTAAATAATGATTTTTACAAATTTTTTCCTTCATAGTTTTCCCAGTCGCCCATTTCACAAAATCCTGAATATGCAAATATTTATCATGGCACATTGCTGCAACTAGGGTTCCCATTTCTGGACAAAGTTTAATTAAACGTGAGAAAAAGATGAAAAAGATGAGTAAATTGTTATTTAAGTGTGATTTTTTTTCCTGGAAAATAAATGAAAAACATAAAAATGAACTGAGTTGTGAACTTTTTTTATTACCAGCCTCTTAAAATTCTGCCACATTTCTGGAAATTTTTCATTGCATATCTAAGGTGGGCATGATGGGCAAAAACTCTGACCCAGTGCAAGGGCTTTAGAGTTGGACAAATCTCATCTCTATAATTTCACTATGGTCTCGAGCAAGTTACTCAATGATTCATCATTTCCTTAGCATAAAAAAAAAAAAAAAACGGAGTTCATATCCCTTTATCATAGGGCCATTGAACAGATTAAATGAAATAATATTTATCAGTCACCTAGCAGTTCCTAATACATAGTAATCAACAATCCTTTCCTGTTCTCTTTTTTTTCTATAAACAGGAAGTAAGATAAACCAGAAAACGTTAATGTTCTCTCTCCAGCACCGCCCTAACCCTAATGCTCTGCTGTTATCCCGATGTATTGCTTTTGACGGCCAATTCTAACCGCACTGAGCAGCCATCAGTGGACTTGGGCCAGGCTGGGTGCTTAGAGGCACCATCTTATTTTTCCCTCCGATGACTGCTCACTATATGAGGGTCCCTTCAGAGTTCCTTTCTCTTTGCTTTCAGTTGGGGGAGGGGCTCTGAGGTTAGAAGGGGGAGAGTTATTAAGGGGGTAGGACTTATTAGATATGTCAAGTTCTCAACTGCAAACAGGCATCATTTCAAATCCTCTTAAATTTTAAGGACTAGGAAGAGTGGTATCAAGGCAAGTGTCAAGGAAAGTCAAAGTTTACAATGCACAAGAGATAAGCCTCTGAGGTCGCAGGGGCCCTGGGCATATTATTCAACATCTTAAGAATCTCAATTCTCTGAATCGTAAAGGAAGAACAACCCTTTGTTGAAAGTGTTGTTGGGACGACCAGATAAGACTAACACTGTTTGCCAGTATCTGGTAAATGTAAGCTCTCAGTAGATTATCCCTGTTATCAGCCATCTGTGCCACCCAAGGGCGGGCAAGAGGGGCGCCTGGTGGGGGGAGGGGCGTGTTGGAATGGAAAAGCAGCGGCAGCGTCAGGGAAGGGGGAAGGAAAAGGGTTGCTTTAGTTTCTCTCTATGCCTCGGGTTTCCCGTCCTCGGAACTGACAGCATTTCCCACCCTTGCCCCTGACATCTGCAGCAACAGGAACTGATGAAGCCTCTCAGGGCCGCATCTTGAGTCTCAGATGTCCCCCTGGCTATAGGATGAATCGATTTCCTGTTCAGCTCACGGCCATCCCAGGGCACAGCCGGGTTCAGAGCGGCCCCCTCTGGGCAGTGACAGATGAGATCCTTAGGTGGCTCAGAGGACCGTGCAACTATCTCGTCTGCCTGGGGCTGGCCAGGGACTCTGTTTGAGAAGGTCACCTTGGAGACGCATCGCGGAGTCCAGTGGGAGTGCGCCCGCGGTCCCGAGCAGAGAGAACCTGGGGAGGCAGGACCGCCGCCCCGCGCGGGTCCCAGAACGGTAGGAGACCGCGGTCTGGGAGGTCGCCCTGCAGAGACGCGCCTGCAGCTCCAGGCCTGGCTTAGGTAAGTGCGCCCTCGCTGCAGCACGTCTGGAAGGAGCAGAGAGGAGAGAGAGACCAAGGCCAAAGACAAGTTTGAGGGTCTCGATGGCTGAGGAAGAGGGCCCTGTGTTGAGGAATGCCCTGCCTGCCTTGGTCACGACCTGTCTCTCTGATGCCTTATTCCTCCTCACACGTAAGAAAAAGTGGCCTCAAATTTGGGAATCGGAAGCAGGTCCTGGCCTTTGGTTCCCTGCCCACCCGCGTGTCTGGGCTTTAGGGCGATGCCCAGCGCAGAGCTGGCCGGCCTTCAGGTTCAGAGCAGAGTGAATTCTGAGTAGTCTACCTGAAGTTGGCATGGCGACACCAGAGCCACATCCCCTCCGGACCCTTAGGTCCCAATTCTGGCCTGCCTGGCAGCTTTGGAAACAGGTGAGAAGACCGAGGTCTGTCTGTGTCGCTTTAAGATCGGAACCTAAATGACCCACTTAAACAGGCTCAGTGTGTCTTGTCCACACACAATGCACAGACATCACACACAAAGGTGCATACACAGATACACAAAGGCACGCCTGCAGGTACACAGCTAATCACCCATACACCCAGGTGCAACACAAAGAGATGTTCACGGGGGCACGCACTTGCATTCATGTACACAGACACTCATACACACAGCCTCCTACACTCATGGGGACAGTCAATGCTCACACGCAAGCACATGCCTACAGAGAGACACGTGTTCACACAGAGATGCTCACATCCGTGTACACACACACACAGGCACACAGTCACACACACACACACACACCACTGCCTCTCTTCCTAACACACAGTACCTCTGCTGTATTTGTGTGCCCATAAGCACCCTTTGCTTCTGTCTGCCCTGACGCTGATCACACTGGCGTTTTAGGTTGTGTTCTTACCTGCCCTACCCACTCAACTACCAGCTCTTTAAAGCCAGGCAGTTCTCTTTTAGAGTCTAGCACATCTTCCTGTTAGGCTCTCAGATTTACAGATTATGAAGTAATTTAAGTGAATGTCTAAAGGCATTGTATATAGGCAGCTGGGGCAGCAGAGGTATAATCTGAGTTCTGGGAAGTCCATTCCTATTACCAGCTTTTTCACAAGCATATGTGAAAAGAGGTAGCTTTTCCAATAAATTACTTCATTAAAAGTTAAGTTCCATTTACTCTTTACAAAGTAAATCACTGTTGCTTGAAAAAAAATACCCTTTGTAGACGCAGGTTATTTACATTTTTTAAATAATTGCAACAACAACAAATATTAATTAGGAAACTTTCATAAAGATTAAATTTGGGGGAGACAATAAAAATACTGCTTTCTGGTGTAGGATAATATCTACATATAGCTATCTTTTCTCAGTGACTTTAACCTCTTCTGCAGTCAATTATTTCATTGCAGCTTAATATCTGTTATGTGAATTAAGTGTGCTACTGCATAAATAAAAGTTACCAGTGTTACCCTATTTCTACTTATATGGACCAGAATAATAACATACACTAAAAATCACTCTTAAGGAAACCTCGCTTCCCTATTCAAAAATGTTTATTTTTTTAAAAAGAAGTATCTGTGTACTTTGTTTAGAATGAGGCTCTGTTTTCTACTAAAATGTTTTCAGATCTTTTGTCCAATATTTTACTAAAGTGTTCCTCCTTAGGTTATGATGATGTCAGACATTGCTAAAGACAGAACGGCTCATTTACTGAAGAAGAGGGGCAGTGTGTCTTCTCTAAGTAGTCATGAGTTCAGGCGGAAGGAACCTCACAGGCGCCCCAAAGAGTGAGTGACTAAATGTCTATTAACAGACTCAGTTATTGAAGAAACAGCTTCATGGTATTTATCTGGAGGGGAAAAAATATTTAATTTGGAACATAAAAGGGGAGAAAAATGGACAAGTAGAGGGTTTAGGTCATCTTTGGGGGCCATATTTTTTTTAAAAAGAAAGAGAAAGAATGCCAACTAGAGCTATCATGGTGATCATGTAGAAATGTGTGGAAACATTGAATCACTGTGTTGTGCATCAGGAAAAAGACAAAAAGAGAAAAAGAGCAAGCCAGCTTAAATAATAACATCGACTGCAGCACCATTTTTTACTATTTCAGAGACTACCCCAAAATCATCTACTCAAAAGAAAGTCATATGCAGTGCAGACGAGCTACGTGGTACATTGTTTCCTGAGCTCTCCTCAGTATTCATATAAATACATCATTTTTGCATTTTTGTTATCAATAGATATGTATAAAATGCATTTAGCCGTTATTTTAAACAATTTTTGTAGTGCATTTGTATAACCTTTGTCTTATCCTTTTAAATGGCTGCATAAGATTTTGTTAGTTTATAATTCTGGGTTGGCTAACCATTCTTCAGTTATTGAGCATTTTAAGTTTGTTTCCACTTTAATTTGTCCTGCTATAAGAAGTCTCTGCTTGTTTTCTTCCCAGAGGTTTGCAGTGGATTAAAGGGTAATAAGTACCTTTTTGGCTCTTGGTACATGCTGATTTTGCTCTCCTTAAAAAGATAAATGAATTTTTTAATACTTTCATGACATTTTTTAACTGCCATTGGGAAGAAAACCAAACAAATCATCCAATGCAGGGGTCAATTAACTTATGTGATAGACTTTTCTTCTTAACGGTTTCCACAAGATTGAAAGATACATGATTACGTGTGGTTGGGAAGCAGGAGCTGGTGTGTCCAGAAGAAATGGAACAGATTTACATTAGAATTCTGAAACCAAATTGTTCTACTCCCAGAGCATATTAATGAACTTATTCAAAATTCCACTTTGCAACACTGAATCTTTGTGGGTTATAAATACAATCTCTCTCTTTTACACATGAGAAATATGAAGGAGTAGCAATCTCAGTGTACATCAGAAGTAAAGCTGGAAAAATAATTAACCTCTATAAATTTTGCCTCTGATCTTAAGTCATTTTTGGCTGTTATTTCCAATATTAAAGTGTAAGAGTTTTTTAATTATCTTAAAATAATTGTTAGCTTAAATTTACCTTTTTGAAAGAAAATATTACAGTAATAATCTGACATAAATCCTGGTCCTGTGACTTAAAAAAATCACTGTTCTCATATCCAAAAACTAAACTATCATTCCTACTTGCATAATTTTCATGTGCTTCTTCCCTTTCAAAGCAAGTTAGAAAATCAGGTAGAATTAGAAGCAATTTGAAGAAGGAGCTATCACCCTTATTTTACTGATGAAGGATAAATACAAATTCAGAGGTAACAAGAATATAGAAATAGTTTTAACAACACATTAGGGAAGATTATTTTTTACTAACAAAGACACTTAAATGACAATTATTTTGATATATTTCAAAGTTAGAAATTGGGAGTCTCAAGCAAAATATTCAAAATGGATCCTCTGTTGGTCTTTTTTACCTCAATAGCAAATGAACAGCTTCCAAGCATCTGGCAATACAGAGGCCATTTCAGAAGCTGCCCCCCAAACCCCAAAACCCTAACCCCCACTTACTTTCCATTGTTGTCATCATTTACCCAGGACCAGAAGGTATGGGTGATTCTCCTTCTTGAAATGGGTCTTCAATGAGTAGAAAATTCTGAAAGCTTAGTAGCTATCAAATGCAGCATCGTTTGGAATTTGCAATGTATTTTGGAAAAGCATATACCTTTCATTCGAAAGTTATTTCAAAGTGATTTTTTGTTTTTTAGTAAATTAGTTTCAATAGTATCAAGCATATTCTGAAGTATATTGAGGACCTAATCATTATCTCATTTAATCTCAACACTAATCCTACTCGGTAGACATCATTCTTACTGTTTCACTATAAAATAACAGAGGCTTATAGGTCCAATAACATTTTGGGGCTGGGAGACAGTCCTAAATCATGAGTATGGCAGAAGGATCCACAGACGCTTGCCTTCTCTAGTACCGTCTTCCCCACTATGCTGCTTGCATCCTACTCTCTGGTCACAGCCAATTTCCGTATTTGTAATCCCTCAGTGCTCTGCCTTGCCACCTGCCGTTGCCCCATGTTGCTTTCCCATGGCCTACCCTTGTCTGGAACGCTCTTCTTACACTCTGGCTTCCTTCTTTTCCTCCTTCAGAATTCAGCTCCATGTCCGCCTCTCCAGAAAGCTCTCTATAGCTGTTTACAAAACAGGTTCGTTTCGCCTGATGCACAAGCTAAAACACTGCTACGCTGAGGTCTGCAGCAAAGATAGGGTTCATTCTCAAGGCAACCAAGATGGGAGAACAAATCTCAAATCCACCCCCTTAAAGGGAAAGGGCTTGAGTGTTTAGAGGATAAGAGAGTAGGAAGCAGGGTGGTCTGAGGTGTAAGGAACATGAGGAGGATAGGGAAAGGTGATTGGGAAAAGATGCAATAATCATTGTTCTGGGCAGACCTAACTAGCCTACAAGCCTCTGTATGTTCTGAGGGTAGAGCGGGCAACCCTCTGATGTCAAAAGGTCACAGATCTGACACTTGCGTCTGCCCAGTTGAAGAATCCATGGTCCTGTCCAGTCTTAACTAGCTCAACTTGAATGAGATGCAGCTGACTCCAAGTTCCTGAACAATAACTCAGGTGAACATCTTGTCGCTTAGGTTATGCACCACTTAGAGGACATGCAAAGTTTTAGAACAACCTTGATTAGTGAAGTCAAGTGAAGTGGATTTAACCTACGATTTCATAACTACCCAGTTACAACCTCTTCCACCTCCAGCTAGGTTGAATGCACTTCCTTTCTGTTTCTGCTGCTTTCACATTCTACATGGCACTGTGTTTGGCTGTTTTCTTCTCTATCTCCCTCATTAGACTGTAGACTTATTTGCCTTTAGAGCAGTAAATACACCGATAAGGAGGGCAAAGAAGAGGAGGACAAAGAAGAAAAACTACTTGGAGAGCAGTTTCTTGGATGTGGTATAAGGTCAACATAAGTTCAGTCCTCCAGTCTTTGTCCTCCAATCTTGGTTTCTATGTCTGTGGTCTTCTACATTAGTAACTAATGCTTACCATTGATCCCTGAGCTTAATGGATACCTGAAGTGCCTTCTGAATTGTGGAAAGAAGATTGAATTTATATTCAATATAATTATTATTAACTATTTTTTAAGGTCAGATCTTTTATTTAAATTATGTTTTCATTATGATGTAATTTTTATGATCTATTCTTTAAAAAGAAGAACCATTTTAAACTGGTTCTTACTATCCCAACATCACAACTGTAAGCACGTTGGCATATTTCTTCCTCTATCTACGTAGTTGTCATCATACTTCATCTGTAATTTTGAATTTTCCTTGTTTTTCCCTTGGGTGATAGTAATAAGGGTGATAAGCTAATACTGAGTTCTCACTATGACCTCATTTAAGTTTCATAGAAGCTCTATATCAGGGGTTGGCAAACTACAGTCAAAGGGCCCAGTCCAACCTGCTACCTGACTTTGTATAAAAGTTTTTACATAGTTGGAAAAAAATCCATAGGAAAATATGTTTTGCCATGTGAAAATTATAAGAAACTCAAGTTTTAGTATCCATAGATAAGGCTTTATTGGAACACATCCATGTTTATTCATGTATGTATTGTCTCTGGCTGCTGTCACACTATAATGGCAGAGTAGTTGCAATAGAAATACAGGTCCTGGAGTTCCCACTGTGGCTCAGGGTGTTAAGACCCCAACTACTATTCATAAGAATGTGGGTTTGATCCCTGGCCTTACTCAGTGGGCTAAGGGTCTGGCGTTGCCTCGAGCTACAGCATAGGTCGTTTGGATCCAGAGTTGCTGTGACTTTGGCATAGGCCAGCAGCTCTGATTTGACTCCTAGCCTGGGAACTTCCATATGCTACAGGTGTGGCCCTAAAAAGAAAAAAAAAAAAGAGAGAGAGAAAGAAATGCAGGTCCTGCAAAGTCAAAAATATCTGCAATGTGGCATTTTGCAAAAATGTTTTCTGATCCTTATTCTATAAGAGAGATGGTATTATCATCTTCATCTTACAAATGAAGAAACAGATGCTTAGAGAGGCTGAGGCTCCAAGTTTACAGAATTAGCGAGTGGTGGAATGGGCTTTTGTTTACAGTCAAGAATTTTCATTCTCTGAGAACTGGCTATGTATAACTTGCCCTGTTGAAACTCTTGTATTCATTCGCCAGAACCTTCTGCTTCCCATCCATGGGTAAGAGCAGGTGTTTACAATGACATCTTTCTTGTTGGAAGCAGGCTTTGGCAGCCTTCAAAGAGTGTTTGAACAGATGTGCTGCTCTCATATCCTTAACATGGAAATAGAAGCCTGAGGTTAAGTTACTTTCCCAGAATAATGTGACATGATATCCAGGCTTCTTATCTCTGCGGCCAGTAGTTCAACTGGTAGGTCAGGCCTAAAACTGAAGACTGAAGAGTCTCTCTTTTGTCTCAAACTAAAATTACAATGATGCCAAGAACAGTAATTTTGATGGATCCTACCACCTTCTGTCTGAAGCCACTGGTGGCATCTAACACTCTAGTTAGGCCACACTGTATTTTTTTCACTCTTTCATTTATTCAAGGTTTATTAAGCATCCACTCTGTGCCAATTATCGTGATACATGTTAGGCGTATAAAGGCGATGAACTATAGGGTTGTTCTCTGCAGAAGCTCCTTTTTCAAGTAAGTTGAAATCTACCTGGCAATCTTTTTTCTGAAAAAATGGAAAAATTGCATTCATTGCATCATTCGAAATAAATGTTTATGGACCAATAAGTACATTCCAGGCACCATGCTAGGTGGTGAAACACACAGAAATAATCTGGGGGGAAAGGCAATGAACAAGTCATCTTAAATGTAGTGAATTTATTCTATGCCTCCAACCTATACTACTTGAGTTGCTTATGTGCAGTTAAAAATGATGTTGCCTGGTCTGTTTCCTGAGTTTTGTAAGTTCTATTGCCATCTAAACCAAAGGAAAGCTCCCAACAAGATCTTCATGAGACATGGCTTCCCCCCAAAAGAGAGAGAAGCTAGAAATCTGCAATGGCCATGTTCCTAAATTAAACCACAATAATAGCTAGTATTACGTTGTGCTTGATCAATACATCATATATGATATCCATATGAATCTCAGAAAGGCCCTGTGGATTAAATAGAGAAGATGCTTTTATTATTCCTGTTTATCTCACTTGTTATCTTATTTCTCTGAGGAACAGAGTTGAGTTAAATATATTCCTCATCTTGTAGCACACTGGCATTGCCTGTATGGGTAGGAACCCTCGTGTTTGCCTGATTTTCCCTCTTCTTTCCCATCCTCCCACCCACTCTCATCTCCCAGTAGGCAGCTACTATGATGCACAAAATACTACTTATACTATAAGAGTGTTTAAATACTTTACTATACATTTTTAAATTTTTCTATGTATTGTGATGCTTTGACATTTTTTTTTTTCCAAATGGTGATGTCTTGGACTGATGGCTTATTTTATTTTTGAATTTAATTTTATTGGAGTCTGGCTGACTTACAATGTTGTATTGGTTTCAGGTGTGCAGCAAAGTGAATCAGTTATACATATAAATATATTACCTTAAAAAACATTTCTGGGAGTCCCCATTGTGGCTCAGCAGGCTAAGGACCTAACATTGTCTCTGTGAGGATGCGGGTTCCATCCCTGGCCTTGCTCAGTGGCTTAAGGATCTGGGGTTGCTGAGGCTCACAGCCTTGGCCTCAACAAAGGCCTGAGCTACAGCTCCAATTTGCCCCCTGGCCCAGGAACTTCCATAGGCCACAGGTGAAAGGAAAAAAAAAAAACTTTCTGGCTGGGGAAAGACTGCCCCTCCCGGGTCTAATCAATTATTAAAGATAGTAAGGCCCCACCAGGAAACGTGCTTTTGATATGCAAACTAACCAACTGAGAACCAGCTCTTCTCTCTGATCCCCTCCATGTAGTCCAGGAGGCAATAACTCTCATCATCCTGGTGCCAAGTACCAGACAACTAGGGGCCTCTCATTGCTTAGAGCTCATTGAAATTATCCATACTGGTCAGACCTGCACTATTTTCCCTGAGCTCTGCCTTTCCCTGGGAAACCCCACTAAAGGCTCTAGCCCTTGGTCTCCCTTGCTCTTGTCTTCTGCCTCTTGACCACTCCAGCGTTTTTCCACATGGCCCTGTGTGGCGTGTTGCATCCCTTGTCTCCAGGACCTGTGAGTATAGTTAACTATTTTTTCCTAAACCCCTCATCAAATTCCTTTTGTGCCTCACCTGACCAATTCTCATAAAAGATTATAAAACAAGTACTTAACAGAGATATGCATTTTTATTTACATAAATGGTATTGTGCTTTAAATCTCCTGTTTTCTCTATCTCATTCAACGCTTTTATTTTTTATATTTACTTATGTAACTATGGAGATCTAGCTCTTTGCTTCTTACTGTTGCACTGTAGTCCTTAATATACTTCCATCACATATGTTTTTACCCATTCCCCTCTGGATGAACTATGCAATAATAATAATAATCAATCCTTGTCTGTGCTTAGATGCGCCAAGAACTAGGGAGAGAAAGATAGCTTTTTAATCCCTACCAAGGTATGCAACACAACATGGAACATCTTTGTTTATAACCCTTTGTTGGCATCTTTGTGAAAACTGCCCTGGTTCAGAGACCTGCTCTGCTCTTTCTTCCAGGTAAAGACATTCACGTTAAGAGAGATTTGAATTAATGGAGAAATAATGCATAGATGAAGCGCTTAACACAAAAACATATCCATATTTCTCAAATTAACCTACAAATTCCATATGACAATCAAAACCCATTTGTGCTTTTTGAGAAACTCAACAAACTATTTCTAAATCTTATATATAAGGAAAGAATTCTGAGTAAGTTAACTTTGAAGAGTGAGTATTGAGGAGGAAGTTACCCTCTCAGATATTAAGATATACCACACAGCTATGGTAAGTAAATATGATCATAAATGCAGGAATAGACAAAGAGAGCAGTGAAACACATAGACACGTTAGAAGTAGACCTATAGTATATAGAACATAATATATGAACAAGGAGAAAGGATGGGTTTTTTTTTGATAGATTGTATTGGGAGAAAAGCTGGCTTACTATATGAAGGTGAATGAAGCTGGATTCTTACACCATTTTCATGGTAGACTCCAGATGGAAGACTGAAATGTAGAAAGCTATAAAGTTAATAGAAGAAAGTATAGAATATTTTTGTGTTCTGTGGGAGGGAAATATTTCATCCCAAAATGAAAAACTAAAACCATAAAAAAACCCTGATAAATGCAACTACAATAAAACTTAGCATTTCTGTTCAACAAAGAATACAATAGACAGTTTATAGGCTAGTAGAAGATATATAGTTTTTAGCTCATGCACATTAACAATCTAAAAAAACACAGGAAAACAAGTTTTAAATAGCCAAAAGAGATAAATAGCAGTTTACAGAAGCAAAGCCCAAATGGTGAAGCAGAATGTGAAGAAATGCTTAAATTCACTTGGAATGAGAAAAATGCAAATTAAAACAAGATACCATATTGCACCCATCTGAATGGCAAAATATAAGAAGAGAAAATAAAACTAAATGTTGGCAAAGCTAGTGGGAATAAAAGTTGATATAGGCACTCAGTGAAGAAATCTAACAGTATTTAGAAAAATTAAGTATATACATGCCTTATTATCCCCCTATATTGAGGAAACTGAGGCTTGGAAACTTGCCAGCATATTACAACTCCCAGATGACATAGCAAGTAGTCTGTGCTTCTCTGACCCTAGTCCTTGCACTTGTTATGGGCTAAATTCTGTATCCCACAACCCCTGCCAAATTCATATGCTGAAGTCCTAATCCCCAGGATCGCAGAATGTAATACAGGGTCTTTAATAGAGGTGGTTAAGTTTAAATGAGTTCATCAGGGTGGCCCCTAATCCAGTATGACTGGGGTCCTTATAAGAAAAGGAAACTTGGACACAACCAGGGAAGAGACGGCCATCTACAAGCCAAGGAAAGAGGCCCGGAAAAGACCCTTTCCTCATGGCTCTCAGAGGGAACCAATCCCTCCAGAACTGAGGCAGTCCATTTCTGTCGTTTAAGCCACTTGATCCATGGTTCTTTGCTATGACAGCCCTGGCTAGCCAATGCAGTTCAGCTGACCCTTGAACAACAGGAGTTTGAATTGCATGGGTCCACTCATACATGGTTTTTTTTCAGTAGTGAACGCTTCAGTACTACACAGTCCGTGGCTGTGGAATCAAGGATAGGATAAAGAAGAAATCCAACCCTGATACTGAGGGCCAACTATAACTTATACTGGATTTTCCCCTGCAAAAGAGGGTTGGCACCCCTAACCCCCACGTTGTTCAAGGGTCAACTGTATAGCTAAAGGAGTGAATGGAAAAGCATCAACTTTGAGAGTGGAACAGGGTGGCTCAGAGGCCTGCTCTTCACAGACTGGCTGCGGTCAAGTTCCAGCTTGAGCATTACCAAGTTGCTGATCTTGCATAAGTTAGTAAGCCTTATATGCCTCAGTTTCTTCCTCTTTGAAATAAGATTAAAATAGTGATTGTCACTTCCGTGTGTGGTGAGAGTTTATTACAGGCATACATGGAAGCACCTGGAATGGTTCTCAGCACATGTGAGTCCAGAGCAAGGACTGATTGTTATTATTACAGAGAGCTCTGACATCAAACCAGACCTTAGTTTGAATCCCTGATCTTCTGTTAATTAGCAGCTATGTAATATTCTTTGAATCTTAACATATTATCTGTAAAATAAGGATAATAATGACTTCATCACAATGCCATGTCTTTTGTTCACGGAACACAATTTTGTTGCCTGGGTTACAGGCATTGTGCCAGGTGCTAAAGACACAGTGGTTTTAACTCCTGGTATTGCTCCTGTCAAGGTCATAATGACCTTCACATTGCTGATGCAGCAGTCAATCCACAGTTCTCTTATTTGGCCTCTCCACATCTGACACCCTCCACCACTCCTTTCTTCTGGAAAGACTTTCTTCACTTGGCTTCAGGACACACAATCTCCTGTTTTCCTTCTTTATATCTGGCCAGTTCTTCTTTCCCAGTTTTCTTCACTAGTCTCTCTTCTTCTCCCCAGTTTCCTAATGTGGGAGTGCTTTGGGGAGCCACTCTTTGTCCCCTTCTTCTCTTGTATTATGCTTGTCTCCTCGGGGATCTTGTCCAGTCTAGTGACTTAGACATGATGTTATGCCCCCAAATTTATATCTGCAGCCCAACCATCTCTCCCAAAGCCCAGACTCAAAGGTCTAATGGCTTATTTTCCTCTCATTTGAGTAGACATCACAAACTCAGCATGCTCACAATTTAGCTCTATTTAACCACCTTCCTTCCCACTCATCAGGAGGTTCTGTCAAAACAATTTATAAAATATACTCAGTATCCAGCTACTTAGCCCTATCCCCCACTGGTACCATCTCCATCGGGGTCACTGTATTAGTCAGCTTGAGCTGCCATAACAGAATACCACAGATTGCGTGGCTTTAACAGTGGGAATTTATTTTCTCACAGTCCTGGAGGCTGGAATTCTGGAATCGGGGTGCCAGCTTAGTTAGGTTCTGTTGAGGGCCCGCTTCCTGATTTGCAGACGGGCCACCTTTTCACTGTCTTCAAATGACGGAGTCTCTTCCTTTTTTTTTGAAGACCTCAGTTCCACTAGCTCAGGGCTTCACTCTTACAACTTCACTTAACCTTAATCATCTCTTTAAAGGCCCTACCTCTAATACACACACTGGGGCAGGTGGAGCAGGGAGGGTGTTAAGGCTTCAACACATGGATTTTGGAGAGACACAGTTTTCTTTATAGCAGTTACTATCATCTCTCACATGGATTACTATAAAAGCTTTCTAATTGGGCTTCTTATTTTTACACATGCTGGCCGATAGTCTATTCTCAGTGCGGCATTTGGAGTTCTCATTGTAAAATATAAAGTAGATCTTGCCATTCCTCTGCTCAAAACTCTACAAAGGCTCTGCTCTATCAGAATAAAACCCAGGGTTTTTAAATGGCCCGCGAAGCCCTACACGGGGCTCACTATCTGACACCCTGGTAAATTTGTCTTCTTCCACCCTCAGCTTGCTCCCTCTGGGCTCCCTGCTCTTCTTCAAAAATACCAGGCAGCCTCCTGCCTCAAAACTTGTTCACATGCTTTTCTCTCCCCCCAACACACTCTTCATCCACATGGCTCATCTCCTCACCTCCTCCAACTCTTTGCTCAGGGCAATCTATCCTGATCATTCTATTTAAAATTGTAAACAGCCCCCCTCCCCCTTCTACTTCCAAGCTCCCTTGACTAAGCCCTTCTTTTCCTTGTAGCACTTATCGCCTTCTAACACAATATGTAATTTACTTGTTTAGTATTTTGTTGTCTCCTTTCTGTCTCTTCTCACTATGTTCCTTGAAGGCTGAGATCTTAGTTTGGGGTTTTCTGTTTGTTTCTTTATTTGCTTTTTTTCATTTTTGTATCTCAAGGACTTGGCACATAGCAATCACTCAATAAATATCTCTGATGGAACAATAAATAATTATTGTATTATACTAATTCCTGGACAAGTTCTTTTGCTCACAAATAGGTTAGGTTCACAAGTCCATGTGTGTGTTAAGTCCAGGGTGACTAAGGGCTTTCCTCTTGCAGACATGACTCATTTACAGCAAATAGAAAAATGTTCAAGTTTTGAAAACAAAGTATACTTTAAACTTCTTATCTTTTTTTATTTTTATGGTTGCACCTGCAGCCTATGGAAGTTCCCGGGCTAGGGGTCAACTCGAGCTACAGCTGCTGTCTATACTACAGCCACTGCAACACTGGATCCAAGCCACATCTGTGATCTACACGGCAGCTTGCAGCAATGCCAGAATACCTGTTGGCATAGACCATAGTCTTTGAACGTATCTATAGCATTGTATAGGTAACCATGGTACCCACACTCTCAGCCTCACCTCTCTGAAAATTGCCAAGGATAGTGCAACTTTGAACTGTGCATTCAACCAGGAGCTGCAACAGAAGTTTCATCAGCCGCCCTTGACCTTAACCTCACCTTCTCTTAGATAAAGAGATCTGTCAGTGAGCTTCAGACACTAAATCTGACTTTCTATCCACTCACTCAAAATCGTTCTACTTTGTCAGTTGCCTTTCCTGGATTATTCCAGTCACTTCAGAGCTAGACTTTTCACAGGTGGCATGATTCATTCTTTGTCCCTCAGCATCATTCCTGTTAAAAAATGTAGCCCAAAAGAACACATATCATGACTTTTTCCTCTCTCAGTTTTTGAAAATACATCTTGACTTTTGTTTCCATTATAACCTTGCTTTTACCAGTAAGGGACTGAGAATGTGAATAAAATATCTGCAAACTACATAAAAATCCAGCAACCTTGCTATAAACTAAATTGCCACAAAATTAAATTACCTGAACAGTCTGTACCTTCCACTGATAGGGAAAGAGTTATTAGGCTTTTGCTCTTAAGCATAACATTCATAAAAATATCCACAGAAGATTTGAGGTAGAAAGTTCCCAAATGAGTTTTGATGTATATTTGATTTTGTTTTCCACATCTTGTTTCTCTAGCACAGGGACTCTAATTTTTCTTTTTATTCCCATCTTACCTGTCACATTGTGGGCAATAAATATCTACTGAAAGAATGGAGAAAAAACAAATGTATAAACATATCTTGAAATCTTCTTTTTTCTCTGCATGCTCTGAAATATCTCCACTAGGAGGCAGCACATGACTTTAGTAACAAATTTTAAAAAAGGAAAAAAAAAAAGAGGGCATGCTTAATGATACCACTCAATAGATGGTAGCTCCAGGCATTTCACAGTTACAAATCAAAGAAAGAGATAAGAGTCTGACCTTTTAATCTACTAAGTTAATGGCTGCATGGCTGGTTATCCATTCAAATATTATCTCTTACTGCAGCTTCAAAACATATAAGTAATAATGGCAGTGAAAATGTCTAGAATAAATTCTTAATAATAGATTGTATTATGGCTGGTGAGATTCAATTGAAATTATTATTTCTATCTCCAACCATTGTAACAATAAGACATTCCTTATATTTATTCTGCATAATTCAAGAAATGGTCAGCACACACATTTGCAAGATGTTTTCAGGAAAACTGAAATTCATGAGAAAATAGACATATTCCAACTCAGTTAATATTTTTGGCTCTTTTTCGGCATAATCAGAACACAGGATGTTGGATTAGTGTGGGACATTAACAATGTCAATCGGGTACAATATAGGAGGGTTATTTTTGTTATTGTGAACTAATTTCATGCAGTTATTTCCACGTGCAGGCTAATTCTATCTGTCTTGAACGATAGCACATGTGATTCCAGGCAGTAACTGGAATTTACATTGGTTACAAATTGTTACTCTGCTCTCTAGAATAATATTTGATTTGTTCAGTGTTTCCACCAGCAGTTTACACTGGGCTTTCAGTTTTCCTGCTTTTACTTTTAATCTCCCTTCCTTCCTAAAACTTTACAACTCTCTTGGACATATTTTGCCAATTGAAATCCTTTTCCTTCGTAAATGCCAACATGCTGATGAAACACATAGACAGCAAGAACATTTCTCACATTTAAAAAAATCAGCTACAGCATTCCATTCGCAATGAGATCATATATCTGGAAGGACTGTTATTATAAACTAAAGAAGGCTGGTCACAGAGAACTGAAACTCATCCACTTGTGATGTTGTGAAATACACTCAGTAAATTTATTGTGCTATGTCTACAGCACTGATAATTAAAATTATAAATTTGCCCTTTGAAGCATCAACATTTATCTTTACAAATTTCAAAGGGCTTACATAAAGCTGTTTACCAATAGAAAATATGTACAAGCTTTTCTTAGCCAGTATTCTGAACTCACATTGATAATTGCAAGCAAGCACTTTTAATATTTTATGTCTTCATTTTTGTCTTTTTTCAAGGAATAAATACCTTGTGTTTTTTTTCTCTTTAGCTTATTCTTCTCTTTTCTCTCTCCTTTTTTCCAAGCCATCTCAGTCTAATATAGGAGCTATCAAGTATCAGTTTCGAAAAATACCATAAATAGAGTTTCTTAAAAAGTAAAAATTTCCTGTAACTTACCATGAAGTTATAGTCCTGGTGATACATGGTCAGTCTTCCAATGTACAGAAATCAATAGACTAACCAAAGACTTTTCTCTGCATGATAAGAGAAGCCAGGTTTCTAACAAAATATCTGAAATTTCTCTCCCCAAAATTCCATCTCTTCCACGAAATTCACTTCACGTTTTATGCTCTGTGACTTGTAGCATCCTGCTTCCAAACACTAAATCAGCTAAAATTTATATCAGTTATATCTAATGCTTCTTAGAATAATATATTTTAAAAGAAAACAAAAACAGTGGCACACACAAAATAGAAATATATTTTTTCTTACATGAAAGAAGTCTGGAAAAGCCACCTCAGGGGCCTGGTCTTCTAGCTTTCTGATCTGTAATCCATAAGGTCATCTCAGGACTCAAAATAGCTGCTGAGGTCTTGCCATCACACGCACATTCCAGTCATAAACAAGTCCCTGTTGGCTGAATTAATTCTCTCAGAATTTTCACCTCTGGAGTTCCATTGGTAGCTCAGCAGTTTAAGGATCGGGGTTGTCACTGCAGCGGCTTGGGTCACTGCTGTGACACAGGTTCTATCCCTGGCCCAGGAACTTCTATGTGCCATGGACTTAGCCAAAAGAATTTTCACCCCTAACTTCCACTTACATCTCATTGGCTCAAAAGCCACATGACCCCAGTAGCACCAAAGAGTTCAAGAATTTGTCTTTACTTTGGAGAGAAATATTCCCACGAACTTCGGGTTCTGCTAACAATGAAGAAGAGAACAACATTGGAAAGCAAATGACAGTCCCTGCCACAATGGTCATGACAGTCGTCTTTATAATGGTGGATTACTAAAGACAATCTGAATGGCCTGAAGAATAAATGGTTAAATAAAAATGCAGTATGTTCATATATTAAATACTGTCTTGATATTTAAAATATGGATGTAGATTACTCTTTTTGACAAAGAACATTATGTACTATACATTTCCGAGTTAAAAAAAAATCGTCTATCACATGATCCTGTATGTAAGATCATATCTGAAGATTTTTTTTTAAATATTAAAAGTGGTTAGATAGGCATTCCCCTTGTGGCTCAGCAGGTTATGAACCTGACTAGTATCCACAAAGATGTAGGTTCAATCCCTGGCCTCACTCAGTGGGTTAAGGATCCAGCGTTACCATGAGCTGTGGTAAAGCTCACAGATGTAGCTTGGATCTGGCCTTGCTGTGTCTGTGCCATAGGCCAGCATCTGCAGCTCCGATTCAACTCCTAGCCTGAGAACCTCCATATGCCAAAAGCTCAGCCCTAAAAAAAAAAAAAAATTCACTGAGGTTGGTAAATTTTTGTGCAATTTTACTTTGTTCTTTATACTTCCCGGTGTGTTTTGAACCTTTTACAATGAATGTACACTGTTTACAGAATGCTATAGAAGTAAAAAGGCACTGAATGAAATCATCTTCAGTATTTCAAAAAATGTCACTCTGGAAAACTTTCTATTTGTACATCAATCTTCAGCCAGGGGGTTTTAAGTTGCCCTTATGACACTTATTAACTTTATACTGATAATATTATATACTGCACTGAAAACTGTTTTTTTAATAACATGGCTATTGCAATAATAAGGACTATTTATAAAAATCCTTATTTGCTTTTTTGTCTTAGGCGTCTAACTCCTATTAATTTGAATTTTGTACCCACTCTCCTTCCCCTTTCTTCTGAGTTTTTAATATGGCATTTAGTAGAAAAAATAGAGTTCCCATTGTGGCTCAGCAGGTTAGGAACCCGTGTTCTCCGTGAGGATGCAGGTTCAATCCCCGACCTCGCTCAGTGGGCCTCAGATCCAGTATCGCCACAAGCTATGGCATAGGCCACAGATGTGGCTTGGATCCATTGTGGCCATGACTGTGGTGTAGGCTTGCAGGTGCAGCTCTGATTCGACCCCTAGCCTGGGAAATTCCATATGCCACCCCCCCCAAAAAAGGAAGAAGTCTTTATTAATACCATCTTATGTTTGTGTGAGTAAATTTTAATTGCAGCAATTAATTATTTCGGGCAGTCATTGCCCCTATTTCCATTCTGTCAGATACAATCATGTGTGAAACTTTGTCACTAGGAGGTAAATTGAACATTTGAAATCTAAGTCTGCCTTTCCTTTGTCTGGTTCCCTTTATCACTGAAATGAGTGGAATAATCATTCTTTTATTTACTTAAAAGGGTATTGTAAAGGTAAAATGAGATAATTGGTGGAAAATGTTTTGCAGAATGAAAAGTAGCATGTACAATTTGGGTCAGGCTGGCTTATCTTAGAATCAAGGGGCTTACTGCAATATTGGATTTTCTAAGCAAATGCTATCATCTTTGGTGCTGCCCACAACACCTGCAGCCAATGAGGCTAAACAGAATAGTTGCTACTTCAAAGCGCAGCAGAAAATTGAGGGAAGCAGGTGTTATAAGAATGAAGACTAACTCTAATCCAGAAATCCATCATGGAAAAGCAGCCATAATGCCTTGCATCACTTTCTAGGGTTGGGTGGGTAATCCTTAATTTATTGTGTAAATTGTATTGTATTAAAGGATCTTTTAAAATATAATATCCCTGATGCTCTTAAAATAGCAATTTTCAAGAAGCTCACTAATTCCCAACAGCTCAGAACTAAGTATTTAAAATTCCTTGCAGAGAGAAAAAAATCCCAAAAGATTAAGAACAAGGATCTCATTCTCATCTAATTAAAGCAAAAACATGGCCTGCTTATAAAAGTAGTCACTCTGAAAACACACATGCATGTGCACATCCGCGTGCGCACACACACGCGCGCATACACACACACACACTATTATATTATCTTCTTTGAAATGACATCTGTCTTAACCTCCGTTTTCACAGGCGGAGAGAACTGGGGTAAAGATCTGAGACTGACACTAGTGAAAGTTGAATTTCCTCTGATTAAGTTGAATAAATAGTGCTGGAGGGGTTTTAGGGGTTACTCTTCGCTTGGATCTCTTGTTCAGCACCTGGATAAGCTTCTATTGCCTTGGTAACCAAGCCAAAACCCTTTTTTTAATGCTGAAAAGGGTGGTTGGTGCTTACTGATTATGAGCATGTGGGTGAATTGCGGTTTCTCTCATGATGCTCATGAGTTTCTCATTTTTCTTTTTTCTATGAAGCGGATTTTTGTGAACTCCTTATTAATACCCCCTGTAGATAGAGAGCCTGTTTCCCAACATTTTAAGCTTCCTCATTTAATACCCGGTCCCTTTTGTGAATTTTGTCCACTTGGAGGAGAGCCTGTGCATCTGTGGTAAACAGACAATTGACAATAGCTTTGGAAACAAATACAGCGGTTCCTCTGTATCCATGGGACATTTGTTCCCAGAGCCACCTTGGGTACCAAAATCCGTGGATGCTCAAGTCCCTTATGTAAAAGGGCAAAATAGAGTTGGCCCTCAGTATCTGTGGGCTCTGCATCCACGGCTTCAACCAACTGAAATCCGCAATTTGTCGAATCCGTGGATGCAGAGGGCTGCTTATACACACTCTGTCACCCCACAGACAGAACAACCCATGAACACTTCAGTGATAATCAAATTCCCCAGGCACTGTGCTGGGCTTCTTTACTGAGACCAACTCCAAGTCACTTCTCTACTCCCAAGATATTTCCACCTCTAAAATGTTTTAGGCTTTAATTACATCACTGGATTAAAGACTTTAATTGTCTTTAATTTAGACTTAAATTACATATAATTTTGTATAAATAAAAATTACATATAATTTTTGTATAAATAAAAATTACATGTTTACATAGGACTTGCCTGAAATTTTCTTTGAGAAGACTTAAAACTTTTGTAACGTTATTGCTGAAAGCAGCATTGTGTTTTTTGTTATAATTTTGTCATTATAATTGTTATAATATTATTGAAATTTGTTTTCTCCTTGCTTTTAGCTCTGTGAGTACAGTGTCTTATATGGATGAACCTAGCCAGCATGAAGATGCCTCTCACCTCATAGTTCAGATGGGAAACACCTATCAGCTGGGTAGGTTATTTTATCACTCCTTCCTTTTTAAAATTTCTAATCTCATCAATGATATTTACTTAAAATAATATCGGATAACCTGGCATTATCTTCAATGCTAGCACAATATAAAGGATCTTAATTAATTGGGTGATTTGATACTGCCTTAATTTCTTCTTCTGCAAAATGAGACTGGTATCTATTACCTATTTTTCTTTATCAACATTTCCTAAAAACCAAGCAATTCACTGGTTGGCACTGAGGTGTAGTGTATATTACTGAATCATTGTGTATTTCCAGGTTATCGTGTGGAATATATATATACGTGTGTGTGTGTGTGTGTGTGTGTGTGTGTGTGTGTATACATACTTGAGTTAAATAAAAGAGATATACATTAAAGATTTTTCAGACAAAACCAGTCAGGTTTGCTGCTAAGTGGAGAAAAAAAGCCTTCAAGGCAAAGGCAAACGGTTCCTGGTCCCCTGTTAACTAAGATATTTATCCTTTCCCACAGAGGTTTTGGGTCTCTGAAAACAAAAATATTTGCACCTGCTCCTATATTCCAGGTGGAGTCCACAGTGACTATCATTCCCCATTCACGTTTTCTCATAGAACTACTTGTTTTCTCCAAATGTGTACTGCCCACTATTATCTGGATCCATATATAATTACTGCTGAAAAGAAATTCCACAGAGACTTACCAATGACCAAAGGAGGACGCCATGGGACAGAGTGGTTTCATCTGTGACCAGTTAACCTCAAGAAAATTATATATCATCAGCAGATCCCATCAGGCCTTCTAGCCAGTTTTCAACAGTAATCCCCAAGGCAACATGGATTATAAGGTTCCTCAATTAGTCTGTCTACTGGTATTTTCACAGTGCTTTGGTAGACACCTAATATTCCTGCCATACGATATACGTTTATACTCCTTCTGGTAACCTTACCAGGTTTCCTTTAGGGGAGCCCTACCACTGCCATCATTACCACTTTTGATCCATAGCATCCTGCTAAAGCTGACACTGGCTTCAGAGATGTAACAGTGACTGACTTGGGGATGGTACACAACCCTTTGATCAGGGCCATCAAAGTATTTGAGATTCAATTCGGAAAATGTTTGGGCTGTTGAAAAAGTAGATCAGACCCTGAAATCTGAAAGAATGTAAGGGCGATGGCAGCTTTTGTCATCTTGTCCCCACAGGAAGCCTGACACCAAGCCCTAAATCCAGCTGTGTACTCTTAGATTTCCACAAGATAAAGTGGTTGAAATATGAAACCCTCTATTTCTTCTTCCTAAGGATATATTTTCATAACACATTTCCAATCATCTAATCATCTAATCAGTTTTAGGAATACTGAGTATTGAACCAAGTTAGAAAAGTAATTTTAGAAATACCTTAGGATAACTTATTTTCCATATTTTCTTTCAAAAAGTCATTATTCTTTTTCTGATTAAAGTATTTTATACTTGACAATCCATCTTTTAAACATTGAAGTAGCTATTTTGTGAACAATCAAAAACTTACTTCTGCTTGTTTCTGGGTTTATTTTGCATATGAAAGGTACTTTGTGGGCCTCCGGTAAAATTTTCTCATATCTACACAATACAATCCTGACCAGAAGAGTGAGGAAAAAATAATAGTCAATCACCAGTATTACTGTGTTTAATTTTTCACATCTACTCAATAATATTTTCATCATCTAAGCACATTTTAAATGTTTAATACATTTGTCCTCTCCCTTTCTCTTTTCCTTTTTCTTTCTTTCTTTTTTTTTTTTTTTTTTTTTTTTTTTTTTTTTTTTTTTTTTTTTTTTTTTTTTTTTTTTTTTTTTTTTTTTTTTTTTTTTTTTTTTGCTTTTTAGAGCTGTGCTCATGGCATATGAACATTCCCAGGCTAGAGATCGAGTTGGAGCTACAGCTGCCAGCCACAATCACAGCAACACGGGATCCGAACAACATCTGAGACCTATACCATAGCTCACAGCAACACAGGATCACCAACCCACTGAGCAAGGCCAGGGCTGGAACTTGCATCCTCATGGATACAGGTGGGATTCATTTCTGCTGTGCCACATGAGGAACTCCTGTCCTCCTTTTAACTGACTGATTATAGCCACCAAAAATGAAATGAAACATGAGTATAATTTAGGAAAGAAAAAAAGGGAATGGAAGAATGGTAATGTTTCTTATGACAAAAGCCATTTACAGCTTCCCATTAATTAAGTACAGAAACATGAGTACAGAGGAAAATACAGGCTGACTCAATGTCTAAGAATCCGAATACTCATTTTACCAATTTTTAAATAAATGATGTTTGAGCAAGGTATTCCACCTCCTTGAATCTCAGTTTCTTCATCTGTAAGTAGGGAGAATAATCCACACATTGTAAGGATGGGAGAATTCAATGAAGTGTTTTATCTAAGTTGCTTCCCCATTCAGTATGTTATTGCCTCTCAAAATGACTGACTCTGGGATATCACCCTAGATCGTGAAGAATAAAAGCCTTCTGTGACATTCACTGTAAGTTCCTGTTAGGTAGAGGATGAGTTCTGCACAGGACTTTTTCTGGGGCCATGATGGTAAAGCTACACGATTCTTTAAGAACACTGCTTGTGAGCCGCACGCCAGACGAAGGCTATTGGTAGCCAGCTTTGCTGCCACATCAAGACAGCCCACCTGACAATGAAGCCAACATAGTGAAAAATAGAATCTAAAGACAGAGAGACAGACATTGTTTGAGCTCAACCTCCATAAGATGATCAGACTTTGTCATCAGATGCTTTGTTAAGCAGAGCCTGCCAGTCTCTTAGCATGGACTTGGCTCCACCCTATAGAGTCCTTCCCACCTGTGGGGGCCTCACCACCTCCCTACTTACACCCTCACCCATCTTGCTGCCTTCTCAGCAGGACCAGTTCCTAGCTCTTCACTCAGAGTGAAGTAGTAAAAATAACAACAACGCTAATAAGAAACATCTCATGAGTGTTTTTAACTATTACAGCAATGCTCTAGCTTTCACTAGCCAAGAGGCACTGCACTTTCCTTCCTAACTTCCTACATCCCGCTCAGATTTTCCCAAGGAACCTCTTTATTAAATTCTCCTAGAATTGTCCTAATTTTAATGTGCCATATGTTTCCTTAGACTCTGATAAGGTCAATAAAAATATGCCCTTAAAAGATACTGATAACTATTAAAATAGAATTGGGTATAATTTTTCATCCAGATCAACTCAACAAGTAAGTACACCAGGTCCTGGGCACATGATCGTGTTGTGCAATGACAGAGATGAGGAGGAGGTTAATATTCCTGCGGGGTACAGCTAAGATTCCTGGGATGCAGGATAAGATTCAGCTGAAGCTCTTGCTCTGAAAGTGGATTAAACATGGTTAAGAATTTAGGCTCTCAAGTGAAAGATAAACCAGGGAGTACATCCAAGCCCTACCACTGTGTGATTCTAGGCAAGTTACCCAATAGATTTAAACCTCTTTTTTCCCCATCTGTGAAGTGGAAATAACAGTAAGATTTACCCCAGAGATTTACTGGGAGATAATACATACGAGGAAATAAATATGAAATACGTATCATGGTGGCTAACATGTAGAACATACTCAATAAAAGCAGCTGTTATTCGTCCTGTGGTTATTATCTACAAAATTTTTAATTCTATTTAAATTCAGAAATCATACCTTAAACAATTTCGTATGCGTTTAGCATTATGTTAGATTCTCAGGAGGGTACAATCTAGCTTACTGTTTGAGGGGAGGAAGGCGGGTATGCTTTAGCCACTGTCAGGTGAATTAGGAGCCAGGACAGCAGTGGACACTCAGCACTTTGGGAGCACAGAGAAGCAAAGGATGGTTTTTACCTGAGGAGAAGAGGAAGGCTACCTAAGGAAGGCTTCTGAACTGGCCTTGAACATGAGTGGATATTTCTCAGATGAGGGAGAGTTCCCACTGTGGCTCAGTGGGTTATGGACCTGACTGGTATCCATGAGGATGTGGGTTCATTCCCTGGCCTCGCTCAGCAGGTTAAGGATCCAGTGTTGCTACAGTTGTGGTGTAGGCCAGCAGCTGCCACTCCAATTCAGCCCCTAGCCTGGGAACTTCCATATGCCACAGGTGTGGCCCTATAAAGCAAAAAATGAATAAATAAAAAGAAGAGCGGATGTACACAAGCATTCTTTAAAGGGCAGGTGAAGCCCACGATGCTGAAGCAGCAATCACGGGGAAAGTGGCAATGGTCAGAGAAGAGGCTTTAGGTTGGGCAAGAGCTGAACCTTAGACTTTGCCAAAGGAGCTGCTGTGGTCAGATGTGGGTGTTACAACTCCAGCTGCAGTGCGGTAGATAGATTGGGGTGAGGGGAAGATGTTAAGAGCTGGGGGCCAGTTAGAAAGATGTTGACACTTTGAAGTAAGTCCGTAGTAGTGGGAACTGGAAAGAAGATACCTTCAATGTCAAGCCTCTGTGGCACGGAACACACCTGTTAGGTAGTCTGATAAATGGCTAAGTCCATTGTCCTCCCCCTCCATCAGGGAGCTTCACTGGAAACTAGATCAGGACCACTTTTTTTCCTTAAATGGAAGCCACCCAGAAGATTAAATGTCTTTCTATGTTTCAGTACTCTTTGGATTTAAATGATGGGGTGGGAAGATATGATTTGAAATTGCTTCTTTGAAAGAAATTTCTTCTCTATTTTCAGGTCCTACCAAACATTTTCCTGTGGTCACTGTCAATCATATTCTGAAAGATGTGTTAACTAACTACCTACAAGAAGAACAATATGAAGCAGAGTTCTGTAAACAGATGACTAAAACGATTTCTGAGGTACATGTATGGTTTCCCAAAGTATTAGCTATGACTAGAATATTTACTAAAAGCTACTTTTTGATGAAGACAATTAATTCCCAGTACCAGTAAAACTGCTGATTTTTATTTTATGGAAATATTTATTAGGCCATATTCCATATTGAGTGTGTGTAAAAAGCCTTTGTCTAAACCAATTATTATGTGAATCATTTGCATGTATTCTGTTCAGAAAATGTATAAAACTGCCCAATCTGTTTAAAATTTTTTATTGTAAGAGAGACAATATTTTAATGATCATTTCCTCTTCAAGGCACCTTCTTTACATGCCATCAAATACAAACACTGTGGCCTTTAAATACACTATTTCTATCAACTAAAGTGCTGGCACTCCATCATCCTTTCTGTACTTCTTTTCTTATAACAAACTCTTTAATAAGCATTTATGATTAGTCATATTACAGAAAACTTCAGATGTGTGCTCTCTTAATTAGACATGAACAAGATGGCATAACTCTAATGCCAACATTCTTTGAAGGGAAGTCATCTCAACATAGATCTTCAAAGAAAGTAATAAAGCCATTCAATTCTGTTCTCAGGATTGTAATTTTTCCCTGTGCTTTAGAAAATGTATATTTTTTGCTGGTGCTATCATTTTGTCCCTAAGTGTCCTATCTGGTGAGGATAGTGCTTGGAGAAAATCATAGCTACCATTTTACAACAATTACTGAAAGTCTCCACATCATAATATTTTCTTAAATTAAATCCACAATATTTACGATGAAAATAAGACTCTTTTAAGTTTCAACATGACTAAGTGAGGACTTTTTATTTTCCTTTAATTTCTAGGTTATTAAAGCCCAGGTCAAGGACTTGATGATTCCACGGTATAAGCTAATTGTGGTGGTTCATATTGGACAACTGAAGAGCCAGAGCTTACTCATTGCAAGCAGATGCCTCTGGGATCCTAAAAATGATAATTTTTCATCATACGTTTTCAGAAATTCTTCTCTCTTTGCCCTTGCAAATGTCTATTCAATTTATCTGGAGTGATTGAAAACCAGAAATCTAATTCTTACTTTTTCAATCAAGAAATAGGCTATATCAGTGTACACAAGTTTCACTGCCCAAGTGTTTGAGAAAGACACAACACTAATATTTCAAACAACTGGACACTTTGGGACTTTTTCATACTCTTGTCAGAATTGGTTAAGGGAAAATGGCACGAGAAAGAATCTTGTTTATCCAGAGAAGGAGCTAAGTCTTGGTTCTGCTGGATTGTTTTTCATAGACATAGATTTTTATTAAATATCACTTTGAGTACTAATTATTTTAATTACTCCTTAGAGAGTTGGAATTCCATGCTTTTTTTGTTTTTTTGTTTTTGTTTTTGTCTTTTTAGGGCCACACTTGCAGCCCAGGCTAGAGGTCGAATCAGAAACTGTAGTCACTGGCCTACGCCACAGCTACAGCAGCGCCAGATCTGAGCCCCGTCTGCAACCTACACCACAGCTCACGGCAACACCAGATCCTTTAACCCACTGAGCGAGGCCAGGGAATGAACCTGTGTCTTCACGGATGCTGGTCAGATTCGTTCCCGCTGAGCCATAATGGGAACTCCCCTTACGCTGTTTTTTAATGAAGAGAAGTTTTTTAAAAATATGGCTATATACCCTAATAAATGATGGTAGACTATTCAGTATGGTACACACAAATGATCAATGTTACTAGATCGCAATGCTGCATATAAAAGAAAACTGGTTTTCATTTTGTACTTAATAAATTGAGCAGCATTCATTAATTGCAATTACCGTTACTTGTACCTGACAGTCGAAACTGCTGAGGTAGAATTAATGATTTCATAACAATTATCCTAGTCCCACAGGACGGCTGGCTAAAACTAGAAGCTCTTGTGGGTTGCCTGCACTTTACAAAATTGTGGGAGAGCCAAATATTAGCTCTTCAATAATGGAGACAACAAAATGAACAAAGGCTTTTTAGGGCACTGAAGTAGTTGTTGTGATATTAAATATACATGATGTTTAATAGTAAGGGTATCTGTAACACATGCAATCATATATTGGAAAAAGACACTGCTTTTAAATATTATGCTGCCTGATGCACCTTTTAATAGCTTTTCCAAGGCTAACAAACTTTTACACAAAATATATAGCTGGCAGCTTAACAAATAAAACACGCGTATGTACTATTTTGTTCCTGCAAATCTAATACTAAAGTGACCCAATGTGGTTTTGAATGGATGGCACTAAAATTTACAGGGCTGAAATGGCTTATTATTCTATGGGTTAATGTAGCTTGTACCATGGGCCATTTATTTTTATGGTGCTTTCCGCCCTTTGTGTGCATGTAAAATGGTGTTGTGGCGTTGTTCTTGGATGGTAAGTGGGCCGCCTAGAGGACATTTGTTAAAGGTCAAAGACAAATTGTACACACATGGAGAAAATTAGCAACTCTATAGTCCTAAGGAAAAAATGATATGTAATTCATATCAAAAAAAATGTAACAAATGGGAAAACAATCAATGCTTTAGTTATGGATTGATGTCTTCTCTTTCCCTCAAAACGACGTGCACTTTTTTAAGTATACTTTTTAAATCCTTTTTCTTCTGTTTGTTCTGGCTTCTAAGGTAGCATTTCAAAATGAATTAGTCAGTTTTCATTATTTTTTCTGTTAACCTTGGTGGGAATAATTTGTGTAATAATTTACCACAAGCAATATTTGTCAGTCTCCACAGCCCATTTTGAATCTGGATTAGGCTCTAAGTACAGAACATAAATGAGTGTCACATACGCATTAGGCATCGGTGGACATCTCCCCTCTTGGAACAATAGCAGGAGAAATCATATAGCAATTGTGTATGAATAAATCAGGATAAAGACAGTGTTTTAGTATGTAGAGAGTCCATTACAAAAATGTCCTTACTTTTTAGAGTTATAAAATCTCAACCATGAGGTAATTTCTTACCATCTGTCCTAGGCTGTGTTAGCATTCAAAACCTTAAAACATGATGGCAGTTCAAAAGCAAAAAAGGAAGCAATTTGCTAACATATTGCCATGTCAGACAGTCGATGATGAATTCTGGCAATAACATAACAGCATAGGATATACAGTAAAAACTCACTAATTGTAACTAACTTCGAAGAATGCTCATTATCAAAAAATGCTTTGTGATGAGAAGTTTTGATAGATGTGTTAGCTAACACCTACTGCAATAAATAAATGTATAAAATTAACATGGTGTAAACCTTAAACTCATATAATGTTATGTCAATTATATCTCACTTTAAAAATACATGTTTTGGAGTTCCCATCGTGGCTCAGCGGTAAGGAACCTGGCTAATATCCATGAGCATGCAGGTTCAATCCCTGGCCTTGCTCAGTGGGGTAAGGATCCAGCATTGCAGTGAGCTATGGTGTAAGTTGTAGACATGGCTTGGACCCCGCATTGCTGTAGCTATGGGGTGGGCGGGCAGCTATAACTCCGATTCGACCCCTAGCCTGGGAACCTCCATATGCTGCAAGTGTGGCCCTAAAAAGACCAAAAAAAAGTTTTTTAATTTTAAAAAATTAAAAAATAAATGCATCTCAAGTGCCCTCCTTCCTTTCAGACCTGCGGTGCCATCCCTACCTCAGAGCCTTCACTCACACTTACCCACACCTCAGAATCCCCTCCTTCTCCTTATGTCAGCCTCCTTCATTTTTCAACATTAGACTCATGTCTAATTCATTTATTTCCTCCCATTATCTCATTTTTTATCACTCTCATAGCTAAGCCTCTGATTCTCCTCTAGCTGACTTTTGAATACAGTTTTGTTCCTCTTACCAGATCAAAAACATCTTGAGTACTTGGAGCACACATCCTTACAACACCTAACAATAAAATATAATACATCTTAACTTTTTTTTTTTTTGTCTTTTTAGGACTGTAGCCAAGGCATATGGAGTTTCCCAGGCTAGGGGTGAAATCCTAGCTGCAGCTGCCAGCCAATGCCACAGCCACAGGAATGCAGGATCCGAGCTATGTCTGTGACCTACACCACAGTTCACGGCAACACCAGATCCTTAACCCACTGAGCCTGCCAGGGATCGACCCCTCGTCCTCTTGGACACTAGTCGGTTCATTATCACTAAGCCACAACGGGAACTCTTGCATCCTAACTTTTCAAGCCAGAATAATGAAGCACTGATTGTACTATGCTACATCCCTACCAACCACAAAGGAAACAGTAATACACAGCTCAACCCTAGAGAAACTAGGATCCAATAGGGGTGGATCACATGGGTGACCAGAGTAAAGTCTAGAATTTTTTCTCATAAGAAAAGTCCAGAGTGTCTTTATATGATTAAGGGGATCAGGGAAGTCTTCATGAAGGAAGAAGCATTTATCTACCTGTGCAGGTGACAAATAGAATTTCAACAGACACAGGAGTTCAGAGTACAGGAAGCAGTCTAGAATGGATAAAACGCAGTGTTCATGAAGACAAGTGGTTAGAACTAAAGTTAGTCACCTGAATGTCTAAGAAAGAAAGCTGACGCTCAGACAGAGGACTGCCATCAAAGGCTTTTCATTAGGCTAATAGTGTACATAAACTCCTTAAGAGGATGAATCCCATCAGGAAAGAGCAGCAAGACTCTTCCTGTTTATAACAGGAGTGGTGAGAAGTAATGAGGGTGATGGTGAGAACAGCGGTATGGCATATTTTAGGGACGAAATGTACCTGCTCAGGCAAAAGGGAAGGAGTCAGAGGTGACTAAGGCAACATGACAAGGCAGTTGAACGTTTTAAGCTCTGATATTTGCGGTTTCAAGTCTGAATCCTGCCATCAAAGTGCCATCCCTACCTCAAAGCCTTCACTCACACTTAAATAAGTGACCTTAAATAAATAAATTATTGCTCTCATTAAGCTGCAGCTTCCCCATCTTAAAGGACAGTAGTGATGATGCTGGTACCTACCTCACAGGGTTTGGGTGAGACTTAAATCCAAATGTTTGCTAAGCTTTTCACAGCACCACGACTGAGAAGAGCACCTGTGATCACAGCTGAAAGTTTGAGGCCTAATAACTAAATCAGTGGTCCTCTTAGCAAAAATAAAGTCATCGGGAAGAATTTGAAGACTAAAATGCTAAACTTGATTTTGCACTTGTTGAATTTAAGTTAATAATGGGCCGTTCAGATGGAGATTGCCTCTGGGCCCCTGAAAAAGTGGGGCTGGAACCAATGATGGCAAGGTGAGAAATTTATACTTGGCAGACATCAAACCTGAGAACTAGTATCTTCCTCCTGCTTTATAAAATACTCACTAGCACCAGCTTCAGCAAGTGTAGTCAGTACAAATAGCATATGACTGAAAATTCAGTTAACTCTAAGAATGTCAGCAGGAAAACTTCCCCAAAATCAATAGAGAAATTTTTTCCCAAGACCAAAATTAAGTGATACCTTCCCTTTTATCTTCATTAAAAAAAAATTCTATAATGGAAAAAATAAAAATCATTATAAATGAAAAAAAAATTCTAGGAGTTCCCATTGTGGCGCAGCAGAAACAAACCCAACTAGGATCCAAGAGGAGGCAGGTTCGATCTCTGGCCTCACTCAGTGCGTTAAGGATATGGCATTGCTGTGAGCTGTGGTGTAGGTCTCAGACACGGCTCGGATCCCACATTGCTGTGGCTGGGCACAGGCCAGCAGTTGTAGCTCTGATTCTACCCCTAGCCTGGGTACTTTCATGTGCTGCAGGTGGGGTCCTAAAAAGAAAAAAAAAAATTCTATATGATCCATTTCTGTTGTCATAAGAAATATAAAAGTTCAGTCAAAAATACATTGGCATCTTAAATGGAAGTGTCTACACTGTTCTCTGTTGTCATCGTTGATAAAATGACTTTAAACACGTAAGAGCCCTAACAACAGAATCCAACAGAGTTTGTGTCAGGAAATTAAGCTACTTTGGCTCATTTATTTAAAAAAAAAATCTTGGGAATTGCTCGGTGTATGGGTTGGTGTGCAAAAGAGCAGTTGAGCATTTAGAATTTTTCTAATTTTTTTAAATTTAAAGTATAGTTGATTTATAATGTTGTGCCAATTTCTGCTATACAGCAAAGTGACTCAGGCATACATGCATATATGTTCTTTTTTGTTTATATCATTTTCCATCATGGTCTATCCCAGTAGATTGGGTATAGTTTCCTGCGCTATACAGTAGGACCTCTTTGCTTATCCATTCTAAATGCAATAATTTGCGTCTACTAACCCCAGACTCCCAGTCCATCCCACTCCCTTTCCCCTCCCCCTTTGGTAACCATAAGTCTATCAGTCTGTGAGTGTATTTCTGTTCTGTAGATAGGTTCATTTGTACCATATTTGGACTCACATATAAGTGATATCATATGGTATTTGTCTATCTCTGACTTACTTTACTTATTATGATAATCTCTAGTTGCATCCATGCTGCTGCAGTTGGCATTATTTCATTCTTTTTTATGGCTGAGTAAAAAATTAGAATGTTTAAATCTAGCCATTTTAGAGAATGAATACTTTCTTCACTGGGATGATTACTTGACCTGTCTTTCCAGATATTATCAAAAAATGCATTAAGAAAACTCAACATTAAACAGTTATTCATAATTTATTACACTTTTTTGTTCCTAAAATTCTTAAAGTGGACCTCACCACTATCTCTGACTTTCCTTGCTGCTCTCAATTTCACCTCCTGCAGTCTGGATCTCAATCCCACTGGAAGTGGTCCCTGGGAAAAAATCTGCTAAACATTCCTCCAGCGGCATTCTACCTCAGCTCTCTTCTGAATTCATTTCTTTTGAGCAGCAATGTGATATAGGTTTTGATTTGTTTTGTTTTTAATCACAGATTTGACAGACAAACATTTCATTTTAGCTTCCATATCTTACTAAGCATTGTGACACTGGGCAAAAGTGGCTACTGTCTGAAGCCTTGGTTTTCTCAAAGTGAAAAATGATTATTATAATGAGCACTACTTATCAGAGTGATCGGCGATCATTATTTCTGTTCTTGATGTGAAAGCTGAAAGGGGAAAGTATACATAAAACATGTCTGGGAGTTCCCATTGTGGCTCAGTGGTAAGGAATACAACTAATACCCATGAGGATGCGGGTTTGATCCCTGGCCTCACTCAGTGGGTTAAGGATCCAGCGTTGCCGTAGGCTGCAGTGTATGTCACAGGCACAGCTTGGATCTGGCGTTCCTGTGGCTGTCGTGTAGGACGGTGGCTGCAGCTCCAGTTCGACCCCTAGCCTGGGAACTTCCATGTGCCACAGGCGTGGCCCTAAAAAGAAAAAAAAAAGTCTGACCCATCACAGAAAGCTCACTCACCAGTTCCAACTTCTTTTACGCAGAATCTCTTTTCCTAAAGAACTGAGCATATGTTTTAGCAACTTCTGCTCTTCACCATAATATAATACCCTAGATTACTTTTTTTTCAAAGTTTTAATCATCTGTTTCTGCCTTCTTTGAGTCAGAAACATTGAGTCATTTCTTCTCAAGTCCACATTTATTATAAATTTTTTATTATATTCATCTCCAAATTTATCCTCTTTTTGCTGACCTCTGCCTATTTTTTATACTTCTGATCAGACATCTTGTTTCCCACTTCAGGACTTTCTTAGTCCCTTTTAATGATTTTACTTACTGCTACTTATCTACTTTTTTCCTGTCTTAGTCTCCATTAAATTTACATGTTCTCTTCCCTTCTTCACACACATGAATATATATGACTAGAAGTTTCATTGAGGATTCATTGAGGATTTAGTCATATCCTAAGAGTTTGACTCAAGTTTCCTGTAATCTCATTTTAGATTGCTTCCTTGCTAATTTAACTATGGTACGCAATTTTTTTTAATTTTATTTTAGGAAGTCCCCTGGTTGCTCAATGGGTTAAGGATTCTGGGTTGTCACTACTGTGAGAATGTCACTGGACAGTAACATTTCTAAATTTCTAAAATGAGAAAGGAGAATTGCTCATGCAAATAGCCACAACAACAAAAATTAAAATACATGCTAGATTATACAGAATATAAACCGGTATGTCAAATGTCACATATTAAACATGAATTGGGTTAATTTAATAAATAAATGCCAGCTATATATGTGACTTTGGGCATACATACTGAAAACCAAAAGATAAGAAAAGTGGGAGTTAAAGTTCAATTAAGTTTGAAATTTTGGCCAAAGATATACCACAGAAACACAGGCAAAAGGGCAAAGTCATTGCTAATATTACTCTAAGAAAATGTCAAGGCCAAAAGCATTAAATAAAACAAGAACAGTATCTGCTATGGACTTAATTGTGTCCCCTCTAAAATTCATACGTTGAAGTTCTAATCCCCAGTGTGACTATATTTGGAGATAAGGACATTAGGAAGTAATTAAGATTAAATGCAGTCATAAGAGTGAGGCCCTAATCTGATAGAACTGGTGGCCTTATAAGAAGAGGAAAGGAGAATAACTCTTCCTTTCTCTCTCTCCCCATGTCTACACATTGAGGAAAGGCCATGTGAGAGCACGGGGAGAAGACAGCAGTCTGCAGGGGCTCCCCCCAGAAACCGACCCTACCAAACCTCGATTTGATACTTCTAGCTACTGGAACTATGCCAAAATAAATCTGTGTTGTTCAAGTCAGAACAACATGGTATGTTGTTATGGCAGGCTGAGCTAACTAATAAAACTTCATATAATAATAAAAGATACAGTTCATAAAGAAAATAAAACAAGAGTTCCCTGGTGGCCTGAAAGTTAAGGATTCAGCATTGACTACACTGTTGCTTGGGTTCAGCTCTTTGGGAACTTCCACATGCTGTGAGTGTGACAATATATATATTTACATAAATGTATGTATGTATATTCATATGTATGAATATATGTATATGTATGTAGAGTCGTATTATGAATATATCTATATGTATGTATAGTCATATGTATGAATATATGAATATGTATAATACATGTATATGAAACCAAAACACCTCTGACTCAAACCCAGCCAAAACCCAGATTGGGACTTGAATCCACAGCTTTTTTAAAATTAGAATCATTCACCTGTTGTCTAGACTTACGCTCAAGTTCTTCATGTTTCAGCACAGAAGGAACTCAGCAAGAGGCAAAGCTATAGGCAAGAAATAGATTTATTAAGATAGGACATTTGTTGGGGATAGAGGCAGGCAGGGGAGAAAGCTCTGCCCTAAGAATTAGGTGGGATACACTTTTATAATCCAGGGAAAGTGGAGAGGGGGAAAGGCCACCTTCTTCCTTCCAGGAGTCAGGCTTACATCATTAGCTCTTCCTTCGTATCAGGTAAGACAGTATGTGACCCTCTAAGGTCCAACTAGGACTGTCATGGTGCATAATTAAATCAGCAGAAAGGTGGTAACATATGCTAAAATATGTTGAATCATCTCAAGTTTCCTTATCATGAGGGTTTCCTAGGTTGGAATGTCATCTTTCCCTTAGATTCCTGTCCTTGGGCCTAAGGATCAATATCTTGCTGAACTTGAAAGCAGGCCTCACTTTATCTTTCATTTAATGACCTAAAGCATATGTCATGCTTTTATTTATGGTTTTATAGTTAAACAAGCCTGCTTTATTCCATGACATTCCAATGGCTTTCTTGAGCGATTATTAACTGACAGTGGTTTCCCGAAAATCCCTAGGTTTCCTTCTCTGTCTACAGTCCCCTGCTGGGACTTCCACAACTACCTGTGTAACTATCCTACTCCATCCCTATCTGTGTATATGTATAAAATAAGGTAAAACGATCATCAAACTTGGATATCAAATAACAGCAAGTAAAGCAATATTGGTATAAGGAAAAGCAAAGTTTAAAAGTATTAAACAAAACAAAGAAAAATACTATTTAATAATAGGTATAAAATTTGAAGGAAGTATAACAACAGTGAATCTTCATACATCCAATAATTGCAATCGTAGACAGAAAGTAAAAATTCCTAAAAATAAAAGATCTGGATACATCACAATTAAATTAGGAGGTTTTAATGTTTATTTTGCAGAATCTTAAAAAAAGATAAAAATAGCAAGATGTGAAGAATTTTAAAATTTTTAAAAGCTTGTTTAGCAGTTACATGTAGAAAGAATAACATGGAACATACTTTAAAATAAATAATACATATTTCCATCTAATGTGTTAGGTCAGTGTTTTTGTTTTGTTTTTGTTGTTTGTTTTTGGTTTTTTTTTTGGCTGTACCACAGCATATAGAAATTCCCAGGCCAGGGATCAAACCTGTGCAGTCTCTCTCTCTCTCTGAAAATGTATCTTCACTTTACTAAATTTGTAAAACGTCCGCTCTTTCAATGCTTTGTTGCAGTGGGGCAGGGACCAAGGTAACTTCAATTCTATTATTCTATCAGACAAATAAGGGAGATTTATACATACAGAAATGAAACAAATTTAAAGTTTTAAAAACTAGTAAAAAAATGTTTTCTTTCAAAAGACTAGCAAAATAGGGAGTTTCTGTTGTTGCTCAGTGGTAACGAACCCAACCAGAATCCATGAGGATATGGGTTTGATCCTTGGCCTTTCTCAGTGGGTTAAATATCCGGCATTTCCAGGGGTTGTGGTGCAGGTCATAGATGCGGCTCAGATCCTGTGATGCTGTGGCTGTGCTGTAAGCCAGCAGTCTCAACTCCAGTTCAACCCCAAGCCTGGGAACTTCCATATGCTACACATGCAGCCCTTTAAAAAAAAAAAAAAAGGGAGAGGCTAGCAAAATAAAAACACCCTTCCCGCCCACCCCCCAACCATCAACAAGCTTGATTAAGGGAAAACAGAACATAAGTACATAATATTTTTTAAATATATGATTATTTCATTCATTCAACCAAAATATACTTATTGATTAGAGACTATGGTTAGAAAGAGAAAATAGTGATGAATAATGATTCTTGCACTAGATATAGATTATATACACTGAAATCTGAATAAATACTGATAATATGATTGGAATTTATAAGTGGTCAATATAAGTTCTGGAAACCAAGGACACATACTATAAAGGAAAGCTTAGTGGCTGCTGTCATACAAATTTGAAAATTTAGAACAAATTCTGAGTAATGAATGACTATCTACATTAACCCTCAAAATGACAGAATAAGCAGAGAAGACCCATTACTACAAAGGAGACTGGAAAAGTGAAGATTTATCATGCAAAAAGTCGTGCCCAGCAAGAAGATAAGAGGATATTATGAAGAGTTTGTCAATCAATTCAAAAACTTTAGATAAAATGGACGAATTCCTTGAAAAATTGCAATTGCTAAACTGCTTCAGGAAAAAATGTGAAAATGTTAATATTCCAGAGTTCCTGTCATGGCTCAGCAGAAACTAATCCGATTAGGAATCATGAGGTTGCGGGTTCGATCCCTGGCCTTGCTCAGTGGGTTAAGGATCCGGCGTTGCCGTGAGCTGTGGTGTAGGTTGCAGACACAGCTCATATCCTACATTGCTGTGGCTGTGGCATCGGCCGGTGGCTACAGCTCCGATTAGACCTCTAGCCTGGGAACCTCCACATGCCATGGGTGCGGCCCTCAAGACCACAAAAAGACAAAAAGAAAAAAATGTAATATTCCTACACCTGTAAAATAAGTTTAATCTGAAATTTAAAATCTTTTTACCAAGAAAACAACAAACCTTGATGACTTCACTAGTGAAACCTCCAAACATTTAAAGAAGAAATAACCCCAATCTAAAACATTCAAAGTTTGAAAAGGAAGGAAGGCAGAAAGGAAAGAAGGGAGGAGGAAGGAAGGAAAGAAGAAAGGAGAAGGGAAGGGAGGGAAGGGGGTGAGGGAAGGGGGAGGGGGCAAGGAGGGGATTTTCCCAGCTCACTTTACAGGGCTAACTTAACCCCGATAATCAAAACTGCATAAGAGATTACAGAAAAAGGAAATTATAGGCAAAATACAAGTTTTAATGAATATACATGTAAAAATACTAAGCAAAATGTTAGCAACTAAAATCCAGTGATATGTAAAAACAATAATATATTACTAATAACTGAATTTGTTCCGGCAATTCATAAGATATACAAGCGAACAAAAGTTCATTTAAAAGTTATACAGTTGATCGTTTACATCTTAAACTTCAGCAGAATTTATTTACCTATTCATTTATTTACGTTTGGTCTTTTTAGGGCAGCACCTGTGGCACATGGAGGTTCCCAGGCTAGGGGTCGAATCTGAACTGTAGCTAATGGCCTACACCACAGCCTCCACAGTGCATGATCCGAGCCACGTCTGTAGCTTACACCGCAGCTCACGGCAACACAGGATCCTTAACCCACTGTGAGCAAGGCCAGGGCTTAAAGGCGTGTCCTCAAGGATATTAATCGGGTTTGTTACTGCTGAGCCACGATGGGAACTCCAGGAAACTTTTTTTAAAGTCACCAGGCAGAAGATACTATTACAGCTTTTTTCTTCCAAATTTCTAAAGAAGATATAGTGCTTTAATTTTAATTTTATGAAGCTGTATTAATTTTCTTTTCTTTTCTTTTCTTTTTTTTTTTTTGTCTGTTTTCCTTATCTAGGGCCACACATGCGGCATATGGAGGTTCCCAGGCTAGGGGTCTAATCGGAGCTGTAGCTGCCGGCCTTCGCCACAGCCACAGCAACGCGGGATCCGAGCCACGTCTGCGACCTACACCACAACTCGCAGCAACGCTGGATCCTTAACCCACTGAGCAAGGCCAGGGATCGAACCCGCAACCTCATGGTTCCTAGTCGGATACATTAACCACTGAGTCATGATGGGAACTCCAGTTTTCAATGACAAACATAGAGATCAATTTTATTTAGGAATACAGATTTTTAAATTCTAAATAAAATCTTAAAAAACTTAATCCTTCTAAGCATTGAAAAGCTATTATACCATGATCAGATTTATTCTGAGGAATACAAATTTCAACATAAGGAGGGTTATCTCAATGTAATTTTTCACCTTAACAGAAGAGAAAGAATGTATGATGAAGCTAAATAGTTATTTGATAAAATTTAGAAGCCATTTATAACAAAATAAGTCCTTAAGCAATCTGGATGATCAACAAAGATATTTACGCACATATATGCATGTAATAAAGACATTTATTATTATTTCTGTATTATTTACTTATTTATATTTTGAATAACAAACAGAATATTGCTGAAACCATAGTGCTGAAACCATTTCCATCAATATTAGGAACGTCATGATAATCAGGAATTCTTACAGTGGTCACCTTCCCTGTGAGGCCTTCCCCAGCTACTCTGTCTAAAATTCAGTCCCTGCTCCCATGCCAGGCTTTCCTGTCCTTTTTCACACTTTGCTTTTTCTTCAGCATCAGTCATTATCTAATATTTCCCTTGCTTATGTCTGCCTTCCAGAAGAATATACACTTTGTTTTATTCACACTCACAGCAATGCCTGCACATTACTCTCTCAATAAATAATTTCTGCTTGGGGGTATAGCTCAGAGGTAGAGCATTTGACTGCAAATAATTTCTGCTTAATGAGTCATGTAATAAGGCAAGGATATGAAGCAATCAGTGTAAACACTAAAAGAGATAAAATTATCTTTTTATTAGTAGGTAATATTGTATACCTAGAAAACCCAAGATAGACCAGTAAAATAGACATTAAATTTAATAAAATGGTTGGACAAGGAGACTGGAAATAAGATGAATATACAAAAATCAATATTTTTCTTTGTTTTGCAACATGAATTTAGAAATAAACATGGGGAGTTCCCACTGTGGCTCAGCGGGTAAATAATCTGACTAGTATCTAAGAGGATGCAGGTTCACTCCCTGGTCTCACCCATTGGGTTAAGGATCCGGCATTGGCATGAGCTTGGTATAGGTCACAGAAGTGGCTCAGATCTGGCATTGCTGTGGCTGTGGAAAAAGCCTGCAGCTACAGCTCCAATTCGACCTCTAGCCTGGGAACTTCCACATGCCACGAGTGCAGCCCTGGGAAAAAAAAAAAAAGAACATGGGGGAAATATCTCAGTCACAGGAGTAAATAAAAAAAGGTAAATAAAAAGGTAACATAAAATTAAAAGAGAACATAAAAAGGGAGTTCCCGTCATGGCTCAGTGGTTAACAAATCCGACTAGGAACCATGAGGTTGCGGGTTCGATCCCTGACCTCGCTCAGTGGGTTAAGGATCTGGCGTTGCCATGAGCTGTGGTGTAGGTTGCAGACGCGGCTTGGAACCCACGTTGCTGTGGCTGTGGTATAGACCAGCGGCTACAGCTCCTGTTGGACCCCTAGCCTGGGAACTGCCATATGCTGCAAGTGCGGCCCAAATAAGGCAAAAAGACAAAAAAAAAAAAAAAGAATATAAAAAGACCTACATAATTAAAATTATGTGAAGCTATTAAAGGAAATAAAATACTAAGTTATTATAGTGATATGATTTAGATAGGAATTCTTAATGTCAAAACAGAATTATTTCCTATATTAGTATAAAAGTAAAGCATTTAAAATTATAATTCCAATGAAATTTTTTTGAAACTGGGTTATAAAATCCATATGGAAGAATGTATGTCTCATAATAGCCATGAAAATATTTTTTTAAAAATCTATAGTGATGGGCAGCTTTTCTTGAGAGATACTAAAATTTACCATAAAGTTACTGCAATTGAGATAGCATGGGACTAACTGAGGATAAATATAGTAAAGCACAGAATAAAGGGCTTATAATAACTCTTTGATGTAAAATAACATATGACTAAAATGGCCTGAAATTTCCTGGGGAAAAGGCTGGTCCTTTTAACAAATTACGCAGACAAAATGTTCTGTCCTTTTGGAAGAAAATAAAAATTAAACCCCTCGTACTATACAAAAATAAATGTATGATGGATTAAATTTAAATGCAAAGGATAAAAACTTAAATTATTAGAATACAATTTAGTTGACTTTTTCATAACCTCATCTCACTAAGGGAGGTTTTACTAAGCAAAACAGGAAATCCAGAAAGCTTAAAGGAAAAGACAGACACTATGCGGCAAAATACATCCTAAATGAAGTCAAGGTAAATCAAAGATTTGGGGAAGGGGCAAAACATTTTGCTAAGATGCCAGTCAAAAAGTTAATATCCTTAATATTAAATAGCTTTGAAAATTGCTAAGAAAATATTATACATAAATAGAAATAGAAAAACGGGCAAAGGATATAAATAGACTAACTTACACAAGAGGAAATTCAAATGTTCCATAAATACTAAAGGCAATCATAGTCATAATAATGCAAGTATAACCAAAAATTATATTCGACATTTCATCTATAAAAATTGGAAATTTTTGCAAGTGTAATAAAATCATGGACAGGGGAGAATGTAGAGAAACAGTCACTCTCGTAAATTTCTACTGAAAATATGAATTAATACAAAAATTTTAAACAGTAATCTTGGTATGTGTTTAAAATCATAATATACATGCCCGGATATTACTGAAATATTTCGAAGAAGTATTAAACAAAACCACAAGTGTATGTGATTCCTTTTTGTTTAAACTAGGATGATAGATTCAGTACATATTATATTAGGATGGGTTTGCAACTATAGAAAGTGAATCAAACATAAAGCGAGTCAACAGTTATTGCTTGCTAAGTTGGGAGAGAGGGTGGGAGATTTGATGGACAAGCCTTAGAAGTGGCACGTACCAAAACTCACTTTTAATTACTAGAATTCAGTCATGTGACCACATGAAATTGCAGAAGAGACAGAGAAATGTATTTTGTTGCCCAAGAGGAAAAGGAAAATAAATTCTAATGGACAACTGCAAGCCTCTGGTATAGATATAGACAGATAATAATAGAAGATAGATGATAGATAGATAGATAGATAGATAGATAATAGATGATAGATAGGTAGATAGATAGATAGATATAGATATAGATAGATAGGTAGATGGATATAGATAGATAGGTAGTATAGGGCAAGGTCTCTATATTTTTAACTATTCCACATAAATTCAATATAAACATTACTTTTGTATCTGACAGAAATTACAAGAAACTGAATAAAGATTATGCTCCAGAACCCTATAGAAGAGAGTGAGACTTTTGTCATATTTTATACTTCTTTGGAATAATTACATTTCCTAACCTTACACATATATTATTCTTTGTTCCCCCAAAACAGGTGCTACAGGATTTATTTAAGTAAAAACACTAGGTCCCATTTTTCTTCTTTATTTCTCTATGTACTTAAACTGAATAGACATATTTATAATACCTAGTATGTAACAAATAAACAATACACACTGAAAAAAACACATGCCTTTTCCCCCAGCAACTTGGCAAGCCATCCCATTGAAACTAAAGTGTCAGTACGTAAGGCTATATAAACAGCCTGTTTTTAGTGTATCTTCATTTGTAATGGCAAATACAGCAACCTGAACATCTACTGATGGAGCCTCAAAAATTTGTGGCAAAACATATTATAAGATTGAGAATTGAGAAAAGCAGTTCTCAGGCTTTTTGGTCTCATAATCCCCTTTACACTTAAAAATATTAAGAACTTCAAAGAGTTTTATTTATGTGAGTTGAATTTATCCATATTTATCATATTGGAATTTTACCAAGAAATTTAAATATGTTAACTCATTTGAAAATAAAAATAGACTCACCACATATTAACACGAATAACTTATTTTATGAAAATATCTATATTTTCACAAAATAAAAAAAGTATTTAGTGAGAAGAGTGGCACTGTTGTATATTTTTGCAAGTCTCTAATGACTGTCTTTATAAAATATAACTCCTGTGGGCTTTTACATTCGATCTGCTATTGCGTGTTGTGTTGGCTGACATAAAGGAAGAAAGTTAAGTTACACATAGCTATTTAGTGGTAAAGGAGGAGATTATTTTAATAGCTCTTTCAGGTCATTTTTATATTCTCCTTTGACATTATACCAAAAGTCAACAAGTGGCTGCTTATTAAAGATTGGTTGCAATATAAAATATGAAATCATAGCAATGGGATTTTTGTACAGTTAGATTAAAATCTTGATTTGGCCCTTTGAACAGATCCCAGTCAATACTTGGTAGTATCATGCATGGATTATTTGGAAAACGTTAGTTCACTGAGTTATGGCAGATATTCCAAAGGTTGACACATGTAATTACACAAAATCAAAAAACCAAATCCGTTAGTATCACCACTGGTGCGCAGGGTAGTGTATAAAATTTTTCCAAAATTTCTCATAAGCTTGAATTTTATCATCAGCAACAAATACTTTCAGTTTTTCTTGAAGGGACAGGCTTACTTTGTTCGTCTTCCAATCTTCTTTCATTTAATTTCAAATACCCAATTCTAAATAAACACAGTTTTTCATTTACTTTAAAAAATGGTGCTTCAGAGTTCCCATTATAGCGCATCAGAAACGAATCCAACTAGGTACCATGAAGTTGCGGGTTCGATCCCTGGCCTCGCTCAGTAGGTTAAGGATCTGGCGTTGCCGTGAGCTGTGGTATAGGTTGAAGACACGTATCAGATCCTATGTTACTGTGGCTGTGGAGTAGGTTGGCAGCTGTAGATCCGATTCATCCCCTAGCCTGGGAACCTCCCTATGTAGTCAGTGTAGCAAAAAAAAAAAAAAAAAAAATGATGCTTCATGGTAGAAGCAGCTAGTTTTA
>PVHT020000066.1:7850017-8011785 GCA_004024745.2 Catagonus wagneri | reverse complement strand
GCTTAATTCTAGGGAGACACAGGGTTTTAATCTGCCAAAACCAATGTCTTGACATAATTTGCTTTTTTTGTCTAGGGGTCCAATAGGAGCTGTAGCTGCCAGCGTACACCACAGCCACAGAACTTGGGATCCAACCATGCCTGAGACCTACACCACAGGTCATGGCAATGCTGGATCCTTAACCCACTGAGTTAGGCCAGGGATCAAAACTGTGTCCTCATGAATACTAGTCGAGTTCCTTAACCACGGAGCAATGACGGGAACTTGCCTTGACAAAATTTGTGCACAATATGTAGATGGTGAATTTCAAATACATGCTGGAGAATTAATAAGCAGCACCTTTGATGAACAGAGTCAAACTATTGTTAAAAGACCACTGGGAGAGTTCCTGTTGTGGCTCAGCAGGTTAACCTGAGCAGTATCCATGAGGATATGGGTTCAATCCCTGGCCTCGCTCAGCAGGTTAAGTGAGGATCTGGCATTGCCAAAAGCTTCAGTGTAGGTCACAGATGTGGCTCCCCTACCCTGGGTACTTCCATAAGTCCCAAGTGTGGCCCGAAAAGGGGAAAAAAAAGCTCACTAGGGAACTGGCTGACAGAGTTAGAAACAGACACACAGTTTTGTGATATCTTATTTTTTCTTCTTTTCTGTGAAGACACCCAGTGGCGACACAATGACTTGACACTCTGTGTTTTAGTTTCTCAACCTTCAGAATGAGAATAGACTGCCCTTTTTATCTCAGCAGTAGGAAGGCAAAAAACATAGGCAGGAGCTTAGATACCCAAGCATTTTCTGGGTTTTGGCTGTTGACGGGCCCTGTTTGATACATATGTACACCCAGCTATTCTCAAGCAGAATCTTGAAAAACTGTATGAGGTTAGGGAACACGGACTGAGCACTCTAAGAATTTTTGAGAAAAGCACTTTGTTTCGATTCTTCCCACTTGACTGTGAATCAAGGTTTAAATTTGCAGTAATGTTATACAGCAACCCCAAAGTTAAGAGTGAATACTTATTTCTTGATGATGAGATAGTTGTTTTTATTTTCTTTTAATGCTTATTTTTAAAGTTTTTCTACCAACAGACCTTTTTTGTTTACTGTTTTAAAGTCACTTAAAATTGTTTTTAAAGGGGAAAAATCACAGTGAGCTTGGTTTATGGCATTTTTTTATTGCAACTTTGCACAGCATTTGAAATTTCAAAGGATTAGTTAAAATTTGAAAAGAACAGTGCATTCACCTTGGCAAAGGGAGAAAATAGACTTTCTTTGTGGTTTTAGCCATTCATCTACAACATTTAGTAAAGAAGGACTGCCTACCCCAAAAGCCATGCGTTTAATGGCACAACGTTGTCCTGGGAAGTAAAACACTGTGATTCAACATGTGCTAAAGCCCTGCCACCCCTGGGGATTCGCTCTTGTCCTAACAAAGAGTGCTCAGGTCAGACATGGAACAGCCCTCGGTGCAGCACGATGTTTGTAAGTCTTGTCTTGACATCACCGAATGCTTCTTTGACCTCCAAAGCCCTTCCGTGGGCAGCTGTTCACCCTGAAGAATTTCCTCCCCAGAAGAATCCATCTTTGGAAGGTTTGCTGCTGCGCTTTCTTCAGAAATCTCACGTTCATTTGGCAGCTGGAAGTCGTTTCGTCTCTCAACTGTGTGGAAGGGAAAAAATAATAGCCTTGTAGACAGCTCTGACAAAGGCAGCAACCAAGTTCTACTTGGGGGGAAGTGCATTGGATTTCTGAAATGAAACTGTATCCTGCAGGTGATTTTTTTTTAATGTTGGTCTGGGGTTTCAGAGAGAGCAGATATTTTAGGCAGAACTCAGTCATCTCCACCCTCCTCATTTTACAGAGGAGGAAAGGTGGGTGCAGAGAGGAGGAGAGACAGAACCAGTGTCACCTGGCTAGTTAGCATCCAGGTCAGGGCTTGACTTCCGTTTCCTGGCTACCTCTGCATAGTGACCAGCAGCTTCCAAAGGTATTAGTTATAGGCTATCAACCAAAAGTAATCGAATAAAAAGTAACCCTGAGTATACCTTGCAAAGCTGATCAGTGGAGGAAGTGGAGATTTAAAACTCTTTGTCTCAAAATTAAAAGTGGGCCCCATTGTTTTTATGTTGTCCCCAAAGTCCACATATAAGCCTGTCTCACTTTAACTTCATTCAAACAAACTTATCAGTCCCTTAGCACCCTGGCAAGTACTGGAAAATTTAGATGAATGAATTCTGATTGGTGAATCAGTAATGGATCAAATAAATAATATATGGGAAATACTCTGAAGATGTGTGAAAGGCTAAATAAACAGTATTATCAAGTTAGTGGTGTCAAAAGAGATAACCTTGTACAGACATCCATTCCACTGCCCCATGTTTTAAGCTATTCCGTATGTATTTTTCCTAGTGTGTTTTGATTTGCTAATCCAGAGGTTGATAAAAGAGACAAGCCAGATCATTAACCCACTTCACCACAGTGGGAACTCACTTCCTTCCATTCTTATTTAGCATCTGCCTGGATGCCAACTTAGTATATTCTATAATTATCTACGTGTAAAAATCTTGAGGCTCCAACCTGTCCCTTGAAATTGTGTGCTTCTTTCTACCCACCCCCAACACCTGTGATAGAGGCTGAGCTCATCGATGTAGCTGTGCAATCAAATAATTTCAAGCTGGAGCCTAAAAAACCAGGTCCTTATTTGTTGTTGGCTGAAGTTTATTTATATTGTTTTGTTTGCTTTTTAAGGACACACCCGCAGCATATGGACGTTCCTAGGCTAGAGGTTGAATCCGAGCTGCAGCTGTGGGCCTATGCCACAGTTCACAGCAACGCCTGATCCCCAGCCCACTGAGCAGCCAAGGGATCATAGCAAGCTTACTTCTTTCCCAAGACAACTTAAGTTTATTTCAATAATTAACCCCCCAGATTGATATAAAGTTGCTTAGTGGTAACTAGAGAAACAGTTATGAAAACTAGCCTTAAAAAATAATAGGAAATGAGGGAGTCATATGAGTTCGGGTTACCTTGCTGAACTTGGGGGAGGCCCCCCAGCTGCCTTCGCCACCTGGAGCTGGCACAGATGTAGATGACTGTTCGTATGTACTCCAGCCCGCAGAGCTTCTTATGTTTTTCGCTCCTCACTTCTGAGATGGCAAGCAGGACAGAGAAGAGAAATAAAGTAAAAATGAAACCCCTCATTTTGCTGAGGATTGAATGAGAGTCTGATATGGTGAATATTGTCAAATCAAGTTTTGAAGTTGCACTTGCACTCTTGGCCAATTTATACTAACTTTCCTGACATTTTATTGGTCAATACCTCATTTTAACAGTATTTGCTAAGCACATAGATGACACCATGAAGTTTTGAAAGTGAGCTTTTATGATTATGTCTAGTTATTCAGTCACTTCTGATCACCGTGACTTACTATTAGCTTCATCTGTGAGACAATTAACAGGATGCTGTCTTGCAAGACATCGTGGAAAACACATGGACTTTGAAAGCAGACAAGTATGAGTTTCACTTACTGAGTGATGTAAGGCAAGTTTTAAACATTTTAAGCCTCGGTAATCATGTCTATAGGATGGAAAAAAACTGTCTCATAAGGGTTTTATAAGTACTGAAAACACCATCTATTTCAAAGCAATGAAAACACACTTAAGGCAGGTTCTCATGTCTGGGGCTTGGATTCTGGTTCTCCACCTATCAGATCTAAAATGTTAAGATGTTAACATCCCCAAGCATCCTACCCTGTAAAATTGTGCTGATGATAGTAACTGCTTCCTAGAGCTAATAAGATAATGTGTGTCCTGCTTGACAAAGTAAAGTCAATAATTATTGATCAGCTTCTTCCCTTACCATCCGGACAAAGCAGAGAGATGGCTCTCCTTTAGAAATCAGAATTCTCCGGCTAGAATCTTCCTTGTTATCCTTCACTCTATTACTTAAGTATGGCTTTATCAATACATATTTTTATAAGAGAAAGCTGAATCCATAATCCCAAACAAATAATGAAATTTCTCTTCCAGTAAACCCTCCACTAGATCTTGCAAAGCTTCTACCTAAGCTGAAAAGTCTAAAGTTTGAATTCTTAAATAATTACTTTCTCACGTTTTCAGCAAATTAGACAAATAATTATTTAGTTGATCTCCAGTTGAAAAAAATATCACTTGAGCCTGTGACTCAAGATCACTTTACCCACAATATTTGTGACATCATTGTTCTTCTGCAGGGAAGATAGAAAACATAACAGAATAATCTATGTTGTCTTTGAAAGCATCTCAAATAATATGTCTAATAATAGACATATTATTTCAAAGAATTGATGCTTTCTTAATCTTTCTGTCTATAGTATGGATAATGGATTAAGCGGGGCAAGATTTGGAGCAAGAGAAACAGAGAAAGGCTTTTGCAATAATTTCCATGAGATATGATGGTGGCCTAAACTAAGGTCATTGTAGAGAGGATGGGCAAATGGGTATTCAAAAAATAGAAGGGCTTGGTACTCACTGCGCATCAGGGGTAAGGAGGAGAGAGTAACCAAAAGTGGCACTTAGGTTTCTGACTTGTGCAGCTGGGAGATGGGGCGCTCATTTGCTAAGAAAGCACCAAAGGGGCAGGAATGGTTTTGACATCAGACAGAACTATCTTATGGTTTGATGGGTCAAAACTGTAGGTGAATTTGTGTTATTTGTCACCTTGAGAGAGGCATTGCATGATGAAATCTAGCACACTCACATCACCAATTGTTTACCCATTTATTACCAACCTCTTACCTTATTAAGAGGCTTATACTACTCAACTTGATAATGCCAGTTATAACACAGCATTGCAATAAAGCTGTGATCAGTGACTACAGGGTAGGCTTCTGCAAAACCTAATAGAGAAGTATTCAACCAAGGAGTAACCCCCTACCTTAGATGTTAAATACACTCTGTTATCTCTGAACCCTGCTACATCCCTTACTTGACCTCCCAAGGCTCAAAACAGTCCCCTCTTCTACCAGCTCCTAAGGCCTCATCGGGGCTTTTGTTAAGCTGGGATACAGATGAGAGGGCAGGAAGACCTGAGCTCAGCCTGCAACCAAGTGGAGGCAAATGAATCAGTCATGTCAGTCACTCAGATGAAAGGGCTATTGCCAGTAGTGAAAGCTGTGGAGCCTCAAATTTAGGGGGCTTTTTTTCTCCTGTTTGTGAAAGAGAGTTGGATTGAATTACTTAAGAACTCTATTGAACCTGAAATTTGAAGTCTTGCTGCAATTGTCTGATTCTGTTACTCCCACCTCAAAAACGTTCAGTGGCTCAGCATTACCAGAAAAATAAAATCCACTCAGGTGTCCAAATATCACTCCTTTAACAGACTTCTACCAGAGAGGATAATCAAATGAAAATTAATCTCTCCGTCTTTTGACCAACAAGAGTTTGTTGCTTATACCTCTAACTGGAGCCCTTAGTCTTTTTTATTTGACTAACCTTTTCTCCTCATCTAGTCTGTAACTCAGGTTACTATCTGAATGGCTTTGAACATGTAATGTCTTCTCTGAGGTTTAGTTTCCTCATCTGTGAGGAGGTAGTAATCTGCCTTTTATGCTGTCATGAAGATGGAATGAGTTAACATAAATGAAGCACCTAGCATGATATTATATGCTAATATATATAGCATGTTTAATATACACTCAATAAATTAATGATGTCCTATGCAAAAGATTAGAAAATGTAATTTTTGGTTGCTACTAGCTACTGTGAATGTCTTTGATGTACAACTCTCAATCCCAAAATTATCCATACATTTGCACCGCTCTCTTTTTTTTCCTTTCTTCTTTTATTCTTTCCTTTCCTTCTCTTTCCTCTCATCTTTCCACTTATTTCCTCTTTAGAAAGAAGTTCTAAAAAGGCAGAAGCTTAAAGTTCTGTTTCTTAAAGTAGTCTTCATGACACGAGTCTTTGCAGATAATCTTTGAAAAAAAAAAACTTTCCCATAACCACAGTGCCTTTCTTGGATATTAATAACACATATTAATGTAGTAAGGGCTCAAGGATTTATAGTTAGAAAACTTCTTTAATTCACTGTTTCCCAAATTTATTTGGCCCTAGAAATTCTTCCACCGTGAAACTGATGATACCTGATACAGTCATCAATTTCTGGATTAGATATGTTTCTAGTTCCAAGGAAAGAGTACAGTTATGTATCTCTGCTGTTTAAAGTTGGGTGTGCATTAAAAAAGAATGAAATAATACCATTTGCAGCAACATGGATGTGACTAGTTATTATCATACCAAGTAAAGTTAGTTAGAAAGAGAAAGGCAAATACCATATGATATAAATTATATGTGAAAACTGAAATATGACACAAATGAACCTATATACAAAACAGTGACACACTCATCAACATAGAGAAGAGATATGTGGTTGCCAAGGGGGGAGAAAGGAGGGAGTGAAATGGCTGGGGAGTTTGGGGTGAGTAGATGCAAATTATTGCAATTGGAATGGATAAGCAATGAGGTCCTGCTCTATAGTGTAGGGAACCGTATTCAATCTCCTGGTATAGACCATGATGGAAAAGACTATAAGAAAAGGAATGTGTGTGTGTTTGTATGACTGGGTCACTTTGCTGAACAGTGGAAACTGGCACATTATAAATCAACTGTAACAAAAAAATCAATATTTTTAAAAAGAAGACAAAAAAATCAAGTTGGGTGTGGCCATGAGACATATTTTAGCAGATAAAATGTGAGTGGGAGTGACATACATCACCTCCATCCAGCATTCAGGGATCAGTACATGATTTCCCAGTTCTAACTCTCTCCTGCCTTAGTGACCAGCAACACTTCTGAGGGTGGAATCTGGTCTCTGAATCAAAACAATACGGAGCAGGGCCACCTGATAACTTGTAATGAACATGTAATGTGAATGAGAAATAAATCCTTATCATTTAAAGCCACTAAAATTTGACAATTATTGCTTGTAGCAACATAGTGACTTATTCTGACTAGTACAGTTAACTTAAAGTTATTTACATTTTACAGATGTAGAGAATGTTTACATAATCCAAAGCAAAGTAAGATGAATTATTTGGCCTTAATTATTAATTATTTGGTGTTAATTATCATGTGCTTAATATTATTGATTATGGGAAAGTCTGCAATTAACATGAACCAAAATTCCAAATTAACAACCAGACAACGGATTCAGTAAACATTTCACCTATATACTGCTTACCAAGTAACTGGCCACAAGAATGCCTAATAGATGGTGTTAAGGGAAGACTGGCATAAGAATTGTAAGTACTGTAGCATTAGATTTGGGGAAACGTTTCAGTTCTGCCATTTAATATCTATGTGATCTTAGGAAATATTTAGTGCCTTTGAATCTCACTGTCTTCATTTGTAAAATGTAGATAGTAATACTGACTTCATTAAGGTGGCTGTCAGGATTAAATTATGAAAGAATGCTAATCAAAAACCTCTAGCAAATAGGAACTTTCCATAGATTGATCATTGGCAATAATGAATGACAGTAATTCTACTAAATATTACACTGTACCACAGCGGTCTTTGTATTAGAACACTAGTGTTTTAGTATTGCCACTCTAGTTTCTAGCTAAGAGAGCTTGAGAAAGTAATTTAACTTGTATTAGATTTTCTAATTAGTAATGTGAAAAAAATATCACAGGAACAAATGAAGTAATGTTAATTATAGCACTGATAAATTATAAGGCATAATACATACAGCTATTTTATAGTAATGAGGATTATGAGATCACTATATAAATTCATTCTCAAACACTAATTTGTTTTTATTACTTTTTAACACAGAGTTAGTACTACTCATTCTTGGCTAACATTCATACTTGCTGCTTCTAGAGGGTGTTTTCATAGCATCACCATTCACCCAGCTATTCCTGTGGGGCATTTGCAAGTCTCATCAGTTCTACCTTCTAAATTCCACTGTGGTCCACCTACTGCTCTCTATCCCTCTGCCATGATTTCAGTTTTCATTTAGACTACTGTAGTGGCCTCTCCCTTGGCTCTATATCTCTCGTCAATCCATTCTTCACACTGCTGCCAGAATGTTCTTTCTAAAACATGTGACTATAAGCCACCTTGAAAAATTTTCAATGATATCCTATTGTCTTAAAAAAAAAAAAAAGGCAAAATTCCCTTCAGATGGACTACAAGACATTTCAAGGTCTAGCCTCTGCCTGTTTGTACAGGTCTTGATACCTCAAATTCTAATTAGTCCACCTGTACCAAATATCTCAGTCTTTTGAAAAGTTCATGTCCTCTTTCTCTCTAGGCCTTTCCACCGGTTTCTTCACCTGAAACTCCTTTCCTCCCCTCTCTAAAACTTCTTACCTTCTACTCTACAAGTAGTTATAGAATAATATTGAAATATCATTAATCTAGATAATTTCACAAAATTTTATGGATTAGCTTTTCTTACCATTCATTTGGTGATTTTTAAAATGCCCTATCTGTAAGAATTAAATGAACAGCTAAAAATGTTTCTGTTAATAATCTTAGAAACTATAATATTTAAAACTGAATTTCATATGGACAGAGAAGCCATTTTCTTTTTCTGTTTTGTTATTTTTAGGAATTGTTGAAAACAATAATAAAATATGTGTAATAACTTAGAAAATTCAATAAAATAATTATCCGGGAGCTATGATGTAAAATCCCTAAAGAATCCTGGGGTCCTTTGTTCCTCCTAGTTGAATGGCATCATATTGTTTAAAAGCTGGCTTATCCAAAGAAAACACAGACGTGATGAAAGTACATTTTTCATGAGTTTTTCTGGACACTACATAAATGTCTCAGCAATTAAAAAAAAGCAGTGCTTATAAGATTCAAAACCATGTTTTTATATGTTCCAGCTTAATGGACATGTTCTGCTTTTCATTTAACCCAGGATTTAGTTTCACGTAAACTGTTAGCCTTTTAGTTTTATCACCAACTGGGTATGCCAACCTAAGCAAATGAAGGCTAATAGCCTAGTAAATGTTCTATGAATCTGAGAGTGGATTTGAACATTGTATTAAATCCTGAACAAACAAGACATGAAGCCCAGATGCTGCATAAAGGAACAAATGAGGTCATAAGTACAGTCTGTATCTCCCACAGGAGGAGTGAGGCCTTGGCAAGGACCCAGCCAGATGCTAAGGGCAAAGAGGTTCTGGGATCAAGAAGCGGGGATGTGGTCTGTGATCATAGCACTGAGAACTACTATTTTTGAGTGGCTACTTCATACCAGACATCTTGCTAAGTGCTTTACACTGGAGGAAAATTGTGCTCCAAGTTGTCACAAATCTGACCAAGCAGCAGTAAGACTCACCTAAAGAAAAGTGATCATAGATTTTCAGTTTTTGTCTTGAGGGGGAAAATGGATGTTACATTGCTATAGAACAGAAAAGAGCTATGACCTAGGTTTAGCAAATTTCAAGGATCATTTTATGTTTTATATGTTTTCCACGTTAAAATGTTTTACCCTCTGTGATATTAAGAGAGTTTGTTAGGATATTATGGAAATCATATTTAAAATATTATTATTGTTATTATTATTGTTATTATTATTAATTTTGTCTTTTTTAGGGCTGCACCCATAGTATATGGAATTTCCCAGGCTAGGGGTTGAGTTGGAGCTAGAGCTGCTGGCCTACACCACCACAGCAACACCAGATCCAAGACGCATCTGCGACCTACAACACAGCTCATGGCAATGCTGGATCCTTAACCCACTGAGCAAGGCCAGGGATCAAACCTCCATCCTCATGGATGCTAGTCAGATTCATTTCTGCTGGACCACGATTATTACTCCCATATTTAAAATATTAGATCATGTTATAATATGGCGCTGGCATGAAGCCAACATTTTTTCCATTAATTTTGTGTGTGTGTGTGTGTGTGTTTTTAGAGCTGCACCCACAGCATATGGAGGTTCCCAGGCTAGGGGTCAAATTGGAGCTGTAGCTGCTGGCCTGTGCCACAGCCACAACAACACTGGATCCTTAACCCACTGAACAAGGCCAGGGATAAAACCTACATCCTCACGGATGCTAGTCAGATTTGTTTCCATTGAGCCACAACGGGAACTTCTCTGTCATTAATTTGATACTTCATTTACACAATACATATTTATGGTAATAACTTCTTTATGAAGGTGCTGTTTTAAGTGTTGAACATACAGTAGTGAGCAAAACACATGATCCCTACTCTCAAGGAGGTCATAGTCTAGGGGAGAAGGCAGACACTACACAAATGACCACACAAATATTTAGCACAGCAGATATGAATCTCAATTCAGAAACTCAGGTGTGCAAGAAATATATTTCCTATAATTTAATGTCTAACTCCAAGTCTTCATCAGGTGGCAGAAACAAACAACACACCAAAAGTTAATGTCAGCATCTCTCAGGTTTGCTTTTCATCCATTTCTCAGGACAAAATTCTAGCAACTTACGCTGCGCCAAAGACCTTCTATTATCAAAATATTACTTCTTGCTGAGTCATTAATCATTCTCAGTGGCCTGGCTGCTTCTGCCCATCACTCTTTCCATGAAAAATGTTTTTTTTTGAGGTTGACTGTGGTCCTAGGTCTTCCTACTTCCTGGACTTTTTTTTTAGCAGTAGGACATTCTGCTTCAGCTTTGTGGACCCAGAGGCCTCTTTCCTTCATTACCCTCCCCCTCCAGCCCTGCTGAAACTTCACATCTCCCTTTGTGTTTAAGACACTTGGAACAAATTTAGCCTAGCTGGGTGGTAGGTCCTGTAGGAGGGAGCTCCGAAAGGGCTCACTTGAGAAGATGAAATATGAACTAAGGTCTGAGGCAGAGTGAAGAGTTAACACATTGAAGGGAGTGAGGGGATGGGAAAGGGCTCCCAACAGAAGGGATCCATATGGCAGGGGAAAAAAGCTGAGAAAAACTAAGTTACAAGCTTTATTATTTATGTATAAAACTGTACTTATAGAAGAATATATACTCTTCTGTTTTGATGTATGAGAACTTAGCAAACTATTTAGGCATGAACCATTTACCACACAATAGTAGAAAATGTGTAAGTGTTCAAATCCTTGGGTTTGAGTTCAAGCCTAACCAGTTACCAGCTCTATGGTCTCTCGCAAATTATATCACCTCTTTAAATCCTAAATATAGTATTTGGAAAATAGAGATTATGATAATAAAACAACTGCTTGCCCCATGTGCCTCATCAGGTTGCTCTAAGAGTATAATGAACTTAAAGGCATTTCGCAAACTGCAAAGAACTTTAACATGTCCATTGTTATTAATGTGTTGATAGTATTGATAATAATCTACTCACAGACCAATTGACATTTTCTCTTATTGAGACAAAAGTAGAAAATACTGTGTTCTACTTCTCACTTATAGTTGTATGTCACTACACAGAGGTGAACCAAATGAACACACTAAATGTGATGTACAGCTACATACTGGTGAATACAGTCTTCTTTCTCTACAGAAATTGGAAGAGCCGCTAACAATTTCCTCTCAGATGATAGTAAGTTCCCCAAGAGAGATGCCTGGTAGAGAATGACCAAATGAAATAAAGAATACCCAGCATAAAATAGGAGCCTAAAGTTAGCCCAGTCATCACTGTCTCCTTAGGTCCTCAACCAGCCCGTTGGTATTGTATGTGTCTGTGTGCATGCCCACGCATGTGTGCGTGCACATGCATGCATGTGTGTGCATGTCTGTGTGTGTGTAATGATAAAATGAAATGGCTAACAGCTGATCAGAATTCTCATTCAATTCCTAAAATTTCATGTTAAACCCTACATTATATGTCATAAGGTAATGAAAATTTAAATAATAATGAGGTACCACTACATACCTATTGGAATAGCCAAAAGTTGAAATACCAATAGTATCATAGCTGGCGAGGATATGGAACAACAGGAACTATCAAACATTACTGCTGGTAAGAATGAAAAAAAAAATGGTACATCCACTTTGGAAGGCAGTTCAGGGCTTAGTTTTTTTGTTTTTGTATTTTTTTCCCACAAAACTAAACATTATCTTACTATGTGATCGAGCAGTCACACTCACTGGCATTTTCCCAAAGGAGCTGAAAACTTATTCCACAAAAAAACCTGTACATGGATATTTATATATACTTTATTCATAACTGTCAAAATTTTGAGGCAACCAAAATGTCCTTCAGTAGGTAAATGACAAACTGTGATACATCCAGACAGTGGAATATTATTCAGCACTGAAAAGGAATGAGCTATAAAGCCATGAGCAGACATGGAAGAACCTTAAATTCGTATTACTAAATGAAAGAAGCCAATCTGAAAAGGCTACATATTGTATGATTCCATCCAATGGAATATGTTCAGTTTAGGATCAGTTGCCCAGGATCCAAGAAGGATAAAATAGCTTTATATTTCATTTAGGTCTGATGAGCAATGGGAGTAGAATATGTGAAAAAAAAAATTAAAGATCAAACATATGTAAAAAAGAGACAAATTTTCAATTAAATTGTTTTTATTTTGTTACACAAAGTGTTATGGAAAATCTAAAACTTTTAAAAAGACAAAAGAATGAGTGACTTACACCAATAGAAAATTTATAATCCTTACAACCTGACCTAAGCTTTCAGTTCACTTAAAATACACTCTGCTTTTGTTTAAAGGATGGCTCCAAAGGATGGAGATTGTGAAGAAATGGATACTTGTAACAGGTGGTTTCTCCACTGTTGTACAGATTTCATTCTGTTTTCAATAATTATTTTTCAGACAGTTCAGTGAGTTTCAAGTACCTTATCCTCTCTTCTCCACTTAGAATGCCTCATAGAACTGGCTATACTGTCCTCTTGTCTCAGTTAACAAACTCCAGGACTTGGGGAAAATAAACAGCATGGAACAGACTCTTGGCAACCAACAGTTGGAGCAGTTGCTGCCTCCCACTCTCTAGAACCCTTCACAAAATAACATCCTGTTGCAAACTATAGATCAGGGACTTTCTATTTTCTCTCTGGGCCTACTTAAGTCTGGCCTTAAAATCCAGGGCAGATTCTGAACAAGCAGAGGAGGGTGCCCTGATGTGTCCCAGATTAATTCTTCTCACTGAATTGGGAAATGTGATGGCTGCTGGTCAAACAAAGCAATTCTGACATTTGCTGTCATGTCTTTTGCTTGTTAAATTGCCTAACAAAGTTCTATAGCTTCAGCTTTCAGATCTAAGAGAATTAAATTCCTATTTAAAATTGGGTATGAGAATCCAATAGTCTCATAATACTGACACTTGCATAATTCATGGACCCTGGAAAACAGAGCTCAGAAAGCAGATTTAGAAGTGTACAGAACTTCGTCTTAATAAAGATTCTGATTCAATAATTCTAATAATTTCCAAACCATGCTTTTAAAGGAATAACAATGCCCTAACCTATATGGACATTTTATAAGTATACGTATAGAGAAAGAACAGAAATAGATTTCAAAAAATTAGGAAAAAGTCAACAAAATTGTTACAATTAGCTTAAATCACAAATTAATCACATTTCTCTGAAATAGAAGTTCATTAAACTTACATTAAATTTAGACAGAAGTTATACATCAAATATTGTTTTCTGTAATCAAAAGCCTAGCTTATTGCATACAAACCAGACAACTTGATATTAAACATTGCTCTTTTAAACAACAACAAAAAAAGATATTACTGATGATGAATTATACTTTGATTTGACTTGGACCCAAGCAAAGTATCTATTATATCTCCCTGAAAGAAAAAAAGTCACACAATTATAATGCAGTAAAATACAAATTAAGAGTTAAAAATGCTATTTAAAATTTAAAATGCTATTTAAAATTTATAAGCTAGTGATACGCATATAAAGGGCATCCAAAAAGACTGTAAAAGGGAAACAAACCAAGGTAAGTTTAAATAATAACATTTGCTTCCTAGTACCAACCTGCTCTTTCCTATGAGAGCCTCTCTAATGAAGTTTGATAAACAATTTTATAAGGATTCAGTAAAGGGACAATTTTGGTGACTCCTGTTTAGCCTTAATACTTAAACCTGTTTTCTCATCTGTAAAATAACTTTGAGTCTTAATAACATCTCAAGCTCTTTGCTGATCTGTAGTGTTTGATTTCAAGAGAGTAAAGAGTCTGAATTTCTTGGTGGATTTTGTATTTCATAATAATTTATGAATTATTAATCAAAGTTAATAATAATGATCTTAGTACTAAAGGGGTAAATAATCATATGTAAGAGAATGAGACCAAAGATGGAAGGTGAGTTTTTAAGGAAGACATAGTGAAAAAGATGGGAATTGGAGCAGAAGATGAATTTTCTATATCACATGGTAAAGTGATCTTGAAGAAATCACTGATACCTAGGAATCTTAGTTTCTTTGAGCGCATAATGGAAATGTTAACACCTACTTCGAAAGATTATTGTAAAAGGTGAATGAGCTAATGTAGGTGAAAGTTTTTATAAACTCTAAAGAATTATAAACACCTTAGATAATACTGTGTAAGTCAGTTCCTGTCTTGTGGCCTATACAATACTCTCTGGGCACTTCCTCATCATTTAAGCTCTGACACATCAAATCAGTTGCCAAGTTTCTTCTCAAACCTAATTTCTGCTTCAGTCTCTCACTTGGGCAAATGTAGTAAGTTTTGTAGTTTGCTCACAGTTGTATTCTTAGTGCTTAGAACAGACTCTGTCACATAGCACATATTCAGTAAATATTTATTGAATGAAGGATCTGTTTTTCCTGCCTTCAGTGCCTCTCAGCATTAATATATATAATGATATACTATTATCACATATTATATAATTATATATTATCATATATTATATATTATATATAAATGCTGAGATATATATATATACATAATATATATACGCATGTTTATGTTTTCTTTTTATTTTTCCTTTAATTTGGAAAAAAAATGTAAACCTTCAAAGTATGGAGGAAAATATGGAAAACATTTGTATACTGAAACATTAAAAGTAGAAATAGTATTTCAGAGTGATTCTCTGCAGGCTCCCTCCAGAAAAGGAGTTGGTTCATGCAACTGAAATTGGCTTCTGCCAAGTGCTTAAAGCATAATTCTGTTTATGCCCCCAGCAACCAAACCCCATTGTGCCCAGAGAGGAGTTGGTGCTTCAACAAATAAATGCTAATGTGGTGGTAAATCCTATCAAGAGCTGCCTGTATCACAAAGTTACAACTGCAAGGCTTGGACCACTGCCCCCTGTTCATGTTCAACATCAGGCTGATGTTACCCCCAACCATGAATCCTGAGATGTTAGGATAGGGCAGGAGCCAATGTTCTGCCATGTCCTATCACAATACTATTCTGACCTTTGATCACATTGGGAGGGTCCAGAGTTTCAGAAATTATGTCACTTAAAACCTCCACAGTTCAAGGATCAAAATCCTTCTCCTGCTGTACAAGGCCATAGAGTGTGATGGACAATGAGAATATGAGTAGGTGATGTGGTCCTAAAATTGATATTGATCCTTCTCCATGGGTTTTCCTCAGTGAATCCTACTTGATGCACAGGCTCTCCAGTACTTTGCTTTGTAAAGTGCATATCTACCCCAAATCAACAAATGTCATCTTTGTCTTGAACATTTTTAATAAAAGAAATAAAACTTTACTGGTACACTTCTCTTTGTACCCCTTCCCAATCTTATTCTTCCCTCATCTTTCATCCCCAGAATCAGCCTTTATCATAAATTTGGTGCACATCTTTCCTGGGTAGTGAAATCATGACTTCCAAAATTTTGATTAACTCTGGTTAAGATTAATGGAGAAATTAGAGGTCATAATGTCACTTGATAAGACATCTTGATAGGAAATAATGGTTTGACATTAGTTACTTTGAGACTTTAAATTACTATTACAATTATAATTTTTCTCTGAAAAGCTGAGGAGGAAGTGTAACAGTTAAGTTTGTGGTTAGTTGTAAGTAACATAAAACCTTATTAATAATTCTGTTTAATCTCTCAGAAATATAACCCTGAACCTTTATTTTTTAATTTTTTCTTTTTTTTTTTTTTTTTGTCTGCGCCCATGGCATGTGGAAGATCACAGGCCTGGGATCAAACCTGTACTGCATCAGCCACTGGAGCCACTGCAGTGATAATGCCAGATCCTTAACTGACTGCACCATAAGGGAACTCCAACTCTGACACTTTAATACATAATGGTCAAAAAGAATGAAAAACTTATTTGTAGTAGGAAACAATTTATTTACTAATGTATGGAATATACTTGTTAAAAGAAAATTTTGTTTGAAATCATTAACACACACACACACATACACACAAACATTTGTCAAATATGTTCAGATTTTCTGAGTTTAGCCTTATGCTTGCTGAGCATACTGCTCAAAATAAAAGATGTTTCTAACTGATTCAAAACCAAACACAAAAATCAAATATTTTTCTTTCACATTCCAGTCTATATTCTTTTCTTTTACTAACTAAAAATATGTCCAGTAAAGGACAGTTTTGACTTTTGTGACTATTACATAAATCATAACATATTTATTTACCTTTCTACAATCTGCTTTTGTCACTCAAAACTGTGAGTTTTAAGATTTATATGAAATTTGTCATATTGACACGTTGAAGTATATATCATTTAAATTTCTGTACTGTAGTCACTCATGTAAGTATACCATATTTTATTTATCCAGTCTCCCACTGATGATCATTTAGGTTGTTTCCAATTTACTGATATAGAAACAAGGCTGTTAGAATATTCTTTTCTCAATAGCATGTCTTTCGGATGACTACTAACAAATTAAAGCCCTGGGAGATATACAGAATCCAAACAGAGGTCATTTAAACATCTAGAACAACTGTAGTCCTAACAGAGAGGAAAACTGTAGTAATTTGGAATTGATGACACAATAAATAAATTAACTGGAATCAATTAAGTGACACAGCAATACATTCGGGGTGGCAGAGTTCCATGAGAAGATGGACTATGCAGGTAATATGTAACTAGGTTTGAGGAGACATGGGCTTTAAGATTACTCCATATGAAGGCTGTTGAAAAATCACTTGTAAAACAGGGCTCAGCCTGGCAGCCAAGGTAGTTGGGAAAATGTCCTTAAACGTCTACCATCAATATGCATCTCAGCCAGGTGAGAAAATAATCTCCAAAGTGACTTGGAATGTTTCATTTGTTACTTCATTGGAAAAACATATTTTTACCCTGAGAAGAGTATGTTTTGTGTAAAGAAATAATGCAGTAAATCAAACAGGTAATTTTAATATTTTTGCACTAAGAAATTGGTACATACTTGGTATTTTAAATATCTGTTGTATATAAAAGAATTTGTCATGTTAGACTGTCTTAACAAAATGTATTTGTGATTCCAATTTAAATGTATGATTGGCTAATTGATTTAGACTTGTAATCATAGATTGAAATTTTATTAATCTGTACAGAACATTGGAACATTTAAGAAAACTTAAGATGCAGCATTCAATAGTTTAAAATTATTAATAGGAATTCCTTGAATATCTGAGATTTATTTGCCCTAAGACAACTGAAGTACTTAAAAATACAACAGAATAAATTTATAAATGGAATTTAAAGAATTTAAAGAAATTTGAATGTTACAAAACTTAAGAGCATGGGTTGAAATTTCTCAGATTTAGAATAATAAAATATAAAATATAAATGAAAGTGCTTAATGTGAATTAATTATTTTTAATTTTGTAACATATTTGAATGTGACTGGTTTAAGTGAAACTAGACTGAGTAATCTTCTCTATGTATAAAATAAACATAACAAAACTCACATTGCTACCTTACACATGTCCCCGGGACACATGGGCAAGAGCATCTCTATGGTATCACTGGCTTATATGGTATTTGAATTTTCAGTTTTACTGAATTGTTCCAAAAAGGTCATGCTAATTCATTTTCCCATGACCCTTGCATGAGAATTCCTAATTCCCAACAACTCTGCCAATACTGGATATTGGTTAATATTTTAATTTTTCTAAATCCAGTCAATATGAGCTGCATCATATAATTTAAATTGCATATTTCCTCATATTAGTAAGAATGAATTTGCTTTATAAGTTTACTTGATAATCTAGTTTCCTCTACTATAAATTAATATTTTATATATTTGCCCATTTAAAAAATTGTTATTATTGTTTTGTAGAAGTTCTTATATATTGGATATCTAATATCTTTTATGTATCTTGGAAATTTCTTCTTCCAATATGTTTCTTTTAACTTGACATATGGAATCCTAAACAGAAAATGTTAATTTTGACATAATAATCATACAAACAATAATTTAGGTTTATTGAGCACTTACTGTGTGCCAGTAACAGTATTAACCACTTTGCATATACTAACTCAATCTTTCTGACAACCTTTGATTCTGGCACCAATTTTATCTCCATTTTACAAATAAAAGGAAAAAAATGAAAAAATTAGGGGATTTGGGGGGTGTTTTTTTTTAGAAAATATCTATCCTTGTCCTTAAATCATTAAGCCATTATCTTATATTTTCTTCTAGGAGTTATTTTTCACAGTCTTTAATCCATCTGGAGTTCATCATTGTTAAAAATGTGAGATAGGGATCTAATTTTTCCCTCCTTTGTCACTTCTGGAAAACTTAAATGGCTTTACATAAACTCTGGAATAAAAACCAAACTCCTCATCATGGCAGTCAGACATTTTCTGGCCCCAGTTGACCCAACTGACCCTTTTGTCAGTTTTCTCTCAAGCAGTCTCTTTACCAGTCAAAAGTAGTCCACTCAGTATTTCCTTAAAGTGCCATGGATCTTTTCGGTTCTATACTTTGCTCCAGCCTTTCCTTCAGTCTGGAATAACAGTTCCACTCTCTTGTCTACAAGGGAAAATCCTAATTCCTCCAAAACACTGTTGAAATTTAATCTCCTGTGTGAAAACCTTCCCCAAAGCATTGTCAAAATTTTTTCCTTTTCTTCTTCCTATTCTCCTTTCAAAAGTCAACTATTTCCCTGCCTGTGCTTCTATACAAGTTTGTTTATTATTTTGTTCTTTATGACTTGTTTATGTTTCTTGAGCATATGTTAGAAACCATATGCCTTTTGTTTACAGGTTTGTTCCTTCAGACTTCCATTCAATGTTCGTTGAACGCCCATTACGTACTAGTACAGTGTTAGTTAAATACACAAATTTCCAAGCAGTTCAAACTAGTAACAAAGATATGTATGCAAAATATTATAATGCATGTTGATAAATGTAGTACTTGATAGATACTACAGATAAATATATGTGATATAAAGAATCAACATGCTAATGTTCACAGATTTCTCTTATACCACTACACCAACACATAACTAACAAAAATTTTAAAACAACTCAAGCGCCCTCCCTACTTCCCCAAGTTCAGAGCTTGTGAACAAGTTCTTGAGCTCTTGTGGGATAGAGCTGAAAGAATTACAGAGATTAAAGGGGATAGATTTCAGCCTTGATGTTAGATTTAGGATTTGAGAGATACGGACAGAAGAAGAAAAAGGAGTGCTATGAACTACAAACTTGGATCTACTTTAATGTTTCTTTGAGAGACTTAAAGAACAGAATTCTCTTTTAATTTCTTTTGACTATTGAGCTGTGTATCTTAAACAAGGTTCATTGTGGGCACAAACATCCCCATCCCGTTAAAATACTCTGTACTCAATGAATGCATGAGAAACTGAAAATATTAAAATGTTTTATATCATGTAAAAATAAGGTATCAGGATTGCATTCTTCAGAGAAAACTAATCATGTAAAGAGACCAATACAAAATTTAAAAAATTACTTTATGTAGAAATGATTTAAAAACCAGATAAGTAAAAAAACCCTAAAATTCATCCATGATCTTACCTATAAGAAATAATCTTTCTAATATGATAAATTCGTTCTTAGTTTTTCAATATATATTTAATCAACAAACATTTATTGGCTAACTACTATAAGCCACTGTACTAGGTCATAGGGTATAGCCCAGAGCCAAAGAGATAAAATTCACTGTTTATGTGAAGCTTATAATCTAGCTGCAGGAGACAGGCAATTAGCAAAATAAATCAATAAAGAATATAGTACAGACAAAATGTTACTGAGAAGAAATAAGGAGTACTGGATCAGGGGACAGGATGGAGAGTAGAGGTTGCAATTTTAAATAAGATGGGCAGGGAAGATTTCACTGAGAAAGTAACTTGAAGTGGGTAGAGGAACAAACCCTGTGGATTTTAGGCCGAGGGAATGACAAGTACAAAGTCCCAAGCAAGCTCATATGTATGTAGATTGGTATTTTCTGTTTGTTTAACATAGTCCATACAGAACGTCACCTCCTACATATGATCCAAATCTAACAAGCACATCTGACTTTCCTGGTCATAGTTCCTTATGGTTGGATATTTAGACTGTTTCCTTTTCCTTTTTCTTCTCTCTTTTTTTTTCTTATGCTATCACGAAATATGCTACAATTAATTTAACTGTCTTCATGAATATTTCTGTAGGATGAAGTCCCCATTGTGCACAGTTCTGGTTCAGACTGCAGAATTGCTTCCAAAGAAATCATTCCAATTTCTATTTCAACCCTAAGTATAGAAGAGGACCTATCCTATGAAATGTTTGCCAGTAATAAGTAGTCCAATTAAAAAAACTGTTAATTTTATATGAGAATGTTATCACCCTTTAATTTAATGTAATACCTTTTTATTTCCTTGTTAGTGAGGTTGAATTTTAAAATATATTTAATGGCCATTTTTTGTGAGTAAAACTGATCCTGATTATAACTCACTCTTTTCCTGGAATCTTAATGCTTTTCTAATTCATTTTTGCTTATTTTTAATATTTTTAACATTTTAATTATATTCATGGTAATATTTACCAGATTACCCATAAAAATAAAAATTTAAACATAAAAAGAAAAAATTACAAACTATCTTGAAAATAGTGGGCATCTACATGGTATATACACAAGAGAATATTACTTAGACATAAAAAATGAAATTTTGCCATTTTCAATAACATGGATGGACCTGGAGTCTATTACGCTTAGTGGAGTAAGTCAGAGAAAGACAAATACTACATGTTTTCACATATAGTGAAATCTAAAAAATAAAAAAAAAATGAATGAATGTAACAAAACAGAAACAGACTCCTAGATACACACAGCACATTAGTGGTTACCAGTAGGGAGAGGGAAGGGAATTAAGAGGTATAAACGACTAGATATAAAATAAATGATATAAGGATATAATGTATAGCACAGGGAATATACCTGATATTTTATAAAAACTTTAAATATGACCTATAAAAATTATGAATCACTATGTTATACACCTGAAACTAATATAACATTGTATATCAACTATGCTTTAATTTTTTTTAGAAACAGGTAAATAAATTTTAAAATAATGGGCAAAGAGTGATACTTATTTGCTTGTCAAAGTTTTGGTATTTGAAGATAAAAGTAAAGGAAGAGGATAATGCAAAGCCAACAGAAACAAATGCCAATTTCAGGAACATTGGATAATATCTAAAATATTACTTGTAAAAGTCTTCGAATATTGGCAGTAAACAGTCCCAATCATATACTAGGAATAATTTTGTTATTTCATATTAAGGTTTACAATTATTCTGCTCAATAGCACTAAACGGTATTCTTATTTTAGAGATAAAGAATGTAAGGCTCAAAGAAAATAAGCCTCGTAGGTGCCATGGCTAGCAGGTAGCACTCTCAGGACTTACATTCTTTCCATTGCACCACATTTAAGATATTTAAGAATGTAAATCTCTTGAATGACACAAAATTACAACGGAATAAAAATCATAAAATAACATAAAATTCTGACTTTGGAGTCTCACCCGGTTAGAATCCAATGTAGTGGGCATATTTCTTAACGCATATACAGCAACTTGTCCATCGCTATCTCCCACCAGAAGGCAATCTGTTTGTTTAGCGAAGAGAACAGTTGTGAACTTGATTCCAGGGTTAGCAACATTCACAATCAGAGGGTCCAAACTGTAATGAAGTATTTTATTTGTAACTTTAATTGTTGTTGATATGTTCTTTTTTGATATAGACTAAGAAAAGTCTGAGATATTTTACTTCATGCAACAAAAACCAAAAGCTTCAAGTGTTTCCAAAAGCAAAATAACTACTTCTCACTCTTTATTCAGTCAAAACTCTCATTATTTTTCAATAAATTAATTGCAACTAGATAAAATAAAGCAAATCACAATTAAGCTGTGAACTCATAAACTCTTGTGATGATTATTTTATACGTTAACTGGGCTAGGCTGTGGTACCCAGTTTGGTCACACAGCAGACTACACGTTGCTGTGAAGGTACTTTTTTTTTCAGATAGGATTAACTTAAATCAGTACAATTTTTTTTTTGTTTTTTTGCCTTTTCTAGGGCCGCACTCGTGATATATGGAGGTTCCCAGGCTAGGGGTCTAATCGGAGCTGTAGCCACCGACCTACACCGCAGCCACAGCAACGCGGGATCCGAGCCACATCTACAACCTACTCCACAGCTCAGGGCAACGCCGGATCCTTAACCCACTGAGTGAAGCCAGGGATGGAACCTGCAACCTCATCGTTCCTAGTCGGATTTGTTAACCACTGATCCATGACGGAAACTCCAGATCAGTACAATTTGAATAAAGCAGATTGCCCTCAATAAAGGGAGTTTGCCTCATCCAATTTGTTGAATGCCTTAAAAGAAAAGGTTGAATCCCTGAAATAGAATAAAATTCTGCCTCCCAGGAGTTCCTGTCGTGGCTCAGTGGTTAACAAATCCAACTAGGAACCATGAGGTTGCATGTTCGATCCTTGGCCTTTCTCAGTGGGTTAAGGATCTGGCATTGCCGTGAGCTGTGGTGTAGGTCACAGACATGGCTCAGATCCAGCATTGCTGTGGCTCTGGTGTAGGCCATCGGCTACAGCTCCGATTAGACCCCTAGTCTGGGAACCTCCATATGCCGTGAGTGTGGCCCTAGGAAAAGGCAAAAAGACCAAAAAAAAAAAAAAATTCTGCCTCCGGATGGCCTTTGGACTCAAGACTGCAACGTGGATTCCTCTGATGGAAATTCTAGCTTGCCAGCCCCAAGTGCAGACATGGTACTTGCCAGGCCCCACAATCATGTGAACCAATGTTTTTAAATATCCTCCATCCTTCTTTTCTCTCTGTCACTTTTTCTCTCTCTTTATTGGTTTCTGCTTCTCAGAAGATCCCTAAGTCCTTAAATAATAAATGTCTTTCAACAGAAGAATGTTTCAATCCAAATGAACCCTTGGAACATAAATGAATCCTCTGAACAAAAACCTCTCCTAGTCATCTAAAGCAATGCACTGACACCTGTATGCAGTCACTTGTATACGTCTGAAGAAATGTTGCCCTGAGAACTACAGTTTTACTAGAAAAAATAAAATCAGAGTTGGGATCATTTAAGTAGCCACTTTACAAACTAGTCATCTCATACTCAAAAATAAATTGCTTTGTGTTGTAATCCTTAATTTTTGGTTCAATCTGTTTTATAGAAAAAGCCATGACAAAATTTTAAAGTTACTAAATTATTAACCTCTAGGAAAAAAATTTGCCATTAAGAATAAACCTGTTGAATTTTACATCATTTTTTTTTTTATCTTTTTAGGGCCACACCCACAGCATATGGAGGTTCCCAGGCTAGGGGTTGAATTGGAGCTGTAGCCGCTGGCCTACACAGAAGCCACAGCAATGCAGGATCCGAGCCGTGCCTACGATCTATACCACAGTTCATGGCAATGCTGGATCCTTAAGGCACTGAGTGAGGCCAGGGATTGAACCTGCAGCCTCACGGATGCTAGTCAGATTCGTTTCTGCTGAGCCATGACAGAAACTCCTACACCATTTATTTTAAACAAGAATGTATTTCCATACTTCCGCTAATAACTTGCCTAAAAAGCTACAATATTTTCCAATATTAAAATGCTGAAATATTAAAGGAGTAGAATCATTAAATACTTTATTCCAACACTGTATAAACTTTCATATTAAGAAAGATATATGGTCTAGATGACACACTAATAACTTTCGTGTAATACTTAAAATCAAAAATTTTAATCAAATGCATGCTTCTTCAGTATGTTTTAATATGAAGGAAGAGAATAACTAAATATTATAAAAAGATTATTTTTCCCTTTATCTTATTATAGAAAGTCTTAAGTTAAGAACAATAAGCTGATGGAATGACTGGCCAGCAGGGTCCTGCTGTATATAGCACAGGGAACTCTACCCAAGAGTCTGTGATGGTCTATATAGGAAAATAATTTGAAAAAGAAAAAAAAAAGGGAACAATTAGCTGCCTCTCTGAATTCTTCCATAAACCAGGCAATGAAAAAGAATTCCAGGTAGTTATGATATCCTCTATCAGCTTATAAAAGTTTGAGGGATGCAAAAAGTCGACCTATTTTCATTTTAATATTTTTAAAACCATGTATGGTACAAGTGACTATTAACATGAATATATTATCCTGGTATATATCTTTATTCATAAAGGACTCTCACAGTGTAAACTATTACTTGTTTTAAAGTAACTACGGTTCTCTCTAACCAGTGTTGAAACTCTCATGTACCATTACATTGAACTACTTCTGCTAGAAATACCTTCAAGAAAACAGTAACACTTACGTGCTGATGTGAAGGTCCCAAATCTCCACTCTGGTCTCATTTGCAGCTGCAAATATATAGGGTGATTTTGGAGACCAGGAAACATCATAAACAACGTGAGTAGTTGGATAAAAACTCAAAAATGGTTTGAGATTTTCATGTTGCCATATAATAACACCCCAATCTGCAGAACAGCTTAAGAATACATCATGACAAAATGGATTCCATGCTATTTTATACACTGGACCCTGGAATTAGAAAAACAAATTATAATACATAGGTAAGTTGTATTTAACATCTTATGCTTTGTTTGACCAACAAATTAAAAATGCTCAGTTTTCTGAAAGATTTATATACCATGCATTATTATGTGGGTAATATCTTAGCTGAGACTAATGTCATAAATTGAATTTCTTCCCTAAATTATGAATACAGAAACATAAAAATGTAGTTGTTACCATACTCACTAAATATTAATATTATACTACTTTAAAAAAATATAAGGAATATTAAGAAAAACAAACAGAAAAAATAAGAAAACATGGTTGTAACAATCATTTAAAAAGGAGAGAACAGGTATATGCCAGAGACAATTTTACTTTGGGATCAGCATGTATGATACAAGTGACTATTAACATGAATATATTATCCTGGTATATATCTTTATTCATAAAGGACTCTCACAGTGTAAACTATTACTTGTTTTAAAGTAACTACGGTTCTCTCTAACCAGTGTTAGAGAGAACCGTTAGTAAGCAAAGTCGTTTAGAAATAATAAAAGCCATGACTTCCAATATTTACAAGAAGAAATCAAGGATATCTAGAAGCCAAATTAAATGCCCCATATATTATTGGTATTTTCTATATAAGAAAGCACATAATTCAAGTTGTTTTTTTAACTCTGAAGCCATAAATTATTGCATAAAAATACTCTAATGATAGTTTTTTTCACAAATATTGCAAAGTAAAATGTTCCATACTTTTTATAACTAAACTAACCTTATGTCCTCTGTAAGTATCTATATACTGTTCATTATATGAACAAGAACATTTGTGAATATGACCTTCTTCAGTGCCAGCCAAATAGATATTTGTGTCCTACAAAACACAAAAAATCAAAATGCATTAACTTGTAATATATTAGTAATATGCTAAAAAGATTAGATGATTCAAGATCTCAAAATCAATTCAAGAACCAAAACTAGAAATGTTGTCCTGAAAACAGTTGACTGTTGTCTTTTCATTCTATTAAGATATAACAATAATTAAACTACCTGAAGCACAATTGTGCAAAGAAAATACAGATTATTTTCTTCGCTAGATTAGAGTTAGAATTTAGTATCTTATCTAGAAACTTCACGAGCAAACATTGGCTTAAAATGAGGAAGAAACTTTCTAACATTTAGAGTTACGTGACAATGGAATTAACAGTCCAGAGAGGTGGTAAGTGTTCTTTCTTTGGAATTAATCAAAGAGAAAACAGATGACTTCACAAATAACTATTTATGGATATAATGCTGAAGAAATGATTCTTGCTAAGAATGAGAAATTAAACTAGATGGAGTCTTTAACTCTAAATGTATGTATCAAATGGGGATTTTAAATGTATTTTCCATAGTGAAATCATAGTCAAAACTTCTGAAAGTCAATGCTCTATGCCCTGCCTATATAAATTCAGCATTGTCTAGGAGTGTTTTAGAGCTACAGAATCTCAGACCCTGCCTCAAAACCACTGAATCAGAATCTGCATTTTAGCAAGATTCCCAAGTAATTTGTAAGTGCACTGAAATTTGAGACATACTGCTCTAGCATATACCATTACTTAAGTATGCAACTGCTAGATCACAAGATATATGTGAAATTACACAAAGCACAATTTTTTTCATAAAGTAGTATTACAAATTTACCTTCAGCAGTATACAAAAGTTCTCTTTGATACACATTATCATCAACAGTTGGTTACATCACAAACCTTAAATTTTGCCATTCTGTTAGGTGGACAACTATACCTAACTGTTTTAAGTCCCATTTATATGAATATTAAAAATGCTGAGCACATTTTTTGTTTATTGGCCATTTGTATCACCTATCCTGTTCATATCTCCTGACTATTTTACTACTAATTTTTTTTCATATTCATTTGAGTAAGTTCTTTATATAAGCTATTACATATGCTTTGTCTATTATATATGTTGCAAATATATTCTCCCAGTATATAGCTTATCTTTTTATATACTTTCCTTAGTGTCTTTTAGTAAACAGAAGTTCTTATTTTAATGTAGCTGGTATTATAATTTTATATAGTTAGCACTGTTGTTTAAGAAATTGTTTCCACTTGGAAGTGATATTTTCCCACGTTTTCTCCTAAAAGTTTGTGTATGATGTGGTAGGGATCTAATTCCTTTTTTAAAATGTGGATAATGGTTATCCCAACACTATTTATAAGTAGGTCATCTTTCTTTACAGATCTTCAAGTTCACTGTGTAAAGTTGGGTTCTTCAGTATATAAACACTGAGATTTCCATGCAAGAAGTTTATTGGGAAGTTCCCTCAGGAAAACCTGTTTAAGGGAAATAGAAATGGGTAGAGATTTAAGCTGAACTATATTCAGTTGCAAAAGAAGGCTCAGCCCAACCTATAAGAAGCTTTGGAGCTGAGAAAGCCCTTCCTTTAGAGTCCTACCTGGAAAACAAGGAGGCAAGGATGCCAAATATTTTAAACAGCTCCTCCTATAAATTAGTCAAACAAGAGCACAGACTCACACCAAACTATATCAATAATCAAACGAAATGTAAATGGTGTAAATATCACAGTTAAAAGGTAGAGATTGCAAGATTGGATAAAAAAGCAAGACTCAGCTATATCCTACCTACAAGAAGCATACTAAATATTAAAGACACAAACAGGTTAAATATAAAAAGATGGGAAATGGGAGCTCCCATTTTGGCGCAGCAGTTAACGAATCAGACTAGGAACCATGAGGTTGCAGGTTCGATCCCTGGCCTTGCTCAGTGGGTTAATGATTCGGCATTGCCATGAGCTGTGGTATAGGTCACAGACGCGTCTCGGATCTGTCGTTGCTGTGGCTGTGGCTGTGGCTGTGGCATAGGCCGGCAGCTACAGCTCCGATTAGACCCCTAGCCTGGGAACCTCCATATGTCATGGGCGTGGCCCTGGAAAAGACGAAAAACAAACCAACAAAAAAACTCAATAAATTCAAAAGTATTCAGTTTATAAAAAGTTGGTTCTTTGATCATGATGGGATTGAATTAAAAAGCAACAGAAAGATCCTTGAAAAAGCCCCGAACATTTGGAAACTAAATAATATATTTCTAAATAACACATCAATCAAAGAAGAAATCAAAGGAGCACTACAGATATTTTGGGCAAACTAATTCTTCATTTGTATGAAGGGAGGGCAGTGGTTTCTTGTGCGTTGTCAATGGATGTTTAATGGCATTCCCTGACCTCTGCCCTCCAGATGCCAACAGCACTCCTCCCTCCTCCCCACACCCCATCTTCCACAGCTGCAACAGCCAAAATATCTCAAGACACCGTGAAATTGGCCTGATGGGAAACTACTCCTCTCCCTGACCACACTGAGAGCCAATGTTCTAGAGTCAACATGAAAAGTAGATTTCAGGAATTTGAGAATGAAGGTGGTTAGAATATGACTACAGTGGTAGAAGTGAAACATCACAAAGGCCTGAAACGACCTGAGCAGTAGTAGGCTTGGACTAGATGGAGTGGGACAGCAAAACTTAAATATCATTTTAGTGATAAGGTAGAATAAAGTAAGAGCTCAAGTTTTAGTTTGTATAAGTAGGTGGATGATGGTGTCACTAAAGAAATGATCGCATTACATATAACAGAAAATGTAAGTCTGTCGTAGTGGCTGAATTTTCTGATTCCAAAGAATGTCCAAATAAAAGGAATTAGAAAAGTAGAACTTTACTTACAGTGCTCTGACTTGATTTTCGTCTTGATAAGGGTGACCTTAAGTAGTTTTCCTGATCCCCAGAATCATGACTCACCACTCACATTGATATATGGAGGACTATATGATTGTGGTAGATATGGTTTCTATCAGTATGATAGAGCAGCAGAGTACCCAAGAAGGATTAGGAGGTGCATTCAGGTTAAACATGCAGTTGTAAAGATAACCCTAACACAGTTGCACAGAAATACAGACCTTCCCTCTAGAAAGCAGATAAATGACAGCCAACTGGAATGTGCTGTTCTTCCTTAATTTGATACCTATGTTTGTTATTTTTTTTTACTACAAGGCACAATATTTATTAACATGTTGACCTTTGGTCTTGCTTTATATCTTAATGCATTTCAATTATCAGAAGTTTTTATATGCAATAGTAAGTAATGGACTGAAATAATTTACCTTGGGGTGAAAAGCAAAACACAGGCCAGGAGCCTGTCGAGATATCAAAGCTTCACCTTTCTTTTCCTTTTCCCCTCCCTTTTTGCTGCTTCCAGCTGTAGTTCGCCTCAAACGCATCAAATCTGTATTTAAAGAAAAAATACATAACTTATTTACCACATGAAAAGGTACTGTATATGTAATATGTCCCTTCTGCAAATAATATGATTTCTGCTATCTTTTGCAAGTCATTAGGTTAAAATTAGCAAATACCATAGCCAGATGCTTAGAAAAACAGTGATCAAGCCTAGCGTTTTCTTATTTAGCCAAACCTTAATTTGGCACCTCTTACACGTGGTTCACTAGGAATTTTTAATTCAGCACAGAACAAGAAAGATAATTGGTGTGTTGTGTGTGTGTGAGAGAGAGAGACAGAGAGACAGAGAGAGACAGAGAGAGACAGAGAGAGAGAGAGATTTATTTTTACCATGACAGTCCAGTCCTTTCCTTATAACCCATTTGGAGATTCTTCCGTCTGCTGATATAGAAACTAGTATTTCTCTTTTGTCATCACCTGTGGTCCCTCGATCTTGTTCTATCCACTGTAGTTGCCATACAGGCCCCAAGTGTTTTTGAGGTGACTCACTAAAACAGAGAAAAGCACTAAGTATAAAATTGTTACAATAATTTTTAAAAAAACTTGGAGTGTAAGTGATAAGGACAGCTCCCTAGAGTATCGTGACCTACTTACAGAATGATGCTTTTATTGTTCAAAACTAGACTTTTACTTCAAATATTTTGAAAAACAGGAAAAATAATCACTTTGCTAATATTCACTGACATTTTTCTCATTTCTTACAAAAGAAAAATTTTACTGCCTTTAGTAATATTAGCTATCATTACAGAAATACAAAAGCAAATATTTCTTTTCAGAGTTTCCTTATTACTCTATTGATTAATTTTTTCCAGTTGTGTGTAAATTTGGTTTATTTTAGACACATTGAATATTTCTATCTTTATAAGTATACATTTCATAGCTTCAATGAATAAGTTTAAGTCCTATTTAAATAAATAGTTATCTCACCCTTCTTCCTATATTTCAGGACTGCCCACTGGCTAGATTTTCTCTAAGGCTGAGATTTAAAATTTTTCTGAAGGATTAAAATCATTTCTCAGATTACTATTTTTCTATCACATTAGTGGGTTGCTTTGTTCCTATTACTGACTCCCTTGATTTTTTTATGCAAACCTTCCAAAGTTCTCAATTTTTTAAAATCTAAATATCTTTGATTATTCAGTAAAAGTTATGGACCCTCTTCTAGGAAACAAGCACCAAGGCCCCTGCTTTCAAAATTAACTGAAGGAACACCTGTTTTAATGTTTATTTCCAGTTCTTGTTAAGTTTATTCAAACACTAGTATAAATATACCACCTTATTTTTGTTCCATTGGTATCCAGTTTATCATAAAAACCTAAGATATCTTCAATATCTTTCACCTTTAACTTTTTAACTTTCTCAATATGACTCATTCATTCATTCTTAATTAAACATTTACTGTAAACCTGTTATATGTGTGATATTATGGGACATACTAATTTGTTAATTATACAGCAATAAAGCTGGAAAAACTTTAAAAATTTTAAAGAATGGAGTTCCCGTTGTGATTCAGTGGAAATGAATCCGACTAGGAACCATGAGGTTGAGGGTTCTATCCCTGTCCTCGCTCAATGAGTTAAGGATCCGGCGTTGCCGTGAGCTGTGGTGTAGGTTGCAGACGTGGCTCGGATCCTGCGTTGCTGTCGCTGTAGCTGTGACATAGGCTGGCAGCTGTAGCTCCGATTGGACCCCTGGCCTGGGAACTTCCACATGCCGCAGGAGCAGCCCTAAAACGACAAAGTGAAAAAAAAAATTAAAGAATAAGTATAAACTGTCAAGCCAAAGGAATTTTGTTGGTGGCTGGGCAGAGAAGGAAGATGATAAGGAAATATTAGGGCAAAGCATTCCAGATAGAGAGATGATATGAGGAATTAGTAAATGTTTGAAAAATAATGGTATCACTCTCAATAACAACATAAACATTCACTCAAATTAAATAACATTAATTTTTGTCTTCTCCCTTAAAAAGCACATATTATATGCTTATCTAATTCTTGGGTTCTCACCTGCTATCCAGAACTGGAACATTACTGTTGCTCTGTACGTTATAAATTGCAATAGTACCATTGTGATAGCCAACTGCTAAAAGATTAGGTGATCCAATTGAAAAATCCACAGAAGTAACTCCATATGGACTCTGATAAGTACGTTCTGGCCACTGAGTTAAAAAAAATCATATTACATTTTAAACTTGGTTGTATAGACCACAGTGAGGTAGGGTATAATGGTGGGTGAAGACTAGGCTGGTGGCAATGTGATGTGAGAAGAGAGGCTACATTGAGCTACTTCTCTTTTCCTAAATTCATTATAGATAGAATAAAGCTTCAACTGACCATGTCTTTTATTTGATAAATCCTCAGAGCTAATAATTTTAAGAAATACAACATAGATTTCTATAGTAATTATCATTTGAGATAATCTTTCAACAAGATGTATATGATTATCACAGGTCTACCTTCTTAAAAATATAAATAATGTACACCAAATAAATTATCCCACATAATTCCTATCTTCTAGTATCTGTTTCAGATGCCTGTATTATCCAGTCATTTCTAAACAAGGATAGAAGATGCTCTAAAATCTCTAAGTTAGTCTTTAATACAACTCTATAGAGTTTTATTGTTTTGTTTTAATATCTAGGCTAAATTCTTTCTCGTTTCTAACAACCCACATGGAAAAGAAGATAACCTGATGATGACAGCTCCTATGTCAATCCTTCCACATGTTTAAAATTGCTTCTTTCTTTCTTTTAGGTTACATGAACCCAGCTTCCTAACAGACTGGGGGTTATTTATAAAATTTTAATCATTCTCACATGCTCTTCTGATCTCTTTCTAAGTTTTCTACTTTACATTTCAGTTGTGAAATAAAACCAAAGGTAAAGCTTTAAAGAAACAGATTGACTAGGGCTGTTGTGCAAAAAATATAACTGATGCCTGCTCATTTTATGAAAAATTCTTGGCAGTAAGATGGTAATATTAATCTATTTTACATCTACTGAGGGTGGCTGAAATCTGTCTTATAAATTATAAGAAGCTATTCAGATATTGAGAAGCAACCCAGTATTAAATAACTTTTAAAGAATTTACACTTATATATTTATACAGAATTTACACATGTATTCTTTTTAAAACAGGTAGGCATAAACAATAATGGTTTAGCCCTGCATCATCAGATTTCATAGAACATAGTAAATGTTCAATAAATATTTATTAAATCAATATATCCTATAGAGTATGAGCAAATTTTAATTGTTTGTTACATATTTAAACCAAAGAAAATAAAGTCTTGCTTGATCAAATTTCCTTGATTTTATCAGATATGACTACAAGAATTATGACAGCATTTGATTAGATAAAAATAGGTCTCAATCCTGTTTGAGTTACCATAGGATTCTTTATTGACCAGCAGCAAGCCAATCCTCTTTTTTGCTCCTTAAATCCAAAGTGCCCATAGCCAACAGCCAAAAGATCCTGAAAACCAGAAAAGTTCAAAATAAGAGAGGACAGCATAAAAATATCAGCAAATGTATAAAAATGCATATTAGTGAACTATGTTAAAATTAATGATGACATTCCAGTTGAGGTTAAAAAATACCAGGATGCCATCTATGTTCACTCTATACTTCCATCTTCCTATGAAAAATCATAATAATAATCACATTTTCAGACAAAAATAAGTACTCAAAAAAATCTAATTGCTTACAAACTCTTTTACATAGTGAGATAATCTACAAAAATTATTATTACATTATGATATCTTACAGGTTTTTAATAATGACTTAATCATTTCAAATGTAAAATAAATGACATTTAAATTTAAAGGTGGGTCCCAAGGACTGAATTGTGTCTCCTCCCCCAAAAGTCATATGCTGAAGTCCTAACTCCTAATTACATGTGATTATATTTGGAAATAGGCATTTAGGAGGCAATTAAGGTTAAATGAGGTCATGAAGGTGGGATCCTACCCCGATAAAATTTAGTTTCTTACAAAAGGAAAAGACACAAGAGCTCTTTCTCTCCCCCATTTGAAGATACAGCAAGCCAGCAAGAAAGTCTGGAACCAAACCCAGGAAACAAATTAGCTGGCACCTTTATCCTGGACCTCCCAGCTTCCAGAACTATAAGAAATAAATTTCTATTATTCAAGCCATTCAGTATATAGTATTTTGTTATGGCAACTTATGCTGATTAAAACGGCAGGTCATTTCCAGAAATGCTTATAAAGTTGCTTGAACAACATGGATTTGAATATGCAGGTCCACTTATATGAAAATTTTTTCAACAAATATATTGAATTTTTTTAGAGATTTGAGACAACTGGAAAAATTCACAAACTGCATAAACTAGAAATATCTAAAAATTAAGAAAAATATTTGTCGCAAATGCATAAAATATACGTAGATAACAGTTTATCCTTACACAGGCATAAGTGATATTTAATATAAAATTAATAATGTTTTTCTCAGTGTTTTATAACTTTGCTTTCAAAGAACTGTATTGCCATACAGTATGCCTCTCTCTCATAATTAGAGAAATTGTACATCAGCCTATGTACAAAAACTATGTTTTTAGTTTTTAAAGTAACAATATTTCCAATACTATGTTATAAATATGACTATAATACAGTATGTGACTGTAATACTGTATGTAATGAAAATTTTATAACAGTTCATGGATTAGTGTATAATCTAGGCTATGCTGAAGCAATTGTATTAATTACACTAGGCTACCATAAAGCAATCATATTGATGCTTTATAAAGCAATCATTATCAATGCATAAATCATTATACTTGTAAATAAATATGAATTTATTTTTCACATTATCCTTTCATTTTTGATGTCTAGTGTTAATAATACTTGTAACATCTGTAGTGCTTTGTATCATTTAAGCTAGTATCAATGAAGGAACTGACAAACAGATGACATAAAGTAAACACTATTGACAAATACAGTATAGTACTATAAATGTATTTTCTCTTCCTTGTGATTTTCTTAATAACATGTTTTCTTCTCCAGCTTACTTCAAGAATACAGCATATAATACATATAACACACAAAATATGTGTTAATAGACTGCTTGTTATTGGTAAGGCTTCTGATGAACAGTAGGCTATTAATTGTTAAGTTTTGTAATACAATTACACTTGCATTTTGAACTGCATAAAGCGGTGGCACCCCTAACCCCTATGTTGTCCAAGGTCAATCCCTAAGTATATATGGACGAAAGTTTAGTGATCAACCAAAACCAGCCTCCCCTTTGTCGCCTTTGTAACCGTAAAGATTACGAATACAGTCCTGCCACCACCCTATCTAAAAGCCAACACCATTTCTCTACAATTCCCTCAGCCTTAAAATACTCTTCACCAAAACCCTTTTTCCCTTGACACTGACAAATTTCCATTCACCTCTTCTAGGCTCAACACAGGTGTCACTTCCTTTAAGAAGCATTCACAAGCCTCTCTTACATGTTCTTATAGCATTATCTACTTTCTTTATTAAAACACATGGGAAACTATTACATGGTCAGGCCTATGTGTGAGTAAGTTACTGTTGTATCTCTATGCTTTAACAGAGTTCCTGGCACAGAGTGACTGTTCAATAAATATTTGTAGAATGACTTAATAAATATGATAGATGCCATCTGTCATGTAGTTTTTAGCTTCATCCAAAGTTAATTTTATTCTCAATAGCAATACATTAATTTTTCAAATACTAGTATATTCAGTTTCTGACTCATCTGCCTTTATTATGCGGTTATTATTGATTTAAGTTTCACTTATCTACAAGATATTCCCAAATATAGTTTTATAAAGGCAAATCTGTACTAAAAGCATTTTATTCAAAAATAGTATGTATAACTTCAGTCATGTGTTATGTAGGTTTTGACAACAAATGATTATAGGTTTTTAATAGCCATAACAACTATCATGTTTGCACATAGTACCTTATAAGGTATAGCAGTAAAATAATAAGGCTTATTCTTTTTTTTTTTTCATTTTGGCCTCTTGGAGTACCCAGGTTAGGGACTGGATGGTGCCACGGCAGCAGCCCAAGCCACACTGGTGACAACCCCGGATCCTTAAACAACGGCACCAGCAGGAAGCTCCAATAATCAGTATATATTATCTTCTAGTTTACTTCCAAATATCTGATATAGATTCAGAGAATGCCACATCCCAAGCACATCTCCTAAAATAAAAATGGTGTCTTTTTCATATCAAGGGAGAAAAATATTATTTTATAACTTTTGGCATTTTCCCCTTTTTAAAACATGAACTTGTTTTCAGAGGCATTTTAAAACTAGGGGCTATGTCAACTTGAATCCCTTGCCTAATATCTGTGGGAAAAAATTCTTCATTAGTACTTGACAAGTGCCATTAAATGCTAGAGACAGAATTGTTAAAATGTATGACAACTTACTGGATTTGTTTTATTCCAAGTAAGGCTGCTCACATTAAGTCCTTTGGTTAAGTCACAGGAAAATGACCAAAGTCGTTCCAAATTGGCTGGTATTGTTGCCTGTTCTGAACCTATTTCTATTTCTTCTTTCTCTTCCTTCTTAGCCTCTTCTTCTACCTCTTCAAGTTTTTTACCTTCTAAAAGGTCTTCAGACTCTTCAGGTTCCGGTTCTGAAATTAAATCAAATAAAAAGAAGATCATTGTGCTCTGTACCTACAGGAATCTGCCACGGTCTCCAAAGAGCATCCCTATCTACTGTTGACCCCTCAGGCACTGCTAGTACTCGTGGCCCAAGTGACAGGGAACCCTGAATAGCTGTCTAACCCTGTTGCAGAATATTCTGTTGTTCTAGGCTCCACACAAAGATAGCAGCGTTTCAGGCCACTCAGTAAATAGACAGCGGTAGCACATCCAAATGAGGAATATGCTGCATCTAAAAGGCAAAGAGGTCCACTAGGCATTGTGTCTTTTTTGTTTGTTTGAAGAGGAACCAGCTGCAATAACTTATCCTTCAGCTTAGAAGAAATATCTTGACATATTCCATGCCATTGGACCCTTGGAAATTTCACTGAGATGGAAGGCCCCTGAAATTTTGTCAGACTTTTCTCTCACCTTCTGACATGCAAATGTCTTACTAGCAAGTCTAACTTCTTGTTCACTGGGCATAATACCATCAATGTAATAGACCAGTGTGATGTCTTGCTGAAGGGAAAGCTCCTCACAGACTAAATTATTGCATAAAGCGTAGCATTTGATATATCCCAGAGTAGAACAGTGTAGGTGTTAAGACCTAACCAGCTGAAAGCAAATGGCTTCTGGTGTTTTACCAACAGGTGCTGAGGTGGGGAAAAAGCATTCACCATATCAATAGCTAAACACCAGTGATCATGAGATGTGTTAATTTTCTCAGGCAACGAAACCCCATCTGAAACAACAGCTGCAGTTGGAGTCTCCACCTGTTTAAGTTTACAATAATCCACCATTATTCTCCAAGATCCTTGTGTCTTCTATGCAAGTCAAACAGATGAACTGAATGAAGGGATTCAGTATTCCTGCATATTTCAAGACCTTGATGGTAGCATTAATATCTGAAATCCCTCCAGAAATGTGGTATTGCTATGGTTTATTATTTTCATTGGTAGAGGCAGCTCTAGTGGTTTCCACTTAGACATTTCCTAACATATTAACTCTCATTCCACAGGTCAAGGATCAAATGTAAGGATTCTGCTAGTTCCCAAATATTTCTATTTCAAGTATACATTCTGGAACAGAAGAAATAACTATAGGATGATTCAGTGGACCCAATGCGAGATAAGTCTGAGCTAAAATTCCATGGAGCACCTGACTTTTACAAGTCCTTACTCTGACTAATGTACCTCAATGATGTTTTGGGTCTCCCAGAGTTAGTGCAAACTCAGCCATTGTTTAGAAGTCCCTGAAATTTCTGATTATTTCCTCTCAAACAACGCATAGTCATCCTGGTAGAAGGCTAGAGGTCCCTATGGGCAAAGCTGGGATAAATAGTAACAGTATCCATTCCTGACAATTTAGTGTGATACTTTCTCAAAGGGACACAGCCTGCCCTCATACAAGAAATTCTGGTTCTATAAACTGGCTCAAGTCTAAGAATTGGTTAAGGGGCTGTACCCGTGTTTTTTGGTGTTTCAATTTAGACTTACGCTCACTTGACGTAGAACTCTTCTGCTTGCACAGATTAAGAAAGAATTTACAAGAAGTCCATCTGTTATAGGCTGAATTGTTTCTCCCCAAAACTCATACAGTGAAGCCCTAAGAATGAGTACTTTATATTTATTTATTTATTTTTGCTTTTTTAGGGCTGCACTCATGGCATATGGAATTTCCCAGGCTAGGGGTTGAATTGGAGCTACAGCTGCCAGCCTACACCACAGCTCACAGCTCCGGATCAGATCCTTAACCCACTGAGCAAGGCCACGGATTGAACCTTCAACTTCATGGTTACTAGTCGGATTCATTTCTGCTGTACCACAATGGGAACTTCATGCTTTAGAATATAATGGTATTTTGAGACCAGGGCTTCAAAGAGGTAAGTAATTAAGTTAAAAATTAAGCCATTAGATTGAGTCCCAATCCAATGTGACTGGTATCCTTATAAGAAGAGGAAATTTAGACATGTTGAGAGACACTAGAGACACACACACAGAGAAAAGAGACCATGAAAAGAGTCAGCTAGAGGGTGGCCATCTGCAAGCCAACGAGAGAGGCTTTAGAGCAAACCAGCCTTCAAGGATGTTGGTGCTCCCCTTCCTTAAAAAATCTATTTCTCACAACTGTGGTGAAATATATGATATCTGGACCCTTCTGGAGTGAGTAGTCAGGCCATCATGATAAATCCACTCTAACATTACAACATCCATAAACCTTCAGATGCCTTTTTCTTGGTATACAGCATACCAAGGCAGTTCTGACATTTCAGCTGCATTTTGTGCAGGCCACACTTTGATTCATTATCACCCAACCCCAAAACAAACTCTTAAAGCTAGTCATAACCCTCTAAAATACAATGTTGTATCCAGAATCTCTTGTTAGTGAAGTCGTATTAACCAAATTGACATCATCTGACTTTACATTCTTTCCATCATTATCCTATACTCTTAATACTCGTTTCCACCTATATTCCTCAGATCTCTGCCTGTATAAATTAGAAAACTTAGCAGTCAATTCTCCAAGAAGTTATAACAAACCAAAATGTGTATATACCTAAAAATTTCAAAATACATGAAACAGAGAAATAAACAAAACCAACAGCTCTGAAAGAAGAAATATGCAAGTACACAATTCCAGCTGGAGATTTCAACACTCCTCTGGCAATAACTTGGTAGGACAAGTAGGCAGAAAATCAGATAATCTGAATATCACTATTAACCAACTTGATCTGACATTTATAGGACACTCCATCCAAAAACACCAGAATACATATTCTCCTCAATGCCATAGCACATTTTTTAAGATGGAACATATTATGAACCATAAAGCAACCTTAACCCCCCCCAAAAAGAAAGAAATCATATAATATATACTCTCATATCACAGTATAATTAAATTAGAAATATTGCTAGAAAATCCCCAAATATTTGCATATTAACACATTTATAAATGACACAAAGGTCAAAGAAATTTCAAAAGAAATGTTTACTTTGTTTTAATGAGCTGAAAATATAACATATCAAATCTTATGAGATTCAGCTAAAACACTGCTTTCTAAGCATATATCAGAAAGAAGAAAGTTCAATATATATCTCACATATGATCTACCCATTCTACTCCTAGGTATTGACCCAAGAAAAATGAAAGCAAATGTCCATACAAAGACTGATACACCAATATTCATACCAACTTTATTTGTAATGGCCCCAAACTAGCAGCAGATATCAATCAACAGGAGAAAGGTTAAATGCAGTATAGGATATTCACACAATGGAGTACTAGTCAGTAACAAAAAAGAGAATGAGGAGTTCCCATCATGGCTCAGTGGTTAACGAATCCGACTAGGAACCATGAGATTGCGGGCTCCATCCCTGGCCTTGCTCAGTGGGTTAAAGATCCGGCATTGCCATGAGCTGTGTGGTGTAGGTTGCAGAGGCGGCTCAGATCCTGCGTTGCTGTGGCTGTGGCGCTGGCCGGCAGCTACAGCTCCGATTAGACCCCTAGCCTGGGAACCTCCATATGCCGTGGGTGTGACCCTAGAAAAGGCAAAATGACAAAAAAAAAAAAAAAAGAACAATTGATACATGCAATTGCACAAGTAAATTTGCAAATAATTTTATGGAGTAAAAAGAAGTCAGATAAAAAAGAGTGCATAATGTACGATTACATTATTTATATAAAATTTATATAAAATTCTAGAAAATGCAAATAGATATAAAAAGCAAACCAGCAATTTCTTAAGGATGGGGAAGGGCAAAGAAGAACAAGAAGGAAGGATTATAAAAGACATTTAAAAAGAGCTTGTATCCAGAATATGTGAAAATTAACTCCTACAACTTGATTTTTAAAAAAGACATCTCAGTTTTAAATGGGCAAAGAACTTGACCAAACATTATCCAAAAGAAGATATACAAATGACAAAAAACCAAAAAGCATCTTAAAAAGATTGCCAATATCAGGCATTATCAAGAATGTGGATCAACTCTTGTATATTTCTTATGGGATTGTAAGATGATACAAATAATTTGGAAAGGTATTTTTCATTTTCTAAAAAAGTTATGCATATGTCTACACAAAGATTCAATAATTCCATCTCTTGGTATTAACCCAAGGGAAATTAAAACACATATCCACAAAAAGGAGCACAAAAATGATCAGAGCAGCTTTATTCATAATAGCCCAAAGGTGTCCAGGTATACCTCGACAGGTAAATGAATATGTAAATCATTATGGTACAGTCATAAAATGGAATACTACTCAGAAAAAAATGAACAACCTATATACACATCAACCTTAGATGAATTTTAAAAACATTATTTTGAGTTAAAGAAGCCAGACAACAAAAGAACACTGACTGTATGAACTCACTTTATATGACATAGAAAAACAATTCAGCTGTAATGAGAGAAATCAACTTAATACCTGTCTCTAACAGTGAAAGGTTTAACTGGAAAACAGTAAAAGGGAAATTTGAGGGTTGATGGATATATTCTCTATCTTAGAGTATTAGTTATGTAGGCTTATACATTTTTAAATATATCAAATTATACAGTTAAAATATAGGTATTTTATAATAGTAAATCTTACCTCTTTAAAAAATTCCTCTGGCATTTCTGTTGGTTAGATAAATTAAAGAAGTGGTCTACCATCAGTTTTGTTTTTTAAATGTCAAAATTTAGAGCACTCTGTAAATTTAAATCTTATAAATCTTTAATTATGGGATAAAAAGTTTATATAGATAAAAAATGTCTCGATCAACCTAATATAAGAGAAGTAATATAGTTTTTCAATATTCTTAGATATCTGGACTCCAGTGCTATTCACATGGTTAGTGCCAAAAACTGTATAAATATGTCTTCTGATAAGTGACAACGCAGTCTGGAAACTGCGTTTAGAAATAATAACACCATCTAATTTTTTTAATTATTTGAGGTTGTCTAAAAGTGATTATTTTTAAATGCCTTTTTAAAGTATAAAATCTTTATTTCAAAACAATACAATGTTTTTTCTAAGAAGTTTTAGTGCATAACATATTAAATACCTTTTAAAACAGGAAGCTGACGATAAGCTGCAAGTTTTGGCTGAAATATATTTCCCATTATAACTCGTTCCATAAAAAATAAGTCCTGTTGAAACTTGTCAGATTTCAATACTGTGTCTGAATGGTCTTCTTCATCATCATGGATTTTAGCCAGAATTACATTTTCTATATCCATTAGAGAACTAGCTTCACTAACTAAAATACAAACATGATGCAATAAAGTAAATAAACTAGTTTGAACATTTTAAAGATTTAAAAACAACGTTTTGTCAATCACAATTTGTTTTTCTTCAGCATTCAACAACTTCAAATGATATATATTGAAATATTTTTATGTACCAAGGACATACAAGATAAACATATATTATCTCATTTTAGAATTCTTAACCACTCAAAAAATGCTGTTTTTCAGAAAATAAGCAATGATAATTCATAAGGTAATTTGTATCTATATACATACTTATTCAAATTGAAATAACATTATTATAAGTCTTCAGATAAAATTTGATTCGATTATTTCTTTATAGGAATACAATACTACTGTTAATTTTTTTATTAATGCAATAACAAGTTACCAAATACTTGGTGGATTAAAAAAACATGCAGACTTATTATCTTAGAGTTATACAGGTTAGAGGTTTGACCCAGGTCTCACTAGGCTAAAACCAAAAAGTTAACTGGGTCATGTTCCTTTCTGAAGGCTCTAGAGGAGAATTCATTTTCTTCATTTTATCAAATTCTAGAGGCCACCAACAATCCTTCTTTCATCTTCAAAATACAGCAACACTGCATCTCTCTGACCACAGCTGAAAAAAATGCTCCAATTTTAGAATCCACTCAGCTAACCCAGGATAATCTCCTCCTTTGAAGATCCTTAGTGTAATCACATCTGGAAGGCCTTTTTTGCCATGTAAGGTAATTAATTCACAGTTTTGAGGTATTGGGATGTGTATATATTTGGGAACTAATTATTCTACCTACCACAATACTTAGTAAAAAACAGGATGAAGGGGAATCCTGCACCCATGAAGACGGAGTATACACACTTTTCCCTACTCCTTCTGCTAAATACAACTAAAAACTCTGGACATTATATACAAAACAAACATAAGAAGTCTTTGGAAATCTTTGATAGAAGGAGGTAGAGCAACAAGAGAGCTCAGAAACAAAGGAATGACACAATGGATTTCTTATTGCTGCATATACTCCAGACAAACCTCCTCTCTCTAGGCAAAAGACTAGAAAAAGAAAACGTTGCAGGAAAGAAAAATTGTAGAATATAACCACTGTACTCCAGACAAAAAACACTAGAAAAAAAAAAAAACTGTAGCCGTACCCATTCCGAAAATTCCACTAGCTGGTGAGTCTAAATTTCCATCCCACAGAGTTCCCCGGTCGCTCAGTGGGATCCAGTGTTGTCACTGCTGTGGCTCGGGTCACCGCTGTGGCACAGGTTCAGTCCTTGGCCCAGGAACTTCTTTAAGCTGTGGGCTCATCCAAAAATAAAATAAATAAAATAAAAATATATTTCCATCCTTGCCAGGTTCTGACAAGGCATCCCAATTTCCCAGGCTCTGGTAGGTGTACTATCAGAGAAGGCTCAGTAAGTAGCCCAGACTTTTAATTCTACCAGACATATTGACTGTGCTGCCCTTTCTGCAATGTCAGTGAAGACCAGTTAGGCAACATGGAATTCCACACCCACCTGGCAGTAACAAGGTGTCCTCCTCTTCTCTCATTAGAATAGTCAGAGTTGGACTGTCTAGAGTCCAGAACTTATAGAACTGCCCAACACATAAAGCCAAGGCCCAATCCATGGTGTAATGTGGTAGCAATGAGGCACTCCTATCCTTTCCAGCCATGTAGGTATCAATGGAAGTCAGAGCTTCCTATCTGTCCCTGCACAACAGTAATGAAGAGATCCTCTCCCTTGATACAATTGAAAGCCAAGTAGAGAATATGGACTTTTAGTCCCGCCTGGCAGTAATGGACCAGTAAAACCCACTTCTACCCCACCTGGTGGTAATGGACCAGTAAATTCCCCTGTCAAAATAGTGTCAAACAAAGCCTGCTAAAAACGAAGGTTTGAAGAAGCACAGTTCTCATGACATAATATCCAAAATTTCTAAATTTCAATTGAAAATCATCCATCATTCAAAGAACCAAGAAAATCTCAACTTAAAGGAAAATAAAAACAAACAAAAAACAAAATCAACAGACACCAACATTGAGATGACAGGTATCTTTGAATTATCTGACAGTTTAAGGCAGCCATCCAAAAAATGTTTCATTTATGAATACATTTGAAACAAATGAAATAATAGAAAGTATTATCAAAGAAGTAAAAAGTCAGTAAATTAATATAAGAACCAAATGGATATTTTAGAACTAAAAATAAAATAATCCAAATTTCTTAATTCAGTGGATGGGATCAAAAACAAAATGGGGGGCAGAGGAAAGAATCATGAACTTGAAGAGAAAACACTAGAAATTACCCAGTTTGAAAATAGAAAAATACCCAGAAAGAAAAAGAGTCTGAAAAACAATGAACAGGCAATTGTCAGAGGCCTGTGGGACTATAAAAAGAGACAACATTCATGTCATTGAGAAGAAGAGAAAGATGATGAAACTGAAAAAGTACCTGAAGAAATTAAAGCTGAAATTTTCCAAAATTTAGCAAAGATTAATGCACAGAGTCAAGAAACTAAGTGAACTCCAAATAATATAAACTAAAGAAATCTACACCAAGACACATCATACTCAAATTTCTGAAAACTGAAAGCAAAACAAAAATACACAAAGCATTGAGGGAGAAATGCTATCTTGTACATAGAGGGAAATAATTTGAAAAACAAGAGAGTTTTCATCAGAAACCATGGAGGTCAGAAGGAAATGGTGTACCATTTTCTAAGTGATGAAAGAAAATAAAAGAAGAAATTTTGGAGCATCAGAAAGAAAAACAGAATGAGAAGAATAAAAGTATGGGTAAATAAAATACAATTTCCTTCTTTGATTCAGTTTTCTTAATTTTGTTTCACAGTCAATATAAAAATTATAACCAGTTGATATAGTTTTAAACATTCAAGTATTCTATCTAAATGTTAGAGGAAACATTTAAGACAAATATATAATCAGAAGTGGAATTTAACAAACTTCTTATAACTAAACTTTATAAAAATTCTTTTATATTGCTAAGTATTTCTGGGAAATTACAATTTTGTGTTGGTTTTAATTATAACATTTAATCTTAAAACTTAAAATACTAAAAGTTGTAATGCAGGATTTCCACGGCTTGGTAGCATTTCTACTCACAGTAATTTTGACCCCAAAACAAATGTAATATTTAAAAATATTAAATCAGTAAATATTTTGAAATGCCAAGTGTAAAGTGAATTGAAAACTTCAGAAAATGATTACCTTATTTATAATAATTATATTTCCTTCAGGGATATGGATTCATAGAACTTATCACCTTATAAGTTGGTTTATCATTGTATCTCAAAATTAATTTAAAAAAAAGCCTGAACATTAGATGTGTCATCTATATCCTTTTATTTATTTTTAAATAATATTTACAGTTTTATAGACTATATCCATATTTTACTGAAAGTTGTTTATAATGAAGACCAGTTCATTTTCCCAGAGGACAGTGAAGGGGAAGAATGAATCATTAGTTATCACTAAGGAAACATTAACTTTTGCTGTTTAAGTGTTAATGTCTATACAGCAGGTTCGCTTTTATAAGATACCAACAATTGCTAGGAAAAATTCAATCTTATACTAAAAATTACATGAGACTTCAAAATTGTATGTAGTATCTTACCCCCCAGTTAAAGCCACTGATCCACAAAAATGTATAAGTGGAAGGTCCTAAAAGAAAAATGTCTAGTCAAAATGTCAATACTACCAAGCCCTGGAAATCCTGCATTACAACTTTAAGTTTAATATTAAGTTTTAAGATTAAATGTTATAATTAAAACCAACACAAAATTATAAATCCCCAGAAATACTTAGCAATATGAAATAATTTTTATAAAATTTAGTTATAAGAAGTTTATTAAATTCCACTTCTGATTATTTTGTGATTAGTTTTACTCTCCCTATTCTAAACTTTTGAGTTTTTTTTTTTTTCCTAGAATGATATTGCCACATTTAAGGGATGTCTTTATTTCAGGATAATTATGCCCTAGCAAAATTTTATAAAGTTTTGGCAAATTTTTATAAATAAATTAAACTCAAATATTTCTACTTACACTATTGACATTTTGACCAGATATTTTTGCTGTTGTTGTGAGGACTGTTCTGTGAATTGAAGAATTTTTAACAGTATCCTTGGCGTCTACCCAAAATGTCTCCATAGTCATGACAACAAAAGTATCCCCAGATATTGCCAAATGTCCCCGAGCAAGGTACAACTATCCCCAATTAAAAGCCAACGGTGTTAAGCATCTCCATTTTATGCTGTCACAGGGTTAGCCTATTTTATTTTTCTTATAATTTATCTAATGTACAGAAAGAGAGAGAAAAAAATGATAGAACCTACATGCATGAAAAAGAGCTTAAGAGCAAGTAAAAAAGCAACAGAGAAATATACAATTCTTGAAACCCTTGACAGGTATCCAAGAAAAAAATAAAATTTTCAGAATCCAAGATGAAAGAGTAACAATGCTATTTCTGAGTAAAAGTTGTATCTTTCATGTTCCACCAGAGGAAAAAAAAGTGTAACTGCTAGAAGAGAACATTAAAAATGTCATGTGAAAACATCATTCAAAAAATCAAAAATAACAAAAAACTGATGCAAGAAGTTAAAGAAAAAACAAATAAATGGAGATATTCCGTGCTCAGGGAATGGAAGAATTAACATTGTGAAAATGTTCATACTACACAAAGCCATCTAAAGGTTTAATGCAATCTCTGCCAAATTTACAATGGCATATGTCACAGAACTAGAACAATAATTTTGAAGTTTGTGTGGAACCACAAAAGACTCTGAATAGTCAAAGCAATCGGAGCTCGAGGTATTATACTCCCTGGCTTCAAACTATACTTCAAAACTACAGTAATCAAAATGGCATGGTATTGACATAAAAATAGATACATAGATCAATAGAACAGAACAGAGGCCCCAGAAATAAACCCATGCATATATTGTCAATTATTTATGACAAAGGAACAAAGAAGATACAATGGGAAAGGATAATCTCTTCAATAAATGGTATTGGGAGAAGTGGGCAGCCACAAGCAAAAGAATAAAATTAGACTATTATCTTACACCAAACATGAAAATTACCTCAAAACGGGTTAAAGACTTGGAACATAAGACCTGAAATCACAAGTCTCCTAGAAGAAAAGACTGGCGGTAAGCTTCTTGACAATGGTCTTGGTATTGATTTTTTAGATCTGATTCCAAAAGCAAAAGCAACCAAAGCAAAAATAAACAAGTGGGACTATATCAAACTGAAAAGCTTCTAGATAGCAAAGGAAACCATCAACAAAATAAAAAGGCAACCTAATGAATGTGAGAAATATTTGCAAATTATATATTCAATAAAGGGTTAACCCAAAATATGTAAAGAACTCAATAGCAAAAAAGAAAAGAAAAAATGATTAAAAAATGGACAGATAATACAAACAGATTTTTTTTTCCAAATGGCACATGAGATGTTCGACATCACTAATTATCAGGGAAATTCAGGCTATTATGCTAAGTAAAATTAGTTACAGAGAATGATTTTACTCACCTGTGGAATGTAAAAAACAAAACAAAATTCATAAATACAGAGAACAGATTGATGGTTGTCAGAAGGGAAAGAAGCTGGAGAGGAAATAAAAATGGGTGAAGGGGTGGGTTAATTGTAGGGTGACAGATAATTAGACATTGTGGCGATCACTTTGTAGTATATACAAAGATCAAATTATTATGTTGTACTCTTGAAACTAATATAATGTTGTATACCAGTTTTACCTCAATTTAAAAAAGCTGAAATAAATGAAATCTTACTTTTTTCTAAGTTACTCCCTGGCATTCTTTGGTCCCAGTCTTTAGGAGGTATACTTGCTTTATTACTTGAATCAATTATAGATGCTTTTACTGGTAAAGATGAGGGCTCTGTAGCATTATAAGAATCATACAAATCCCACGTTGTGGACATTATGCCTTAAATAAAGAGGAAGGTAAAAATAATTTTAAACCAAATTCTAATATTTTAGCTTATACATAACTGGTTATAGCAAAATCTAAAGTACGAATATCTATGGGAGTTCCCATCATGGATCAGGGGAAACGAATCTGACTAGCATCCATTAGGACACAGGTTTGATGGCCTCACTCAGTGGGTTAAGGATCTGGCACTGCTGTGAGCTGTGGTGTAGGTCATAAATGTGGCTCGGATCCCACATTGCTGTGGCTCTGGCGTAGGCCGGCAGCTATAGCTCCGAAAAGACCCCTAGCCTGGAAATCTCCATATGCTGCCGGTGTGGCCCTAAAAAAGACACACACACACAAAAAAACTGATTCTAAATTTTACATAATGGGGCAGAAGACCCAGAATAGCCAGCCCAGTATGGAAGAAAAAGAACAAAACTGGAGGATTGGCACTACTCAACTTGAAGACTTATCATAATGCTATAATAATCAAGATAATGTGATATTGGTTAAAGAATAGACAAAAATAGACAAATATATCAATGGACCAGAATAGAGACCTCAGAAATAAACTCACATTAATACAGTCAACTGATCTTTGACAAAGGAGACAATACAATAGATCAAAAATAGTCTGTTCAACAAATGGTACTGGAACAACTGGACATCCAAAGTGGGGAGGGGGTGAATATCAAGGCACGGATCTTACATCATTCCAAAATTTAACTCAAAATTCAGTACATCCTGGCTTAGAGGAAATGAATCTGACTAGTTTCCATCCTGGCTCAGTGGAAATGAGGACGCAGGCTCCATCCTTGGCCTCACTCAGTGGGTTAAGGTTTTGGCATCGCCTTGAGGTGTGGTACACGTCGCAGACATGGCTTGGATCTAGTGTTTCTGTGGCTGTAGCTAGGGCAGCAGCTACAGCTCCGATTCAACCTCTAGCCTGGGAATCTACATATGCTGTGGGTGGGGTCCTAAAAAGACACACAAAAAAAATCATTATAGACCTAAAAGTAAAAAGCAAAACTAGAAAACTCCTAGAAAAAAACATGAGAAAATCTGGATGATCTTGGGTATACCCTCTTCATTTTTCTTCATTCTCTTTTCTTTCTACTACTGAGGATGGATCTCTTGATTGACCTATTATTAAAAATTATTGACTCTTTCTTTTGCCTGCTCAGATCTGCTGTTGAAAACTCTAGGGAGTTTTTCCATTTCAGTCATTGTACTTTTAATCTCCTGAATTTATGTTTGGTTCTTTTTTTATAACTTCTTTCTCTTTATTGATATGCTTTATCTGTTCACACATTGCACTCCTGTTTCACTTTCTCTCTTTGTCCATGAGAATATTTATGCCCATCTTTATGAGCATATTTAATACACTTGATCTAAAATCTTTATCTAGTAAATCCAATGTCTGTACTACATCAAGGAGAGTTTCTGTTGATTGTTTCTTTGAATGAGCCATACTTTCTTGTTCTTTTGTATCCTTTGTAATATTTTGTTTACAGCTAAACACTTTCAATATAATAATATGGCAATTCTGGGAATCAGACTCTTCCTCGGGATTTGATATTATAGTTGTTATGAGTGGTAGTTTGTTTGCTAGGTAATTTTCCTATACTATTTTTGTAAAGTCTGTATTCTTTGTCATGTATCACCTTAGAAGTGCTCGTTTTTTAGCTTTTGGTCAGCTAGTTCCCTGACTGAAAAAAATTTCCTTGAAATTCTGTATTTCTCCCTCACCCAAGAAAAAAAAAAAGGAAAGAAAGAAAAAAAGGAAGAAAAAAAAATCCTCCCAGGAGTTCCCATTGTGGCTCAGCAGGTTAAGAACCCAACTACCATCTGTGAGGACGCAGGTTCCATCCCCAGCCTCAGTCAGTGGGTTAAGGATCTGGCATTGCCACAAGCTTCAGTATAGGTCACAGATGTGGCTCAGATCCTGCGTTGCTGCGGCTGTGGTGTAGGCCAGCAGCTTAGCTCCAATTCTACCCCTAGCGCCTGGGAACTTTCATATGCCACAAGTGTGGCCCTAAAGAAAAAAAAAATCTACCCAGCCTTTGCAGATTGGCTTTATGTTAGGGAATTCTTTCAATGCTTAGGCTGCTTAAAGCTATACCATAGTTTTCATTTCCTGCTCGTATACTGAGCCTAAAGACTACTAGAGGTGAAAGTTTAGTATGTTTTCAGGTCTTTTCTGAGAAAGCATCCTGCCCTAAGAATGTGCATGAGTTTCTTAATTCCCCTATATAACCTAGCCTTTTTCACTACCTTAATTTCCCAAAGAAAGTCTCTCCCTAGCTTTTTGTCCCAGGCTTTAACTGTATCTCTTCGACTTAATTGCATTCTTTTACCTTAGGTAGCAGTGAATTGTTCATTTGCCTTACAATGTTTTGAAAAATGTAATAAGCTTATCGCCTGAGAGAGTTCTGAGTTAGGCAAAAAAAGACAAACGCCTTGTGTCAGTCCTCCAGGTAGCCCCTAGACAGGTTAAAACATACAAACCAAATTCTTTGAGAATAAGATCTGTTCTGTTCCCTCTGGAACTAGAGGCCAGGGTCTCACACTGGGAAGGCAGGCCGCTATCTTTAAGACCACCATCTTACTGGGGAGGGGAGTGGGACAAGAACAAATAAAGATGCCACAAAACTTCGCTACTAATTATAAGCTGCCATTTTTTGATTTAGCATTTCCTTAGAAATTTGTCTGTTTTAATCTTTTTAAAGAAACAGCTTGTGGTTTTTCTGAGTAACAAAGACCACTAATATTAGAATCTTTCTTCCAATTATTCCTTTGGCCACACCGCACAGATTTTTGGCAATGCAGTGTTTTCAGGGTGGTTAATTTATAAACACTGAAAAATAGTGAATGTAGTAGTTAAGAGCACAGGCTCAAGAACCAGACTGTCTGAAAGTATCATCACCCACTGTAGTAACTGAGTGACTTTAGGTAAGTTAGCTAACTTCTCTTTGCCTGTTTCTTCTTCTATAAAATGAGGAATAGTAATAGCTTCTAGCTTATAGAGCTGCTGTTAGAATTTAAAAAGGTAATATGCAGGTATACCTCATTTTTTGCACTTTGCAGATATTGCATTTTTTCCAAATCAAAGGTTTGTGGCAACAAGTCTGTCAGTGCCATTTTTCCAACATCAATTTCTCACCCCATGCCTCTATGTCACATTTTGGTAATTCTCATAATATATAAGCTTTTTCATTATTATTATTATTATATTTGTTATGGTGATGTGGAATCAGTGGTTTTTGACGTTAGGTGTAATTATTTGAGGTACCATGAACCATGCCCATGTAAGAGAGTGAACTTATGAACTTATTAGATAAGTGTTATTTAAGTTCTGACTACTACACTGACTGGACGGTCCCCCATCTCTCTCCATCTTCTCAGGCCTCTCTAGTCCCTTACACAAAATGATATGGAAATTAGGCCAATTAATAACTTTATAATGCTAAATGTTCAAGAGAAAGAAAGAATAGCACATCTCTCACGCTAAACCAAAGGCTAGAAATAATTAAGCTTAGTGAGGAAGGCATGTTGAAAGCTGAGATAGGCTGACAGTTGGCTAATGTGTCAAACAGCCAAATTGTGAATGCAGAGGAAAAGTTTTTAAAGGAAATTCAAAGTGCTACTCCAGTGAGTATATGAATGATTAGAAAACAAAGCAGACATTGCTGTTACGGAGAAGGTTTTAGTGGTCTGGATAGAAGAAGAAACCAGCCACAACATTCCCTTAAGCCAAAGCATAATCCAGAACAAGGCCCTTACTCTCTTCAATTCTATGAAGTCTGAAAATTGTGAGGAAGCTTCAGAAGAAACGTTTGAAGCTAGCAGAGGTTTGTTCATGATGTTAAAAGGAAAGAAGCATCTCTACAACATAAAAGTGCGAGGAGAAGCAGCATGTGCTGATTTTCAATGAAGACAAAGCACCTTTGTTTTAGAAGAAGATGTCATCTAGGACTTTCATAGCTAGAGAGGAGAAGTCAATGCCAGGCTTCAAAGCTTCCAAGGACAGGCTGATTCTCATTAAGAGTTAATGTAGCTGGTAACTTTAAGTTGAAGCTGATGGTCATTTACCATTCTGAAGATATCCTAGAACCCTTGAGAATGATATTAAATCTACTTTGCCTGTGCTCTGAAAGTGAAACAAAAAAGCCTAGATGATAGCACATCTCTTGACAACACAGTTTACTAAATACTTTAAGCTCACTGTTGAGATCTACTGCTCAGAAAAAAAAAGATGCTTTTCAAAATATGACTGCTCATTAATAATGCACCTGGTCACCCAAGAGTTCTGAGGGAGATGTACAATGAGATCCATGTTGTTTTCTTGCCATTAACACAATATCCATTATGCAGCATATGTATCAAGGGATCACTGTGACTTTCAAGTCTTATTATTTAAGAAATACATCTCATAAGACTATAGCTGTCATAAACAGTGATTCCTCTGATGGATCTGGGCAAAGTCAATTGAAAATCTTTAGTAAAGGACTCAAAATTCTAGGTGCCGTTAAAAATATTTGTGATTAATAAGAAAAAGTTAAAATATCAACATTAACAAGAATTTGGAAGTTGTTTCCAGAGTTCCCGTCATGGCTCAGTGTTAACAAACCCCACTAGCATACATGAGGACATGGGTTTGATCCCTGGCCTCGTTCAGTGGGTTAAGGATCCGGCATTGCTGTGAGCTGTGATGTTGGTCGCAGACATGGCTTGGATCCTGTGTTACTGTGGCTGTGGGGCAGGCTGGCAGCTACAGCTCCAATTTGATCCCTAGTCTGGGAATCTCCGCATGCCGTGGGTGTGACCCTAAAAAGACAAAGAAAGAAAGAAAGAAAGAGAGAGAGGGAGGGAGGGAGGGAGGGAGGGAGGAAGGAAGGAAGGAAGGAAGGAAGGAAGGAAGAAAGGGAGAGGAGAGGAGGGGAGGGGAGGGAAGGGAAGGGAAGGGAAGGGAAGGGAAGGGAAGGGAATAAATTGATTCCAACCCTCACCGATGACTTGGAGGGATTCAAGATTTCAGTGGAGGAAGTAACTACAAATGTAGTGGAAATAGCAAGAGAGCCAGAATTGGAAGTGGAGTCTGAAGAATGAATTGCAGCAGTCTTAATATAAAAGTTGCACGAATGAGGAGTTGCTTCTTACGGACAGGCAAAGAAAGTGGTTTCTTGAGATGGAATTTACCTTTTGTGAAGATGCTGTGAATGAAGAATGCTGATATGACATCAGAGAATTTTGGAATATTGCATAAACTTAGTTGATAAGGCAGTGAAAGTGTTTGAGAGAACTGACTCCAATTTTGGAAGAAAATCTGTGCATAAATGCTATCAAACAGCATTACGTGCTATAGAGAAATCATTCATGAAGAGTCAGTTCTTCATTGTTGTATTATTTTAAGTTGCCACAGCCACCCCAGCCTTCAGCAAGCACCACTCTGATCAGTCAGCAGCCCTCAATGTCAAGGCAAGATGCTCTACCAGCAAAAAGATTACGATTCACTGAAGGCTCTAATGATGGTTAGCATTATTTAGAAATATTTTTTTTTTTCTTTTTAGGGCCACACCTGCAACATATGGAAGTTCCCTGGCTAGGGGTCGAATCAGAGTTATAGCTAACGGCCTACATCACAGCCACAGTGACATGGGATCTGAGCCACCTCTGCAGCCTACACCACAGGTCACAGCAATGCCGGATCCTTAACCCACTGAGCAAGGCCAGGGATCAAACCCACATCCTCAACAGATACCAGATGGGTTTGTTACTACTGAGCCACAACAGGAACTCCCAGTAATAAAATATTTTTAAATTGAAGTATACACGTTGTTTTTTTAGATGCAATGCTACTGTACACTTAATAGGCCACAGTATAATAGACTATAGTATTATACTATAGTTAGACTATGACTTTTACATGCACTGAGGAATAAAAAAAAAATTGTGACTCGCTTTATTGAGATATTCACTTAATTGGGGTAGTCTGGAACTGAATCTGCAATATCTCCCAGGTACGCCTCTATGTGAAAGGCCTAAAATAGAGCTTGGCATATTTTAAATTTTATTACTTATGGTCTATATTCTTTGTTACAGTAAACAATCAGTTTCCATAAATGTTTCATAAATAGTGGAAGAGTGCAAAGTTCTGTGATATAGTTTGTATAAAAATCAAGATTGATAATTACTTTATCAAATCTATATCTTTATAACTTATTAACTTAATTATCAAATTCTGAAAGCTGTAGATCACAGTACCCATCTACTGTTGTTATTTAGCCAATTTATTTCTGTTTTTTCCTGATCTATTTTAATACTTATTTGTTCATCAACAGACTCAAATAATATATATAAAAATACTGTAATTTATCAAGCAGGATAAAACAAATTACCTTTGTCTTCTTTTATAATTTTGTCACATTGAACGTCTTTATTCTTTGGTGCTCCATTAATAGTCTGCATCATCTTTTCTACATATAAGTCATTGCCTAATCTGTTTCGACAAAGGTTCTCATAATTCTTATTTCTCTGGCTGTAAAAAAATAATGTATACTCAATGTATTAATAATAATTATTACCACACAAATATCTTTATAGAATGCTTTATCTTAAAATTAACTTTTTTAATGTGGATTGTACCAAAAAGTGAAGTGAGAGTTCAAAACACTCCTTAGGGAAAGACTGCATTAAACTACCTGCAAGGACTCCTTTATACTATACCTCTCAACATCCCTATAACTTTCAGTACCCATCAACAATATGCTAGAATTATCTCCACATAGGTTTTATGAACTTTGATATAGACACTTAAAGCTACAAATTTCCCTCAAAGTATCACTTTTACATCATGCTACATGTATTATTTTAGTAATTTTTTATTTATAAATATTTCTTAGATTTCTATTATGATTTCATCTTTGGTTCATGAGAAATTTAGAAAATACCCTTTTTAACTTCCAAAAGTGTATGTGAATGTGTGCCTACGTTTTAGTTGAAGTTTATATTACAAATTTTTAACTTCATTCCACTGTGGTCAGAAAATTACCACTTCTTTGAAATTTTTTTTCTTTTTATGGCCATACATGCAGCATATGGAAGTTCCCAGGCTAGAGGTCAAATTGGAGCTATGGCTGCAGGCCTACAAAACAGCCACAGAAATGCCAAATCTGGGCTGCATCTGTGACCTACACCACAGAGAACAACAACGCTGGAGGCTTAACCTACTGAGTGAGTCCAGGGATCAAACTTGCATCCTCATGGACACTAGTCAGGTTTGTAACCCACTGAGCCACAATGGGAATTCCCTGAGATTTTTGAAATCTTGCTTCATGCATGGCCTTATACATAATGATTTTTATAAATGTTCCATGTGTGCTTGAAAAGAGTGTGTATTCGCTCATCATGGAATTCAGAGTTCTATATATGACAATTAAAATATGTTTTTGGTTCAAATTTTCTATAACTGTACTAATTTTTTATCCAATTGACCTATCAAAAATTGAGTGCCATCTTTATATCTCCTGCTTTAATAAGATTATTATCAAGTTTCTAATTTTTACTTCATATATTATTAGAAGGTCATTTTATTAGGAGTATTCACTTTAGAATTATTATACCTTCCTATTATTATGAAGTGACACTCTTTATCCCTAATAATGCTATTGGTTGTTTCTCTGTAGATGATATGTTCTTTTCTTTTCTTTTTTTCTTTTTGTTTTCAAATTTTTCTTTTAATATTTGATATTCTGGGACATGAGTACAATGCACTGAGTCCATTTGTGTATGTGTGGATTTCTTGCTATTTAATCCTATGTCTGTGGAGTGTTGATTTTCAATGGTTTGGGGCAATCCTTATCCACTCTCTTTGAATAGTGCCTCTCTCCATTCTTTCTATTCTGCCCTTTCAAAGCTGATTAGGTGTATGTTAGATCTTTATTCTGCTATCCGATCTATTTAATTTCTCTTCAGTACTTTATATCCCATTTTTATATCCAAGCTTTACTTTGTATAATTTATCTAGATCTATGCTCCAATTTATTAAATGTTTATTGAGTTATGCCTTGTTTAAATGTAAATGCTTACTTTTTAATATCAAAGATTAAATCAAATTTACTTTTTTATTTTAACAGTTTGTGTTTATACTTTAAAGTTATTTTTAAATGTTTTTTCAATTGAGTCATCATTTTGATAGTTTCTTAGTGTTAATGATATTTTAAACCCTTTTACTTAAATATTTCACATATATTTTGTATTCTGTCTTTGACAATATCATTATACATAGTCCTCAGGATCTAGATCTAGTATTGCTACTTTTTAAAATTTGCATTCATAGACCCTGCTCTACAGCACAGGGAACTATATCCAGCCACTTGTTATGGAACATGATGGTAGATAATGTGAGGAAAAGATGGAGGATAATGTGTGTGTATGTATGACTGGGTCACTTTGCTGTACATAAGAAATTGACAGAACATTGTAAATCAACTATAATAAAAATAAAATAAAATTCACATTCATAACGACCCATTTCTTTATTAGTTTGGTGTATTTTTTCTAAACTCAAACTGAGTGAATCTTAAGAGTCTAAATGGGATAAGTTTTCCTCCAGAGAAGATTATATCTGCTTTTGATAGTAGTTAAGAGACGCCACTGACCTGGGACCACTTGAGATAACTGAGATCCTTTTAAGAGCCTTGGTTTAATATAAAGACTCTCTCTTGCAGCTCTCTTAACTTATAGGGAACCTAAGACTTACTGGTGGACTCTAGATATATGTGGTAATATTAACATTTGCTTCCAGCATCTCTCCCTCTCTGATTTCAGATCACTTATCTCTCCCTTTGCTTTTTTTTCCTTTCCCTTTGTTTTAGTCCTAGGAGATTTCACTTATGTCTCACGAACTTTAAAAAGTATGCTATTTAAGATCTAACTGTACTGCATTTTATAGCCCAAACAATTTTACAGTATTTTATATTTGGGTAAAAATAATACCATAAGAATTATTTTAGTAATAAATTATTTAGTACTATGAACCATATTCAAATTCTACTTGAAGATTAATAATCTGAGTATATTAATAATCTACATATATGCCTATATTAATTTCAGACACAAAAGATTTCAGAGCAAGGAAAATTATCAGAGATAAAGAGGGATATTATATAATGATAAAGAGGTCAATTCTGCAAAAAGATGTAACAATTTTTAATGTGTATGTGCCTAACAACAGAGCTTCAAAATACATGAGGCAAAAAAAAATGATCCGTTTGATATTTGATATAAAGAAAAATAGAAAATCTAATCTCACATACAATAACTTCAGTTTTTTTCTCTGTAACATATTTTTTCTTCTTAAGTTTTTGTTTTGTTTTATTTTGTTTTGTTTTTTTGTCATGCACAAGGCTTGCAGAAGTTCCCACACCAGGGACTGACCCTGAACCACAGCTGTAACCAGAGCCATAGCAGTGGCAACGCCCAATCCCTAACACACTAAGCCATGAGGGAATTCATCTTCCTAAGTTTTGAATATAAAAATGGCAGTCATTTCTTTTCAAATTGAGAAAAATATACACATGCATAAAAGAAAAAATCACTAAAACCTATGCTGAAACTTGGACGCTTCCTTTATTTCTTTAATTATTTGACTCAGTAGCTCATCTACTTTTTAAAGAATATAGTAAAGCTATGGCTTCTTCCTCTAGAAAGAATACACAACATAAATGCTTTACATGTAATTTAATGGGACAAAATGTTTAACTATAAAGTTATAATTTCACCAGGCACATACATCACTAGAAATTCCCAAAGAAAGAAACAAGGATAAGAACCTCTGATTTAGCATTTAAATTACAAAAGCAATGTAAGCAATTGAACCATACATACCTTACTTTCTCAGCTTCTTCAGATTCTACAGAAACCATGACTGTTGGTAGGTTAAAAAAGCTCATTGTTTCTGTCTCTGTGAGTATTATCTCTATAGTCTTGTCCAGATCTTCTTTTGTTACAATTTTTCCAGGTGTTGCCCTCATAACTCGTAAATCTGTAATACATGACTTAATAAAAATCATTTACTAATTGCTATTTTTAATTTTCATTTCAGCAAAATATCATGATGAGTCATACATTGCAGATGACTTCATATTGTCAATTATATTGTTGTGGATATAGTCTATTTCATTCTTCTGGAGCCAAACTGGATCCTATGGCCCATAAAGAGTCTCTGTTGCTGATATATCTAGTCTACAGCAATCTCAAATGGGTAGTCATAATTCTGAGAGCATCCCATCACATCTATCCCATAATATTAACAGGGAGACCAGGGTGAGCAACTGTTCATACTACTTAGTTAGGAATAAGGGCAGTGTATTCTGTGCATAACATCCAACACTTCTCTGAGCCCTGAAGTTAATTTCTAGTCTATATCTAAAAAACCTTTTGCTTTGTTTTTTCTTATCAGCTGTCTTTTGATTGATTGATTTGGGAGGGGGGCACTTTGCCCATGCGGCATGCAAAGAAGTTCCAGGGCCAGGGACGAAACCTCACCATAACAGCAACCGCAGCCACAGCAGTGACAGTGCTGGATCCTTAACCCACTGAGCTATCAGGGAACCATCTCTCTTTTGATTCAGATTACAGATCACCTCTAATCATCTTTCCCAAGAGCTAAAAAGACTCTCCAATAAAGACTGTGGTTAAATACAGGTGAAAAATAGGCTCAATATCTATGAAAAAAAATATTTTGAAAAGGGTTAGCCTCAAGCCAGTAGTCTAGTCAGAATTCCAAGGATCTAGAAAAATTCCATTAAGGATGGAGTTTCGGGGATGAGGGAGTTTGAACTTGGTTGTGTAGTAATAAAGAGCTATGACAAGATATATAGATCAGAGTTCAGTGTTTTCTATTAAAAACAGGATATGAAGCAGGGATCCCTGAGGATCTGAGATACATAAAGTTTGAATAGCTTTAGGAAAACAAGACTTAAGATATACACTTTCCAAAGATTGTCTCAATCTCCTCTTAAGAACGTCCAGAGCCTGAAGAAAACACCTTCCTTATAACCTAAAAATATATACAAGATAATAGTTCTACAAATCAGTCAGCAACATTTGCAATGGCTAAATAAATTATAAATTACTCATCTGTGAATATTAAATAGTAATTAAATATGATAAAAATTTCTGAAAATATTTGTGATAAAATATTAAGTGACAACAATCTGGGACAAAACACACGATATGCTTATAACAATTAAAATATGCCTTGGACAAGTTAGAGAAACAAAATTTTTAATTGCAAATCTTTTATAGATTAGGTGACCCTTCTTTTTAAAATATTCCTTAATTTTTATTATTTCTGCAATGAATTTAAAATATGAGGAAGTGATAATTTATATAAGTAAATCTAGCTATGGTAGATAGAGGACAAAGTGAAAAAGTAAATGAATTATCCACATGTACAGGACTGGAGATTATCTAGTCCAAATTGTTTAACAATAAAGAAAATGAGAAACAGAGGGGATAAATGAGAAGCTTAAAGTCACACAGTGTGTTCCCTTCATGGCTCAGTGGTTAACGGACCCCGACTAGGATCCATGAGGATGCGGGATTGATCCCTGACCTCCCTTAGTGGGTTAAGGATCCGGCATTGCCTTGAGCCGCAGTGTAGGTCACAGACTTGGCTTGAATCTGATGTTGCTGTGGCTGTGGTGTAGGCCGGCAGCTGTAGCCCCGATTCGACCCCTAGTCTAGGAACTTCCTTATGCCACCAGTGCGGCCCTAAAAAAATTAAAATAAATAAATAAATAAAGTCACACAGGAATACTAACAGTTTTGAGACTAGAAATTTAGGCTTTTTTTTTTTGTCTTTTTGCCTTTTTATGTAGAGCCGCAGCAGCGGTATATGGAGGTTGCCAGGCTAGGGGTCTAACAGGAGCTGTAGCCGCCGGCCTTCGCCACAGCCACAGCAACACGGGATCCGAGCCGAGTCTGCAACCTTCACCACAGCTCATGGCAACGCCGGATCCTTAACCCACTGAGCAAGGCCAGGGATCGAACCCGCAACCTCATGGTTCTTAGTCGGATTCGTTAGCCACTGAGCCACGAAGGGAACTCCGGAGAAATTTAGGCCCTTGATTCTCTAAACTTTCTTTAAGTCCACTAGATCTTAACCTATGATTTAGTTATATATACCTCAAAGTAGCATTATGGCACAGATATGCTAATTATAAAAACAAACGATCTTACATTAGATAGACCCTAATAGAATAACATCTTAGTTACCTACAATGGTTGAGGAAAGCAATGGTCTAGTCAATCTTCTTCTTAATGGCAGAGAAACTACCATTCATCAACAAAACACCCTACAATGGCAAAAGGGATTTTTGCTTGGATCTCTGTATCAATGATTGCCTGTAATGTTGGTGGAATTTGTTATATATTGAGAAACTGCCTCAGACTTCACTATGTACCTATAGAATCTGGCTATTTCATGGATCAGATCCCCTAACTCTAAACAGCTTTAAACCAGATCTTGACTTCATATCACTCTCCACCTGGAACAGCATCACAAATGTTACCAATCTGCCACACCTGCTCTTATTTACTGCCAGTGATGGAGGGACACGTCTCCACTCCTGATGGTTCTTCCAGAAGGAGGAAGCTCTAGAGTGACAATCTTGGCTCCTCTCTACACCTTTACTGGTTATGCCCCTTGAGAGGGTTGGGGTGAGCTTGAGGTGGTCTACACCCTTTACTGAATGGGTGGGTGAGTCTGTCAAATTTTGGAGGGTTTTTTTTTGTTTGTTTTTTGTTTTTTAAGGCCACACTCCTAGCATATCGAGGTTCCCAGGCTAGAAGTCCAATAGGAGCTATAGCTGCCAGCTTAGCCACAGCAATATCAGATCTGAGGCATGTCTGTGACCTATGCCATAGCTCACAGCAATGCCAGGTCCTTAACACACTGAGCAAGGCCAGGGATTGAACCCTCAACTTCATGGTTCCTAGTCAATTTGTTTGCACCTCACCATGACAGAAACTCCAAATTTGGGAGTTTTATAGCAGGCCCTTATTCATAGTGTAATATTTGGCTCCGATATACCATATCTATCTCTATTATGTTTTTAAATTAATTCAGAACTGTGTGGAGAAAAGGGATGTCATTATTTGGCTACCTTCTGGGACCCCAGGATCCAGCAATCTACAAAGCCTTCTTTGGCCCCTACTTAAGCCTCCCACTCCCACTCTCTCAGTGGGGTTATGTCATACATTTGTAAAGTGGTTAGATTCTTATGTTGCAGTCTGTATTCTATTCAAGGGTCCCTCTAATCTCGCAATTGTGTTTGGTTAAAAAATGTAATATATTAAAGTTTATTTTTCGTGCTGTAAGATTCTATGGATTTTGATAAAAGCAAAATGTCATGTGTCCACCACTATGGTATAAGAGAGAATAGTTTCACCATCCTAAAAAATCCACTTTACATTTCTTATCATATGTTAAGTATCTTGATGTTCAGGATTCATTCCACAATAATTAGAATTCTAAACATGCGATCTAGGCATCAGTATTTTTACTGTTAATTTAGAAAGGTGTTACATATTAGAATCGTGTGGGAAATTTTTAAATTTCTAGAGGTATGTTAAACCAGGCCTGCACAGCTGGCAAGGGGCAATTATTAAATCATCAGGTATTTTGTGAGCTAACTGTTAAATGCAATCATTATTTAAAATTAGACTAGGTAAACTTACAATTAAATAAATCATATTAAAAACAAAATATAATAACCCCTCAAGACTCATCACTTCCTATGTTATTAAATTTTACTACTATCTAAACTCTTGCAGTTATTTGTATCTATTGTATCTGTACGTTAAAAATACTTAATAACAACGTTCTACTAACTAAGCATGTCTTCCAGACTTCCCATTCAGAAATTTCATGTTGGTCGCTTGAAATCTGCTGGGGGAGAAAGCATTTATACCATGGAAATTGGCAAATAACTATAAATCAGGACTCCCCCTACCTTAGAGCAGGTAGTTTTATACATATGGGCATGTCTGTATTTATGCCTATCCCCCCCCACACACACACTGCCAGATACTCCAATAAAATTGGCCTGGAATAAGACTTGAGTGTGGGAAATTTTAAGAGATATACCAGGAGTTCCCATCGTGGCGCAGTGGTTAACGAATCCGACTAGGAACCATGAGGTTGCGGGTTCGATCCCTGCCCTTGCTCAGTGGGTTAACGATCCGGCGTTGCCGTGAGCTGTGGTGTAGGTTGCAGACGCGGCTCGGATCCTGCGTTGCTGTGGCTGCGGCACAGGCCAGTGGCCACAGCTCCGATTAGACCCCTAGCTTGGGAACCTCCACATGCCGCAGGTGCGGCCATAAAACCCGCGGCCATAAAAATGACAAAAAAGGCAAAAAAAAAAAAAAAGAGATATACCAGATGATGTTAACGTGCATTCAAGATTGAGAAATGCTCATCTAAAAGAGCTGCCAGGTGGTAGAAGCAGAATTGTTTAGGCATGATTCACTTTAGAAACTGACTTTGTAGGTTTAATTCTCTAGCACTTGGCCAAGATGATACAGACATCTGTATTATTCTTCAAGGGTTCTGGAGGTGATGTTTTGTTACTTTCATTTGTGTGGTTTTTTGTTTGTTTAATGTTTGTTTTTGAGGTAGACAAGTAGAGGAAGGCCTAAAAGCAAACCATTACACCAAGATTTTTGTCTTTCAGGGCAATGCAAATCCATCGAAGGGTTTTTAAGCAGGGAGCTGCTTGGAAAAACAAACTGGAGGGTGACAAGGAGATATGTAGAAATAACCTCCTAGTGGAGGTTATGACAGCAATTCGATCCCCTTTGTCTTCCTCTGAGAGGATGGGCTTCTTCCTACCACAGACATTGCTAATTTCCGTTTTCATTGTGAAGCCTTTCTCCCTTCCTTTGCCTCTTTCCTTTATTGGAGGCTGGGAAATCAAGTATTTGGCTTTCCAAGCCTCCGTTGAAACTAGTGGAGGTAATGTGACCCAGTTCTAGCCAGTGAGACAAAAGCAGAAATACATGGGAAAAAGGGAGCCTTCTGGGAAAGCTTTTACTTTCTTGATAAATGACAGAAATGTGACTAGTGCTACTTCTTTCTAATTCTTTCGGCCTTTAATGTGGATATAATACCCAGAGCTGGGGCACATATTTTGAGATCAGGAGGCAAGAAATAAGAAGAAAAGCCTTAAGAAAAGAGAATAGCAGAGCGGCCAATCCAGAGTCTGTTAATGTTAATTAAGACATAAAAGCAAAGCCCAAAGCTATCTACCTGTAGCTTCTTTTAATGTGGGAAAAATAAGTCTTTGTTTAAGCTAGTGACATAGCAGATACAGCAACACAGGATCTGAGCGCAGTCTGCAACCTACAACACAGCTCACAGCAACGCCAGATCCTTAACCCATTAGGCGAGGCCAGGGATGGAACCCGCATCCTCATGGATACCAGTCAGGTTCACTATGGCTGAGCCACAAAGTGAACTACGAGAATTTTTTAAAATACATAAACATTACCCTGATAATTCTCATGTAGCTACAGCTCCAGCATTTGGAAACGATTATCATAGTTCTTCTATCTCAAGCACCCAAAAAATAATGAGTATATTTGCTAAAGAAATAATGAATTGTTACTGAAATAAACAATTGTATTTTCATTACCTGTAAAACTAGTCAATCTTTCCCGTTTATAGGATGGTTCTTCTAAGTCTTCTGCCATGGATTCAGTAATAGATATACTTGACTTAGAGACTGTGCTGCTTCCTAAAACTGACCTTTAATAATGAATAACAACATTATTCATAAATTTAGATGTTTTTATGGGCAATTGAATATATAAATGAAAACATTATTAGATTGAAAAATCACATATACTATAATCATATGAGCAAAGTGGTTAAAAATGAATTAGTTCTTTAAATATTGAGATGATTTTTGGAGTTCCCTTCGCGGCTCAGCGGTTAACGAATCCAACTAAGAATCATGAGGTTGCGGGTTCGATCCCTGGCCTTGCTCAGTGGGTTAAGGATCTGGCGTTGCCGTGAGCTGTGGTGAGGGTTGCCGACGTGGCTCAGATCCCACATTGCTGTGGCTGTGGTGAAGGACGGCAGCTACAGCTCCTGTTAGACCCCTAGCCTGGGAACCTCCATATGCCGCGGGTGCGGCTCTACATAAAAAAGAGAAAAAAGACAAAAAAAATATTGAGATGATTTTTAATGCTCTTTAAGAATTTCATTTTTGTTTGGGGGGTTTTTTGACCACACCCGAGGCATGTGGAAATTCCTGGGCCAGGGATGGAACCCACACCACAGCAGCAACCAAAGTCACTACAGTGACAATATCAGATCTTTAACCCACTGCACAGCAAGAGAACTCCAAAAAGTTATTTTAAATATATTTTAGAGAGAAGACATGCCAAACCTATACCTAAAATCCTTCAGTGGATTCCCACAGTATGTTTAGGATAAAAATCCAAAATGCAGTCTCCTACCCAGACTGTCCATCTTATGTTCACTATTATTTTTATTCCCTTCCCTTTTTTTTTAAGGTCCTCAGTCTTATAGAGCTCTCTTACTGCAGGGCGTCAGCCTGGAACACTCTCCCTTTCATTTTTCACCAGGTTTATGCTCATCATTCAAACCTCATCTTAACTGAATTTATTCTATAAAGGTCCTTTCCAGATTTAATTTATTTATTTTTTTCTGGTTGTGTCCACGGCATGTGGAAATTCCTGAGCCAGGGATTGAACCTACACCACAGCAGTGACAATGCCAGATCCTTAACCTGCTCACCCACCAGGAACTCCCAAGATTTAATTTAAAATAAAATCTATATACTTGGTGGGAAATCAATACACTGAGGAATCCAAAAATAATTTCCGTAAACATATGAATTTAGCATTACTGTATGATATTACATAATTTTCCCTTTCTATTTATAATTCTAACTGCCCTCCAAAAGGTTGGGTTTGGTTCACTGGAATATCCTTTGTTTTGCAGAGAATCCCTATAGCTTCTGTATGCCTATTTGGAGGGAGATTCTAGAGAAGCATCTTTCTTCCTAAAATTTTGTGCTTGGGAGTTCCCACTGTGGCTCATATATAATGAACCCAACTAGTATCCATGAGGACATAGGTTCGATCCCTGGCCTCGTTCAGTGGGTTAAGTAACCAGCATTGCAGTGAGCTGTGGTACAGCAGCTCTGATTCAACCCCTCGCCTGGGAACTTCCATATGCCTTGGGTGCAGCCCTAAAAAAGACAAAAATTTAAAATAAAATAAAATAAATAAAATAAAATGTTGTGCTTAGTTAACATCTGGAACTTTTAATCTGTCAAATTTAAAGTTACACACTCAGACTACTCAGCCATAAATAAAAGAACAAAATGGCATTTGCAGCAACATGGATGGAATTAGAAACTCTCATACTAAGTGAAGTAAGTCAGAAAGAGAAAGACAAATGCCATATGATATCACTTATATCTGGAATCTAATATATGGCACAAATGAACCTATCTACAGAAAAGAAACAAACTGTTGAACTTGGAGAAAAGACTTGTGGTTGCTAAAGGGAAGGAGGAGGGAGTGGGATGGACTGGGAGTTTGGGGTTAGTAGATAAAAACTATTGCATTTGGAGTAGATGAGCGATGAGACACTGTTGTACTGTACAAGGAACTATATCTAGTCACTTGTGATGCAACATGATGGAGGACAATGTGAGAAAATGAATGTGTATATATAAAACTGTGTCGCTTTGCTGTACAGCAGAAATTGATAGAACATTATAAATCAACCATAATAGAAAAAATAAAAATCTTTAAAAAATTAAAAAATAAAGTTACACACTCAAGCATTTCCCCATAATCTTTAGATTGTTTTAGGAGTACTGTTTTGTTACTGCAAAGCCTGAATTCCTCTACTGCAAGCATGAAAAAAATTTCAATTATATAAGTATTTATATAATAAATGAACTTTTTACCAAAAAAAAGTCATAAAACAAGAGAGAAATAAAATCCCAGGAGAACAAGGATCTGTATGAAAGAATAAGGAGGGAAAAAGGGAAGTCCATTCCTTCCCCTAAATTGCAGCATAAAAGAAACTGAAAAAAACTGAAGAAATATGTCTGTGATGCCAGGCCCCATCTTTTGGTTCCTCAGGAAATCTTGAGTAAAAATCTATATATTTTTTCACAAAAGTTTTGGTTAAGTGTAGAAGACATGCAAGCTCTACATCTAGTTAAAACATGAGAGGAATATAGAGGTGGCACACTAGGAGCAGAGCTGGGAGACTGGGAACAAACGACACCTAGCTTCTGTATGCCTATTTGGCATACGTTAAGATATAAAAAAGATATAACTTAAAATAAGTTAAGATATAAAAAAGAACTGTAGAATTGTATACTCTACCTTGTAAACTGCCCTAACATACTAGGATTTAGTGTATTCTGATAAAGGCTATAGGAAGCTACAAATTCTGATGTATGTGATCCTTCTTGTGACATTAACAGTTTATTTGGCTTTGCTGTACCAGTATGTGGATCTGGACGGTAAAGAGGTCTGGGAGTAACATCAACTCCATGTATATCAAACACCTGTAGAAAAAGATTATTTAAAATAAAATAAGTAAAAAGATTGAGTTTCTGAATAATAGGTCCTACAAAATAGAAATAAAAATAGCAGAAAAAAGACAAATGTTGTTTTCATGTTTTACCTATATACAAGTAATATATATTAATTTTGTGAAAATTAAATAAGATAATTCACTCCAATTGTTAATATTTTGGTATATTTACCTTAAACCTATGTATGTTTTAAAAAAATTTTTTTCATTTAATGCTTTAAAGGAGTTTCCATTGCAGCTCAGCAAGTTAAGAACCTGACTTAGTATCCATGAGGATGTGGGTCTAGCTCTTGATCCCTGATCTTGCTAAGTGGCTTAAGGATCTAACATTGCCGCAAGCTGTGGCATAGGTCACAGATGCGGTTTGGATCTGGCATTGCCATGGCTGTGGCATATGACTGCAGCTGCAGCTCTGATTCGACCCATAGCCTGGAAAATTTCCACATGCCACAGATACAACTGTATAAGAAAAAAGAAAAAAATACTTTATTAATAAACATTGACCAAATCATTATACATTGTTGGCTTATTTATTTTTGGCTAATTTTTAATATTTTCAATTATGAAATTTAACATATATAGAAATGTAATTAAAATATGACCATATAGTTAAAGCAAATGGTCTCATAATCACAACTAAAGAAAAAAATTAGAATATTGATAGACCCTCCAGGAGGTTTTGGCCCTACTGGGTTACAGCTCCCCCCCAGTGAATATCATGAACTTGTTTTCGGTAATCATTTTCTCTTTTTTTGACAGTTTTAATAAGCATACATTCCTAAACAATAGCATTTACTTCTTATAACTTGTTTTGAATATATACATATAGATATATAAATATATACGTATATAAATGTACAGCTTAATGAATTTTCATAAATGGAAGGCACCCACATAGCTAACTTTCAGATTTAGCTACGTTTCAAATTACCAGCATTTCAGAAGTTCTTTACATGAGAGTCACCTTCTCCCCCCAAAGGAAATGATTATATCCTGACTCCATGAATCAGTTTTGCCTGTTTTTGAACTTTATTTTGGCGGAATTATGTAGCATGTACTCTTGTTATCTGGTTTCTTTTGTTCAGTATTATATTTGCAATTCATATTGTCAAGGATAGTTGTAAATGGTTCATTTTCACTGTTGTACAGTGTTCCATTGTGAGAACATATCATAATTTTACTTATCTTACTGTTCATGGACATTTCTATTGTTTCTAATGTTTTGGCTATTACAAACAGTGCTACTATGAAGATGGTTGTACGTGTGTTTTGGTGAATATGCCACATAAATTTATCTTAGAGATACACCTGAGTGGAATTCCTGGGTAACAGATTATTTATACGTTCACATTTAGTAGATACTGCTAAAACGTTTTCACAGGTGATTCCTACCAACAATGTATAAGAGTTCTGGTTGCTCCAGATTTTGGCTAGCACTTAATATTTACCATGTTTGCCAATGTAATTTAGTTTTGTCTTTTTAAAATTTATATAAATAATATATTATGACTGAATTATCTGAAATCTTTTGTTCAAGTTTTTATATTTGTCCATGTTGTTGTGTATATGATGTTCATTCATTTACTGATGATTGTAGTCTGTTGGACTAATATATCATATTTTACTTATCCATTTTGCTTGTAATAGACATTGAGTTGTTTCCAGTTTTTGGCCATCATGAAAATTGTTTCAATAAACATTTATGTAAAAGTATACTGTTATACATGAGAATGCATTTCTGTAGGGGATGTATAAATGTGGAATGGATGAATCAATAAGATTAGATCACACTCAAAATATTTCCCAAGTTGGTTGTAAAAATGTCCATGATTAGCAGCATTATGGCAGTTGCTGTTACTTCACATTCTCATCCACATCTAGCACCATCGCATTTATAAATTTAAACTAGTATGGGTATAGGTATACAGGTATCTCATTTTAAGTTCTGTTTTCATAAGATTGAACTTTTCATATGCTCATTCCCATTCTGACTTCCTTTTTTGGAGAAAAATGTCCCATGGAAGTCTTTTTTTTTTTATGGCCCCATCTGTGGCATATGGAAGTTTCCAGGCTAGGAGTCGAATTGGAGCTGCTGGCCCATGCCACAGACACAGCAAAGTGAGATCCAAGCAGTGTCTATGCCCTGCACCACAGCTCACAGCAACGCTGGATCACTTTACATTACTATAAGCAGTATACAAGATTCTGATTTCTTGTTATCTTTGACAACACTTGTTATTTGACTTTTTGATTCTAGCCATCCTAATGAGTGTGAAGCAAATAGATCATAATGGTTTTGATTTGCATTTCTCTGATCCTAATGATGTCAAGTATCTTTCTATGTGCTTTTTGATCACTTGTATATCTTTTTAGGAGAAATGAATATTCAAATACCTTGCCCAATTTTTAATTGGGTTATTTATCTTTTTATATTGAGTTATAAGAATTCTTTACATAGCCCAGATAAAAATCTCTTAACAGTATACAGTTTGTAAATATTTTCTCCCATTCTGTGGGTTGACATTTTAATTTCTTGGTTATGTCCTTTGAAGCACAAATGTTTTTAATTTTGGTAAAGTCCAATTCATCTATTTTGTTGTTGTTGCTCATATTTTTCGGTGTCATATGAGAATCCTTTGCCAAATCCAAGGTCATGAAGATTTACTCCTGTGTTTTCTTCTAGAGTTTTTTAGTTTTATCTTTTACATATAGGTCTTTGATTTACATTGAATTAATTTTTTATATCATGTGAGCTAAGAGTCCAACTTCATTCTTTGCATGTAGCTATCCAGGCATCCCAGCACCGTTTATTGAAGACTACCCTTAAGTGGTCATAGTACCTTATCAAAAATCAGTTGACCATAACAAGCACATGAATAAATGCTCAAAATCACTATTAGAAAAATGCAAATCAAAAACACAATGAGGTACTATCTCACATCAGTCAGAATGGCCATCATTAATAAGTCTACAAATAACAAATGCTAGAGAGGGTGTGGAAAAAAGGGAACCTTCCTACACTGTTGGTGGGAATGTAAATTGGTACAACCACTATGGAAAACAGTATGGAGGTACCTCAGAAAACTAAATATATAACTACCATATGATCCCGCCTCTGGGCATATATCTAGACAAAACTTTCGTTCAGAAAGCTATATTACGCCTATGTCCGTAGTAGCACTATTCACAATAGCCAAGACATGAAAACAAACTTAACTATCCATCGACAGATAAATGGATTAAGAAAATGTGGAACAGGAGTTCCTGTCATGGCTCAGCAGCAATGAACCTGACTAGTATCCATGAGGCTGCTGGTTTGATCCCTGGCCTAACTCAGTGGGTTGAGGATCCAGCGTCGCTGTGAGCTGCAGTGTGGGTCACAGACATGGTTTGGATCCCATGTTGCTGTGGCTGTGGTGTAGGCTGGAGGCTGCAGCTCCAATTTGACCCCTAGTCTGGGAACTTCTATATGCTATGGGAGGACCATATTTTGATATAGTATTTAAAAAAATATTGCCTAGCTCATTCAAATTTGTATATCACGTATTTTCCTATATGTTTGTTATACTTTGATTAAACATTTAAAAAATCTTTAAAAAGCTTTCTAATGGGATAACCAATTTTATGATAAATCATTTCTTGATATTCTCTAGAGAACATTGCAAAGAAGACTGGATGATAGCTGTGCTCTCTATTTTACAGCTGGATTCGCTATAACTAATATCATAATCAACTAGTTCTTAAGGTCAGGAGTAGACTTTTTTCATTTCACTCTAATGTTATTACCAGTAATGAATCATAGGCGCCAACTACCAATATTATGCTGTAAGATATGCTATATGGTACAGACTTTAGCAAAATCAACAGATCAATACAGGCCTATCTCATTTTATTGCACTTCACAGACATTGCGGTTTTTACAAACTGAAGACTTGGGACAACCCTGCATCCAACAAGCCTCAAGACACCATTTTTTTCAACAGCATTTGCTCACTTTGTGTCTTTGTGTCACATTTTGGTAATTCTTGCACTATTTTAAACTTTATATTATTATTATATTTGTTATGGTGATCTACGATCAATGATCTTTGATGTTACTATGACTTGCTGAAGCTTGGAGGATGGTTAGCCTTTTTTAGCATTAAAGTTTTTAAAATTAAGTCACATACGCTGTTTTTTTTTAAACACAATGTTATTGCACACTTAATAGACTGTATATAGTGTAAACATAATTTTTATATGCATTAGGAAACCAAAAATTCATCTGACTCACTTTATTGCAATATTTGCTTTATTGCAGGGGGTCTGGAACCTGCAACATCTCTGAGGTATGCCTATATTTAGAAGTAAGTTATTATTTCAAAGTAGCATATTTTCTATCTTTAACATTTCAGTCAAGTTCTTCATGGTGTCATTTTTCAAACAAATTCAGAATTCTAGTACCTGGGTGACTACCTTCGTGGAGGAAATATTCATTTTTTCTGTTGTTTTTATGTCAGATGGAATCACCATGGTTTTTGATACAGCCATTCTGCTTTGGTTTGAACCAGCATATCCTCCTCTTATTTGAGCTCCTTTTGCTGGGCCACTAAAGCTAAAAGACCTCCTTGGCTGTGCACCAACATTTCTGCATCAGGGAAAGAAAACATTAACAAAGGATCCAGAATTAAAGAAAAATTAGCTAACGGTAAAAAAGGCAGACTTTCATTTAGAAACATGGAAATATCTAACCATATAAACAAGAAAAATACAGTAGTTACTTGAGAGCTCATTATGAGTAAGCATAGTTCTAGAATATTTATGTGTATTGTGTCACTTTTTCCTTGTAATAATTCTATGAAGTTGCTATTAACATAATTTTACATAAAATCAGAGGCTTCGATGGAAACATTCCTACTTGGGTTGAAATTTGACCCCAAGCAATCAGATCCAAAGTCCACACTGATTTCTCTGGGTCTCAGTTTCCTTATCTGTAAAATAGGGATAATAATAGTGCTTATTTCATAGGCTATTATGAGGATTAAATATATTAATTTTATATTATGGTTAGGAAGTGCCTGACACATAGTAAGCACAAAATAAGTATATTGTGCAGTTAGGTAGGCAGATTGAAGCAGGAGTGATAAAACCTGGGAAAGAATGTCATATTCCTACTTGAACAATTACATAATTTTTCATAAGAAGGGAAGTTATAATCAAAACGTCGATATCCAGGAGAAAAAAATACAATTTCAAAAAGATCAGTTCTTTAAATTTAAGACTAAAACCTACCTTAACATTCTTTCATTCTAGTACTCTGATTGTACTGAAGATTTCTATAAAATGAAAATGATCATCCCTTAGATTTTAAAAAGGCAGTGTGTTTCCAAAGAAAACGTTTTTTAGCAATATATTTACTTTCCAAATCATAAAAGATAATACTTTAAAATGACAATTTACTTTTCATATTTTATTTTTCTTCATAGTATTTATTACTACTTGACACTTTGTTGTCCACTCCTCTACTAGAATGTAAGAATCTCTAGGGCAAGAACTTTGTCTTGTTCATTGCTCTATCACTAGCACCCAGGACAGTGCCCAGTATATTGTGGGTACTATTAATATTTTTAAAATAAATAATGAATTCTATCATACCATTTCAAATTTATATTATTTTTAATTATCATACCCTATCCTCTCTAAATGATCGGTAAACAAAACTGATCAATGAGGTAAACATTTCATAAATTATATCTCTTTCATTATATTCTTCTTCCATTACAAACTTATCCAAATTCATCCTTATTTCTTTCTTCCTCTTTCAGTTCAAGAGTTGCTCTTCTTATCTAAGGCCTGTGCTTTGAAACCTGTCTGTTATTACTTTCTCAGGAATCTTCTCCATCAATAATTTTCTGTCTCTTACATCTTATTCCCTTTTTCTTTTGAGCACGTAGATTCTCCAATTATCTCAACTTAAAAATCCTCCATTTACCTACATTTTCCACTATTTATTATCATATCTCTCCTTCTGTTAACAGTCTAACTTCTTAAAACATTAGTCATAATACTGTCTACATCCTAATTCCACCCTCTCCTTTCCAATTGCAGAGACTACTTTCATTAAAATCACCTAGTCTTAGAACTTCAAATTGTAAAATCCAAAGGACACTTCCCAGTACTTAACTTCGTAGCATCTGGCAGTTGTCCTTTCACCTTTCTTCTTAAAATTCACTTCTCAAATTGGTTTCAACCTCCTTGGGACCTCTAATTACCTGCTCCTTCCATTTTCTACCAATTAATCAGTATCTTTTAGGTTTCTTTTCCTTCTCTATTTAATCCAGAATCTACAATTTATTAGCTGAATCACTCTTTTACCATTACCTTCAACTCTATTTTTTTTTCTTTTTCTTTTTTTTTGGGGGGGGAGGGGAGTACCAAATTACTTTATTTGAAAGAATGGTCTAAGGAAAGAACTTAAGTAGATGTTTTGGTGTGACTTAAAGATAAAGTTAACCCAAACACGCATGCACTGCTTTGGTGACCAAGGAGGTCACCCCCATGCCTATGGGAAGCCAGTCTGACTTAGCTCTCCATATCACTGTTTCCCAGGGTGTGCTTGTCAAAGAAATGCTCTGCCATGCCAGATTCAGGAGCCTCCAATTCTCCTGGATCTGGTTACGTGGCCATCCAATTCTTTGATGGATTTCACCTGCTCATTCAGGTAACAAGTCTCAATGAAGTCACACAAACGGGGGTCATTTTTTATGAGTGGCCAGTTTGTGAAGTTCCAGTGGTGACTGATTTACACTTTTTTCCAAGTGTTAACACACATTCCATTGCATTCAGTCCATTCTTCCAGTCACAATGGTCTGCTTTCTTGACATACTAAAGGAAGATTTGGCTACCTCTTTAGTTCTGCAGCTTAATCAGCTCTCAGCATGTTTCTTCTCACCAGACTGAAGAAAGTTTTTGGCGAAATTCTTCAAAACCAGATCATCATGGTCAAAATAGTATGACATGGACAAGTAGACGTGGGAGGCATAGAGCCTCAGGTTGACGGGGTGGTTAATGGGTGCATTCTGAGTCCTGGTAATAGCTCTGGTGCACTTGAGAGAGGAATGAGGCCTCAGGGCAGGTAGCTAAGGAAAGGCGGTGGCAGCGGCACAGGAGTGGTGGAGGGGACCTTCGGGCGGTCCGAGGGTGCTGTGAAGAGGTGGGGAGGGCTGGCTCTGAGCAGGATGAACCAAGTGGGGGAAAAGCACTGGTTCCATCCAAGCACTGTTGAAGTAGGAAACTGCAGAGACTCTCAGTGAAGACTATGACCTCTAATTTTCTTTCTCCTTGACTTTTGCTCTATTATCCTTACAAAATACAGTCCATCAATTCTAGTTTTACTCTTTACTGTACCAGCTACTTATTCCCAGGATCATGCATTTGACCTTGTCCTTAACAAGGTCAGCCATCAGTTTCTACTGTTGCAGCTTCTCAAATCCCAACTTCAACCATCCTTCAACTCTACGATGACCCTGAAGACCTTGATTCTACCACGTTTTACTCCCTTACCCACCCCTTGTATGTAATCTCTTCTCTCTTGAACTTAAGGTTAATTAATATAATCTATAGTTAATTATTACAATTACTCCTTACTTACATTCTGACCCCTTTTTCCTTCTTTAAATTCATTGTACTTGCTGGCAAAAACAAAACCTTGATTAATTCCAGTCATCTTCTTATTTTGAGCCTGTGCCTGTCTATTAACCATTTTCTAGCTTCTGTAAATTTGATGCTTTAACATTTACCCTACATGCGTAAGCCTGATGTACCTGTACAAGACAAAACTGATATGCCTGAGTCATCTTGCCTTGGCTTCCTGCCTCCCTTATCGCCCCCTTCCTTCCCCAGAGGCATGATTTTCCAGCACAAACCAACGAATCCACACCTCCAACTTCCTTCCTTACTGGGCTCTCACACTCTGGGCCCAATCTACATATTGTACGTACCCTGTAGCCAGGTACCAGTCAAACAGGAATGGCACCTATGCCCCAGAACCCACTGAAATTACTTAAACGAGTCAATACTAAACTTACTTACCGTGCTGCAACTGTTCCTTCCCACCAAAACCACAATAAAGGCTCTTGTCCATGGTCCCCATCCCCTACCCCCACCCCGGGCCCAACAGCCAATCCCAGTGTTCCTCCATGTGATTCCCTCCTCTTGGGATTTATAAGTAATAACTTATTTTTTTCAATGGCAATAAAGTCCTGGTCTATTGGCCTTACTATGTCTCATATTTTCTACTAATACACTATATTTAACTCAATCGGTCTAGATAAATGAAGCTAGACATAAAACATCTAATCACAATGCCAGGCCTTTATTCTCAATTACAAATCGTTAATTTAAAGTGGGTCATTGATGTGCCAGCACTCATACTGTATTATCTTGGTTAAATTTTTTACTACACCTTCTAAGGCCACTATTTCATAATTCTCTTTGAATAGCAACATTTCCTTTATTTTTACTTTCAGCTAAATGAGAAAATCGAGGCAAGTGGGTAACTTACAAATATTCCCACTGTCACATCTATGCACCTGCCTATAACTGTGCCTATGTTTGGTTTCTCCCATTACTCTGGATGAGTTATCTGATTCTAGCTTAGGTCAGTCCCTCTACATGTGCACCAGATTCCACAGTTTTCTAATCCTTTTTGCCTATTTAAGGACATTGTTCTAGTAATTCTCTTTCATGCATCATAAGCTTTTCTCTCTCTACTGGATTATTCCCTTCAGCCTGTAAACATGCTATCATTTCTCTTAGCTTAAACAAACAAAAAACTTTTCGACCCCTCCAGCTACCATCAATTCATCTTTGCTTTAATTACAAGAAAGGATAGAAAAGATTGTCTGTACTTATTTCTAATTTCCCTCTGTATATATTCTCTTGAACCTGATCTGATCATGCTTTTGCCCTTATCATTCCACCAAAGGGTTTCTCACCAATGTCCAGTCACCTCCACAATATTAAGTCCAATGGCTTTTTTCTTTCTTTTTAGGGCTGCACCTACAGCATATGGAAGTTCCTGGGCTAGGGGTGGAATCGGAGCTGCATCTGTGACCTACGCTGCGCTTGTGGTAACACTGGGAACTTAACCCACTGAGAGAGACCAGGGATTGAACCCACATCCTCGCAGACACTATGTCAGGTTCTTAACCTGCTGAGCCTCAATGAGAACTCCCCAATGTCCACTTTAATATTCTCAACTTACTTATAAGAATTTACCCAGTTAGCTCGTCATTCTTTTTTCTTTTTTAAACTTGGATTGCAGGACACTTCCCTTATCTGGTTTACCATCTCCGTTTTCTGGAGTGTTCATCCTTGGACTTCTCATTTCTGTCTACACTCATAGACTTGGGGAGCCCATCCAATGCCATGACTTAGAAGCCACCTATGTGACTCCCAAATATATCTCTAACTGGACCTCTCCTCTGAATCCCGGACCCTTATAACAACCTGCCTACTTGATATCTTTAACTCAAAATTAGAATATACAAAACTAAGCTCCTGACAAACCTACACTTACCCCACCTAGTAAACCTATCTCTCTTGTATGCTTTCCTCCTCATCCTCCCTTTAAAAAAAAAATGTATGGCTTCACCTGCAGCATATGGAAGTTCCCTGGCCAGGGACTGAATCTGAGCCACAGCTACAACCTACACAACAGCTGCAAGAATACAGGATCCTTTAATCCACTGAGCTCGGCTTAGAGATCAACCCACTCTGACTCAGGTCGTTGCGGTCGGATTCTTAGCCCACTACACCATGGCGGTAGTTAAAGTTAACACTTTTCTTCCAGTTTCTCAGGTGAAAAAATTTCAAAATATATCCAGAATCCAATAATATGTTATCACAATTGTTGTCATCATCCTGGTCCAAATACTGCCCTATCTTTCTTGGATTACTGCAGTAGACTTCTAACTCAACCTTGTTTAACCTAAATTCCATGAAATCTGTTCTTCACATGGCAACCAGTGATCCTTAAAAATACAAGTTAGATCACATCAGTGCTCTACTTGAAACCCTCCATTCATTTCCCATCTCATTCAGAGTAAAAGCCTCAATCTTTACTGTGACCTAAAAAGTACTACATGCATCCAGTTAGATTTCTGACTTCATAATTAATAACCCTCTCACTTGTTTACTCTGCTCCAGTCATACTGGCATCTTTGATACTTCTCACACGTGCCAAGTCTTTGCACTTGCTGTTCCCTTTGCCTGAAATGTTCTTCCCTATATATGCGCATGTTTAGTATTGTGCACTGTTTCCAGGGCTTTACTTAAAGCCACCCTCTTGGTGTGGTCTTCCTTGGCTCCCCTACCTAAAATGTCAAATACTCCTCAAATGCTTCCTATTCCCTTTCTTACGTTTTCTCCCTAGTATTTCTTACTAACATGTTTTTACTTATTTATCTTATGAATTATATGTTTCCCACCTGACCCCCAAACCCTTAGAAGTTCTAAGTTCCACAAGGCTAGAGACTTTGGGCTGTTTTGTTCCCTGCTGTATTCCTAATGCCTACAGTAGTACCCAGCACACAGTAGCTGCTTAACAAAAAAATCGTTGAATCCCTAAATCATTATATCCAATTCAAAACATTCAATCTTCATATTCAAATATTTACCACCCTACAGGGTAGCTCCAGCTGAATGGCTACCAAGTATCTCAAACTGAATAGAGGCATAATGAAATCCTATAACATTTACTCATAAACCAGCTCTTCTTCTTTTAATTACTATATGAACCAAATAGAAATGATATTGTTAGCAAGTGATGTTGCATTTACCAATTAGGTAGTAAACCCTCCCAAATCTTCAGACTATAAGTTTTATGGGAAGGAACCATGTTTTTCACGTCTACCATGATAGCTCCAACTCTTACCACTCTGCCTGATTGAGTGGGAAAGTAGCGACAGAAAGTACAGACTACTTTTTTGTGAATTGCAATTTTAGAAATTGCAGTTATTTAAAAGTTTATGATACATAGCCAGCTATGTTAGAAAACAGATGTTTTCAAGAAAGGCAAATTAGTGGGCAATAAAAAGGATTATTTTCAGGAGATAGCTACTTTGAAAGTTTTGCCTGAAAAAGTCAAGATACAAGAGGTTATGTAGCTGTACATTCTTGAGTTTCCTGAAGCACAGACCTAGTCTGTTTTGTTCATTCCTATATCTTCGGTATATAGGGCCAGAGCTGGAAAATACAGGGCATTCATTTGGTATCTGTAGAATGAACACTTGATGATTACTTCTATAAAAAAAGAGACTAATGACATTAAAAGCAGGCTACACATACATAAATCTCACTATAAAATAAATTACCACAAGAGGAAAGGAGGAGTGGCTTAAAACTTTTTTCTGTATTAGCCCCTTCTTATCTTAATGGGATGAAACTAAAAATTCCAATCTAAACCAAATCAAGTTCTTTAAAAACTACTCTTCAGAAAAATTTAATTATATACAGAACACACTAGATGCAAGAAGACCATTAGTTAAGAAACTGTGGAAATAGGCCAAGTGAGAAGTAATCAAGATTTAACCTGGGGTGGCAAATGTAAAAATAAAACAAATGCTAGAAACAGCAAGTATTAAACATATCTTTTTATTTTTCGTATTTTGATGTTTCCACATCTAGTAACTTGCTGACCCTGGAGGGACTGCCCCTCCCAGGGCCAATCAATTCCTAGACATAGTAAGGGACTTGCCTACAAGCACACTCTTTAATATGCAAACTAACTAATCCAGAATCCATTTCCTCAATCACCTCTTTTGTCAGGCTCTCTAAGAGATATCACTCTCTGGGTCATTATCCACTTGCCCTAATCATGGCAAGGATAGGAACCAGACAACTGGGGCCAGAGTCTTTTGAAATTATTCAAACAAGCCATTCCTAAACCTGCTTATTTGGCTTTGCCCATTCCTCACCATGGAAATCACAAGGAAGCTTCTTGCTCATATGGTCCCCTGGCTACTTCTACCTCCTGACTGGCCCTGGGGCTTCCTCATGTGGCCCCCTGGGTGGTGTGCCATGCCATGCCTCCTGATTCTAGGGATCTATGAGTATTAAAAAACAAACAAACAACTTCCTCCCTCATGATATTTATTTCTTTGCCTATGTTTCTTAGCATACCTGATTAAAACATATCCCAAATACCCTTAAAACATGGCAGATATAAAACTAATAGGACTTACTAATTGATAATAACAATGCCACTTTAAATTTCAAAGTACTTCTATCTATATTAGCACTTAGATTCTTTTATTTGCTTATTTCATTTTTTTTTTAAATTGAAGTTTAACTGACCTATAATACTGTTAGTTCCAGGTGTACAATACAGTGATTCAGTATTTCTGTACATTACAAAACAATCACCATGCTAATTCTTATAACTTACGAGATATTTAATTGCTGTGTTTTATATATGAGAAAACATAAATTCAAAGAGTTCAATTTAAATGCCCATCTCATCCAATAACACATTCATGTGCGTTCTTGAGCAAGTTTCTTAAGTCTCTTTCTTTTCTCAAATGTTATTTAAGGTTAATAATGGTATCTGCCTCATAGAGTTAAGATGGTGTGCTTTATTTCTAAAGCACAAATCAATAAGAAGTTGAATTGTAGACATGTTTATTTTAGATATTATGAGTGATATTCTGGTGGACCTGTTTGGTAGCAGTCAAAAATTCATGAAGAAAGTGAATTTCAAGGAACAGAAATGAGAACTGGAGATGGAGAGTTGAGAATCTTTAATGGGAATGGTAATAAGCTGAATTCCAGAAAAGAGGCATCTAGAGCAGTAATACATGAACCAGGGAAGTTCAGAGTTAAGGAGGGGAAGATCAATAGTATCAAATGCTGCAGAGGTAAAAAGAAAGCACATTTAATTTGGTGACTGCTGAAACTTTTAGTTTACTCATTACTGACTTTTGAGTAATTTTTGTACAGCTATGGAGACAACAGATTTGAAAAGGTTAAAGAGTTAACACAGATATTTCTGGTTTCTAGTCTGACACGTAAAGGCCATCAAATACATCAGTCTTGTACTTAAAAGAAAAAGGCTGAACAAAATGAAAGTCAATGGGTCTTCTTACATTCATCAGAGAATTGAGGAAATTCCCAAATTGAAAGATGGAGATGCAGGAAAAACAGAGACTCACAACTTACTGGGAGCAGAAACTGCCGCTGGAGCCAGCAAGTGGCAGGAGAACCTAATTATAATTAATTATAACTATTAGTTATAACTGCTGAAAACTGAGTATAGACCAATTCAAAGGAGAAAAATTCCTGGAGGCCCAACCTTAGGAAGGCCCTCACACTTTCGTAGTTTTGCCTTCATAAGTTCCACCAGGTTCCCAGGATGAAGAGCGGAGAAAAACTCCCTGATAGTTCCAGCAGGGGGACAGGAAGTAACAATTCTGAAATACACCTGGAATGTTTGGATATCCTTAGCAAAGACCTGCCTTCATGAAAAACCATTTTACCAGAGCCTAACCAACGTGGGGGAAGGGAAATATTCTACTCTAAGTCTAGCTAAACTTCTTGTCCCACCTAAAGAAAAAATTTCTGAGAAATACTTGTGAAAGTTACAGCCTGGGGGACAAAGTCCCACCATAAGATTAAGATCTAATCACAGGATTATGGAACACTCCCCCCACTCCCTGACTCCCCTAACATCCTACCACTACATCAACACTGCTCCTGTACAGTAACAGGGGATTACAATAAGAAAAAAAAAATGCAAAGCTTTATTTAAGAAGTCTCTAGGGAAAGTTAAAAACACAGAGAAGACAAAAACCAGGACACAAGAGGAAACTGAAGCCTTGGAAACCTACAGCTACAGCAAAAAGTCTAATTCCTAGATAGACTAACAATAAAATCTCACACTAAGGGCTTACTTACCTCAGTTCATGTTATCTGATGGCACATGTTCAACTTTCAATTAAATACAAGGCATACAAAAGGAAAAAAAATAGTCTGATGAAACAAAGCAAGCATTAGAGTAAGAAGAAGCTATGGCAGAGATTTTGGGTTGTCAAGACTGGGAAATTAAAATAATTATGACTAATACGCTAAGAATTCTAATTGAAAAAGTGAATAACATTCAAGAACAGATGAACGCTCCTCTCTCCAAAATCAAAAGGAATTGAATGAACACAAAAGAAAGAAGAATAGAGAAACTGGGCAGAGAAAATAAGATAAAAGCCTTGAAGAAAGCATTAGTGGATTCTCACCACAATGTGAGACTGTTCAAACTGAATATAGCCAATCTCTGAATTAAGACTTTGTGACTTTACATGGTGTGAATGTGATACACCTTCAGTAGAAACCATACTTCAAATTTTTATCTTTTCCCGGGCTAATGATACACTGTATAATCATACTCTCTCTCTCTCGTGATGCTGGCAGCAAGTCACACCTCTCAGTCAGCCATGCAATCAAGAGAGTAAACAACTTACAGCAATTCTGTAGCCATATAATCATTATTTTTACTTTCAGGACAGTATTTAGTAACTTACATGAGATGTTTAACACTTTATTATAAAATAGGCTTTGTGCAAAGTTCCCTGGTGGCTCAGCAGGTTAAGGATTTAGCATTGTCACGAGTTCAGTCCCTTGCCTGGGAACTTCTTCACACTGCTGGTGTGGACAAAAAAAAAAAAAAAAAGCCTGTGTTAAATGATTTTGCCCAACAGTAGGCTAATTAATGGAAGTGTTCCAAACATGTTTAAGGTAGGCTAGGTGTATTAAATGCACTTTCTACTTAATGATATTTTCAACTTATGATGGTATTGGGCCATAATCTCCTTGTAAGATGAGAAAGATCCGTATTGTTAAGACAACGGGAAAGATCCAATATAGGAAAAATTAGAGTGAGAAAGTAGAAAGTTGATAAATACAGGTTTCATGAGATCCTAAGACCAGGATTAAGTCCTAAACTGAGGAAGATGAGAAATAACATATTAGGTAGATCAAACCAATGGTTGTAAATGATAGCATATATGAAATTTTAATTAGATATTATGACTACCTCAAAAACTGGTTATACCATTTCCTATCTCCTACCCCACTCTTTCCTTAACAGATAACCTCTCATGAATGTGTTATTATTTAAGAAACCCCCAAAAGAATTTTTCTAACACTCTCTTGGGTACTATGATGATTCTATGACTTTTAAAAAATTTACATGAAATAAACTTAATTTTACTGGGAGATTTCCATACCTACAAGCAAAAACGAAAACCAGACAAGATGAGCAGTAGCTAATGTTACTGTTGTACACATTCTTTCATTTGCTGTCAGCAAATATTTATTGAGTGCCTTCTTCATTCTAGGCAATAGCAGTGGGGGAAAAAAAATCTCTGCCTTCATGGAATACATTGCTTAGATGAAGACAGACTGACAAATACATAATATGTTAAACACAAATAAGTTTTATGGAGAAGAATAAAAGCAAGTTGAGGAACCTGTGCTGGGAGGAGTAGTAGTATTTTATGTAAGGTAGTTAGGGAAGGACTCTTTGAGGAGGTGACATCTGAAGGAAATGAGTCATGAGATTACGAGGGGATATAATATTCTAAAGAACAGCAAATGCACACTTTGAAGTGGGAAAATGTGCCCCTACTGTTGTGGAACAATATGAGTGTACTTAGTCAGCCAAGGGAAAGAGTCCAAGGTGAGGTCCTGTGGGGCCCTGCAAGGATGTGAGCTTTTACTCGGAATGAAATGGGAAAAATTGGACGCTTTCCAGAAAAGCCACAGTGATTTACTATGCTGAGGGTGACTGTTAGAGTGGGAAATAAGTTCAGCTTTAGATATGAATTTTGAGATGCCTATTAACTTCTAAGTGCAGATGTTTGATTTTATGTCTACTTTCATGGAAAAGCCTACAGATAAACTTGTAAAGCATCAGTATACAGGGAATTTTGAAAGGCAAAAAAACAATAGTGAAAAGAGGTTTAAAGACTGATCCCAGCAACACTCCAATATTTAGATATGGAAGAGATGAGGTACCAGCAAAGTATTTTGAAAAGGAGTAGGCATAAACCAAGGGGACAATTAAGGAGGGGTGGTGTTCCAGAAACCAAATTAAGTGATTTTAATACTCAAGAAGTGATAAACGAGATGAAAATTGCTGATAAGTGTGTTATGAAAGAAACTGAGAAACGTCCAGTTGGATAGCTGGATATCTATTGTTTACCTTCACAAAAGCTGTGTGTGTGTGTGATAGAGAGATAGAGATAGAGATAGAGATAGAGAGAGAGAGAGAGAGAAGTGGTGGGATGGACAAAAACCTGAGTACCATATTCAAGAGAGAACGCAAGGTTCTGTTCCAAGTTCATTTAACAAGTTCTGCTAAAGAAAGACAGCTGGAAGAGATTGGAGAAGGTGTCGCTGAAGGCTTGAAAAGAGAACAAAAGTGGTCTGGAAGTACGGAAGGGCCAATGAATTAGGAAACTTTAGTGGGACTACTGGACTAGGGGACCAAATGAATTTAAAAGTGAGACAAATCGCCAGAACTGTCTGCTTTTCTCCAGCCTCTCGCCCACTGCTGCAGAACAAGAGAACGTTGTGAGCTGGAATGAGTTTTAAGGCAGGACGTATGAGGGAGGAGGCAGGAAAAATCCTCTACTACAGCGCATAGCTCACAGAAGTTTAGAGGTTTGAACATCTCGGCACAATTTCAAGGCAACAGGCTGAGACTGCAGCCCATAAAAAAAAACCAGGAGCTCTAGAAGGAAAGATGGTTCTAAACAAACTAGGTTCTTTTCTCAGAGAGCAAGCACGGCAGTAGGGGTTTAGAAAAGGCTGTATTAGGTCAAGGAAGGAGACAGTGCCGCCTAGGAGCTTCGAAGATTGCTGATTGAACACAGATGCAGTAAAAGACAGGCTCTAAAAGGGCTCTCTCCGGGATCAGGGGGGATGGACTATAAAGTTTTAGCGCCGGAACTTACACCCCGAGATTCGGCTGCTTGCGGCTGTTTACCGGAGAGATGGGCATGGTGGCGACTGGATTGGGGAGTGGTCGACCACCCCTTCCTTGGCTGCTTCTGGAGACCCAGTATCCCAACCCTTGGCGTTAGCGGTTCCGGCTGAGGAACGGGAATGTTTGCCGGGCGTCATGGAGACGGTGGAGCCCTGGCTCAACAAGCGGCCGCGCGGTTGGCTGGCGGCTGGAGGCCGAGGAGGAGGGCGGAGGCGAAGGGGAGGGCAGAGGGTTGGTGGAGCAAGAGGAAGCTCCGGCCGACGCCTAGAAGAAGGAGGCGGGCGGCCCGGGCCCCAGGCCCCTCCCAGGCTCTGAGTTTCCCCGGCTGCAGGCGGATGGATGGGGCTTCTTCAGGCGGTGGCGGCAGCAGAGAAGGTGGCGGTGGCAGCAGCGGCAGCGGCCGTAAGTGCAGCCTCCATAAACCATCTCTCCTTTCCTAGTCCTGTTTGGGATGAAGGGCTCTCGAGGTGTCCCCGGTACCCTTTTTCTCCTTCCCCTCCCCCACCGCACAGTATCGCCCGGAAGATCCTTAACTTCCGGGGAGGGGCTGAGAGATCTAGCCCCTCTCGCTCTCCCCTCCCGAAGTGGCGCCGGCCACCCAAGGCGCATGCGCAGCGGCTCTCCGCCGCCCACTTCTTCCCAGCCGGGTCTTTCGCTTTGGCGGTGGTGGCTGCAGCGCCGGTCTTCCTCAGCAGCCGCGGCGCGCTGGGAATCCGCTGCGGAGTGAGTTCGCCTCGCCCTGTCGGCTTCCGCCCCTTTCTCCAGTGTGATCCCGACCCTGTCGGGGTGGGGCCAAGCTGACTGTCCCCGTAGCTCCGCCTCTTTGCCTCAGTATCTCGGGTTCGATCCCACTGCAGCCCCTGGGCGAATTGGCCCTTTTCAGAGGGAGTGAGGGAGGGAAGAGAGGCTCGAAGAGGGCGTTATTGTGAGGGAGTGAGGTCCTACCAGCCCCACCCTGGAGACAGATGCCTCCCCCGCCTTTGAATGGCCATGTTCTTTAAGCTTTTGGCGGAAAGGTCTCTGGCTTGGAGCCCATCGCTAGTCTTCGTTTGCTGTGTGACCTTGGGCGAGTCACTACCCAGTTCTGGGCCCCATTTATTCCTAAAGCGTCCTCCCAACGCTGAAACTCTTAATTTTGCAAAAGAGCTTATGCAGTCACAAGACTGGTCCCTCTACTGAGGCCGCTTAGCTGAGACGACCCGGAGTTTAGTGAACCTTCTTTCTTCAGTCATGGGTGGAATAAGGCGACCTATTTATTGGGTCGCTTGTGTTCCATTACCATCAGTTGCAGATTGCATGACTCAAGGCTCATTAATGTTTTTGTAAAATTGTCATGGGATTCCTGTCCTAATTCTTGACCGTGTTTTAAAAAATTAGAGACAGGGTGAATGGGGAGCTTGTGGTATCATCGTCTCTGGTCTCTTTACTACTGAGGCTCTCTTTCCTTTGATCCAGATGGTGTGGTGGCTCGATTCTCCCAGTGCCTGGCTGAGTTTCGGACGTGGTTAAGAACCAACTGGTTGAGGTTCAATGCAGACAAGACGGATGTGATGCTGGTAGGCAGGGGCACGCTTGGAGATTAAGGGAGGGAAAGTCCAAACTCCCTCAAGTAATATAACTCTTCTAGTGTTTGAGAACGACTGATGGGCTATAATAATTTCCAGAGTTTGGATGAGATAAAAATAACATGTCAACGATATTATTGTGATAATCTGATAAAGTGAAACCACTGGTTACAATTCTTCATGTAAAAATTATGAAAAGAAAACCAGAACTGTTTTTTGAAGAACCAAAAGGCTATATATATGTGTGTGTTTGGAGTGACATTCATAATAAAAATCAAACAAAAATATGATGCTGATTGTTGCATAGATGTGGGGCTTACAAACGTAATGCATTAATTACTACTTTGTAACCTACATTCTGCCTGCTAAAGTGAAGGTAAACTCTCAATTTATCTAAAATGTCATTTTAAAAAATAGGTGATTTTTTTCGACATTTAGGTATTCTCAACCAAATTTGTAATTATCCATAAATTTTTACCCGCACGTCATGTGTAGGCTGTCACTTTTAAATAAAAATTTCAGGAAATAGTTTACAAAGTAATCTCAAGAGGGACTCATGGACTCTGAAACTTGTTAGATACACAATTTAATTTTAGAATTGTGAATGTGCTGTATTAATCTATTTCAAAAAGCCTCAGAGTCTAAATTGTTACAGGTATTTTCTTGGTGCATTTTGAGAGGTACCTTTCTGAATTGCATAATGTGTTTATATAGTATTGGCATACATTACTTATATTTGAATCAAGTATTGGTACCAAATTAAAGGTTATATTTCCTAGATATATGTAAACTGCTAGGTTTATTTATTGGCTAGTTTGAGGTACCGGTTGAAGTAAAATTGAGGCCTTAACATGCTTTTGTTAATAGCAAAATAATAACTTTGAGGGGTTCATGTATGTGCGTGTGTGTATGTGTACTGCAGCCTCTATAAAATTATTTAATAAGTTTTTAATGGAGTATGCAGTAAATTGCTTAAAAATAATTTCCCAATATAACAGCAGTTTTGAGTAGCTTAATGTGGTAAAAGTTGATGTTAGTTTGCCTGAAAACAAGGAAGCCTTTAGGTGGAGAATGGGAGCTAAAGAGGCATTTATTCAGGCTTTGTATAGTGATTTTTTTGTTTTAAGACATTAGCCACAAACCTCACATATAACTGGAATTAACAACGACTTTTAGCTTAATTGTAAATGTTTTACTGCACAATTCTAACAGAACTACCATTTTAGATTATCACAATAAAGACTATAACAATTTTAAATAGCAAGTAGGTAATGGTGAATTTTCTTATACCATCAACTCTGTAATGTCCCATTTTCAGTTCACCTAGTATCGGTAGGCTTTAAAGATTTATTTTTGTTAAGCCAAGTGTAAATATTGAGTGATTGTATTTGAATACAAAGAAGACATCTTTGTTGAATTAATCCAAAGTGCTGGAGAACTCAAGGTAATAGGTAGAAGAAGTAAGAAAGAGGTGGATTCTAGTTTAATAAAATGAAAACTGTTCCAAACATTTGAGCTTTTTTTTGAAAAGAGCAGCCTTATCATGAGAGAGTGAGTCATTGGAGGTGTTTAAACATAGGCAGAAAAGCCTGGTAATGGAGAAACTGAATAAGGGATTCCATCCTAGATAGGGTAGAAATTGACTAAAGACTGCTAAGGTCCCATCCAACATTAAGATACTATAGCTCATGAATAGTTAAGTTTTACATATTTGATACTAAAGAGGTAAGCAAGAGTTTTGAGAAAGACTTAGCTTTCCTTAAGATGGCTCCTAAAATTCTTTAAGATAGAATAATAAAATGGGAGTAGAATTCAGTACTTCTGAATTCAGTAGTAATATGTTACCAGTGACTCACAATATTGGAGCTGTTTCCCTTTATCTTTACAATATATGAACCTAAAAAACAAAAAAATCACATAACCCACATATACAAAAAAAGGAAGGAGAAAAATGTAGAGGGAATTTCCCCCCTAAACTATCATTAAAATTACCACTTAAAATTAGTAAAATTGATACACAGTATTAATAGACTTAAAAGTCACTTATCAGTGGGATGGATACCTATTCAAATATGTCCCAGATCTCCATATTCCTGACAATTTGAGAATTAATTCAGTAGCTTAAGGTATCATGATCCCCAGCTCTTTGTCACAATTGTGATCTTTGTTGGAGGTTCAAACTGAAGAATCAAAGATTAAATGGTCTTAAGCAAGCAAGTTATTCCTGTATCTTGCATTTTGACAATGTTTAATTTTCCTTTCGGTAACCAGCTAAATTTTCATTTATTGGCTTTCATATTTAAATGGATAATTCTCCTTCAGCCTGATGGTTTTATAAAGCCTGATTTTCTACCTCTAGGCCTCTTATTCTTTGTGTCTTTACCCACCTCAGGTCTGTGCACATCCATTGTTCTTTGCCTTCACAGCTATTTCCATCAAGCATCTCAAAGTGAAAAGTGTTTGAATACGAACTGACTTATAAAAAAGTCATTTCTATTTCAAGTCCAAAGGACTAAGGTAATTCAACAGGGTAACTCCTAGAAACTTTATACCTATGCTAAAATATTTATTCCCACAAGGAATCCTGAAAAACACTTTTATATAAGTATTCTAAAGAATAAAATGAAAATACTGTACAGTACAGTTAATGGTAAAAATTGTTTATAGATTTGGGAACCTTAAAGTTTTCCTTTCTCTTCTTTCCCTTGCTTTTCTTTCAGTAGAAAATGTGCATCAGATGTTTATGTTTAATTGGTTTACAGACTGTCTGTGGACTCTTTTCCTGTCAAATTACCAGGTAATGTCCTTTCACTTAGCAGCTACTTCATATACTATAAATGCACAGAATATTCATTCACAAATTATTATTGGACATACTAATTTCAAGTTAATGTTGAATCTTTGGAAATAAACTACTTAATGGAGTCTAGAATTTTAAGGAAATATAAATAACTTAAAATAGCCTTCCCCATATTCCATTGTAAGTATCAACTTAAAAATTGTATATGTGCACATTTATGCAATATATTGTAGTGCTGGCATCACGTTATTTGGAGGGAATCAGTGTTTCATAGTTAACTGGTTGATTTCGGTTGTCATTTTTGAAATTGCCTTAAGAAGACCCTTGAACATTTGGGAGAAAACGGTCTTCTTGAAATAAGACTTGAAATAAGACTTTAACTCCTGGTTTGGTAAAATGTGTTAGTGCACGTTTTAATATCACTTTTGCATTACGCAGTATCTGCCTTAGTAATGGAAGTGAAACATGTTTGTTATTTTGCAGTCATTGGCTCTGGCAATCATCAGAATTGGCATCAAAGCCAACTGGCAGTTCTAGGCCAATACATTAAAATAAAATTTTTAAGTTGCAGGCATTGGAAATAGGCAAGTTTTCCCTCCATGCAGTCGAGTAGGAGATTATTTATATCCATCAAAGAGCAGCTTTTCAGTATTTCACATTTAAATTTTTTCTCTAGTTGTGCAGAATTCAACCCTTACACGGTTGTTGCTACTGGCATCGTGGAAGGTGTGTGAGGAAAAGCAAATGAGATATGAGGATGTCAGACTACCTAAAGCAATACCTTATTCTCAGCTCTGACCTGTAAAATTTTGGGATATGAGATTTTACACTTTGTCGGGAATCAATGGAGAAATATTTGTCAAGGGATAACCGCTTTCAAAGCGCACTACTTGCCGTTGTTGCATCACAGCAACATCCGCTTTCCAGCAAATGCAGTTCACATAACGCCTACACGTAAAACGTAACGTATCTTTCCCCCGACGTGAATGTGGACGCGACTCATTTGGCTCCTTTCCTTGACCTCTAGTCCCTGGATCCCTCTCCCAGGCTGGAGTCGCGGATCCGCTAGGGCAGGGGAGGCGCCGGACGCTGAGACGCCCACCTTCCCCCCACACCCACCTTGGCCCCGCCCCCTCCGTGCTCCTCTCGGGGTGGGCTGCGTCGGGGCCGCGCGCGTGCGCGCGCTCCTGTTCCCGCGCGCGCCGGCTTTTTCCCTCCATTCCAGCTCAGCCCGGGCGCCGCGAGGGGGCGGAGTGGGGTGTGGTGGGCGCGCTCGGGCGGCTCCTGCGCGTTCCCGCCGAGGCAGCCGCGGCGGGAGCGGCAGAGACGGCGGCTGGAGTCCTGTTGCCGAGTCTCACATCCGGGTTCTGGCCGTGACCCAGCTGCGGCCGCCGCGGAGATGTGACCCGTCAGTACGGCAAATATGGCGGAGGTAAGGGAGCGAGCTCCCCCTCCCCGTCCCGGAGCCGGGCGCCCCGGAGTCCGGGCGGAGGAGAAGTGGAGTGGGCCTGGCTAGGAGAGGCCCAGCCCTGCTGGCGCCACTGCCCACCTGTTGTCCGGTACAGGCCGCGCTCTGGGCTGGAGCTTTCTGTGGAACTTAGTTGGGATGGGTCCGGGGGTAGGAGGAAGCGGAGGCGTAGTTGGACTTCGGGGGGAGTTTGAAGGGTCGAGGGTTGCGTACCAGTGCGAGCCGAGAGGGGCAAGGGGGAGGGGGCGCCAGCGGGGCTGGGGCGCGGGTGGCGCAACTTCGCCGGCCGGTGCTAGGGCCGAAAGAGGAGCTGCAGCTTCCTCTTACGAAGTTTCTTCCCTCCCTTACTGAGATGCTGTTGCGCCCTTCCGCGTCGCCCCTGCCGGCTTGCTACTGACATCCCGTCTGTGTTGGGGTAAACGTAAGGAAAACGGTCTTTGATTAACTCAAATTTTCTTGATGGTGATCAGCTGTTCGTGGGGGAATGAACATGGTCTTTCGCAATCCATTTGTATAGGTTGGGGGAATCTCCTGGTTTCTTCACCCCCGCCCCCCCCCCCCGCGCGCCGTAGAACCTCTCTTTCTCTTTTTACATTTCAGAAGAGTGCTTTTTTTCTTTTTCTTACACTCTTCACTTTGCAGGGATTTTTTTTTGCTCCCTTCCAAATTAAGGATATCTATTTTTCTCCAAAATTTTTCCACTTAGGGAAGAATCCCCCCGCCCCGTTTGCTTAGTAAACTAGTTCTCAAAGCCCCCCTTTTTCGGTGGTAATTTTTTTTACATTTTGGGACCTCAAATCGTTGGGCAACTTGTTATGATTAATTTTGAATTTAGTATATGCTATTGGAGATTTAAAATGTTTGCCTGTGTTTTGAAGCTTTAAACATTTGATTTTTTAACCTTTCTTTCTATTTACCCTCGGAAAAATTTCGATATCATTTACTCTCTAGAGTTCAGAGGGTGATATATTTGGACTTCATGTCTTCTTTCAGTAGAGCCACTTGATAATGCTTTTTTTTTTTGATAAGGCACTTTTTTCCTTGTTGGAATTACCATTTTCATTGCCTCATAGGGGCCTAAAGACGTTCAGGAAGTAGGTAATTATATTTACCTTCCAACCCCCAGTTTTCTTCATTTGCTAAATGAAGTCAGTGATATGTACACTTTTATCACTGCCATCATACCTCCTTTTTAAACCTTGGACTACAGAAACATAGATTATAGGGGGAAAAAATAATTTGGAGGCATTTTCTTGTACCTGTTGGGTGGAGGGACCTAAAGCTTAACAGTTTTCTGGAGTAGCTCTTAGGGTGCTCCCTCTCTGTTCTTTATGGAAACTGACTTTATGTTTATGTCCTGGTGTATTTACTAATTAGAAAAGGAAGAGATTTTACTGTAACAGGATTGATTGTTGCTAGGATTGTTTTAAAACTAAATTTAGATATTAAGATTTATTTCAATTTCTTTTGCTCTGTGTGGTTAAAGAATTATATTTTAAGGAATATGAGTTGGAGAAAACGTAGTAATTTGTATTTCACTTAACTCTGACTGCATTTATTCCACTGTACTGGATTTTAGTACTGATGAGGTTCTTAAATGTTTCTTTCCTGGAATTCCCATTTCGGACAGTGGGTTAAGAAGCACACTGCTGCAGCTTGGATCACTGCGGAGGCTTGGGTTCTTACCCCAGCTGGATGTGGTGTATTAAAGGATCCCATGTTGCTGCAGAGGCTGATTCAGTTCCTGGCCCAGGAACTTCCGTGTGTCAGGCGTGCGGCTGTTTAAAAAAAAAAAAAAAAAAGTTTCTTTCCTTCATCTGTAAGAGGGAAAACAATTCTATGAAACTGGATTTATGTATATGTATATGCATTGTCAAATAGTCTTCAGTGGATTTCCCCTTCAGTTTATGCCCATTAGATAAGCAGCAATGTCCTGTAATAGGTGATGTGGTTTCTTTCTTCATGGTGATGCTCACAGTGGTTTGAGCTTTAAATTCTGTAGTTATATTTTAAAGCAGGATACTCTTGAGGGAAAAAGAGCTAAGTGTATGAAAATACAATGTGAAATTTAAGTTTAAAAAAACCCTCCTCAGAAATTTTAACTGCCTGGTACACTGAAAGCTTATATAAATGAATGCACTTTAACATTTTATTTATTTTAGAAATTAAAGATGGTTGCATCCATGTAAGAGAGGAAAAGCAATATTGTGAGTTGCTAATCATCTCCTTAGTTTCAAGTGTATGTTTTAGTTTTCTTAAAAGTTGCATCACCTGGAGAATGGAACATTCACGTTTTGTAAGAACGCATGAATGGTTCAGTTAAAAAAAAAAAGACCTGTATTTTGTTTTCAGTAATTTTTTTTTTTAGCCACCTGGTATCTTTTAAAAATTCATCTTTTCTCGTCGTGGCTCAATGGTTAACGAACCCAACTAGTAACCACGAGGTTTCGGGATCAATCCCCGGCCTCACTCAGTGGGTTAAGGATCCCGCGTTGCCATTAGCTGTGGTATAGGATGCAGAGGCTGCTCGGATCCCGCATTGCTGTGGCTATGGCCTATGGCTGTGGCTGGCAGCTATAGCTCCAATTCGACCCCTAGCCTGGGAACCTCCGTATGCCTTGGGTGCGGCCCTAAAAAGACAAAGAAAAAAAAATTGTCTTTTATATTCTTCAGCTACTTGTAGATGGTTTTATTTGTAGTGAATTTGGAGGAAGAGTGGAGAAAACGTCATTTGTGTCCTACAAAAATTCTAGAAGAGGTGAAAGGTAAAATTAATTTGTAGTTTTCTTAAGTTAGTATTTTAGTAATTAGAATGATTTTAGAGAGTAGTCATTTTAAAAATTAGATGAAGGATGAATGCTTGGTTTATAGAGTGCTTCTACTTGCATTTGTGTGAGCTTTCAGGAGATTCATTCTCTGTGATATCAGTATAGAGCATATGGTAAAACAAATCAAGTGCTACGTTATTGCACTTTGGGTTCAGTAGACCTGAGGATTGATGCTAACTGGTGAATAAGTGCAAAGTGACAATATGCATTTATTTCATAATTCTGAGGGGAAAACAGGTTATTGAAGAAACATGTCTCCAGAGAAAAATGTAGATAATATGCTTCTGGGCTTTTTTGTTGTTTCCTGCATAGGAGAATGACCCTGACCTTGTTTTTCCAGGAAAATGTTTAATTCTTAAATACAAATTGCTTGCAATATGAATACAGAATACTTAATTTTTCATACTTAATCTCATCATCTTAGTCTATAATAGGAAGTATGTATTTAGTGGTTATTGAAACCATAGTAATATTAAAAACATATTTAATGTACTTAGAAGTAATGGTATGTGCTCCCTTTCCTAGTAATTTTTGGTAATATTTGTCATTGCTTATTATCTTTTGAAATTATTAATCAGCCTTCTAAAGGAGGCTCTCCTAGTCACACTTAAGGAAGGGAAATTATAGCGTAGTTGCAGTTCTACAAAGGCAATGAAAAAGAAAGAAAAAGAGGAAGAAATAGTCCTTTGGGTTTTCTAAGGAATGTGGCATGGGTACCTCTGGGAATGAACAATTTGTCTTTCATTTCAGAATTTGTAAACACATAGGCACTTCCTTTTCAATGGGGGAAAAAAAAAGCCACAGCATAGTGCAAGACCTATCTTTTCACCTAGGCCATATTGTTATCCCATAAAGAGAAGAAACTTTAATGGATTTGTTATCTGTATTAGTCTTAAAGTATTTTAGTATTTACCAAAATAATAATCTTATTTATTCAGTATCACATGTATTCATTCATTTCTCTTAAGAAGACTCCTCATTTAGCTTTTTTCAAGGGTATTTAGATTTTGTTTCTTAAGGAAATAATATCATCTTGATAGTGCTGATTTCAACTCTAAACAAAACTTGTTTCACTGCAATGAATATAGGCCTTAAGTAATTTCTCCATACTAGTAATGAAAAACATTTTTTAGTATTTATACTTCAGAGCTATTAAGGATTTATCCAAAGTACTCAACACCAAATGCATAAGAGTCTTAAAAAGCTTAATTCAGGTGATGTAATATTCAAAGTGCTTGATAAGGTAGGAAAGATTAGTTGGGAAATACAGAAGGGGGTTACTTTTAGAGAATTCTTGAGACTAGTCATTTTCCCAAATCAGAAATAAAACACTGCCATTGAAACTTCAGCATCTTTATGAAAAGTAATCAACTAAATATAGAAATTTCTTCTCTGAAGTTCAGATAGAGTCCCTGTATATTCCAAAATATTTCCAAGTGGTTTCAAAATCTATTGCAGTAATTAAATTCAGGTTCCAGTTGTTACTTGGAACCCTTTCTATTTGACTTATGCTGTGGCTTAGAATGACTGTTATAATTAGATATAACATATATGTTTATGTCAATGTGAAATTAATAAAGTAGCACCTGTAAAAGCTTTTTTGCAAATTGAGGTATCTTTTCCCAATAGTCCTAGATTAAAAAATATATATTAGAAGAGTCTACTAAACGTATCCCATCCATTTAGCTAAATACTCCTCAGTAGTGTTATGTCTTTTGAGCAATTCATAATAAAAGTAAAGAACTTAGATTTCCAAAGAAATTGAACTAGAAGAAATCTAAATCTTTTCATCTAAGGGAAAATGAAACTGAGCAGAGTTTATGCAATTTGTCCTGGATCGTGCACTTTGTCTGTGGCACAATTGAGACTGGAACCTAGTAGGCCTCTGAATTCCTAGTGCTTAGTAATAGCAGTTCATACTCTAAATTATTACTACTGTAGTAATTTTGCCAATTTTAACTCCAGGACTTTCTTTACCAGCAGCAAAGTTAAGTGATTTAATTTTGTACTGAGAAAGAGGGATTGTGAGCCCTTGGCACTGTCTCCCTGCCTTCTCCACCCTGTCAGAGGGCCCCTAACTCCTTTCTATCTTCATCCCAATTGCAGTGAAAATTTCTAATTTAGTGTCTACATTTCTAGGTAGTCACTGATAATGACACTTAAATGGTGGTGGAATTGGTTTGAGGGGAGCAATTAGTTCTGACAGTTATACTCATTGAAAATATTCTTTTGATTACCTGCAGTAAAAAAGTCTAATGATTACTTTGTGTTTTTACTTATTTATTTGTGTTTTAATAATGGTGATATTCTAGTTGATCTTTTACTCTCCTAGTTTATGATTTTCTGGTATATGGAATATTTCTTATGGTCTAGAAAAATACAGAAGAAACATCTGAACAAATCTGAGGCATTGACTATTTGTTGTAGATATTAGGGACTTGATATTTATATCGTATATATGTGTGAAAGTATAAAAATAAAAAAGATCACTTTTTAAGTTGATTTAGCCTACTCATACTCTGTGTCTGTCTGTCTCTAGTGTTTTTCATCTCAGAATAGTTGTTTATGTACCTGAAAGAAAACTAGGTTATTTTTCAAAATTGTAGACTCGTTAAAAAAAATAATGGACAAAAGAGAAAGAAACAATGGCAAAACTAGGTTTTCTTGAAAAATCTAAAAATAAAGGAAGAAAGTAAAAATGGCTCATAATTCCACAAGATAGTCTCCACTGACTTTGTTTTTAAATAACAAAGAGTCGTGCTTGAAAGTGGTTAAAAATGTCCAACAGTACAGAAAGGTATAAAATGAAAAAAAGCCTTTTTTCCTTAACCCATACTCTAGAAATAACTGTTAACAGATTCTTTCGTATCCTTTTGGCGGGGGGTAAATTCATATGTATATTCCAGCCTGATTTATCCCTGCCTCTATTCTTTTTATTCCTAATATATATGAATAACTATTTAAGTGCATACGTATATGTGTATTTTTTCCTCAATCAGTACAAATAGAACTGCACAACTATCTCATTCTTTTTAATAGATTAATAGTGTTCCATTTCTTGGAAGAATTGTATTTCATTTCTAGCTAGTTAAATAATGAACTGTAAAGTTTTTTCCCAGCTTTTTGCTGTGGACAACTTTGTGGTAGTGAACGTTATACATGTATCTTGGTGTGCTTTTTTAGGCATATCGGTGGCAAAGCTCATGTTGATGAGATGATCTCTAGAGTTCTTAAACCAATTCATAATTCTACCAACAATGTATAAGTTAACTTCAAATACATTTTAATCATCAATGTAAGTCTTCTTTACTGCTTGCATTTTATAATTTGAGCTCTTTCTAAAAGTAGATATGGCTACAAATGAGTACCAATTTAGTTTTAGTTTTGTTTTCTCCCCCTTCTTTTTCCTTTTTAATTTACTGTTTAATGACTATTAATGGTATGTGTTGCAGGTTTTTCTGGAGGGTATCGTTAGAGATGCCAGTTCCTAACAAGACATAGGTAATAGCTTGACATCACAGATGACAGCTTACACTCATATTTTAAATATGCTTTGAGTAGATGAAAACTATTTTAAAAAGAAAAAGAGGGAATGAAGTGAAAGGTAAAGAGAATTTTTTTTTTTTTTTTTTACATATTTGTTTCCTTGGGAGTTATAGAAGGAATCAGGTCCTAGCCTTCACCTTTACCACCTACCATGGAACCTTGATCAAGTCAGTTTATCTCCCTGGATTTCCTAGTCTATAAAATGATGTAGGTGGGGCAAGTATTATTACCAGGTTTATGATAAGTAACTTTATGTTTTTGAAAATATGTAGTACTATGTAAACATAAGCTGGTCTGCTGTTCTTTTAAATACTGAAATAAAAAAATCCCCTCATTTCATACTGAAATTTCCTGTATTATACTAAACTCATATTTTATTTGGGAGATAATTCTTTTGTTTGTTGGTTGGGCAAAAGTAATGTTTACAATATGAACTATTTTCAAATGCCAGTTTTCCAGAAGCTCCTCTTTGATTTAACTGGGCATAATTCACTTCCAGGAAACCGATCTCACTCCTATTCTCCCCAATACAGTGTAATTTTATTTTGAACATAGGATACTAAAATATTTATCGATAGGCAGACCATCCCTATTTCCCCTCCCCCAGTCCTAGTTTAGATATACTATCTGTCAAATCATGGTTCTTGAAACTATGTCTAGTATGTCTTACATAATATGATTAGCGCTATCTTTGAACACTGGGTGTTCTGTTTTATGCCAGCTTTCCTTACAAATGCTATCAGTCCTCTAAACATTTGGTATCTTAATGGAAAATATTTGGAGCCTTTTTCAGAATATTAAAGTGGTAACTGCTTACAAATAAAATAACAATCAGTATGGTATTTATTGGCATTTTAGCACAGTTTGAGACCTTTTTGTAAACTATACAGAAGCCATTCACAATTCAGTGTCTTTTATTGCCAATATCTAATAACATCATGAAAATTACCTTTTATTCTTCAGTAGAATAACTTATTTTCAATCAGTTTTTTAAATCAGAAAACTGTTAAAGGGGGTAATTATTGGAGTGTTCAAAAAGAACCAAATGCTCAAAGAACTATTTCTTTTAAGCTAATTTGAAAGAAATGCTGGTTTTTCTTGTTTATGCCATGCTAACCTGTTTTAGAAGCTTACTAAAAAGGAAAAACAGCATTGTTGAGGCCACTTTGTGGATAGTGAACCTGGGACCAGATTGGACAGAGGTTATGCTTAAACTTGGGAGATATAGTTGCATAAAGTAAAAGTGCGTTAACATTTTAAAGTATTTGCTGTGTAATAATTTGTGTGGTGGTTAAATCCATTTTTGAGCTACAAGTATGTAACTGTTCAAAAGGTATAGGGCAAGCTGAAAAACCTTTTTTATGGTTATAGTGCTCTACTTCTGTTACTCTACAGCTTCACGTTAGAGGAACCAAATTAAAAAATAGTCCTGTTTTGACTATGTTGTGGCAGAATGACTTAAATATAGTGCTGTGACACTTGAAAATTTATGATATTAAATACTGTCGTCTTTTGTTAGAACAAGGCAATGCTATAAGGAAGAACCATTCTCTTGTAGAATTAAAAGGAAAAAATAAGACCCTTGAAAAAGTATGCCTCAAAAGAATCAAGTTACCATATGGACTCTAGAATGTCATATAGTAGCATAATGGGGACACTTTTCAAAATGGAGTTTTAACACCTTATAAGAATTTGTCTTAAATGCCTAGCTTTTGAAAAATTGGGCACTTTTCCTCATTTCTGTTTTGTTCTTGCCTCTCTGAACCATTTTCTTAGCAGAAAGGAGGAAAATACTAGAATATCCCTATCTTTTTGCTAGTGCTTTTGGCCTTCCAGCATCTCTGGCTTCTAATGAGCATGAAATAGATAGCTTGGAATGAGTAGGCAAGTTTTTAGTTATAAAGAAGTTGTCATTTGAAACATCTTCTGAATTTTTGTTAAATTTGTCTTATAGGAGTTAATGTTTGTAGATGACTTGTTTATAACTGAATTAACTGAATAAGATAAAACAGGCATAAACTGTCTAAATACTAAAATACTAAATAAGTTGTGAAACAGTTTTATTTTTTAATTTTCTAGATGCTTATGGTTAAATTTACAACAGGTAGAATGGTACAGTAGAGGGAGCATTGTAATTGGGAATCTTTGTGATCTTCCATTAGATAACCTCTGTAGACCTTAGCTTGAAAGGTTGTAACTTTGTGATAATTTAAAAGTATATTGTTCATTAGTAAAGTTAACCTAATGTAATGTTTGGTACTTAAGTAGCATTTTAATTTTTCTTTCTGCTTTCTTACAGCATAATTTTTTTTTAAATAATGCCTTAAATTGTTGCTGCCTCTCTTTAAGTCAGAGACCAGCTTGATAGCAAGCTTTAGACATGGTTTTCCCTGTATTTATAGGCGAGGATATTTCAGAGAATTACAAGATCTAAAATCATCGCTCTTGAAACACGCTATGTTATGAGATACACATTTGCCTTTAAAATCTGAATCAATTCCATATTACTGTCTTTTGGTTTATAGATTCAGGAGTGTTTTGGATTTTTCTGTATGTTTAAATAAACAAATCAGAGAAAGGATTATATAGGAAGTTTTAGTTTGTCCTAGATAACTCACTTTAAAACTTAGCTAGTTTTTGGTGTCTTATCAGTTGAATAATTTCTGTAATGTTTTTGAAGAGTTACTACACAAAGATGCTAATTTTTCCTCTTTTCTCCCCCTGCCCCGCCCCAGCCATCTGTTGAGTCTTCAAGTCCAGGTAAGTATTTTCTACATTTTTTAGAATCTCTATTTGACTAACATTTGTCCTATTAGTTACGTAAAGGCTAGAGGAGTTAGACTATCATCTGACTTGCTTTTCTTCTGAATGCTTCTTTTCTCTGGGGATAAAGAAATGGAAGAAATATTTGACTTCTCATGAAAGTACAGGTGAGGCTGCTATGAGTTCAACCTTGAATTGCCACTTTGAGCCTGTATTTTGTGTAGTTTTTAAATTGCTGTTTGATTTGAAGTACATTTGAAGTGTATTTATAAAAAGAAATCACTAGCTGCTTAGAAATACTTGCTGATATAGGAAATTCAAAGTATTTTATTAATAAGATCAAATTTTATCCTCTGACCATATATCTTTGGACTTAGGTGATCTCCTCCAAATACAATATAAATTCACTTTTTCCTTAACAGTTGCAAACATGTGATCCTTGGACCAAATCTGGGCCACAAATGTTTTTTGTTTGGTCAGTGTAGTGAGCTTAAAAAATCAGAATATTTTATATAAAATTTGAATTTTGGCTTCTCTTGATCAATCAGAGGTCCTGTCACCACTGAGTGCATCATTCTTGTGTGGCAACAATTGGTTGGAGCTAAGTAACAATCAGGAAAGAGTCTGGTACTAGTCCTTCTGCCTCATTGTCCAGGGATTTTACCAAGAGAGGACTGCCTTCTGTAATGGAGTGTACAGATTAAGGAAGAGTCTAATGTAGCTAATAAACAAGAGTGGGAAAGGGAGCCCTCTGAGGCATGGTCATGTTTTCTTTGAAAACATTTCACATTAAATATTTAGGAATGATGTATTACCGACCTTTTCAGATTATTGAAGCAGTCACCTTTGTGTGTTTTAAATTTTAGAAAGTTTGGAAAAATGCTTAGCATAATATAAGCCTTCTTAGTGGTTCAGAGTCCTTTTCATGAATACAGATCATTGTGCTCTCTAGTACAATGCATCAGGTAGGGATTGGACTGGAATACCTCTAGATCCTTTCTAAATGAGTGTTGTGCTTAATTGACAGTTGATTTTGTCATACATATTTCAGCTGAAAATGTTTTTCTAATATGCTTGAGACTGAAGTACATTAGATTTTGGTGACATTTCTGAAACTCAAGGATTTTTTTTTTTTTTTTGGTTCCTGGTTTATTAATATATGTTCTGGATGAAAGTAGGTTGAAAGAGTTTGGAAGTAATCTGACCTCAGATAAATCAGATTGCCATATCCTCTTTAAGACATGAAATTGTTCTTTTTTTTCAAATACGGAAATCACTTTCATTGAAAAAATTGATTCTAGTTGTTTTTGTTAATGTTGTGACATTGCAAATAAACTGAGTTTTAGACATTTTCTATGAATTTTGATATATTTGCCAGGTAATACGTAGGTATGTAAAAACAGTTACTCCAAAATTGATATTAATAAATGGCCTTCTCAATTTCCATTGCATTTGAATCAGCCTAGGCTGAACTCAAAGAATATTGGAACTTGAAGATAACAAATATCTGGTAGCTTTATTACTTGCTAAATGGTTATACAAATAGATTGAATTTTTTAAATTAAAGATCTTTTGGGGGAGTTCCCTTTGTGGCTCAGTGGTTAATGAATCCGACTAAGAACCATGAGATTGCGGGTTCGATCCCTGGCCTTCCTTAGTGGGTTAAGGATCCGGCGTTGCCGTGAGCTGTAGTGTAGGTTGCAGACGTGGCTCGGATCCCACATTGCTGTGGCTGTGGCGAAGGCCGGCAGCTACAGCTCCTGTTAGACCCCTAGGCTGGGAACCTCCATATGCCACAGGTGCAGCTCTAGATAAAGGCAAAAAGACAAAAAAAAAAAAAGACCTTTTGGGGTAGACAGTGTTTATAATATCATTGACTTCTGTCCAAGGAAATGTTTTTGTTCTAAATAGTAGTGATTGTAGGCAATTACAAAAATTGGTAGAAAAAATTAGGACTAGAGACAATGTAAAAAAATTTTTGATCCATTGGTGAAAGACTTTGGAATTGTTACTAATAGTAATAGTCACATGACCCAGGCTAAGTGGTTTGTCTATAGACTCCACCAGTGTAAACCTATTACATCTAGTAGCCATTAGAGGTAGGGATTTAGGGAAGGGAAGGTAATAAAATGATTGAATGAATGCACATGATGTTATGAACTGAATTTGTCTTTTGAGTCTTTGAAAAGATGTGAGAAAGACACTTTTTAGTAATTTTTCAGTGCAGTGGAGTTTTGTGAGAAAGCAGTGATATTTGCTTTAATTCTGAAGTGAAATACTTACACTAAGCACCAGACTCCTTGCCCTTAATAATTTACTTTTGGGATTTTTTTCCCTAAGAGATAGTCTAACGATGGGCCTTACTAATTAACAGAAGGGAATAGGACAGTTATTTGGTCTCAAAGAACAAGGTAAAAAGGCTACTAGTAAAAGGTCAGATTAAGGCAAGAAAAAAATTGAAAGATAATAGTGAAAAGTCCAGTGTGTATTTGGGGAAAGAAATTAAAGAAGATAGAAAAGGTTCACCCACACTTTGTTATTCCACATAGCGGGAGGGTAAAGTAGTTAGGCTTTAAGTATAATTGGCTTTGCAAATGATGACCAAAAAATGGGAGACTTCAGGTAGGTCATAGTACTTGTGGTTTGATACTGTTTTCTCATGTGAGATAGATTTTTAAGTTGGTAAAAGTATAAGTAGTTAGGAATTAAGCCTACTTTTGACAGTATTTGCATCCAGTAGAAATTATAATAGTATATGAGGAGTTCCTGTTGTGGCACAGCGGAAATGAATCTGGCACAGCGCAAACAAATCTGAGGTTGTGGGTTCGATCCCTGGCTTTGATTAGTGGGTTAAGGATCTGGCATTGCCGTGAGGTGTAGTGTAGGTTGCAGAGGAGGCTGGGATCCCATGTTGCTATGGTTGTGGTGTAAGCTGGCAGCTGTAGCTCCCATTCGACCTCTATCCTGGGAACTTCCATATGCCACGGGTGTGGCGTATAAAAAAAAATTATAATAGTATATGAAATGATAGTGTGAGGATTTTGGGTTTTTTCGTTTTGTTTTGTTTTTAGGATCTTCCTGCCTATAAGGGAGAAGAAAAGTATAGAAACATCTGTAGGAATACATAATTATTGACTATGTGTCCTTGGAAGATTGCTGTGTGAGCTGAAAAGCTTTAGGAGTGTTTTCCGTAGGAAACTCAGAAAGAAGGGATAATGATGGGAACAAAAAAACTACAAGTGAATTAGTGATTCTCAAATTGCTCTTATAGAACTCTTATGTTCAGTCCCTCACTCAGTACTAAGATCCTGTACTTTAATTATGCCACATTCTTCTTAATTTCCAGAAGAAATTAGGATAATATATTTTTCTAAGAGATTCAGTTGGGTAAATCTTTCTAAAACTTTGATGGTTGGTTAACTCATTTGTACTATGACAAGATAGATGAACTTGATTTAGCAGTTATATATTTAGTTATTTTATATTTAACATATTTTATTATGTTCCTCAGAGAACACATTGACTTCTAAGCACTTTGCCATCTAACCTGGCTTCCAGTTTACTCATCTTTGTAAACATAGGCTCTCTTCAGATATTCTTTGAGGCAGGATACCTACTGCTTCTGAGGCTGTAACTGAGGCTTGGAGTGCAGTAAAAAAGTACAGGCATTGAAATTATCCTGAAATTAGAACGAGAATTAAAATTCCCTTTTTACCACCTACTGGCTTTGTGATTTTAACCATGCTGCTTAAATTTTCTGAGCCTCAGGTTTTTGTTTAGTCTTCATAGGATTGTTTAAAGATTAAATGGGATACTATATGTGAAGTGCTTGAGGTAGTAATTGGCACATAGTGCCAAAATGATTCTTAATGCTAAAAATATTGGGAGGTGACAAGAACCTTATCCTTAATTGTCTGGTTTTCAAGAAATCAGCCTCTATACTGTTACCTCTTTGTTTTGGTTACTGGCTTTCTCACTAGAGTGAAATCGAAGGGGTAGGTACATCTATTAATATAACTTTTAACCCTTTAAACTGATAAAAATAAATTGCTAATTGATTTTTTTTTTAGTGTTAAATAACTCACTTGTTTATTAGTAATCAGTTTTTTGCAAGCTTAAGTCCAGGTTTGGCAATAGCCAAATGTGGGGCTAGTTTATAGAATATATATACCCAGCACTTGTAATCTCCTGTTACAGGGCTTGACTCTTGAGTACAGCACTATTCCCCAGCTACCAGGCTAAAAATAGATTAGCTTATACAACAGTTACCTACTGGATTATTTTTAATGCCTTTCATTAGAGTTTTGTATGCAATTTTAGTAAACTTTGCTTTTATACTCTTGAGTTGTTTCAACTAAGTTAAGGATAGCTACCTTTGTCTTAGAATATATTTTCATGGAAGTGCTGATAGAATAATATTTGAGTTCAGCTGTATTTTTAGTAGACTGTATATTCAGATGATTGCATATTTCCTGTGACTATATTCTTAGGGTCCATAGGGGTTCATACTCATTAGGTCTATTAAAAATCAAATGATTAAGTATTGTAATTTTTCTCACACAAAAAATCATTCTTATTTGGTGTTACTATTTACAGTTCAAGTTTTGTCTGGAAGATTACAATAGGTTTTTTTAAGCTATAAATACCTTTTTAAAGCTATAAACAAACCCCTACCTCCCACCCTTCTAACTTCCCATTTTACAGTCGTAACTGTAAATATACAGAAGTGAAATAGGGCAAAGAATAATCCTTTAAAGAAGAGGTTTTGTTTTGGCAGGGGAGGAAGGCAGTGATAAATAAGTGCAATGAGTTTGGTTAATAATAAACAAATGCTTGCTGTGCATAATGTTTCCCTCATACTTTAATTATTTAGGTTATATCCAGCCTTAAATAACATATACATTAAATTAATATTAGTGAGACACACATGATTTGGTTTACCAAACTTTTTAAAATATTCTTTACCAGGAGGTTCAGCAACATCAGATGACCATGAATTTGATCCATCAGCTGACATGCTGGTTCATGATTTTGATGATGAACGAACATTAGAAGAGGAAGAAATGATGGAAGGAGAAACAAACTTCAGTTCTGAAATAGAGGATCTTGCAAGGGTAAATAACAATAAGAGCTAGAGACTTTTTAAAAACTTCTTTGTGGATAGGAAACACTTGAAATTTTAGTTGTCCACTTGTATTTTTTTGGGGGAAAGTGGTTTTTATGTATAATCAATACTGAAAATTTCTGTGTGGTCATAGGTGGGCTATTTAAAGTTTGGAATGAAAGGCGTTTAAAAAAATAACTTCATTATGTGAATTAAAATTCAGTAGTTACTTTGGTGAAACATCACAGATGCTGAGTTTCCTCTTACATACCTTCTGTCCTCTCCTAATTATTGTACCTTTTATTTACTCCCTTCAGAATAAAAATTTGTATTGTTATCATCTTCTTCATTTCCTATTTACTCCGTAAATGGCTCTGGATTATCTCTGCCCCTTCCTATCAAGGTAACAAATGATTTTATTGTTATATCCATTGCTCACTTTTTTCTCTACTTTCAGAGGTATTCCACGCATTTATCGTTCCCTTTTTTTTGAGTTTTTGAGCCACCCCACTGTCATTTTCCTGATCTGCTTGTTTCTATTCAGTGTCTTTTGCAGACTCATCTCCCTTTATCCAAGGCTTAAATTCAGAATTTCGCAATTCTCAGTTCTGGGCTTAGTTTTTTCCTGTCTCTAGATCAGTGTTTCTCATAGTATAGTATAAGGGTCAGCTGCTTCAGAATCACTCATGGACTTACTAAGAAATGTACATTCCTATGCCTCTCCCCAGGAACACTGAATCAGAATTTCTTGGTAGGGGTTGCACACAAATCGTAATTAAATACGCACACCAAGACTGAAAATTACTGAAGTTGGTGATCTATTCCTGTGATATCTGTATGCTCAGTATTTCTTATTTTTCTAGTATTAACAGGGCTCTGGTTTTATTTATCTAATCACCTGCTTGACATGTCTGCTTGGAGATCTCAATATACATCTTCATTTTTTCTTTTTTTTTGTTAATTAAAGTATAGTTGATTTACAGTGTTGTGCTAATTTCTGCTGTACAGCATAGTGACCCAGTCATACATATATACATTCTTTTTCTCATACTGTCTTCCATCATGTTCTATCCCAAGAGCGATATCTTTAAATGTCTAAAAGAGAACTATTGATTGATGTTCTCCTTCCTCTACCTATTCTTTCCCTGTTTTCTCTATCTTAGTAAAACATGGTACTAGCATTTATTTTGTTGGCTAAGTCAGAAACAAGGGAGTCATCTTCCTTCATTTTCAATTTCCACTCCAAAATAAACCTGTCGTTTCTATCCAAAAATACCTTATCTGGCTTTTGCTCCATCTCTGCTGCTACCCGCAAGCCCAGGTCATCATTTTTAGCTTAGATTGTTATAATAGCTTCCTAACTGGTTTCTTCATGTTCTCCCTTACCACTTTCCTCTCCAGTATACTATCAGGGAACCATGATGATCTTTTCAAAATGCAGATCAATTTATGTCAGCCTCATATTTAAAACTCTTCAATGGCTTCCTATCACAACAGAAGAAAATCCAGACTCCTTGCTCTGGCCAGCAAGGCCACCTACATGATGTGGTGCTTTATCCATGTACTATACTACCCCTGTCATGGCGTCTGTAACCACACTAGCGGCTTTTGTTCTTAAACTACCTGGGTTTTTTTTTTTTTTTTTTTTTTTTTTTTTTTCTTTCCCTCCCTGCTTTAAGGCTTTTCAGCTTATTCCCACCCTCTGGTATGTGCCTCCTGAGGCTGGCTCCTTATCCTCTTAAGTCTGGGCTTAATAGTGCCTCCTCAGAATGGCCTTTCCTGGCCCCTAATTAGCTTATTTTTTTTTTTTAACCACTGTACCCCAGTCAATGCTTTCTTTATACGTAACACAATTTGTAATTATGTTTGTCTGTATCCTCCTTTAATTTCATGAGAGGAAGGATAGTCTGTTTTATTCACCAATGTACTTCATGGTACCTAGCAAGAGTGGTCGCTTAAAATTTTTGAATGAAAGGATGAATCACTTTGGTATGCTATAATTAAAATTTATTATGCATACAATCTGTTGTACTCCATGACCAAAAAAAAAAATATATATGTATATATATAGAAAATAAATAAGACATATGCCAGCCTTTAAGCATTTGGAGTACATATTGTCATGGAAAAAATGAACTCTTACACATGTAATAAAGACTAGTCTGTTTCAGAATTTTAGTTTGGAACTTTTTAAAGTATATATTTAAAGAACTGGAAAAGGAATCTTATTAAATCAAATCATGTCAGGTGGTCTGCATTTTGGGATCACTTAGTGCTTAAAACTGGCTTAATCCATAATACCTAATCAATTTAATATTCTAAGCAATTCATTTTCAGTTTTTTTTCTTTATAGGGTCTCACTGGGGGCCTATGGGAGTACCTAGGCTAGAGGTCAAATCAGAGCTGCAGCTGCTGGTTTACACCACAGCTGCAGCAATGCCAGATCCAAGCCACGTGTGCAACGTACACCACAGGCCACAGCAATGCTGGACCCTTAACCCACTGAGGGAGGCTGGGGATTGAATCTGCATCCTCATGGATACTAATCGGGTTTTTTAACCTGCTGAGCCACAATGGGAACTCCCTATTTTTTAATTTTTTTACTTTAAGCCAGACCACAGAATTGATCTTAGTGGTAATAGTATATAGTTGTTATAAAAGCTTTTCAAGGGTGGGTTAAAAAGCACGTGAGGAACCTGGAGTCAGAACTGTTCTTTAGAAGAGACTGGAAAGCCATTCAGAAGACAGAGGTAATTTGCTTGGATGAACCTGAGTGAACATCAAAGGAAACAATTGATTTAACAGCCAGTCATAGTTGCTTCATATATTCATGAAATGGAAAGGCCATTATTTTCAGTTATTTTCCTTTATTTCACAAAAGTCTATCACTTTAGATATATTTTTATTTCTATATAACATCCATGAGATATAAAAGGTAAATACAGTTTCCATTTTTTACATTCTGTATTACTCAAGAGGAAATAATCAAGTACCTAATAAGTTATGTTTTTTATTTTTGTTTTATTTCATAAAATGGGCTACTATATTTAGTGCAAAATTACTAATGGGCTTTGCTAAAAATAAAACTTTGGGCATGTTTATTCTGCGTCCTTCCCCAGTCTGTTACACTTCCCCAAAATTTGCTTGCAAATGACCCCCCCCTTTTTTTAGGAAAAAGTAATTAGAATTATTTATAGAGGATATACAAAGGGAGAGAAAGACAAGGGAACCAATCTTTTACCACTCTTTTCAACCAGACAGTCCTATACCTTCTCAGATAGTATTTATTGCTTTTCCCAGAATAAATTAAGGCTTAGGTGTAAGTAGCAATACTCACCAGTATTTTCCTCTGGAGCCTACAGTTAAACTAGTTCAGGACCAATATGTTGATTTTTCTATAGCTGTAAACTCTTTAGATAAGAACCAAACTAAACTGGTTTTTGTTTTTATTTAAAAAGTGAGCATTATTTTGTCACTGATTACTGATTTACTTTTTTATAGTAGTGAAACATTTTAGTTACGTTGGGAATTGGAAGGTACTTTATACCTGGCACTTCGATTGTATGAAATGGACTTTTGATGTAATCGGGGCAAAATTTTGACAGTTGATTCATTCAGGAATTAGTAACTATGTAACCTGTGGTTTTAAGTTCATTCAATTTGAATTTTAAGATATTAAGTGAAAACTGACTTAACTAGCTTTTCATAGAAGAAACTTTGATGTGTATTGTTAATGTTTGTATGCACGAATCTTATCAATATAACAGGTATTTTGGTTATGTAAGTTTAGCATTAAAATTTTTAATAGAATTAGATATATAAATGGGTGTCAGAATCATTCCCATAGTAAGTAGACTGGTTTGCTAGGAATAGAAATGTGCACTTTAACTGTGTTTTTCTTTTTTTTTTTAACTTAATGGATTTTATTACATTTATAGTTGTACATCAGTCATCATAACCCAGCTTTTTAGCATTTCCATCTCAAATCCCCAGCTCTTTCCCAAACCTCCCAACCATAGTTTTTCAGTTTGTGAGTCAGTACCTGTTCTGCAAAGAATTTCATTGTATCCTTTTTTTAGATTCCACACGTAAGTGATAGCATTTGATGTTGGTGTCTCATTGTCTGACTTCACTTAGCATGATAATTTCTGGGTCCATCGATGTTGCTGCAAATGCCATTATTTTTCGTTATAATGGCTGAGTAACATTTCATTGTGTATATGTACCACATCTTCTTTATCCACTCCTCTGTCAGTGGACATTTAGGTTGTTTCCATGTCTTGACTATTGTAAATAGTGCTGCAGTGAACATTGAAGTACATATATCTTTTCAAGTCATGGTTTTCTCTGGATAAATGCCCAGGTAACTGTGTTTTTCAAATGCACTCTTAAGACTCACAGTCTCACTTTGATTAATAGCAGTCTATTTGGGAAAAGGGGCATCAGGATCAGCTGTATTTTTATGTATATAATCTATATTTTTGCAAAATCACAATAACGTTAATAAGTAATACTTTCATCCAGTGAATCTCTAGAGCAGGAGAATAAAGATTAAAATGTGAGAGATTATTTTTTTAAGTATACATACAGCATGAATTGTATAGACAAAAAATACACTCCAGCATAGGGATTATAAAGAAGAGTTCATTGCCTTCATCCCTTCATAGTTTATCTTACAGTCAAGCCCCAGTCCCAAGAGGCTGGTCACCTTAGGAACTATCACTCTTGTCCAATCTGGATGTGGTCTCTTAGGCCTTCTTGGTTGAAAATCAGTGTCCTTCCTTTTTCCCAACTTGATGAACATTTACTGGTAAGTCACAACAGGTATGAAAAGAGTATTGTATCCATCCACCAGGCCCTTGAATGGCCGACATTTTCTGCCACGTACAGTCATTTCTAAATGACTAATCCCCTGATGTGAGGGAGAGAGAACCACCTCCTTTGCAGCCAGTAGATGGATACCACTCTAACCTTATACTGCTGCTCTTGGTGCTTGGTAACTTTACTGTTTTGAACTTAAAAGACAGACTTAATTTCAGATATAATATTGGTCTTTTAAAAAGCCTGTATTCTTTCCACCTCCCAGTAGCCTCCTTTCAGCTTATATAGACATGATTGTCCCTTTTTTTTTGTTATAGTGCTTAGACAACTTATTTTTTAAAGCACCATATGCAAGTATAGTCCACATTTCCTGTATTTTTATTCATTTTATACTATGTCTTTATTTCTTATTGTCTATGAATGCAGCACATCTTAATTCAATCTCCATCAGGTACACTTAACCTAAGGGCACGTTTCAAAGAAGAAAGTATAAATGCATATGTATGTAAGGGCACTGTAAAGCAGTGAGAGTGCCTGGTTCAAAACTCAGCTACAGTACTTACTCATTGTGTGACTTTGGATTAGTTAACTTATCATTAAGCTTCGTTGTTATTACAAGGATGATGTAAGTAAAACATTTAGCACCAATGTCTGATACATGATAATCACTCAGTAAATCCTAATAATTGTATCATTTAAAAAATTTTTCAAAGAAATCTGTACCAAAAGTGGAGAGCCACTGTGGTAGAGCCTTGATCCATAATTTTCCTTCCTTCTGCTCCTCCCATTTCTTAACACTTATATAAATGGGAACAAAACACTCTGAAACATTATATTGTGATGTTTTGATTTGAGGAAATCTCCTTAGTACTTGTTAGAACACAAGACTTTGACAATATAAGCTAATGAGAAAGTCTTTGGAACAGGTTACTTATAGGCCCTAGTATAATGTTCTTTCAGCTACACTTTATTCATCTTTTAGTCTTTTTTCAGGGGGACGTTACAGAACATTCGCTTTATGGAATAGCATTACCTTTTTTTTTTTTTTAATGGCCATTCTCATGGCATATGGCAGTTCCTGGGCCAGGGATTGAATACAACCTTCAGCTGCGGTAACACCAAATCCTTTAACCCACTGCACAGGGCCAGGGATTGAACCCATACCTCCTCAGCAACCGAAACCACTGCAGTCAGATTCTTAACCACTGCTCCATTTTGGGAACTCCCAGTATAGCATTACGTTTTATATCACATATTTGGGGGCAGATACCAGAAATCCATCTTGAACTAGCTTAGGCAAAATGAAGAATGTATTTGTAACGCTTATGTAGTTTCATTAAGGGAAAGGGAATATCCAGACCTCAGGGACTCAAGTGCCACCAGAATATATTGTTTCTGCTTTTCTGCATAGTGATGACTTTTTTCAGACTTTTTCCATGTATTGTCAGTATACAGACTCCCAAATTTACTGCTTGAGATACAGCCTATGTTCTGTAGTTGCCGTGGGTAAAAATCTGGAAACAAACTGTAGTCAAACTTCTGGTGTGTGCCTGTTCCAAATGCATGGCCACGGAATGCAGTGGTTCCACTTGGGTCAAGGTTCTATGAGGCCTAGGAGGTGAGCTTTCAGTCAAAATACATACTTGGAATGGAGGGAAGAACAGTTCCTGGAAGAAGAGGAGAGTAGAAGTATAAAGAAAGGACTGGGGTGCAGACAACAATAAATGATACTTGAATTTGAAAGCTGGCGATTCCTAAGCAAAACTGATTTTGGGTTTTATTGAAGTTGTAGCCCAGCGTTTGCTGCTATGGCTTCACTTTGCACCTTAGATCAAGTAAGATACTTTTCTTTTTTCTTTTCTTTTTTTGCTTTTTAGGACTGCGCCTGTGGCATATGGAGATTCCCAGGCTAGGATTGGCGCTACAGCTGCCGGCCTACACCACAGCCACAGCAACGCAGGATCCAAGCCGCATCTGCGACCCACACCACAGCTCATGGCCATGCTAGATCCTTAACCCACTAAGTGAGGCCAGGGATCAGACCTACAACCTCATGGTTCCTAGTTGGATTCGTTTCCAGTGAGCCATGACGGGAACTCCAAGTAAGATACTTTTCATACTATGTATTGTCAAGTGCTAGCTATTGTATTCCTTGATGAGTCATGATTGTTGTTTACTAACTTATTGCTTCTAACTTACTAACTTGATACTGGATGATAGAAATATTCCTAAACAAGAGCATAATATCACTATATACTCTTGTTTTTCAGTATTAAGCAAGCATTTTCTTGGTGGAATAAGCAAGGGCATTTGGTTTACATATGGTAAAACCCATCTAAAACCAACTTTCTACCTAAAACCAACTTTGAAAATAAATTTTTTCGAGAGTTCCCATTGTGGCTCGGTGGTAATGAATCCGACTAGTATCCGTGAGGATGCGGGTTCAGTCCCTGGCCTTGCTTAGTGGGTTAAGGATCTGGCGTTGTTGTGAGCCATGAGCTGTGGTGCAGGTAGCAGATGTGGCTCAGATCCCGTGTGGCTGTGGCTGTGGCATAGGCTGGCAGCCGTAGCTCCGATTTGACCCCTAGCCTGGGAACTTCCATATGCCATTGGCATGGCCCTCAAAAGCAGGAAAAAAAAAGAAAAAAGAAACTTTTTAGAAGTTTATTAGAACTTTTTTAGAAGTCATATGAATATGTACTTGGGTGTAACAAGTGTCTGGAAGCAGAGATTCAGTGTCATAGCATCACTTGATCACTTTTTAACCCATGGCTTTGATTTCTTCTGCAGAGTTGCTTGAGTTTTTTCTTTACCACAAGTGCTAATTTAGTTTAGGTTGTGATTATTCTCACGTAAATGATAGTGGTGGATTCTGACCTAGCAAACTAAATTTCTCCCTGTATAAGTCCATCTTGAATATTTTGTTATATGCATTATTTTCCCTAAGTCCTTCCATAGGGTCAATCACTGTTCAATAGCTACTCTCCTCTCAAATGTATCGAGAGTAGAATACAACAGATCCTTTTACAAACTAAGTAAAACTAGAGAAAGTAGGTAAAAATATCTGCCCTTTCTTATTTTAGTTACTACAGATACTTTGCTCTAATCGGGGTAACCTGCTTATTCATTTTTGTTTTCTGTGTTTGTGCGTTTGTAATTTCTTTTGATTTGTTTGACTTTTCTCTCTGCCAATTCTGTTACTGTTTCTTCAAATTCAAGTAGTTCTCTTCCAGATGCACTATGATCAGCCATTTCTGAGTCTGTTCTCTACTTAGTCAGTATTGAAGGTGTTGCTAAATTTTTCTTTGAGAAATTACCTTTTTTATATTTATTTTTTAGTTTTTTGGGCCGCAGCATGTAAAAGTTCCTGGGCCATGGATTGAACCCATATCACAGCAGTGACAACACTGGATCCTTAACTGCTAGTCTTTTTGTAAAGCAAGTTACTCTTCTCAAATATATATCCAAGAGGGAAAAATCTTGGAAATCAGATATTCTACTTTCCTCATAGAGGTAAAAAAGAAAAAGTTCTTTCCATGCAATTAGTATGTCAGTTATCCTTTTGAACATAACTGAGCTAGATGTCAGCTGTTAGTGATTAGCTTTATTAAAGATAAAGATCACACCTTATTACTTCCTGTTAGAAAGGCTGATTTTTGGGTATTTTATCTTAGAACTGTGTGGTAAGTAGTTCTCCAAGTGGTCTTAAACCAGCGGCATTATTATCACCTGGTACTTAAAAAAAATTTGAGTTCCCGTTGTGGCTCAGTGTTAGGGAGCCCGACTAGTATCCATAAGGCTGCAGGTTCAATCCCTGGTCCTGCTCAATGGGGTTAGGGATCCTCTGTTGCCATGAGCTGCAGCGTAGATCGCAGATGCGGCTTGGATCCTGAGTTCCTGTAGCTGTGTGTAGGCCGGCAGCTGTAGCTTCAGCTCAGCTCCTAGCCTGGGAACTTCCATATGCCGCAGGGAAGGCCCTAGAAAGACCAAAAAAAAAAAAAAAAATGCAGATAGGTCCTATCCAGCTCTACTAGATCAAAAACTTTGGGGTGAGGCTCTGCAGTCTGTTTTATGTTTTAATAAGCTATGAACATGATTCTCTTGCCGTTCATATGGGCAGTAAGACAGACCAAATGTAGAGAGCCTGAGAACATTTTATTTGATTGGTAATCATACCTCTTTTTTTGTGGTCTCTCAAAATATCAGTTAACTCAATTGTAAAAATTAGAGGTAATAGTAACATTAAGGTAGGTTTTTTTTGCTTTTGTTTTTTGTTTTTGCTTTTTAGGACCACACCTGTGGCATATGGAAGTTCCCAGGCTAGGTCGGAGCTTCAGCTACTGACCTCCATCACAGCCACAGCAACGCGGGATCTGAGCCATGTCTTCAACCTACACCGCAGTTCAAGGCAATGCTGGATCCCCAACCCACTGAGCAAGGCCAGGAATCGAACCTGCATCCTTGTGAATACTAGTTAGGTTCCTTACCACTGAGCCACAATAGGAACTCATAAGGTAGTTTCGAAGATGAAATAAATACTATGAAACCTGTTTGTAAATTCTCAGAGTCCATGTAAATGTTAATTGCAAACCTATGCTAAGTGTTTTTCCTGGTTTGGCCCTTATTCATAGTGACTTCAGTGGCTTCTTACTCATAAAAGTGACTTCAGTTGTTAAACCTGCTTCTAATTTGCAGAATGAGTTTATGGAAAGTATGAACTGGGATTAGGAGGTCTAGGTATTAAGTTCAAGACTGTCAGGGTATGATGTTTCTCTCTGCTTGGTTTTCTTATTTACATAAGAAATATGCAGTGTAGCAGTGTCATCTAGTACTTTTAAAGATTGAAGATAGTATAATATTCTTTTTTTTGTCTTTTTGTCCTCTTATGGCCACACCCGCGGCATATGGAGGTTCCCGGGCTAGGGGTCTAATCGCAGCTGTAGCCGCTGGCTTACACCATAGCCACAGCAATGTGGGATCCGAGCTGCATCTGCGACCTACACCACAGCTCACAGCAACGCCGGATCCTTAACCCGCTGAGCAAGGCCAGGGATCGAACCCACAACCTCATGGTTCCTAGTCAGATTCGTTAACCGTTGCGCCACAACGGGAACTCCAATAGTATAATATTCTTACTCTGCTTTTACAAAAAGGGAATAGTGGAATCAAAGCACTTACCACAAATGTTTGGCATATAGAAGGCACTTTATGGCAGCTATATGTTATGGTTATTTATGTAACCAGTCTTTTCTATATCTTGTTCTTATTCCTTTTTTTGATTTTGAAGTTCTCTTTTCTTAAATCTTAACCCGGAATTTCTGTCCCCTGTATCAGATGCTTGGTTCTGGACCAGAAATCTATAGGTACTAGATCCTTAAACACCTCAAGCACTGTTTGTGTTACTGCACTTTGAGAGTCACAATATGAGATGTCAATTAAGTATGCCAGCTGGCCATTGGTCTCTCTTCCAGGAAAAGATTCATAAAATGATTTATGACTAGAATATCCATTTACGATGTGAAATAAAAAGGTTAAACAGCATTTGCTTGTTTCTTTCTGTAAGAAAAAATTTTGAAATTGTAATCATTAGTTGCTTGTTAACACACAAATTCTGAGTGATGGGAGTTAACCGTTATCTAAGTGTTTGCTTTCGTCAGATTATATCATCCAGTCTGAGATGTGCTCATCCCCACTATAAAAGTATATTTAACACGTGAGCTAGCTTTATCTCTATCCATAAATAAAGCTGTAAGTCTGCTAGAAAAATACAAAACATGTCTTGTTTCATGATTATCCTTTTTCTAGGTTCTAAACCAACTGACTCTTGCAGTTAATTTTTTCTTCAGAGTATGTACGTATGTGTGTGATATATTTGGACAGTTTGGGTTAAAATTCTTTTTATAGTGAGAATTCTGTCATGTTTCCCTAATATCTTAACACTTGATTGCTGACTAGAGTGAGTACCTTCTGCGAAAAGCTCATTTCATTTTGTTACATGTGGATGTTTCGTTTCACCCTCAGGAGGGTATTGTGTGTGTTTGTGTGTGTGTGTGTGTGTGGTGGTTGAGGGAGGTTCCTGGCTAAGGGAGCATGGTGTACTGATAAGAGTATGGGCTTTTGGAATTAGATTTGAAATCTGGCTTCACTACTTTTGCTTGCTTGGTTTTTAGCGAAATTGTTAATATCCCAGCCTCAGTTTCCTCATCTGTGAAATGGAAATAATACCACAGTTTTATAAGGATTGCATAAATGATTTTATATGCGATTATAGATAACTCTAGAAAAGAATATATGGCTAATAAACTCCAGTATCTTTCATGTATGTCCTTAATGTTTTAGTTTACTTGGGCTGGGTTATGGATTTCAGCCCCCTTTCTGAGTTTCTTAACTTAGTTAATAGTCTGTTTTCTAATTACTCTGTTTCCTCACTCCCAAATTATGTGTGGTACTAAGTGTGAGCATCCGTACATAGTGTTAATTGACTATTGAACTGTAGGTGTACATTTAGTGAGTTGATTGCAGAAAAGAATAGTTATAAACTAGTGTCTTTTGTTAGCAATTGGAATTGGTCATTCGGTCTCATAGAAATCTTTTTTTTTTTTTTTTTTTTTTTTTTGGCTTTTCAGGGCCGCACTCACGGCATACGGAGATTCCCAGGCTAGGGGCTGAATCGGAGCTGCAGCTGCTGGCCCATGGCACAGGCACAGCAATGGCAGATCCAAGCTGCATCTCTGACCTACACCACAACCACAGCAACGCCAATCCTTAAAACCCACTGAGTGAGGCCAGGGATTGAACCCATGTCCTCATGGATGCTAGTTGGGTTCATTACTGCTGAGCCAGGATGGGAACTCCAGAAATTCTTAAAAGACCAGGATTTTCCTCAGTTTCAGAGTTAGGTTCAGTTTCACTTTTTATGGTTCGAGAATTCTTAATAATAATTCTAAGAAAACTCTTTTGTATGGAATACTCAATACATTTGTGAATTGTAGGAATGGAATCACTTTTGCAATAATTAAGTTTTTATTTTGGTCTTTTTAGGAAGGCGACATGCCAATCCATGAACTCCTCAGTCTTTATGGTTATGATAGTACTGTTCCACTACCTGAAGAAGATGAGGAGGAGGAGGAGGAGGAGGAAGAAGGTGAAGACGATGAAGATGCTGATAATGATGATAACAGTGGCTGTAGTGGGGAAAATAAAGTAAGGTTATACACATGCATTTTTGTTCTTGTTGAAGTTAAAACTTAATACATTCAAGTTTTAAAAATCCACTGTTTTTAAAAATCTAGTTTTATTCTTTCTGATTTTTTTTTCTTCTTTATGGCTGTACCTGCGACATTTGGAAATTCCCAGGCTAGTGCTGAATTGGAGCTGCAGCTGCTGGCCTGTGCCACAACCACAGCAACACCATATCCAAGCCAAATATGTGACCTGCTCTGCAGTTTGTGGCATCACTGGATCCTTAAACCACTGAGTGAGGCCAGGGATCGAATCTGCATCCTCATGGAAACTACATCAGTATCTTAACCCACAATGGAAAATACTATTTCTGATTTTAAAAGAAAAACACATTTAAATGTTAAAAATTGGGAATACCCACTGTATCTCAGTGGTAACGAACCCAACTAGTATCCATGAGTATGCAGGTTCAATCCCTGGCCTTGCTCAGTGGGTTAAGGATCCAGCATTGCCTTAAGCTGTGGTGTGGCCCTAAAAAGCAAATAAATAAATAAATAAATAAATAAATAAATAAATGTTAAAAATGATGATATAGAAATACGAAATACAAAGTGGAAGTCCCCTGTAATTTACTCCATAGTGGTAGTGTTTTCTGTGTCAATTCAGACCTTTTTTTTTTTTTTTTTTTTTGTCTTTTTTAGGGCTGCACCCTCGGCACATGGAAGTTCCCAGGCTAGGGGTCAGATTGGAGCTGTAGCCGCTGGCCTATGCCACAGCCACAGCAACGCCAGATCCAAGCCACATCTGCGACCTATAGCGCAGTTCACGGCAATGCTGGATCCTTAACCCACTGAGCGAGGCCAGGTATCAAACCTGCATCCTCATGGATGCTAGTCAAATTTGTTTTCACTGAGCCATGATGGGAACTCCACCAGACTTCTTTTCAATACCTGTTCTAAATAAATTTGTACCAACTTTTTAAAAAATGCTATTGTTTTTAAGTAGTGAAAGCTAATTGGCAGTTCTGTATTCATTTTCCTTATTTTGTTTTGAAATAATTTTTCTTTTTTTTGGCCTCCCTGCACCATATGGATCTCCTGGTCCAGGGATCAGATCTGAGCTGGTCAAGACCTAAGCTGCAGCTGCAGCAACACCAGATCCTTGATCCATTGTGCCAGTCAGGGATCAAACCTGTGTCGCAGCACTCCCAATATGCCACTGAACCCGTTGCACAACAGCGGGAGCTCTGAAATAATTTTAGATTTTCAGGAGAGGTTCATAGGTAGTATAGAGTTTCTGTATAATCTTCCCTCAATTTCCCCTAATGTTAGCATTTTATGTAACCATGGTATATTTATTAAAACTAAGAAATCAACAGTGGTACCATACTATTAATTAAACTATAGATGATTCAGATGTCACCAGTTTTTCTACTGATGATGTTCTTTGTCTTGTTCCAGGATCCAACCCAGGATACCATTTAGTGTATTTATTTTAGCTTTCTAGTTGTATTTGGAATGCAGTTACCTTTTATTTACAGCAGTTTTCTTCATATCTTAAAGAGATTTAATTTGTTATTCCACAGGAAGAGAATATAAAAGATTCCTCAGGCCAAGAGGATGAAACTCAGTCTTCCAATGATGATCCGTCACAATCTGTTGCTTCTCAAGATGCCCAGGAAATAATCCGTCCTCGTCGATGTAAATATTTTGATACAAGTATGTGTTATTAGTTACTATAATGTTGTTGATTTTTTACTGTATAATACATGACCTAATATTTTAGTGGGTTTTTTTTTTTTTCACTGTTTTGTTTGAACTTATTGACTCTGAAGTCTCACTGAGGAGTAATGAGATTTTGTTTTAGGTTACTCATTTAGCAATATTGGGGCCCTGTCGTCCATGAATATACTGCAGTAATTATTATGTCACTGTGCTACTTGATTTTGAGTGTTTTCCTTTTTTCTCCTCTTGACCGCTCTTTATATTTTAGTTTGTTTCATAGTTATCTTTTTTTATTTCTTGTCTTCTCAGTTTTCCATTTTCAACTTTCTTTGCCTCTCATCCTTGAAATACTCATAAGCATTGCTTTCTCTCATCAGTGACTTCCAAGTCTGAAGAATTGATCAACTCTTGAGTTAGGAGTGTGTTATACATGGAAAGAACTCTCCTAATTTTTCTCCAGTTATAATCTAGACAGTTATAATCCAGTAGTCAAGACAACATTTAATATATGTATCTCGAATATTTGCGTGCTTCATCTGCCCTACAGTGTTTCAGTCTAAGCTGGAATCCTTACTGTAGAAGTAAGATGAAAAAGTCAACATTAGTGTTAGGAGTCTCAATATGTGGTCTAAATTTCTGTACTTTAAAAAAAAAAAGCACTCAAAGAACAATAACCTCTCATGAAATGTGGTAAAGTGGTAATTTATTAAACACGGCTACTGCTTTGTAAGAGTGACCTCTTACATATTTTGTTTTGAAGTGAATGTAAGGGCTGCTAATGATAATTTTATTGTGAACTTTGAACGAAGATATGGTCCACCTGAAAAGTGTATTGGTGCACAGAGAGATTAGTTACTGAAATAATTGTGTTAATTTTAAGTTTGGGGGAAATGTGATATTTTCCCCTTAGTTAAACAATGAGTAGACCCATTGCCAAAGTTTGCTTAAAAGTGGGATACTAAGTGAGTGCCTCTTAAAATAATATTTATTTCATAATGGAGACCTGGTGTTTCAGTTATGTTGTATATATGGGAGCTATACATATACTGTCTGTCCTATTAGCTTTTTCCTAGGAAATAATTCTCTTTTGAACTTTGGGTGCCATTTTAGAGTCGAGAAAGAAAAAATCTAATGGTTTTTCTGGTTTCCTATCTCTTTATGTAAGTGTATTCTTACTCCAGAGTATAAACAAACAGCCACCTGCCTGCTCTGAATACAACAAAAGTTGGGTAAACATACATAGCCTCTCTTCATGAACTCTCTCCAAGGTGATACTACAAAGTTCAGTGTTTTATTTTAAGGAATGCTGTTCAAAAACCGCTCTTTCTCCCAAATTTTCATTTTATAAGGGAAGAAACTAGATCATATATTCTGTTACCAGGCTGTTAGTAGCATAATTAGGTTTAGAAACAGATTATTTTGACTGAATTGATCTTCTTCCTAAAATTTTTGTAGGAAATTATTTCATGGGAATATAGTTAGTTGTCTATGGTTAAGGTTGTCCTAGAAAGTTTATTAGTTTTGTTTTTGTTTTAACTGACAAGGTATTGAAATATCTTGTCCTACCTCTGCAAATACCTTTTGGCATTTTTAAATATTTAATGGTAGATGTAAGAATGGACAGGATAAGCAATCGTTTTATAGTATTATTGTCTTACTTATTCTAGACAGTGAAATAGAAGAAGAATCTGAAGAAGATGAAGATTATATACCATCAGAAGACTGGAAAAAGGTAGTTAGAGCCATTTTCCCAAAACTTAAATAAATTAATATTTAAAAAGCCAAGTATAAATACGCTTTTACTAAGTATAAATGTTGATAAAGTTGAAGTAAGCCCTTTTGTGACATATGAATGTTCAGATTTTCCCTTAATACCTCCAGAGAAATATTTAACTTTTTATAAAATAAAATAATGGTATGGAAAAAAATTGGACTTTGTTGAGCAAGTTGATACTCTCAAAGCAAGATTAGAAATCCAAATTTCTGAACCAGTATGAATTAGACTTTTGTTATTTAGCTACACTATAAAAAGTATCATATATGATTTTATATTATACACTTGAGAAAGCAGTTGTAGAGGCATAGTATTTAAGTATAATTTTGCTTAACAATTTAGATTGTAGTTTTTCCATCCCATATTAATATTGGTATTTGCAACTCAAACTATATTGCGTTAAAGACACAGATTTGGGCTTCTGTATTAACTATCCATAATTAATTTCTAAAATGAATCAAAAGATAATATATTGATATAGTCTTTAAATATAAGCGTATAGCATTATGTAATCACATGGTTAAATTGAAGAATTTTAAGCTGTTGCAAAGCAGTTGACTTATTAGGAAAATATATCAAAATATTAATGTGGAATGATCAAAGCAAATCATTTATATCAAAGAAATGATGTCCTTCTTGTTCAGGTAGATGACCTGATTTTTCTCTTAAAAAAAAATCCATTGAGATTTTTTGTCATTCTTTTTCCTAGGTCTGATTTTAAATTTAGTGCATAAACAGTTATTTATTTGGAAGTGGAATAGCCCCAGACGTCAAATTGAGTAGACTTTCTGCTTTTAAGTAATGATTGTTTATTTAATTAGTTAATACTTTTGAGCCTCCCCTTGTTTTGTTTAAAGTTGTCTGGTGTGGGATGCCTGGGGCACACTTAAAAAGAGCTAACCCCTTTGTGGATTAAATTAAGGGAAAAATCTCTGTATTTACAGTTTCTATTGGGAAGAACGAAGTATTCAAATGAACTTGGACTGTGCTACCCAAGGATTCTGGGCTTCAGCCAAAATTGATCTATTTATGGGTTTCCAAAGAGATGTTTAGAAGAGAGAAACATCAGTGTGGGTTAGAGTGATAAGGAAAGATTATCATAGTGCAGTATGTGTTAATTAATTTGAGTGAGTAATGAATGAATGATGAGACTGAAGACAAAAAAGGATCACAGAAGTTACTCTTTGTGTCATCTATTTGGGCAAGTGTTTTTCAATCCAGTTGTATTTTTTTATTTTTCTTAAATTCCTGCACCATGTAGCATTTAAGATTAAAAAAAAAAAAAAAACTAGACACCTAGGGAGTCGCATTTTAAACTGTTATTTTTCAGTACACATTCAAGTTTTCATGTCTCTTCTCCAGTATAAATTGTTTTTGTATCTGGAGGGTCCAATTAGAGTATTTGATTAAGCCTTAATTTTTTTCTTCTTAGGCTACAAAAGCTCAAAGGAAGGGAGAACATGGGGGCAACAGAGCCTTCATTGCAAAGGAGTATTAGTCCCTTCCTCGGGAAAATTATGTGATAAAGCAGGCCACTGTAAATAAATCAAGATTGTCTTACTTTAGTATGATTTTTGCTGTAAAAATTGTCAAGATTCAGATATCTAAGCCTTGTAAGGTAAAATTGAATTTTTATCAAAATTGAGAGGAAACAGCTTTGAAATGAAACCTGATTTCAAGTTGCTGTAGCCCCAGAATTTGCTAGTGTGCTCCTGAGGAAAGTAATTTTCTTGTGTTTCATCTCCTCACATACAAATGGGAATGACAAATTCAGCCTTGTTGAAGTTGGTGAGGATTTAATGAAAAATTTGCATAAGATACTTGGTATATAATGCCTCTAAATGCTAATTCCCTTTCCCTTCCCTGCAGAACGAATTAGTTGGTGAAAAGAAGTTTTCTGAACTCAGTAGGAAAAAAGGAGGTGTCCTATCTTTATACTGGTCCAAAAGTTATCAGCCCTGGCTTCACATTGGGATCATTTAGAGATCTTTTAAGTACCGATCACCATGGCTTTCCTTCAGAGATTCTAATTTAATTGCTCTGGAATGGATCCAGACATGGATATTTTTAGAAGCCCCCTAGCCAGGGTTGATAAACTTGATTATTCTATGATAGGCATAGGTTAGTAAAGTTAAATGAGGCACAAGAAGTGACAGTAGAGAGTACTCCTTTTATAGTGAAAGACTTAAAGAAAGTTCTTATGTATGAGTAGAGGAGTTTGTGTGAAATTTTTAGAAAACTGGTTTTCCTGTACAGGTGCAGCAGTAAATTTATTACATAGAACATAACTTTGAAGATATACTAGATAAAATGAGATCCTAATAACATCAGTGGTAACAACGGGAGAGAAGAACTTTTCAAATCCGAAGAGTTGTTTAAACTTCTAGACCATGATTTTGTACCTTTCTTACATAATTCTTCATTCTGAAAATGCAGTGACCATATTCTTGACATTTAGCTGCCAGGCAAAAGAGGACCTGTGTTATTAATCCTGGTCTCTGTATCTTGTAAAATCACATCGGTGGTGATATTTAATAGTCTTTCTGAACAGCGAGTTTTCCCTAAATCTGTGTTTTAACTATGTAGATTGCTTACTACATTTCCTAAAATAAGATTTAATTATATTTGAGGCAAGTTATGATTTCAAGTTGTATTCTGAAAATCAGGTACTAATTACCTGTTCATTTGGTTTAGAGCTTTATTCATTTGGCCTCTACAGAGGTTTTTGTTTGTTTGTTTGTTTTACCTTAAAGCTCTGGTTTTCCAACCTAATGTGTCAGAAGATTAACACATTTAATTTCTGAGTCCCTTCCCACAGTTTTTGGTTCAGTAGGTCTGACGTAAGACCTGAGCATTTGCATTTCTAACAGTTTTTCCCAGGTGAAGCTGTTGCTGCTGATCCAGAGACTGTAGCTTAGAGTGGGATACTCTGAAAATACCTTAATATGACTTTCTGCTTTTCATTTATCTTATTTAATTGAATTATAACAATTCATTTTTATTTCCTTTTCTCCATATTTTGAAGTAAAATTTGTGTCCATTGTCTATGTTGCATTTCACTCCATTATTATTACTAATATTTTCATCCAATCGTAGACAAGCTCTTATCTATTATTAACTCATTCATCCTCACAATACTCCACTGAGGGTAGGTATCTGTGTTTATGACAGAAACCAGAAACAGTTAACCCAAGAATATATAAACCTAGAAAATGGTTGTAAAATCTGTGTTACTAGATTGTATTAATGTTTTGTTATTTTTAAAATAGGAGATTATGGTGGGCTCCATGTTCCAAGCAGAGATTCCAGTTGGCATTTGTAGATACAAAGAAAATGAAAAAGGTGCGTTATTAGTAAATTTACATACAAAATTCATGCTTTTGAATTGATGAACTCTTCTTCATAAGAACATAACAGTTTGTGTTGCCCCATTGATTTATGAAAGAGGACCCCTCCACCATTATCTGTAAGAAGAAATGTGGTTTTTTTCTATTCCTCCATTTTTCTTTATAGAAGTCTGGCCAAAAAAAAAGTGAAAGAAATGTGAATGCTTCTTTGGTTTTAGATAATTAGATGACTAAACATTCCAACTTTTCCTTTTTTCAAATTTTAAATACTTTGAATATACCCTTTTATAACCTTTATATTTTAAAAGGTTATTTTATGTCAGTGGAAGCTGTTGGACAAGTTTTTTTTTTTTTAAAAACTTGAGTAAACAACTGATATAAAAAGTATGTTTGCTCGTGAAACTTTTAATATCTTACTAAAATTAAGTATTTTGATTGTTTTTAAAATAATTTGGGAAAGCAAATGTATACTTAAATTATATAAGATTTCTACATTATTTTGTCCTAATGTAAGTCACAAATAATAAATACTTCCAAAAAAAGAAGAATTCACTTTGAAAGAGTTCCAGAAAGAGAGAGGGGGAGAAAGAGTGTGTTTCATGGGTTCATGTGCAGTAACATCACTCAGTGCTAGAAATCTTTAGTTATTTCTCTTACTTCAGTACTCTTTTCCGTTTTCAACTTACATATGCAGAGCCTTTGGGAGTTGTAAAGTCTTTTACCATTTGTTTTCTTTGTAGCATTCCCTCCAACAACTTATGTTCTTAAGTATGCACCTGCTTTTAGGGCAAAGCAACAGATCAAAGGCATTTAAGGGAATACCACAAGCCATTAAATTCTAGTGACAGAAAAAATGTTTTAACGCACCAGTAACTAACTTTCAAGTACATTTCTGCTGCATATAGGAACATTAAAGGTATCTATGAATTATCTTGTTCTGTATTGAAATTCTGTGTACATGTTTGTGAATATATTGTAATTGTGTGCAAAAATTAATGATCCCATTGGCTTTTGGTTTTTTCATATGGCAAGTTAATATTATGGCTGAAAATAGTTTTAATTATCTCATATATATGTTTATCTTTGATTTTAATATGTTTATATTGTCAGATATCACAGTGAATATATATAATCGTGATGTCTAACTTTTAATTTTGAAATTTTGGGTTAATGTTTTCCATTTTAACATAATTTCTTTCTCTTTTTTTTGGTCTTTTTAGGGCCTCATCTGCAGCACATGGAAGTTCCCAGGCTAGGCATCAAACACCACAGCCACAGCAATGCAGATCCAAGCCGCATCTGAGACTTACACAACAGCTCTTGGCAACACCAGATCCTTAGCCCACTGACTGAATAAGGCTAGGAATCAAACCCACGTCCTTGTGGATACTAGTCGGGTTTGTTACTGCTGAGCTCCTAGGGGAATTCCCATTTTAACATAATTTTAGAAAGCAGTTATAATAAGTTTTTTTGCTCAGGAAAAGCTGTGATTTATCAAGCTTTCTCACTTTAAGAATCTAAGCATGTTTTATCGTTTGAAGGTCAGATGAGATTTGCAGCATTACAGCCTTAGAGGAGTCACTGTGATTCAGGCCTTTTCCTCAGCTTTGTAGTTCTGGGAATTCCCATGCTCTCTAGATTTCATCTCCACCCACTTAGGTTACCCTGTACACACAAACCAAACTCTTGGTTACTTAAATGGCACTGTTAGAAAGAAAACTGTCCAGGAGTTCCCGTTGTGGTGCAGCGGAAATGAATCCAACTAGGAACCATGAGGTTGCGGGTTCGATCCCTGGCCTCACTCAGTGAGTTAAGGATCTGACGTTGCCGTGAGCTGTGGTGTAGATCGCAGGTGCAGCTCGGATCCCACGTTTCTGTGGCTGTGGTGTAGGCCAGCAGCTGTAGCTCCAATTGAACCCCTAACCTGGGAACCTCCATTTGCCACGGATGTGGCCTATGGAGCACAAAAAAAAAAAAAAAGAGGAAAGGAAACTGTCAAAGGGATAGTGCTAATTAGTGCATTTTTTTCCTTCTGTAGTAAGTTCCGCAAGGTGTTTTTCCTGGGGTTGGTGAGCATACTCAAAAGGGAGAGTGTTTGGTTTGGGTGATTTTTATAAACAGTGCTACAAAATTTAAGATATCTTGGTATCTACATTGTAAGGAATTATTTGACAGATGGATTTGAATTTTTCATTGCTCTAAGGAAACTATTATGGTGAATATCCTGAAGAGGCATTAATAAACTTTTTCTCTTAAATTTTCTGTGAATTATCATTTATACTCAACAGTATATTACAATCATTTGTTTATTCATTTTTGTATCCTTAATACCTAGGATGATCCTTGTCAGATAGGAGGCACTTAGTAAACATTTGGTCGCTATGTTATTAGGTGGGTGCATAATAGTGTTAACAGAACCAATATGGAGTCAGTAAACTTGGATCAGTATCTAAGCATTTGGCCTTCAACATGTTTCTTAACTACTCTTTTTCTCCTGATCTATAAAATAGCAATAAAGTATAGAGGTTGTTGCAAGGATTTGCATATGATGTTTTTATGTTTTGTGGTTAGTGGTATAGTGTCTGTCACATAGAAAATGCTCGATACATGAATTGGTATTCAATAGATGATTAATCTTATTCATTATATTTATGTTTTATTCAGATTTTCATAAAGTATCAGTCTATATTCTCTTTTGCTTCCAAATAACAAAAACTGAGCTTAGTTAGCTTTAGCAAAAAAATAATTTCCCTGATTGTGTTGCTGGGAAGTTCTGGCTGGTCTGGCTTCAAATATAATTGGATTCAGAGTTTTTTTCTTTATGATGTCAGGTGTCCTTCTCTCCTTCTTTCCTTTATGTCAAACAAGCTAGGGTGCCTACTAGGAGTTCATGACTTAAACACTTTTCACTGTTCTAGCTAGAAACCAGGAAAAATGAGAACTTACCCTTACTCCCTTTCTTCAGCAAAAGTCCTAGAGAAGGAGAGAGCCTGCCTCTCTTAATGCAGCTTGAGACATAGCCAGGCGGTGAATGAGTGCTCTGGCTTGCCTTGGCTTATTATCTGTTCCGGGGCTCCAGGGAGCAGTGTCATCCCTGCCTGGACTGAATGGAAGGGTTGTTTAATTCCCAAAAAGGGTTTAGGCAGATGAAAAGCATGATTTTTCGGAGTTTCATGGGTATCTTATTGTTTCTCCCATGTACTAAAAACTGCATAAACACTGCAGCTTTGTGATAATATTAAATAATTCAGATATGGTAAACATCTCACAATGCTCAAGACCCTTCTCCCCAAACTGAGAATTATCTGGCCAAAGGTTTCAGTATTGCTGAGGTTGCAAACCCTGGACTAAATTAGTTGAGAATTAGATAGACTAATTAGGAAAAGTCAAGAAACAAGAATAAGGTATTCTAAAATTTTCATGCTTGCATGACATGTTTTAGAATAAGTAAATTATGACTAGGAATTACTAAGCAGTGAATAGCAAAGGACCACATGAATATTTGTTTCTAGTGAACATTTGATGAATTATTGATTGAGTTGCTTATGGGGAAGATGAACACATGCATTACCCTTAATTGATAATAATACCATTGGGCAGAAATGGGCAGTTAACTTAGCTTACAGATAGAATAAGCTCAGCTAGACAATTTAAAATTCATGTCATTAGTTACTGTATGACCTTTCAAGAATGTGGAAATTTCTCTTGTAGGCCTCATTTTTACACCTTGCTGATTATGTTTCAGCATTTTCATCTTCATAATATATTGATTAAATAGAATTTTTACTTGTGCATTAAAAATAGAATGACATGCATTTTTGACATCTTTTTTTTTAAACTGAAACTGGAGATTAATTTATTAAGGAGTTCCCCTTGTGTCTCAGTGGGTTAAGAACCCAACTGGTTTCCATGATGATGCAGGTTCAATCCCAGGCCTTGCTCAGTTAAAGGACCTGGTGTTGCCATGAGCTGTGGTGTAGGTCACAGATGCAGCTCAGATCTTGCATTGCTGTGACTGTGGTGTAGGCCGGCAGCTGCAGCTCCAACTCAACCCCTAGCCTAGAAACTTCCATATGCCTTGGATGTGGCCCTAGGGGGAAAAAAATTTATTCATGTATTTATTCACTTTTATTCATATTCACTGGGAATTAATTTCCCAGATTGCAGAAGTTTATGATTTTGTGGTGGTAGTTTCTCAGTTTTCTGCATTTCCACTCCCACCCCCAGAACACACATAATGAACTTTGTTAAGTAATCTAATACATTTAATTCAATTACTTAACCATGAGGATTACTTTCCTAGTTAACCTGTGTCAATTTACTATGTGAATCCCCACCTTTCTGACTCTCACTTACAATCATTTGTAGATTACGTCTTTCAAGTAACATAAGGTGGATATATTTATAATTGCCTTTATTATGGTTGTTTTTTAAAAGTTCTAGTATTTAGGCTTGATAATTCATTAGAATAGAATAGTTTCAGAAGCTGCTGTTACATTGCAGTGGTTGTTATCTTTCAAAGTCCAGCATGTTCGTGAGATTATATAATAAAGAGTATTATTTCCTTTGTTTGCTGTCATATTTACAGAGATTCGTGTCTTTTGTAGGGGTTATTTCTCCTGTATTTTAGTGTGTTTTATCATAATAGTAGAGTTCTAAATTTCTGATCTCTTGGCATTTAGTCATTTAGTCATTCTAAGTCAGATAGAGAAAGACAGATCATACTGTATCACTTATACATGGAATCTAATTTTTAAAAAGATACAAAACAAGATATTTAATAATACTGTGTTGTCTGTTTTATTTAGATTGTAGTCAAAAATTGTATTTTATTTAGAATGTAAACGTAACTGGAAAATAATTTGGTCAATTTCTTAAGCCAGGAAAGGCAGTATAGTTTACTTTCTGAAAATGCTAATTGTTCTTGTCTCATTCTCATTTTTAGTGTGGTAAATGCGTCAAGTATCAGATTTTCAGAGTTAGCCTATCTGGCCTAGCTAGTCACGATTCTAGGAATCTGGTTTGTCATTTGATACCATCTGGCGATGTTTGTGTACTCCGCTTAAATAAGGTTATCTCTATCCTGTTGCTACTTGGGACTTCCACATTGTTCTTGTTTCATAGACCCAACATAGGGATATCTGATCAGGAGACCACTGGGGACTCAGGGACCCACCCTCTCTCATCTTCCCAGGTTAGGGTTTCCTTGTTAAGGCCCTGTCCATTTCCCACTCCCACTCCAGGAGTAGAAGAAACTACAGTCTGTTCCCTTTGGCAGACAGAGGCTAAGCAGAGAAAAATCGGTAGCAGTATATGCATATTCAGTTTGTCATGGGAGTTTGATTGAACTTAAGTTTAGAGTTTCACTAAAATTGTACCAGCAGGTTAGAAAAGGAATGAGGTTTACTAAGAAAAAATTTCCAGAGATTGTCCTTTGAGCTGTACTCTTGGGAAATAAAGGTAGAATATTTGAAAACGTGTGTGTGTGGTGGCAGGGGAATGGGTGAGACAGGACTATGTTGATCTAATTTTTTTTCTTTGCATTTTTTTTTTAGGGCCATACCAGCGGCGTATGGAAGTTTCCAGGGTAGGGGTCAGATCATAGCTGCAACTGCTGACCTACCTCACTGCTATGGCAACATGGGATCTGAGCCGCGTCTGTGACCTACACTACAGCTCCCTCCCCCTCCCCCTTGGCAACCACAGGTCTGTTGTCTATGTCTGTAAGTCTGTTTCTGTTTTGTAGATAGAGTCATTTCTGCAGTATTTTAGATTCCACATATAAGTGATATCATGGTATTTGTCTTTCTCTTTCTGACTTCACTTAGTATGATAATCTCAAGGAGATTTTGCATACATTTTGCTGCCAATGGCATTATTTCATTCTTTTTTATGGCTGAGTAGTATTCCATTCCAGATATCTACCGCAACTTCTTAGTCCATTCTTCTGTTGATGGCCATTTAGGTTGCTTCTGTGTCTTGACTATTTTGAATAGTGCTGCAGTGAAAATACGGATGCATGTCTCTCTTTTTTTTTAAGTGGTCAAGTTTATTAAACTTTTCAACCTTATTTTCTCATCTGTAGAGTGATATGGTGTGACAAATCACACCTATCTCATAAAGTTCTTCTGAGGATTAAATAGTGCCTTGCATTTTTTTAAATTCAGTGAATTGTATTTTATTTATAGTTGTACAACCATCATCACAACCTTAGTATAGAACATTTCCATCCCAAACTCCAGTCCATTACCCCCACCCCAGCTGTCTCCTTTGGTAACCCTAAGTTTTTCAGTCTATTAGTCTCTTTCTGTTTTGCAAATAAGTTCATTGTATCCTTTTTGTAAATTCCACATATAAGTGGTAGCATATGACATTGGTGTCTCAAAGTCTGACTAACTTCACTTAACGTGGTACTTACTAGGTCCATCCATGTTGCAGCAAATGCCGTATTTCATTCCTTTTTTTGGCTGAGTAATATTCCATTGCTTTGTCCACTCTCTGTCAGTGGACATTTAGGTTGCTTCCGTGTCTTAGCTATTGCATATATTGCTGCAATGAATGTTGGGGTACCTGTATCTTTTCTAGTCATGGTTTCTCTGTATAAATGCCTAGGAGCGGGATTGCTTGATCATATGGTAATTCTATTTTTAGTGTTATGAGGAACCTCCGTACTATTTTCCATAGTGATTGCACCGATTTACCTTCCTACCAACAGTATAAGATGGTTCTCTTTTCTCCACATCCTCTCCAGTATTTATTGTTTGTAGACTTTGATGATGGCCATTCTGACTAATAGGTGGTACCTCATAGTGTGTTTGATTTGCATTTCTCTCATAATTAGTGGTGTTGAACATCTTTTCATGTGTTTTTTTGGCTATCTGTATGTCTTTGGAGAATTGTTTAGATCTTTGCCCACTTTTTGATGGGATTGTTTGTTTTTTGGTGTTGAGCTTCAGGAGGTGTTTATGTATTTTGGAGATTAATCCCCTGTCAGTTGCTTCATTTGTAAATATTTTCTCTCATTCTGTGTGTTGTCTTTTGTTTTGTTTAGGGTTTACTTAGCTGCACAAAAACTTTTTTAAGTTTAATTAGTTTTTTGTTTTTATTGTCATTAGTGTAGGAGGTGGATCTGAGAAGATGTTGCCATCATTTATGTCAGAGAGTGTTAGGCCTATGTTTTCCTCTTTTAAGTTTTATAGTATCTGGTGTATGTTTGGGTCTTTAATCCATTTTGAGTTAATTTTTTTTTTTTTGGTCTTTTTGCTTTTTCTAGGGCCGCACCCATGGCATATGGAGGTTCCCAGGCTAGGGGTCTAACAGGAGCTGTAGCCGCTGGCCTACACCACAGCCACAGCAACTCGGAATCCGAGCTGCGTCTGGAACCTACACCACAGCTCTCGGCAACGCCGGATCCTTAACCCACTTAGCGATGCCAGGGATCAAACCCACAACCTCATGGTTCGTAGTCAGATTTGTTAACCACTGAGCCACAACGGGAACTCCCATTTTGAGTTAATTTTTGTGCATGGTGTTAGAGAGTGTTCTAATTTCATTCTTTTACATGTAGCTGTCCAGTGTTCCCGGCACCACTTATCTAAGGGACTGTCTTTTCTCTTATTGTATATTCTTGCCTACTTTGTCATAGATTAGTTGACCATAGGTGCATGGATTTAATTCTTGGCTTTCTGTCCTGTTCCTCTGATCTGTATTTCTAGTTTTGTGCCAGTAGCATATGGTATTGGCAACTGTGTGGCTTTGTGGTATAGTCTGAAGTCAGGGAGCATGATTTCTCCAACTCCATTTTTCTTTCTCAGGATGGCTTTGGCTATTCTGGGTCTTTCGTGCGTCTCAACAAACTTTAAAATATTTTGTTCTAGTTCTGTGAAAAATGCCATTGGTAATTTGGTAGGGATAGAACTGAATCTGTAGATTGTCTTGAGTAATACGGTCATTTTGACAGTATTCTTCCAATACAAGAGCATGGTATATTTTTTCATTTTTGATTTTTTTCATCAGTGTCTTCCAGTTTTCAGAGTAGAAGTCTTTTGTCTCCTTCAATAGATTTATTTCTAGGTATTTTAGGAATAAAATAGTTGTACTTCTTTCCAGTTTGAATTCCTTTTATTTCTTTTTCTTTGACAGCCATGGCTAGGACTTAAAAAACTATGCTGAATAGTAGTGGTGAGAGTGGACATCCTTGTCTTGTTGATCTTAGTGGAAATTCTTTCAGCTTCTTGCCATTGAGAGTAATGTTAGCTGTGGTTTGTCATATATGGCCTTTATTATGTTGAGGTAGGTTCCTTCTGTGCCTACTTTCCGGAAGGTTTTTATCAGAAATGGGGGTGTTGGATTTTGGCCAAAGTTTTTTCTGCATCTGTGGAGAGGATCATATGTTCTTTATTCTTGTTTCTTCTTTTTTTTTTTTTTTAATTAAAGTTATCATTGATTTACGATGTTTCAATGTTTACAGAGCTTTTTTTTTTTTTTTTTTTTTTTTTTTTTTTTTTTTTTTTTTTTTTTTTTGTCTTTTTGCCTTTATCTAGAGCCGCACCCGTGGCACATGGAGTTTCCCAGGCTAGGGGTCTAACAGGAGCTGTAGCCGCCGGCCTTCGCCACAGCCACAGCAACGCGGGATCCGAGCCACGTCTGCAACCTACACCACAGCTCACGGCAACGCCGGACCCTTAACCCACTGAGCAAGGCCAGGGATTGAACCCACAACCTCATGGATCTTAGTCGGGTTCGTTAACCACTGAGCCACAATGGGAACTCCTATTCTTGTTTCTTAATGTGGTATATCATACTGATTGATTTGTGGATATTGAAAATTCCTTCCATCCCTGGGATAAATCCCACATGATCATGGCACATGGTTTGCGAGTATTTTGTTGAGGATTTTTGCCTCTAATGTTCAATAGTGATAGTGGTCTGTAATTTTCTTTTTTTTGTGTGTGGTGTCTTTGGTTTTGGTATCAGGGTGATGGTGGCGGCTTCATAGAATGAGTTTGGAAGTTTTCCTTCCTCTGCAGTTTTTTGCAGTAGTTGCAGAAGGATACGTGTTAACTCCTCTCTAAATTTTTGATAGAGTTCACCTATGAAGCCATCTGGTCCTGGACTTTTGTTTGAAGTTTTTTAATCACAGTTTCAGTTTCAGTACTTATGATTGATCCATTCATCTTTTCCATTTTGTCTAGTTTTGGAAGGCTGTATTGTTCTAAGAATTTGTCCATTTCTTCTAGGTTGTCCATTTTATTGGCTTATAGTTGCTTGTAGTAGTCTCATATGATCCTTTGTATTTCTGTGTTGTCCATTGAAACTTTCTGTTTTTTTTGTATTTGGTTTTTGGTTTGTTTTTTTGTTTGTTTGTTTTCCTTTTTAGGGCGGCACTTGCAGCATATGGAAGTCCCCAGGCTAGGGGTCGAATCTGATCTGTAGCTGCTGACCTACACCACAGCTCACAGCAGCATCAGATCCCTGACCCATTGAGTGAGGCCAGGGATCAAACCCGCAACCTCATGGTTCCTGCTTGGATTCGTTAACCACTGAGCCATGACGGGAACTCCAAACCAGCTTTTACTTTGTTTCGTTGATCTTGTCTATGGTTTTTGTCATTTCTGTTTCATTTATTTCTGCTTTGATCTTTATGATTTCTTTCCTACTGCTAACTACTTTGGGTTTTGTCTGTCCCTCTTTCTCTAAATACTTTTGGTGTAAAGTTAGATTATTTATTTTCCCCAATTCTTGATGTAGGCTTGTATTCCTATAAACTTCCCACTTAGAAAGAACTACTTTTGCTGCATCCTGTAGGTGTTGGATTGTTGTGTCTTTGTTGTCAGTTGCTTGTAGGTACTTTTTAATTTCCTCTTTGATTTCTTCAGTGATACATTAGTTGTTTAATTGCATGTTGTTTATTCTCCACATGTTTGTGTTTTTTGCATTTTTTTCTTTGTTCATTTCTAGTCTTGGAGTGTTGTGGTTTGAAAAAATGCTTGATATGATTTTAATGTTCTTAAATTTACCAAGGCTTGATTTGTGGCCCAGAATGTAATCTGTCTTAGAGAATGTGTACTTGAGAAGAGTGTGTATTCTGCTGCTTTCGGATGGAATATGCTATAGATATCTCTCAAGTCTATCTGGTCTAATGAACCATTTAAGGCCTGTGTTTCCTTGTTTTTTTTTTGTCTGGATGATGCTGTAGTGGGATGTTAAAGTCTTCTGCTGTTGTGTTACTGTCACTTTCTCCTTTTAAGGCTGTTAGCAGTTTTGTTATACATTGAGGTGATCCTGTGTTGGGTGCATATGTATTTACAATTGCTATATCTTCTTCTTCGAATGATCCTTTGATCATTATGTAATGTCCTTGTCTCTTATAACATTCTTTATTTTAAGGTCTGTGTTGTCTGATATGAGTATTGTGACTCCTGCTTTCTTTTCATTTCCATTTGCTTGAAATATCTTTTTTTTTTTTTTTTTTTTGGTGGTCTTTCTAGGGCTGCACACATGGCATATGGAGGGTCCCCAGCTAGGGGTCGAATTGGAGATGTAGCTGCTGGCCTACACCATGCATGAAATACCTTTTTCCGTCCTCTTACTTTCAGTCTATATGTGTCCTTTGCCATAAAGTAGATCTCTTGTAGGCAGCATACTGTAGGCTCTTGTTTTTAAATAGTCTGTCACTTTATGTCTTTTGATTAGAGCATTGACTCCTTTGACATTTAAGGTAATTATTGATAGACATATATTTGTTGCCATTTTAAACCTTGTTTTCCGGTTTTGTTTCTGCGTTCATTTCTTTTTCATTTTTTGGTTGGATGATTTTATCCTTATGTTCTCTTTTTGTTTTTTGTGAATGTATTGTTTGTTTGGTTTTGATTTGTGGTTGCCCTGTTTTTCAAGTATGTTAGCTCCTTTCTATCCTATATCTGCTTTAGACTGATAGTCGTATAGGCTCAAACACATTCTAAAAAAAAAAGAGTCTAGAGTTTCTTACTCTCCTTCCCCACATTTTATGATTTTGGTGTCCTTTTTTACATCTTCATGTTTACCCTTTTGCTGTTCCTTAGGTTCATCATCACTTTCACAAATAGGTTTTTTCTTCTTTTTGACCTGTTATTCTGGCTTAGTAAAGTGATTATCTTCCAGTTGTGATTTCCTCCATCCTATTTCTTAATAACTTCTTTCTTATTTAGAGGAGCCCTTTCAGTACTTCTTTTAGAATGGGTTTAGTATTGCTGTACTCTTTTAGGTTTTTTTTTGTTGAAGAAATTCTTTATGTCTCCTATTTAAATGATATCCTTTCTGGGTACAGTATTCTAGGCTGCAAAAAGTTTTTCCTTTTAGAACTTTGAATATATCTTGTCACTCTCCTCTGGCCTATAGTGTTTCTGTAGAGAAATCAGCTGATAGCCTTATGGGTGTTCCCTCATAATTAACTCTTTGTTTTTCTCTTGCTGCCTTTAGAATCCTCCCCTTTAACTTTTTCCATTTTTATTATAATATGTCTTGGTGTAGGTCCGTTTGGGTTCAACTTGTTTGGGGCTCTCTGTGCTTCCTGTATCTCGAGATCTGTTTCCTTCTTTAGATGTTGGAATTTTCCAGCCGTAATTTCTTCAAATATATTTTCAATCCCCTTATTTTTTTTCTTCTTCTGGGGTTTTCTGTTATGTTTTGACTGGCACCCTTTATATTGTCCGTAGATCTCTTGTATTGCTTTCAAAAGTTTTTATCTTTAGCTTTCAGTGTGCTGTCCTGATTGGGTGATTTCCGTTGTTTTGTCCTTTGTCTTCACTTATTTGTTCCTCTCCATTATTCATTCTACTGTCCAATGCCTTTAGCACAGCTTTTGTCTCTGCAAATGAATTTTCTGATTTTTCTTGGCTTCTCCTTATAGTTTCTAGTTCCTTTTTAAAGTAATCTGCATTAGTATCTGTAGTCCTTCTTAATTCCTTCAGTGTTTTCATTACCTTCATTTTGAACTGCTATCTTGATCCCTCCCCACCTTTTCAGTTTTTATCCTGCCTTTTTAACAGGACTGTAAAGGTCTGTTTCATTGTTGGCTTCTTTGGGGGTAATTCTCCTGTTCTTTTAGCTGGGAATGGTTCCTGTCCTTCTTCATTTTGCTTATATTTTTCTTACTCTGTGAATTTAGGGGGAACAATGATCTACTCTAGTCTTGGAGGGCCATTTACATGCAGGATAATGTAACTTGTAGCTTGTAGGGCTTACTGTTTTTTTTGGCATGAGTGCTGCTTTTGGTTTGGATGCCTGCTATGTTTTCCATTATCCCCTTGACAGAGGATGTGTAGGTGCACAGCTATGCATGCTTCCCAGGGAGGTGTGGGCAGTTGCTTGGTCACTGGGCCCTTGACAGTCATAGTGACCCACAGGGAGTTGGAGGTAGTGCTCAGGGCCCTTGGCAGCAGCAAAGGCAAGGTGTTACATTTCTGTCTGGGGGTGGGGGCGACGGACAGTGCTTGGTTGCAGGGCCCTCCACAGCAGCAACCCTTGGGGTGACTGAGGCAGCAGGAGGTGCCTGGTCATAGGACCCTCAGTGGTGGTGGACTGCGTCTACCTCTGGAGTCAGAGATGGCTGTGGTGGTTTGCACCCATCTCTGTAGCCTGTGCAGGAGGCACTCTGCCTCCTGAGATCCCATGAATGCATAAAGAATAAAGTTCCTTTGGCAGTCCCACCATCCCCATCCCCAGCACTCCCCAACAGTGGCACCTTGCCTCTCTATCGGGCCCAGGCCTCTTCTCATACTCCCTTAGCTGTGACACACCACTCCCGAGTCCCTTCAGGCAGTTTCCACACAGCCAGTCTTAGTCTTCTCCCCAGGACTGACCTCCAAAGGCCAAGCCTCAGCACGCAGCTCCTTCCTGAATGTCTCAGGCTGGGGTGCACCAGGCGATAGTACCGATCAACTATGTGAATCTCTCTGCTTTGCCCTCCTTGGGCTGGCTGCTGTACTTTTCTCCGAGGCCTTGAGGCTCCCCCAGCTCAGCCCAGCTGATCTCCTCACCAGTCAGTGGACCTGTCACAACTCCGTCTCAGGAGTGCTGGTTCCATCCCGATTCCTTTTTTTCTCTTCTCTCTCCCTCTTTTTCCTTTGGTTCTACCCAGTTATGTGGAGGTTTTCTTGCCCTTTTTGGAAGTCTGAGGTCTTCTGTTAGCATTCAGCAGTTGGTCTGTGAGAATCATTCTACATGTAAATTTTTTTTTTGATATGTTTGTGAGTGAATGTGAACTCCACATCCTAACTCCTCTGCTATCTTGATCCCTCCCCACCTTTTCAGTTTTTATCCTGCTTGTTTAACAGCATTTAACCATTTTAAACATTTTCTTCTACTTGCTTCTTTGGTGCCACACTTTTGATATTTCTTCTATCTTGTGACTCTTCCATCTTAATTTTGTTTGTATTTTCTCAACTTCCTCTCATTTGGAATTCCACAGGACTCTCATCTCACTAGGTTCTCCATTTCTTTCACTTTTCAAATTTTGATGAAATTTGGACTTTAATCTTATAGTGGAAGTTTTGATGAAATGTAAATGCTCTTTTTTTTTTAAGGTTCCCCCCCCTTTGGTCTTTTCTGAGCTGCACCTACAGCATATGGAGGTTCCCAGCCTAGGGGTCGAATTGGAGCTACAGCTGCTAGCCTACACCAGAGCCACAGCAATGCCAGATCTGAGCCACGTCTGCAACCTACACCACAGCTCATGGCAACGCCGGATCATTAACCCACTGAGAAATGCCAGGGATCGAACCCGCAACCTCATGGTTCCTAGTCGGATTCGTTTCCACTGCGCCACGACGGGAACTCCTGATTTTTATTTTTATAAAAAGATTTATAACCAATGTAATATATTTTAAGCATATAGAAAAATAAAAAGATGTAAGAAAAAATTGCCCAAATCTCACCACCAAGGGATGAGCATTAACATTTGGTGAGCATTCTTTTAGACATCCTTATTCAAAAATCACCTAAGTTGAATCTTACTTAGTATGTATCAGAATTGTTTTAAATCTTTGCAACCACATGTAGTAGCATTGTTTTCCACACTTTACAGATGATGCAGAGAGAAGGCAGATAACTTGCCCAAAATCATACATGTAGTAAGTGTTGATAGTTCTGTTTAAACTAAGAGAGCTTGGAATTTGGTAAACTCAAGCTAAAGTCAGTCCAAATATGAAAGAGGCTTAACGTGGTACCTGCCTGCTTAGATTGCATACATCACTTATGCTATAATTGTTGCCCAAGAATGAAGTCAGACAAATAGTGGAGCCACAGTTTACACCTCAGTTCTCAGCTTTTTGGCTCTAAGTGTGAGTTATTTGTTCAGTAATATGTTTTAACACAAACTCTGATCAGTTTTTGGCATTATTTTTAACATTATGTTTTACTAATTTAGTATATGAAAATGATGATCAGCTCCTGTGGGACCCTGAATACTTACCGGAAGACAGAGTGATTGTATTTCTTAAGGATGCATCTAGAAGAACAGGTGATGAGAAAGGTGTAGAAGCAATTCCTGAAGGATCTCACATAAAAGACAATGAACAGGTACAAAAATAAGAAATAACTTAAATACTTTTCCCCCAGTGTATCAACCACATGTATTTTTTAATGTAGGTGCTGTCATATTTAGTGTTACTATTCTCTCCACCAAAATTCTATTACAGGTGGTCTCTGACTTAATGACCGTTCAGCTTAAATTTTTTTTACTTTTATGATGGTATGAAAGGCAGTATGCATTCAGTAGAAACCACACTTCGGATTTTGAATTTTTATCTTTCCCTGGGCTAGTGATTCTAGGCAGTGGCAGCAAGCCACAGCTGATCAGCCAGGCAGTCGTAAGGGTAAACAATTAATGCTGTTGTGTTTTTCCTTTTCAGTACAGTATTCAATAAATTACCTGAAATATTGAATATTTTATTATAAAATAGCCTTTATGTTAGCTGATTTAGCCCATTTGTAAGCTATATAAATATATAAATGTTCTGAACATATTGAAGGTAGGCTAGGCTAAACGATGATGTACAGTAGGTTACGTGTCTTTTTCTTTTTTTGCTTTTTTTAGGGCCGCACCTGTGGCCTATGGAGGTTCCCAGGCTAGGGGTTGAATTGGAGCTGTAGCTGCTGGCCTATAGCACAGCCATAGCAACGTGGGATCCGAGCTGTGTCTGACCTACACAACAGCTCATGGCAATGCTGGATCCTTAACCCACTGAGTGAGGGCAGGGATGGAACCCGTGTCTTCATGGTTCCTAGTCAGATTCGTTTCCATTGAGCCACAGTGGGAACACTGGTTACTTATCTTAACATGCATTTTCAATATACAGTATTTTCAATTTAGGATGGGTTTTTTGGGACCCATTATGGATAGAGGAAGATCTGTAATGTCATCAACAGTGAGTCTGAGGTTGTAATCAGCCTAAGATATATAGTGTTAACATAACTCACTGCTATGATTTCAGCTCAAAGATTTTTTGATATTTTATTTTGCATATATATATATATGTGTGTGTGTGTATGTATGTGTGTGTATATATATATATATATATATATATATATATATATATATATATATATATATACTGCACTTGAAGCCTGTGGAAGTTCCTGAGCCAGGATCAAACCCACGCCACAGCAGCAACCCAAGCCGTTGCAATCACAATGCCAAATTCTTACCCACAGCACTGCAAGAGAACTCCATCTGTATATATATATTTTATTAGGCTTTTTCAACTTCCTTTACATATTCCTGAGAATCTGTGCATATCATCAGTTTGGGCATACTTATCTGGGATAATGTTATTCCGTATATGGCAGAACAGCCTACTATGACTCTAACAGTGTTACCTCCTATTTTACCTTTTTCACCAATGTTTTTCTTTTCTTATTTGTTTAAAATTATCCTAGAATAGGGAGCTGAAAAAAAACTCAGAAAAAAAGGGATTTGTGATTATTATAAAATGACTTATTTTTAACTCTTAATTCTTAGAAAACCATGGCCATCAATAGAGTATTTACTTATTTTCTACATGTTTAGAGGCAGCTAATTATTAGAAATGAATTCGTGTTTGTTTTCCTTTAGTGTTCTTTTTTCTTTCTTTTATTTTTTTTTTTTTAGGGCCACACCTATGACCTATGGAAGTTTCCAGACTAGGGGTCAAATCAGAGCTGCAGCTGGTGGCCACAGCCACCGCAGTGCCAGATCCTTAACCCACTGACTAGGCCAGGGATCAAACCCTCATCCTCTTGGATACTAGTCGGGTTTGTAACCGCTGAGCTACAATGGGAAGTCTTTAGTGTTCTTTATGTTGCATTTACTAGAGTTATTTGTCCTTCAGAAAGGAAGAAAATAGTGGATTCTGGAAAAGCCTTTACTCTCTTGAGAAAATTGTAGCCTTAGTTTTCCATAGTCCAGGTCACATATTGAAGCCTTTTATTTTTTTAGGCATTGTACGAATTAGTTAAATGCAATTTTGATACAGAAGAAGCATTGAGAAGATTAAGATTTAATGTAAAAGCAGCTAGAGGTAAGCATAAATATTAAAATTTTTATTTGTTTTCAAGATGTAGCAGAAATTTAAAACTTAAAGCTTTAAGTTTATCAAGGTATAGCCTAAATACTGATCTTTCTGAATTCAGTAAATATTTTCTATATAACTCATTAAATAACTTGTATATAACACAAGTATTAAACAAGGCATCATAAGGAATGGGATTAATATTAATATGTCCCTTCCTTTATGGGAAATAAGGCCATTTAAGTGAAAATACATAATGCCTTTCAATTTCAAGGCATTTTTATAAGTATTTTCTGATTTGATCTTGGTAATGAATCCTATAAGCTAAGTAATGTGACAGATGTTACTGTCACTTTAAAATTGATGAGAAGTGAGGTCTCTGAATTGATGTAAAACTGGGTGAGGCAAACATAATTCATAAATAATGAAGCCCTAGCTAAAAATTCAGACTTTTTATTTTTTTTACTCTAACCTGGCTCCTACCCCACTTCACTAACAGTACTGTTTGTATATCATTATGTAACAAATGAGAGATCTTCATTAAACAAAAGTTGGAGGGGCTCCTGAATTACGATGACATAACTGTGAACAAGATCCCTACCTTCACAGTGCTTAGAACCTAGGTAAGGAAGGTGAAAAATGACTTCTTCCAAGAAGAATTAGGGGGTACAATTCAAACTTACTGAAGTGGGCCTTAACCTAGTTGGATGAAAGGGTGAGGGAGGCCCTTAGAGAAAGCTTCTAGAACAAAGTGATATTTTGGAGATGTAAATGAATTAGCTAGGTGAAAGGGGAGTGAGGTAGGAGGCAGGAAATAATTCTAGGCAAAGGGAACAGCATCCACAGGGTCTAAAGAATATAATGAATTTAAGGAATTGAAACATGGCCGGTATAGCTGGATCATAAAGAAGAAAGGAAAGATAATTTAAGGTTGAACAGTTAGGGACCAAAACATCCAGAGTTTTATTAAATCAGAAGTTTTGTCACTTTATCTTTTGCAGCGATCAGTAATAGAGCTCAGGAGTAGAATACTTCCTGCATTGTTACAAAAAAGTTTACATTTTTATTTACAATTGTATTTGTTATATGCAACATTTGGGAGAATATTGCTTAACAGTCTTAACCCTCCCTCCCTCCTTCCCCCCTCACCCCCCCCCCATTTTGTCAGAGGAATTATCTGTTTGGACAGAGGAAGAGTGTAGAAATTTTGAGCAAGGGTTGAAGGCCTATGGAAAGGACTTTCATTTGATTCAGGCTAATAAAGTAAGTAATGATATATGTTTTCTCTTTTACAAAAAGAAATTTAGTAAAAGACAACCCAGATCATCTTATATCTAATGTTTTTCTACTATATTTTCAAATGTTAAAGCTTCTGTTGAATGTTTTAATATATTGCTATTTAGGGAATAATTACAATAAGCATACCTAGACTTCCTGGCATATGTTTGTCAAGTAAACGGTTTTCATTGCGTAATAGTGGAAGCCTTTAAGAATAGGACATTTACATGTATATTTGTCAACTTCAAGTTGGGATGTGTGTGTGGTGTAATTATTTAAAGTTATTTTCCACAAACTTGTGACATAATATTTTTTAGGATGGTCTTTAAAATAATTTTGAAACTTTAAAGCATTTTTTTTGTTGTTGTTTTGCCTTGTCTAGGGCCACACTCGCAGCATATGGAGGTTCCCAGGCTAGGGATCTAATCGGAGCTGTTAGCTGCCAGCCTATGCCTCAGCCACAGCAACACCAGATCTGAGCCGCTTCTGTAACCTACACCACAGTTCATGGCAATGCGGATCGTTAACCCACTGAGCAAGGCCAGGGATCAAACCCGCAACCTCATGGTTCCTAGTTTGATTCGTTAACCACTGAGCCACGACGGGAACTCCCATTTTTAACACGACATTATTTACAATTAAAATATTTTTTTACATTTGCTTAAGTCCTGAGTGGTCTAAAACCAGATACTTAATATTTAAACTGGTATTAATTAGGATTTAGTTTTCCAGAGGACCCAGTAAGTCAGCTTTTATTATATGAATTATATAATTTTTTAATTTGATAATTTAGCATAATTTATCATTCCATATTGATAATATCAGTCATGTAGTATCAGTGTGCACCCAGAAGGAATTCATAATTACTTGATTTATTTTTAGGTTTAATTCTTTCAAACTAAAGTAACATTTTTTTATAGTAACTACACAGTTATGTAGAATAGAAAAATATGTTCCTAAGGGAAACTAGGAAAGGAAAATTAAAATCTCAGAGTTTAAATGTAGAAAATTAAGTAATTTCTGGGCTTATAAATATCACATTTTAAAAAAGAAAACAAAAGGATTTCCCTTATGACCCAGCAGGTTAAGATTCTGGCATTATCACTGCAGCAGCTTAGGTTATTGCTGTGGTACAGGTTTGATCTCTGGCCCAGAAATTTTCACATGCTGTGGGCATGCCCCCCCAAAAAAAAGAAAAAGGAAGGGAAATCAAAATTTTAGCAAATGATAAGTATCTTGGCTTTTTTTTTTCTTTTTCTTTTTTTTTCCACAGCTATACCTGTAGCATATGGAAGTTCCCCAGGCCAGGGGTCAAATTGAAGCTACAGCTGCTAGCCTACACCAGAGCCACAGCAACACCAGATCCAAACTGCATCAGTGACCTACATCACAGCTTATGGAAATGCCAGGTCCTTAACCCACCAATCAAGGCCAGGAATCAAATCTGCATCCTCAGAGACAACATCTGGTCCTTAGTCTGCTGAGTCACAATGGGAACTCCAAGGAGGATGGCATCTAAGGTGTGATGACTTGTCTGGATGATGTTGAAAGTGTCTGGGCTTATGTGGGCTTGCTTCTGGGGCTCTAAATAGTCTGTCATCATATTCTCCTTTTTTGTATTTCTGGATATGATTGGATGGTGTTCACTTGATTTGTTTTAACACATATTTAACACTGTATTATGGTCCATAAATAAAATAGTTGCTTACAAATCCTGTGAGTTCATTTTTCTCAGTTTTGTTGTACTGTTGATGATCGTGTTGCAAGTTTGTTATATCTCATCAGATATAACTAATAAGAAAGAAATTTTGAGTTGTAGCATTGAAGTAGGATTCTATATCCCTTAATGTTGTGTTCAGATCATCTGATTATATATAGTGAATACTCTATTAAAGGAGTGCATTATGCTAATGACTTGGCCACACATGTTTCTGATTGTAGAAAATACATTGTCTCATGGTTGGAAGGGAGGACATTTTAGATTAAGAGCTTTCTAGTATTCTTGCTTGATTTCAAACACTGTTGACCAAACCATGCTGTATTACCTATGGAGGGGACCCTTGGAGTAATCTCGTGTAACTGGCAGGAATAACAGTCCCCAGAAATTCTTTTTTAAGTAATAAGAACTTATTAGGTGAGTTAAAGCCACTAGCCAAAAAAGTCTTAACATAATATTGAAAGTAAGACCTTGATTTCTTTATAAATATTTGGGATGGTGGTGTTTCAATGTTATGCAAAACATCTGACCTACATCTTAATACACTAGTTGTTCCACTGAACAAAAGGAGGACAGTAATTCTTAAGAGGGAGAAGAATAGTCGAGTCAAAACATTGACTTTGTTTTTATACCTGGAATTTTAGTTTAGATCTTAATCATAGGTTGTTATTATACATACTTATTTAATCGAGGCTTTTTGATAATATTTATGGAACTCTACATGCCACAAAATGCCTTTTCAGTTTTACTTTCAGTAAAGTACAGTTGTCTTGGGTTGTGTGTACATGAAATAAGATTCTAAAAAGGAAGCAGAAAACAGCTTGAGAAGATGATTAACTTTTTTTTTAAAGCCCTGATATCTGTATCTTAAGGCAACATGAACCAAAGTCATAAAATACAAAGGGCAAGCAAAAAGAAAAAATATATATCAAGTGACAAAGATGTCAAATTGACCTTAGGTAGATTCAGCCCACAGGATACCTACTTCAGGATCAGAAATTGAGTGAAATGAGTTAAATCGTACCATCCTACATCCCAAACACTCATTCAGATACCTTTTTTTCCTTTTTTAATTTTTGTCCACCCCAAGGCGTGTGGAGTTCCCAGACAAGGATAATATCTGAGCCACAGTTGCAACCTACACTGCAGCTGCAGCAGTGTTGAATACTTTAATCCATTGTGCCAGGCTGGGGATTGAACCTGCATACTGGGTCTGCAGAGACACCACTGATCCTTTTTACACCACAAGCAGGAACTACCCTTTTCTGTCTCTCTTTTTTTTTTTTTTTAAAGCTGATCCTGCGGCATATGGAAGTTCCCAGGCTAAAGGTCAAATCTGAGCTGCAACTACAGGCCTGTGCCACAGCTTATGGCAATGCTGAATCCTTAACCCACTGAGTGGGGCCAGGGATCAAACCCACATCTTCATAGTGACTGCGTCGGGTTCTTAATCCACTGAGTCACAATGGGATTTCCCCCTTTTTTCCTTTTCTTTTCTTTTATTTTAATTGATTGATTGATTGATTGATCTTTTGTCCTTTTAGGGCCGCAGCCGTGGCATATGAAGGTTCCCAGGCTAGGGGTCTAATCGGAGCTATAGCTGCCAGCCTACGCCAGGGCCTCAGCAACGCCAGATCCTAGCCGTGTCTGCAATCTCCACCACTCTCATGGCAACACCGGATCCTTAATCCATCGTGCAAGGTCAGGGATCGAACCCACAACCTCATGGATTCGTTTCCTCTGCTTCACAGTGGGAACTCCCCCCCCTTTTTTCCTCTTAAACTCCTAGTGTTTTATATACATTGACCCTATCAGCGCTCCAAGCTAAGTAGCAAAAAAAACGAATTTTGTCAACCTCATTTGCCAGTCCCATATATGTTTAATATTATGTAAAGGGAGCCATTCAGTTCCCAAATAGTAAGCCACCAGTGTAATTTAGTAAACAGTGTTATTAGCATTATTCTGATAATTTTTAACTCACCGTGTGTATTTTCAGCCTTTCTGGAAGCTAAGTCTGGATCAGTATTGGGATTAGTAAGGGAATCCTTTAAATGGGAAGTTAAAGGCAGATTCCCTAGGTGCTCTGTGAGTAGAAGTATTTGTAACTGCTTATAACATTAATTTCAACTCAAATGCCACTTCTAGACATTTTCGATAAAAGGGCTGTTTTTGGTAATAAATGAATATGATAGCCTCTTTAAAAGCATAATGCTAATATTTGAAGACCGATTGTCAGTGTATTATTTCTCTTAATGGGAGTTTAGAAGGAATAATTTTTAATACAACTGCTAGAGTATTGTGTTTTATAAATAGTGTTGTATATTGCTTAAAGATTAGCTACATTTGTTTTCAAACTACAGATATTTTTCATGATTGTAACTCCTTTAAGGGAGAGGTGATTCTTAAAAACGTATTTATTTCTTACAGGTTCGAACAAGGTCAGTTGGTGAATGTGTAGCCTTCTATTATATGTGGAAAAAATCTGAACGTTACGATTTCTTTGCGCAGCAAACACGATTTGGAAAAAAGAAATATAATCTTCATCCTGGTGTGACGTGAGTTTATTTTTTCTTTTGAGTCAGGTTTTTGCGAAGCTTTTCTAAATTTTTCCTGAGAAAATTGTAATTTTTAGAATTTTCTTTAATAGGATAAGGGTTTACATTGGTTTCAATATATCCATTTATTGACATCTTATGGGGCATTTACAGTTTGCACTGTCTTACAAAAAATATTGTGAACTACAGTTTATATTTTTTGCGGTAACGAATTTATCAAAGCTAATGTTTTCTTTTTTTTCAATAGTATTCCTGAGAGGAAATGGATCAGAAATGCCCGGTCTATTTTTGGTCCTGGAAACCAAAATGAGATTTGGATATAGATATCAAAGGGGAGAGACATAGGGATAGAATAAATCAGGTCAAATTGCATTTTCTTTCTTGTTACAGAGTTTTGTGGGGTTTTTTTTAATGGAGAAAAGAACATGTGCATGGTGACTTCCCTTTTCCTAGGTATCCTCAAACTTTTTCCTCTAACAGAAATATTTAGTAACACAGCTTCAGCCAAGTCCCAGTGATAGAGGTAGTAAGATTTGTTATTATATCCACTTTTTAAGCAAAATGCCATATAGGTCTCATCCAATGCACCAAATTCTCTTAGCCTCATTTTGTCTAGCTGTGGGATGAAACACTGTCCATCCCCACTACCACTGGTAGTAATTTGCTACTTAAGTATATACTATGTCTTGAACCCTCCTTCAGTTCATGTTTTGAACCCTTCATGTCAGTTGCTCTAAAATACTGACTAATTGTTATGGTAGTATTGACTTTATCATACTATCCTTGATTATTCTCTAATGTTTACAGAGTAAAAGTAATGTAGAGTTGTGACTTCATTTGGTCAGCATGCACCAGTAAAGTTCTTAAGCCTGACTGAAAAACTGCCTTTGAAAAATGTTCTTATATGCGTATTTGATTGTGCTTTTCAAACTCCTAGGCTGGACTGTTTCTTGGTCATGTTTATTTACAGGTGTCCCTGTTGGTCACTTCCCCGGAGGATTAGACACTCTAAAATCCAAAATTAAAATCCACTCTGAAAAGCCAAAATTATTTAAAGAGGAATTAAATGGGTTTGATTTCCCCTGAAAATCATGAGGCATTGGACTTATCTCATTCCCTATTGTCCAAAGCTCATAATGACTAGAGTAGAATTTTATAACAGTATTCCAAATTTTATCTAATTGCTTACTGATCAATTTATAGTTAATTTTTTTTCTGGATTATTTATTGGTAATAAATAGTTGTCGAGGCATAGCGATGTAGAACTAGATGTAGCTATCTAGTCTTCAGAGTATCTCTTAAAATAGTCAGTTTTCAAGCTATTCCATAGGGAAAAGCAATGGTAACATCTTTCATTTTTTTCACCCATTTCAGAAATAATGTTCACACACGAACTACAGGCAATCTGTCGTCATCAGCAGTAAGAACATAAGAATTGCCATGCTGGGTCAGACCCATGGTTCATCCAGTTTTCTCTTTCAGAAAGCATCACCAAGGGAAGTGTTGTGGGCTGGCTTAGTTGGTCCTCTGTGATGTCAAGCTCAACAGGTTAGGTAGGGATGTGCTGCCAAACAGTTTTTCTAATAATCTCTCCATAGCTTCTGAAATTTTTTTTGAAGATATTTGTATCTATAACCTTGATTCTTAAGGTTAAAGGTTTCTGTAAGTGGAAAAGCCAAAGTTAAAACTAATCCCATATCTTCTCTTTTCTCAGGCTTTAAGAGTTAACATAACAGTATGTCCCCTGTTGTTACGGTATAAAGTGAACAAATGTTTTCCCCCTTAGCTATAGGCTTCAGCTATATCCCTCTGGGTCTTTTACAAAGTTTTTTTTTAATTGAAAGAACTATAATTTTTTACTCCTAGTCATCCCTTTGAGCCATGTTATATCTCCTATAAGAAGCCATGACCAGACCGTATGTTATTTCCAGATAGGGAAAAATTGTGGTTTTCTGTAGGCACAAAGATACTCTAGTTGATTTCCGGGGCCTTCTCTTACTGTTAATAGTTGCACTTTAAGTGACCATGGAAAGAATTAAGTTAATGCCTTTAGACAAAAATTTGAATGAATTTTTAAATCTTCCTCTTTAGTTGTAATCCACAGTTAAGAGCAGATAATCCTGAAAGTTATTTGTTCGTTTTTCAATTACATTGTTACCTTCCATTTGTTCACCAGAATGAAGCACATTTGCCACATTTCTGCGTATAAATAGCCTTTGAAAGATCCTACTGCAGATTCTCTGTATTCACTGCTTGGAAGAATTGGTAGTCATGCGCAAATTAGAGATTTTGCTCTTAACAGCCTTGCAGATAGCTTTTTTTTTTTTTTTTAAGTAAAAATTAACTCAGCGTAATTCTGACTATCTGAATACTACTGCAGCCCTCCTGGATGGTTTCTCTGACTCCTCATTCTGGATGCCATTAGCCCTTAAGAAACAATAGTAATGATTCTTTGATAATATCACTGTTATACTGAGAAATTTAAAATAATGTTGATATGTAGTCAGTTCTAGCTCCCTTGCTTTGCTTTTAACATCCTCCATTATCCATTCACACTATGCTAGATTTATTTCCAACGGTTCCTCCTCATGCATCATTTGTTCCGAAGTCCTTTGATATTGCATTCATCATGCTCATCCTGTTTCTGTGTGCTTCAGATTTACTGCATATTTGTTCTATAACGATGAATGACATAAAGCTGAAGAGGTCTTAAAAGACCATTGGATTTAATTCCCACCATTTATAGATGAGGAAAGTAAGGCCTAGAATGTTATATTGATTAGTTTCCAGTCATATATGTTTCTTTGATATGTGTTAGTTTTGTACCTCTGACTGTTAGAATCTTCTTGAGGTCAGATTCCAAATCCCTGTATTATAAACTGCATATCCATAGTCTGTAGCTCTGTATAAACTACATGTTTATAATATAGATCCCTATATATAAACTATAGTGTGATTAAAAACGCCACAGTTAATAATCTGTTGCAGGTTGTTACCACAGGCTTTTCAGAAAAGTCCTAAGCCCTTCCATGATTTCTTTCTTATCCACATCTTAATTACCCTGTTCACAAAATTCTAAAAAGTTTGTTTTAATATTTCCTTTACATTTTATTCTGAGAGAATTTTTAAATAAATAATATATCTAAGTTTGTTTTTTTTAACACTTGTACTCTGTACCGTGTACAACTTAAGTATGAGTGGTGCACTGGTAAGCAAAGCAGACTAGAATCCCTGCTTTCAGGGAATTTTTCTCACACAGGTCACACAGGTGACAGCAGACTTTTTCTGTAAGAGCTCGAGAGTAAATGTTTTAGCCTTTGGAAGCCTTAAGTTCTCTTGCAACTACTTAGCTCTGCTGCTGTTGTGCAAAAACAGTTATTGATACTACGTAAATGAATGGATGTTGCGGTGTTCCAGTAAAATATTATCCACAGGAACAGGTGGCCAGCCCACAGGCCATAGTTTGCTGAACTTTATTCAAGTGACCTAATAGCACCTTCATAATTTATAAAACACTTTGCTACACATATCTTATCCAACAACCCTCTGTGGTAGATACAGTACCTAGTATGATTACATGTACATTATAGATAAAGATGCTAAACCTCAGAGAGATAAGTACTGTCTTTTAATCTCAACTCATTGTCACTTATCATGTCTTTGGTGCCATATATGTAGTTCAGGAATGATTAAGGGAAGAAGTGAGCTCACTTCTAACAATATCCTGGCAGATAAGTCCCTGAACTGAGCTTATTATATATAGCTCAGATCTAGCAGGAAGGTAATATAGAAGGTACCCAGGAAGTTTCAGGAAGGTAATTCATTGTTAGGTCCCTAATTTGTCTCTCAGGTACTGCCATAGCCATCAAATAGTGTTTAGGAACTTTATAATTCCAATCTGTGTCTGTTCAGAATTCTTTTGTACTCCTTCTGATTGACATCATTCCTGTGTCTTCACTTGCAGTTTCTCTGTTTTTAGTTGGGCCACTCTGATCACTTGCGTACAGTTCTAAAAATTTTTAAACTTTCTGTAGGTCTTTAAAATTTGTTAGCATAAAATTTTTCCTACAAACATGTAACCAGAAGGAGCTTTCCATTTAAATGTTCAGATCCTGGTGTCATAGATGAGACACTGGAATGAATGTAAGTGAAAGTTAGGATATATGTGCTAATAAAGTCTTCTAAATTTAACCTCAGTCAGTTTTAATTTTCAGCTGTTTTTAACGTAAGAGAATAATTGTTTTATTACTTCACTCAATTTTAAGGGATTACATGGATCGTCTTCTAGATGAAAGTGAAAGTGCTGCTTCTAGTCGCGCACCATCCCCTCCCCCAACCACCTCAAACAGCAGTAACAGCCAATCTGAAAAAGAAGATGGCACTATAAGCAATAGTAATCAAAATGGTAAGCAACCAGAGAAACACCTCTTGTTCCTTCATTAACAACATGGGCATGTTTTCTTCAGTAGCCTGGGGAATTCAGTTTTGGTTTCTGTTAAACTCCTAAAGCAGAAGTAATTGTAAATACCAGATGAAACATGCATAATATCAGCATGCATATATTATATATCAATACACACAGAATATGTACAAATTAATTGGAATCACTGGATTATTGATGTCACTAAAAAGTAAGTTTAAGAAAGTATACTTTTGGAGTTTCCGTCGTGGCTCAGTGGTTAACAAACCCGACTAGGATCCACGAGAATGTGGGTTCGATCCCTGGCCTTGCTCAGTTGGTTAAGGATGCTGCATTGCTGTGGGCCTGTGGTATAGTTCGCAGACATGGCTCAGACCCCGTGTTGCTGTGGCTGTGGCATAGGCCAGCAGCAACAGCTCCAATTCGACCGCTAACCTGGGAACCTCCATACGCCACCCGTGCAGCCTTAAAAAGACAAAAAAAAGAAATTATACTATCAACAGTGACCATTTTCTTTTATGAAATTAAGAAAATAGCATCTGTTTTCTTACCTGGTTGGAATGTCTAGATACAAGTATTCTTGTTAACTTTTAGACAAAAACTCCAGCCATTTCACATCAGAAATACACAGGTATTTATGAAATACTTTAGAGCTTAGAACACTTTATCAAGGGAAGTGGTTTGAGCATATATATGAAAAGAACGGATAACAAGGACACTTTATTAAAATGTTTTCCTCCTTAATAGAATAATAATCCTAAGCTGAGGATAGGTCAGCCTGTATATTAACATTGCAGAGAAACCTATTTTTATTTCCATGAAAAAGAGAAGCAGAAGGCATGCTGGTAGGTTTGAGATTCAGATAATGTTCTTATTTAAAATATACAATGGATCAAGAACCTTTGAGCTGATCAGTAAGACCTACTCACAGAATTATCTTGATTTCTACTTTAATTAAAATAATCTTCAGTAAGACCATTGTTGAGCAGGAAGTAATAAATCCTGCAGTCCTTTTTAGGAGGAAACTGGTAAATTAGAGATAATTTACACCTGCTTTCTGCCTACCTGCTTTCTAATGTAACAGTCTTTGGGGGAGGACCAGTGGAGAGCTAACCTCCCCCTGACAGAAACTAGAACACTGAAAGATTTGACCTTAATTCTGACCTTTGGTCTCACACTAGCATTTAATATACTGCAGTGAATATACTTTGTTCATTTAATGTCTTATCCATTCCCTCACTACTTCCCCTCTAAGAACAAGCCAAGCAAAAATCAAGGCCCAGGAGGCATTTTCTGATTCAAAAAGTTTCATTGACATGATTTCTAATGCCATTCTGCAGTTGAATAAGAAGCTGAGCCTCTGACCTTGGGACTAGGGGTGGGAACTCAAAAGAGGCAGATGTTTTTATAAAGGACTTTGAGCATCTCTGGGTTTTGGTATCACAGGGGTCCAGGAACCAGTCCCCTGCAGATGCTAGGGACTGCTGTGGTACTGGCTTTTCTTAATTGCTAATAACACCAAATAAATTGTTTCCCTTTGTCTTTCTTTTTTTCTTTTTTTTTAACCATTTGATGAGAACATGCAGTTTAGCCTAGGAAGAGTGTTCATAAGTTACTTACACTTCAGTAGCCCAGAAGCCAGTAACCTCAGGTATAATAAATAAGATTTCCAGGTTTTTCAAGAAAAGGAGGAACTTTCCATCCCAGTTGTCTTTCTTTTATAAGAGGCTTTAATGAGTATCTTTAAGTCTTATATTATTTTTGACCTAATGACAGTGTCACCTAGCTCTTTATGCTTAACTCCAACAAAATCATTCCTTTGGTATCCTATGATACCATTAAGCACTCATGATTTGAGTGCACTTTTGAGTTGGGAAAATAGATTATTTTCTTTGACCAAAATGTATATTTGAGGTGCTTGGAAGTTCCCAGGCTAGGGTTTACATCAGAGCTACAGCTGCCGGTCTATGCCACACCACAGCAACAGGGGATCCAAGCCACATCTGTTATCTATTACCACAGCTCACGGAAGTGCCGGATCGTTGACCCACTGAGTTAGGCCAGGGATCAAATCTGTGTCCTCATAGATCCTAGTTAGGTTCATTACTGCTGAGCCACGACAGCGAGAAATCCCTGAGGCTCATTCTTCATAGTAAATATTTTCCAGATAATTACATCTTAATTATCTCCAGCAGCACATTCTTTATTTTACATTAAGCATTCCTAAAATTTCTCCTTCATTTTGCAGTCAACTCTAACACTACCATTGTTGCTTTTATTAAACTAAATAATGCTACTTTTTCTCAGCTTTTATAAAGAAATTTGTGTTTTACTTTTAGCATTTTCAAGTATATGCTTGGGCAGTGCAAATATTCATTTTCTAACGTGTGACATATTACTTAAATCTGTTTAGACAAAGTATGATCTTTAAAAAGCACATTACCTGTAGATTTAAGAATGAAAACATCTTGCTTTTATATGGCAGAAAATTTAAGCTTCTAAAGTAAAAATAAAATTCCTTTTTTTACGTAGTTTTAGAAACTTATAGCCCTTTTGCTAAATCTGAGTAATTTATGCATATCTTTGCTTTAACTCAGTTTATTTAAACTGCTGGATCCAGTGCTTACTTGTTGGCACATACCAGCATGTTAATATATGCCAAATTATGTTCTTAATTCTCTATATTTATTAACTTACTCTTCATAGCACTCCTGTAAGATAAATTTATTGTTATCCTCATTGTATATGTGATGGAACTGAGGTACAAGAGAGTATAATTAACATGCCGGAGTTCCCGTCATGGCGCAGCAGAAACGAATCCAACTAGAAACGCTGAGGTTGCTTGCAGGTTCGATCCCTGGCCTCACTCAGTGGGTTAAGGATCCAGCGTTGCCGTGAGCTGTGGTGTAAGTCACAGATGCAGCTCAGATCTGGCGTTGCTGTGGCTGTGGTGTAGACCAGCAGCAACAGCTCTGATTAAACCCCTAGGCTGGGAACCTCCATATGCCATGGGTGTGGCCCTAAAAAGACAAAGGACAAAAAACTAGGGTTTCCGTAGTGTAGTTGTTATCACGTTTGCCTAACATGCCTCAGATCACAGTAATAAAGCCAGAATTCAAACCATATGTATATACAGATTTGATACCTCACTTCTTTGATAAAAAGTTATTTTACAATAGTTATTTTATATTAGTTTACAGATTTAACTTTTTAATATCAGCTGTTTCATTGATGTTTCTTCCAACTTAGGGGTGTCATCTAATGGACCAGGTGAAATGTTAAACAAAGAAGAAGTGAAAGTTGAAGGGTTACACATTAACGGACCAACAGGTGGAAATAAGAAACCACTTCACACAGATATGGATACTAATGGTTATGAAACAGATAACCTTACCAGTGACCCAAAACTTGCCCATATGACTGGAAGAAATGAAAATGATTTTGATGAAAAAAGTGAGAGACCTGCCAAAAGGCGAAGGGTAAACAGCAATGGAAAAGAAAGTCCAGGTTCTTCTGAATTTTTCCAAGATGCAGTCTCACATGGAAAGTTTGAAGAACTTGAGAACACGGATGACTAAATTTTAGACTCATTTTACTTTCTTTGGAGTAAATTCTGGTGTGACTAAAATTTTCAGGGTTGAGGGGTTACCTTAAAACGTTGATTTCCTTGAAGCAGTTGGTGAAGCAGACTTTTTACTTTACAATTGTGAAGACCCTTTTAATGATATGTTTACTAAATTTGAACTAAAGCAATATCTGTACCTTCTTATTTGATATATTAATCCTAAAATTCCACTATAAGGTACTTTTTGTTAGTTTGATGATAGAGAAAACCAAGTTCAAATTGATGAACACCAATTTTTCTGAGTTTCTGGAAAGTCTTTTATAATAGACATTTTTTCTCTCCATACAAATTACGTACCATTATTGAGGAAACCCTTATGAATCCTGAAAGTTATGCTAGCATGATTTTTTTATATATAGAAGTTTAAAAATAAACCAAGTCAGGTTTGTATATGTAAAATTGTTGACATCAATGATGTCTTTCCATATTCTTATCTGGGCTTAAGAAATACATTCTGTATTTTTCCAGATTCTTTGTAGCCTTTGAAAGATTTTTACAGTACATATGTCTTGACTGAGCTGTCCTTTCTTAATACAAAAGCTTGTATAATTTTCTTAACTTGTACAGTTGGTAAACTTTTATGGGAGAAATTGATATTCTGAATCTCTCAGCTTTCATTTTATTTTGCTAAGGTTTTTCTAATGAATTTTTAAGTGTTTGTGTAGTAATTAAGTCATGTTTCTTATCCAGGTGGTAAAAGCATTCATAAAGGATTGTGAGCATTTGTTTTTTTCAAATTTTTTAAGGACAGACAGCTTGAGAATTCTGAAATTAAGCATGATACTTAGGTTGCATAGTTTGTTTTACATTTGCTATAATTTTCAAAATTATTTTTTAAGCAAAAGTTTAATGTTGGCTTAAGTGCTTATTAAATGTATCATGCTGACCAGAATCCTGTTCAGTTATTTTTGTATGCATTATAAAGTTTCCCATTTTTTGCATTAAATAAACAGGGGGAAAGGTCAAGTGATAGTTAGAAAAGTTTTTAGACTTTTTCATTTACAGTCCAGGTTTTCCAATTTGATAGTGTTTTTCCAAAATGAAAATAAAATATGCAGTAACCATATCGCCCTGTGTGATTACAAATAAGATCATCCATTTGCATAGCCTTGCAAGAGTGCCATTTTATTTTTAGTGCAAAATTCTTGTTAAAAATTGAAGTTTTATAAAGCTGATAGACCAGCCTATATCCAAACTTTTTTTATAGAAGATTATTAACTATTCTTGTTTTATCACACAGGCATACCCCAGATGCTTCTGCCAATTCATTTTCAGCCATCAAAGAGCTACTGCCTTTTTAAAATAAATCTTCTGTGGTCTTATTTTTAATGGCTCAACTGTCTCATGTAACTGAATTAGAGGTTTGCACTGAGAAATTATGGTTTAGGCCTTACCCCCATGAAGTATTACTGTTAGCCTATGTTCTTTCAGACTGCTTCCCTCCACCAAATGTGAACAACTTTTTTCCCCCAAACAGTGTTAAAAGCCGCTTTCCAACACTTGACTTTCTATGATGTAGATTCACTGTTGTAACATACATATCCATAGTAAATATCCAAGTAAATACAAATTTGGGGTGGAAGTGTTGAGAAGCATGAATTTTTTATTGTTTTGTTTTAGAACATTAATTTATCCAGAATGGCAGCTTTAGCAGATGGTCACAATCCATTTTCTAAATCAGATTTTATTACATGAATCCAAAGTATCCTAGCTCTTTGTCAAAGATAGTCTCTAGAAATATTTCAAATAAATAGTGATGCTGTACTTTTTTAAAAAAATATTAGAGATGCCATTTTCACCTTTTTTAAAAAATGCATTTTGTTTGTAGGTTTGTGAAGTTCTTGCAAACTGATATTACAGGACAACATTTTAAATAAATTCTCAGGCATGTTTGCAAATACGGCACATGTTGTATACATGTTAGGAGATTTTACTTTTCTTAATCTTTTTAAAGTATGCCTAATGAAAGACATTCCACTATTATAATACATAATGCTCAGCTTTTCATAAAGAAATATTTAATTGTTTATACAGGTATTTCACACAGTACTTTGTTCTTTACAATACAGCCACTATAACTTGATAAGTCATTGCACTACTTTAAAATTTTTAGTAATATCATGGACTTAATTTGCTTAAGATTTAGTACATTTTGTAACTCTTGACAAATTACATTGGGAAAAGGAGCCTTTGTTAATAGTTACTGAGTCTCCCTCATTCCACGCCTACCCCAGCAGAGCTCTATTCATTTGGAATGGTTTTCTGTTTATGATGTGTTTGTTTTCAAATAGAGTTCAAAATCTACAACTCAGTTCAACACAAATCTGTTGAGCTTTAAAGTGTATTTGAAGTAATATTTAAATAGGCATTTAAAATTATGAATTAGATGTTTTTAAATTTATGCATAGTAATTTTGCACTGTAAAATGATTCCTTTCCCAATTCCCTCTCTGCCATTCTGAATATGCTTATTAAAATATTTTTTAAACATATTTGTTTAAATAATGCTGTGTGAATGATTTTATTAAATTGAGTAGGTTTTAGTTATAATTTTAAGCTTGTATGATGCACATTGTTTACATTGCAAATATATACACTATCTGCCTTCTGCTCCTAGACAAATTGCATGCAGTAGTGTTTCAGTGGTTTCTGACCCGTTTTACCTCATCATAAATGATGTATTTATTTATGGTCTTTTTTTTTTTCTCCAGAGAGATCTTTTGGTCTGTGGACCTCTGTTCACTTGTTTCTCTTCCTCTGAATTATATAATTAAAAACATTTTGTGTACTTCTTCTGCAGTACAGTTTATATCATGTATGCTTTCACAGAACTTTTATCACAGTGTTTGCTGTGGCCTCAGTAGAAAATTAAGAGTGGGAGCTTTGAAAAGGCATGGGGATGGGTGGGCAGCGGCTGCTGAATTTTCAGAGGCAAGGTGTGTACTGATGACCCTAGAGGTGTGTAACTGGCTCTATATCACTTACCAAATCAGAACTATAATCCACACTCATGAAAAACAGCAGTGCAGAAAAGCGTGAATGTAATAAATATGTGGGGGGACCAGGAATTTCCAAATTTTATTTTAAGTATAGTTGGTTTACAGTGTTGTGCCAACTTCTGCTGCACAGCAAAGTGACCCAGTCAAATATATATATATATATTTTCTTGGGGGGGTGTTTGTTATTATAGTTAGGAATTACCAAATTCCATATCCTTGTTATTTGCCCTCAGTATTGTTTTAGCATCTTTTGACATCTATATGTGTGTAGAGTTCCTTTTTTGAATATGATTATTTTTTGTAGTTTGTTTTTATATAAATGCCTATGATTTATTTAGGATGTATAATCTATAGCTGACCCTTGAACAAAGGTTCAAACTGCATGGGTCCATTTATATGTGGCTTTTTTCAGTCCTTATATACTACAGTACTACATGATCCATGGTTGGTGGAATCTCGGATGTGGCACGCTGGTTAACAGAGGAAAAGTATACAAAGGGCAGAGTAAATTATATGCAGATTTTCAACTGCATGGAGGGTCAGCGCCCCAACCACTGCATTGAAAGGTCAGTCATACTTAAAATTGTCATTTTGCTTGTTCTGAGGAAATTTTTTTTAATTGAAATATGGTTGATTTACAGTGTTTTTTTCTGGTATGCGGCAAATAAAGTGATTCAGTTATATATACATATTCTTTTTCATGTTCTTTTCTATTACAGTTTTCCATTATGGTTTATTACAGGATAGTGAATGTAGTTACATGTGCTATACAGTAGGACCTTGTTGGTTTATCTGTTTTATAATTAGTAGCTTGTATCTGCAACTCCCAAACTCCTTAATTTTTCCCTCTCCTCCTTGGTAAGAGTAAGTTTGCTTTCTGTGAATCTGTTTCTTTCTTTCTTTTTTTTTTTGTGTGTGTCTTTTTAGGGCCGCATTTACCGTATATGGAAGTTCCCAAGGCTAGGGGTCCAATCTGAGATGTAGCTGCTGGCCTACGCCACAGCCACAGCAACACCAGATCTGAGCTGCATCTGTGACCTACACCACAGCTCATGGCAACACCAGTTCCTTAACCCACTGAGCAAGGCCAGGGATCAAACCCGCAATCTCATGGTTTCTAGTCAGATTCATTTCCACTGAGCCACAATGGGCCCTCCTGCTTCTGTTTTATAAATAAGTACATTTATGTCATATTTTAGATTCCAAATGTAAGTGATGATGTATGGTATTTTTCTGATTTAACCTTAGTATGATAATCCCTAGGTGCATCCATGGTGCTACAAATGGCATTATTTCATTCTTTTTTATGACTAATGTTCCATTGTATATATGTACCACATCTTTATCCGTTCATTTGTTGATGGACATTTTGATTTCCAAACACCTTGACTGCTGTGACTAGTGCTGCTATGAACGCTGAGGTACATGTATCTTTTTGAATTATTTCTCCAGCTATATGCGCAGGAGTGGGATTGCTGGATCATATGACAACTCTTTCTAGTTTTTTAGGAACTGTCATATTGTTTTCCGTGGTGACTGTACCAGTTTACATTTCTCCCAACAGTGTAGGAGGGTTCCCTTTTCTCCACACCCTTTCCAACGTCTGTTATTTGTAGACTTTTTAATGATGGCTATTCTGACTGGTGTGAGTTGGTACCTCATCATGGTTTTGATTTGTATTTCTGATAGCGATGTTCAGCATCTTTTCATGTGCCTTTTGGCCATCTGTATGTCTTAGGTAAATTTGAACATACTTTTAAATTACTTTGTGAAGAACATTGAAGAGAAAGGAAGAGTAGGCACGAATCTCAGGGAAAAAAAGTTAATGACTCTTTGCCCTGTAATTCTAGCTAAATAAGGTTTTCCTCAAACCTTTGTTAGAAATTAAGCAATATGAGATAAATGTATTATTCTTACAAGACAGAGCATTTATTTTTAACACTTCCTGATTATAACAGCTGCTGTGGATTATTCAGGACTCCCCCATTTTGTCATTCACTGTCCAGGGAGCACTACTGTAAGATGGGGAATGTCCTGGTTTTCTAAAATTTGGGATAGGTGAGGCCTAATGCAAATTTGGCCCAGTGAAAGAAATAAGTTCCCTTTTTGCTATTCTCATCATTATGTGAATTGTTGACTTAATGTAGAGTTGGCCAAATGTGTCTTTCTGCACACTAACTAGAACTTGTTTGCAGAGTGAACTCAGGTGAGTTCTAAAATAAATGGTTTTGCTCTTTCTGAAAGGAGATAGACTTTGGATTAGTATGAGGAAGATACACTTAAGCTTTTTAAAGAGAAAAAATCAGGACCCAGAATTAGGGTGGTTTCTTTCACAACTGAAAGAGATCAAGCAAAGAATGGCATCAGACCAAGCTTGAGCCTCTTTAAATCCTGATCAGAAAGTCCAGGTTTAGGTAGGGCAAGAACTTGCCTTTGTTACCAGTTGTACTTTAGCTGAGTGAACATGAGAAACCAGTTCTACCTAGGAGCTAGTGGTGGTGCCAGTCATTCTGAGTAAGCATAGTCCATTAATCTCCTCTGAACACATATTTGTAGATGGTGGAAATATATTTGGATGGCTGGGGGTTCTGAGCTTTTAAACAGCCCAAATTACCAGCCCATGAACTGCTTTCCTTGTGGCCTCGTCACTATGCTGCTATTTGCATTTGCTTCCAGTGTTTGTAGATAGGCATATGCACTTTAAAAACATGCTATAAACACAATTAGCTGTGCTTACAAATTTCATAAGAGGCTAATGCTAATACTGAGCCAAAAAGAATAAAACCGCTCACTTAGCTCTCATCTGCCACAATCCTGTTTCCTACCTTTAAATGACAAGAGTGGGATGACACCACTTTTGTTAAAGGGATATATATATATATGGTTAGGAAAAACAGTGAGGGCCATATGCCAAAAATAATAGTTATTTTAAGTGGTGGGATTATGGTGGTCAAACTCTTACTATTATTAAAGACAAGTCTTCTACATACCACTTATCACAGGTGCTATTTTGGTTTTGTAGGATTATTGCCACCCCCACCCCCGCTTCTGATCATAAGCCTCAGGAAGGGCCATGTCTGTTTTCTTTACCATCATATTGCCAAAATCTAAGCACAGTGCTTCTTACCTTACAGATAACTCAGATTTGTTTACTGAACACATTAGCTTATTTTCCAATTTCAATAATCACTTGTCTCACCTGCTTTTACGAGGGCCAGGTCCAACTGAACACACTGTCGGGAGATGCCACACTCTTGGATTTCCCTGTTCCTTTGGAGATAAATCTTAAATTGTACTTTGTACTTCCTCGCCCCCCGCCTTATTCATTTGTAAAGGTGCATTTTCATCTGGACAGTCTGCCAATTAATGCCATTGCTGGTAAAGACTACCAGTTTTCCTGGATTTGAGGAAGGGGTTTTTGTTTGTTTTCCAGCTCTGATTCCAAGAATTTTGAAAATTTTCTTTCCAAAAACTCTCTGGTTATAGGAGTTCCCATTGTGACTCAGAGGGTAATGAACACAGCTAGTGTTGATGAGGATGTGGGTTTGATCCCTGGCCTCGCTCAGTTGGTTAAGGATCCAGCATTGCTGTGAGCTGTGGTGTAGGTTGCAGATGGTGGCTAGGATCTGGTATTGCTGTGGCATAGGCCGGCAGTTGCAGCTCCAATTCGACCCCTGGACTGGGGACTTCCATCTGCCGTGGGTATGGCTGTTAAAAAAAAAAGTCTGTTTTTGGAAATAGCATCTCCCATTGCTTTTGTGTAAGCCTATACCTCAACTTCAACATTCTCCCTCTCCCCAAAGCCTGCTGATTTGAAGGTGGGGGTGGAGATACGAGGGGAGTAGAAGAAACATTCAGGGTGAATGTCAGTGACTACATGGCTAGCCTGAGTCACCTGGGCTCAACAGAGCATCCAGGTCAGTTTTTGTAGCTTGAATCCTAGTAATATCATAGTTCTTTATATGCTTCTCTAGTTGAATTTGGGTAGAGATTAGGTAGCCTGTTGAAATGTCAACTCATCATATATAGTTAAAAACCTAAGAAAAAGCAAAAAAAAAAAATTGGGTGGGGAGGGGAGTTTCCATTGTGGCGCAGAGGAACCGAATCTGACTACTAACCATGAAGTTGCAGGTTCGATCTCTGGCCTTGCTCAGTGGGTTAAGGATCTGACATTGCCATTAACTGTGGTGTAGGTCACAGACGCGGCTCGTATCCTGGGTTGCTGTGGCTGTACCATAGGCCAACAGCTGTAGCTCCAATTTGATCCCTCGCTTGGGAACTTACATATGCCATGGGTGTGGCCCTAAAAAGGGAAAAAAAAAACCTAAGGAGTTCCTGTTGTGGTACAATGGGACCTGTGGCATCTCTGCAGCGTCAGGACTGAGTCCACCCCGGCCAGAGAATGTGATGTGTTAGGGATCCAGCATTGCTGCAGCTGAGGCTCAGATGTGATCCCTGACCCAGGACTTCCATATGCCAAGAGGCAGAAAAACAAAAACCTACATTTCTGAATCAGTTTCAGTTTATACCCATGCTAGCATTTACTAAGTATATCCTCATAGGCCACTGGGAACAGCAGTGGTAATGCTTAGAGCCACATCAATATTTTTAGTCAAACCTTATAAATGCTCAATTTCAGAACAAATAGCTCAGAACTCCACAGTGCCCCTGGCCTTGTATTTTTTATTATCTCTAATTATACCTCATTCTGTAAACTTCCATTTCAATCAAGAGGTGGTCTGAAATATGCACAGTTGACCCTAGAACAACACAGGTTTGAACTCTGTGGGTCCTCTTATACCAGGTTTTTTTGTTTGTTTTTTGCAATAAATATAGTACTTGTGTTTTCCTTTTATAGACCTTAAAGTTTGGGGGGAAAGTTTGTGTTTGATCAGAGATGACAGTATGTGGAATCGTAAGAACTAGGATTGGAGTTACAATTCTCTGCAAACTCTTTCAGCTTCCTGACCTCGAGTGAGTGATTTACTAATTTGTTTTTGAGGCATAAATAACAGTATTCCGATTTTCAACCAACTCCCCCAGTATTCAAAAGCTTACTGTATTTTATCCAGAACTATCCTGTTCAAAACAGCCTTTTTTGCACTGTACTGCCTCTTTCTATCCCACTTGTCCAAGTTCGGCCATATTACAAGATTTATCCTCTTGATTTGACTAATAATGCATTCTAATCCTGTGCTAGACAAAACAAACTGCCCAGGTGTAAAATAGGCATGATACAGTGCCACCATCACAGGACTGCTGGGAATATAAAATTACACACAGGAAAATATTTGACTTCTACAAAGTACTAGATACAGACCCATTAATACCACAGGTCCACAATCCCTTACCCAAAAATCCCTGTAGCCAGAATCTTTCAGATTTTAGGGAGGTAATATGAAAAGACCTCTAGCAGGGTATTAGAACCTATGGTAAAAACACTTATGTCCACAATAAAATGTATCCATATTCATACTAATTTCAGGTCAAATACTGCTGCCAAATTAGTTTGGCAATAAACTCAAGAAAAAACTCGATTTTCAGAGCAATGTGGGTTTCAGAATTACAAACTCGTAGTAGCCTTCAAATTTTTGGTAGCACTCACTTGATAGTTGATTCCAAATCCCTTTACTTTGCTGAGGAGATTGGATTAAGATGACGGAATAGAAGGACTGGAGCTCAACTTCTCTCCCAGAAAACAACAAAACTACAACCAAATGCCGAACAACCTTCAAATGCTGAGCAACCTTCAACCAAATGGACTGTAAACTTCCAAAAAAGATATTCTACTCCAGAAGACAAAGAGACTACATCAAGAGGTAGGAGGGGCGATTATGTGATAGAGACAACCCCATACCTCCCGGGTGGGAAGCCCCACAGACTGGAAAGTAACTGCATCACAGAGATTCACCTACAGGACTGAGAGTTCTGAGCCCCACGTCAAATCCCCATGCCTGGGGATCTGGCACAGGGAGAAAGAGCCCCCAGAACATCTGGCATTGAAGGCCAGCAGGGCTTGTGTGCAGGAGCTCCACAGGACTGGGGGAAAGAGGAGACCCCATTCTTGAAAGGCGCACACAGGCTTTCACGTGCACTGGGTCCTAGGGCAAAGCAAAGTCTCCATAGGAACATGGGTTAAACCTGACTGCAATTCTTGGAGTCTCTCCTGGGAAAACGGGTGACTGTGGCTTGTTGTGGAGGAAGCGCATTGGAGGTGAAGCTCTCGGGAACATTCATCAGCCTGCATTTCTCTGGAGGTGGCCATTTTTGGGAAAATCTGGTCCCTCCCATCAGCGCTGAAAAGCCCCAGGCCAAACAATAATCCAGGTAGGACCACAGCCCCACCCATCAGTAAACAGGCTGCTCAAAGACTCCTCAGGCACACAGCCAGCCTCTAATTTCATCCAGAGACAAAGCCCCACCCATCACAGGGAGAGGAATCAATCCCACCTACCACTGGGCAGGCACCAGTCCCTCCCATCAGGAAGCCTACAGCAAGCTCCCCCCCATACCAACTTTAGCCGCAGGGGAGGCAAACACCAGAACTAAGGCTACAACTGTATTGTCTGCAGAAAGCTCACAACACCAAAAACCTATAAAAATGAAAAGACAGAAAACTATAACTCAGATAAAGGAGAAAGAAAAAACCTCAGAAAAATATCTCAGTGATGAGATGATCAGTCTCCCAGAAAGAGACTTTAGACTATTGATGCTGAGGATGATGCAAGGCATTGGAAATAAACTGGAGGCAAAGATTGATAATTTACAGGAAACACGGAGCAAAGAAATACAAGGTGTAAAAATTAAAGAGATGCAGGGCAAGATGACAGAGGAGTAAGAGGTCACACTCACCCTCTCCCACAAATACATCAAAAAACGCATCTAAATATAAAACAACTTGGACAAATCATCATCTGAATGCTGATTAAACCTCCAAAAACTGGAAGAAACCCTTGAAATAACTGGGTAGAACAACAGACGAAAAAAAAAAAAAGGTGAGAGAGAGAAAAGCAATCAGGACGGCAGCCAGCACCCCAGGGAGGGA
>PVHT020000066.1:7818172-7834250 GCA_004024745.2 Catagonus wagneri | reverse complement strand
TCAATAAGTGGTGCTGGGAAAACTGGACAGCCACATGTAAAAAAAATGAAACTAGAACACTTCCTAACACCATGCACAAAAATAAACTCAAAATGGATTAAAGATCTAGATATAAGACCAGATACTATAAAACTCTTAGAGGAAAACATAGGCCAAACACTCTCTGACATAAATGATAGCAACATCTTCTCAGATCCATGTGTCAGAGTAAGGATAATAAAAAGAAAAATAAACAAATGGGACTTAATTAAACTTCAAAGTTTCTGCACAGCAAAGGAAACCCTAAACAAAACGAAAAGACAACCCACAGAATGGGAGAAAATATTTGCAAATGAATCGACTGACAAGGGATTAATCTCCAAAATTTACAAACACCTCCTACAGCTCAATACCAAAACAACAAACAACCCCATCAAAAAATGGGCAGAGGATCTAGGCAGACAATTCTCCAAAGAAGACAAGCAGATGGCAAATAAACACATGAAAAGATGTTCAACATCAATGCAAATCAAAACGACTATGAGGTACCACCTTACACTACACTGGCTAGAATGGCCATCATCAAAAAGTCTACAAACAATAAGTACTGGAGAGGGTGTGGAGAAAAAGGATCCCTATTACACTGTTGGTAGGAATGCAATTGGTGCAACCATTGTGGAAAACAGTATGGAGATTCCTCAGAAAACTAAAAATAGAGTTACCATTTGATCCAGCAATCCCACTCCTGGGCATCTATCCAGAGGAAACCATGACTCGAAAAGACACATGTACTCCAGTGTTCATGGCAGCACTCTATACAACAGCCAGGTCATGGAAACAACCTAAATGCCCATCGACAGAGGAGTGGATAGGGAAGGTGTGGTACATACATACAATGGAATATTACTCAGCCATTAAAAGGAACAGAATAACATTTATAGCAACATGGATGGACCTAGAAATTATCATGCGAAGTGAAACCAGTCAGACAAATAGACAGCAACATCCAATGCTACGGCTTATATGTGGAAACTAAAAAGACACAATGAACTTCTTTGCAGAACAGACAATGACTCCGACTTTGGAAAACCTGTGGTTTCCAAATAAGACAATCTGGGGGGTGGGGGAATGCACTGAGGGTTTGGGACGGAAATGCTATCAAATTGAGTTTGATGATTTTTATACACCTATAATTGTAATAAAAATCATTAAGCAATGAAAAAATAATTTGCTTGAACAGATAAAACAGATTAACTAAACTGAAAAAAAAAATTTCCTTTACTTTGTTAATGTAACTGGGAAAGAGGCATATAAACAGGAAGCCAAAAGTAAACTAGCAGGGTGGGCTTTGCTAGGTACATCAGCTAAGACAGAAGCCCATACACTGAGGCTTCTGCAGAGCCAACAAGCCTGTAAATGAGGTAGCAACTGGGTGACATGAGCCTGCCAAAGTCAAATGTGGCCCTCCTGAGTGTCAGTCTCCCACTCAGCCCTTTCATTTTATAGAAGGAAAACCTAAGGCCCAAAATGGAGAAATGACTTTTCAAAGTTCAACAATCTTAGACTGAGCTTCTTAGACATGGTCAGCTCCTTCTTGACACTTAACTAGTTTTAAAGGATAAGTAACTTGACACTTACTCCATTCTCAACCGTTACACCATCCTGCTTGTTCCAGGCAGCTCCGAGAAAAGGTAGGCCTTACAGGAAGGCAAATTCATATGCTACAAAGCAATTACCACTGTCCAACAATGGGACCTTACTATGCCTGTTTCCTCACCTCTAAAATAAGTATAATAATAGGAATTAACAGTTTATAGCATTAAAGTGTATCAGTATGCAAATGAACTTAATTACAAAATAAAAATAGACTCACAGACATGGAAAACAAGTTATGGTTACCAAAGTGGAAAGGAAGGGAAGGGTAAAAATAGGAGTTTGTGATTAATATATATACACTACTATATACAGAATAAATAACCAACAGAGACCTACTATACAGCACAGGAAACTATATTCAATATTTTGTAATAACCCATAAGGGAAAAGAATATGACAATGTGTGTATATATATTATGTGTGTATGTGTGTGTGTATATATATATATATATATATATATATATATATACACACATATACATATACATATATACATTTCTGATATATATATCTGAATGCTGTACACCTAACAAAATTATAAATCAACTACACTTCAATAAAAATTATTGTAGAGAAAAATAAAATGTATCAACACATAGGTAGGATGCCTACCTAGCATGTAGCAAATGCTAAGTAACTTTGTTTTTACTGTGGTTGCAGGTGCTCTGTTCCATTGCTACACTTCAAATTTCCTTTTTGGAAAGCACATGGAAACCTAAGATAAATATCTTTATGACGTTCCTGTTTGGTCTGCTGCAGACACTAGATTTAGGGGGAAAAAATTCACAACAGTTATAAAGACAAGAAATAGAAATAGATTTCTTCCTAAAATAACTCATATTCTGTTTCTCTATTGTGCTTTCGCAACCACACTTGTAAGACGCCATGCCATCATTTCTCACCAGGACGGTACAGGTACATCCTTCGCTAGCTGATGTACTTACCCCATCAGGCCCACCCTCTTTGACGCCCACCTGACAGTAATCTGCAAGGCATCCTCAGTGATCATGTTGCAGGGCAAATCTGATCACAGCCATTCCTTGATTTAGGCACACTGGTAGCCAGTAGGTCACATCTGTCTGGCAGATCTGTTTTGTTTTCATTTGAATGCCTTTAAGCAGGCATTCACTACTTCTATTGATTACATTCATTCAGATTCACACTTTTTACCTGCCTGGCCCCTGGAAGATTTGACTTTGTAAGCTACAGTATACAGTCCAGATACTGCAGCTGGCATAATCCTTCTAAAATGAATAAGAGGCCATATTTCTGCCTTCCTGTGCTCAACAAGTGTAGATATTAATTGGCTATTTTTGTCTAGAGGTATTCAATTCAGGAAGTAACTGTGTCCCTACAAGGTCCCAGAGGGGCCAGAGACACTACAGCAAACAAAATAGACCAACATCTCTGTCTTCATTAAATTCCATTGTAGGACAAGTGCTATGGAGATAAGCATGGAAAGGTAAGGGAGTATCTTAGGTACCGTTTCAGGTAGACAGGACAACGAAGACCCACAGAGATGGGGGCAGGTGCTGTAAAGACATCAAGGTGGAGGGGTGCGTTCCAGACAGAAGCAGATACCTTGGCCTGGAATGCTGGAGACATGTCCCTCCGATATCTTTTCAGTTAAATTCTCATTACCCTTTAGGAATCAGCTTAAATGCCATTTCTCCTAAGGAGGTTTTTTCTACCATTCCCAAATAGAATGACATTCTTCCTCCTGTAGACTTACACGTACCTCAGGTAGTTTCATGATTCTGTCATCATTTGCAGATATCATCATTAAAAATATTCATTGAAAAAATAATTTACCTGAAGCATAGGCAGACATGATGAGGCACTCTGGTGAAGCTCTCCTACTGCGTTCTCCTAACTCAGGGATGTTACCTGGAATGCTTAAGAAAGAAAAGGTTTTGGAATCCATGTCCAAGTTTCACTTTATCAGCTGAGGAAAAGTGAACAAATCCCTCAGCCTTGTTTGTCACCATTTGTACAACATGAAGTACTGTGATTTGAAAACACATGATAAAGGCCTAACTCTGTGAAAGTATATTCTAGGCTTTCAGTATATCAATTACACAGCTTTTCCTTCCTGGGAAGCAAACTGCTTTCCATCATATAACCCTCGGCGGTAACTGTTGCCACAAGAGGGCACCATCAGCACAACTGAAAAGCGTCGCTGCTTTCCTCTCTTGATTCAACCAGCCCACCAGCTCCTGCCAGCTTTAAATCCGTGATGTGTGAACCTTGAATGAAGAATGCCAGTTGACAGGCATATGATGGTGGTGAGCTTGGCACCACCAAATCTATTACAATCAGACCAGGAGAAAAGAAGATCTAGTGTGGTGGTGAAGAGCAAAGAGAGGTCTTTGGAGTCGAGCTGATGAGGATGTGAATGTGGGCTCCACAACCACAGTGCACAGGTATACCTCCCTGAGCTTCGCCTGTAAACAAGGTTGTGCCAGGCCTCTGCTAGAGGCTGAGTGCTGGCCTCAGTGAGCTCAGTCTTACTGGATGGATGGATGAACAAACAGTTGCGATGAGAGCTGCAGGAAGAAGTCCTGAGGGTACCTGGCACTGCTCACCTGCTGTGAATACACAAAGGTTCCAGCTCTGTACTCTGCCCCTCTCAGGCAGGGCCTCTTCTGTGGCGCTCCCCCGTAGCTGAGGCCCTGATTAACTGAAGAGTCAAGCAAGGCAGGAACCAGCAAGGGCTGAACAAAAGAGCAGGTATCTCACAAATCAGAAAAAAGTGAAACTAAGAAGATACTTAAAGACTGACTAAAACACATGCCTTAAGGACAGGCTCTTCAACAAATGGTATCAGGAAAAACAGGGAAGATCCTGTTGTGGCTCAGTGGGTTTTATGAACCAGACCAGGATCCATAGGGTTCGATGCCTGGCTTTGCTTAGTGGGTTAAGGATCCAGCATTGCCGTGGAACTGTGGTGCAGTTCACAGATCTGGTGTTGCTGTTGCACAGGCTGGCAGCTGCAGCTCTGATTTGATCCCTAGACTGGGAACTTCCATGTGCCACAGGTGTGGCCCTAAAAAGCAAAAGAAAAATGAAGAGAAAAAGGAAGGAAGGGAAAGAGAGAAAGAAAGAAAAGAGAGAAAAAAACTTGATATTCCCATGCAGGAAAAAGTGGAGTTGGACCCTTACCTTACACCATATACAAAAACTAAATAAAAACAAATCCAAGACCTAAAATTATAAAACTCTTACAAGAAAACATAGAAGAAAGGCATCATGACAATGGATTTAGCAATAATCTGATAGGACACCAAAAGGATAGTCAATAAAAGTAAAACTAGATAATCAAAATTTAAAACTGCATCAAAGGACAAAATCAACACGAATGAAAAGGCAACCTCCAGAATGGGAGAAAGTATATGCAGATAATTACTTGGTAAGTAGTTTAAATTCAGAATATTTATGAAGAAATCCCTACAACTCAAGAACAACAACAACAAAAATCCAGTTTCAAAAGTGGTCTTGAATAGGAATTTCTTCAAAGAAAGTATGTAAGTGGCCAATACGCATATGAAAAAATGCTCATCATTAATCATTAGGAAAATATAAATCACAGTGAGATACTTCCTACTCACTAGGATGCCTACTATCAGTAAAACAGAAATAACAAGGGTTGACAAGCATGTGAAACTGAAGCACTTGTGCATTACTGGTGGGAATGTAAAATGGTACAGTGACAATGGGAAAGAGTATGCAACACTTCAAAAAATTAAACATGGAATTACCATATAAACTAGCAATTCCAAAAGAATCGCGAACATGTTTGCACACCCATTCCTACTGATGTTGTGCCCCTCCCTTCAAATTCGTATGTTTAAAAACCCTAACCCCCGATGAGCCCGTATTTGGAGATGAGGCCTTTGGAAGGGAATTAGGTCATGAAGATGGAGCCCTCATGGTAGGATTCGAGCCCTTTTGAAGAAGAATTAAGGCTCCTGAGGATGTGAGAGGATGGACATCTGCCAACATGGGACTAGGCTCTTACCAGGTTCTAGATGTGCTGACCTTTTCATCATGGACATCCCATCCTCTAGAACTTTGAAATAAACATTTAAGTCAGTCCATGGCAATTTGTTACAGCAACCAAACTGACAGCTTGGTATGTCTGGCAGTATTATTCACTAGAGCCACAGGGTGGAAGAAACCAAAGTGTCCATCAAGGGATGAACAGACAGACAAAAGCTGGTATGGAATACGACAGAATATTATTCAGCCTTAATAAGGAAAGAAATTCTGACCCAGGCTACAACATGGATACAACCTCAAGAACATCGCGCTAAGTGAAATAAAGCAGTCACAAAAAGACAAATACTGTAGGATTTCACTAATACCAGTTATCTAGAGTAGTCAGATTCACAGAGGCAAAGTAGAATAGTAGTTACCAGGGTCTTGGGAAGAGGGAAAGGGGAGTTATTTAATGGTTATGGATTTCAGCTTTACAAGATGAAGAAGTTCTGGAGACTAGCTGCAGAACAATGTAAATAAACATAGCACTACTGAACTGTACACCTAAGAAAGAATCAAGACAGTAAAATTTTCTTGTGTATTTTACCAGTTTTTCTTTTTAAAAAATGCCTTAAGGGAGTTCCTGTTGTGGCACAGCAGAAAAGAATCCAACTAGTATCCATGAGGATGGGCGTTCGATCCCTGGACTTGCTCAGTGGGTCTGGATTCAGCATTGCCGTGAGCTGTGGTGTAGATCCCACGTTGTGAGGCTCAGATCCCGCGTTGCTGTGGCTGTGGTGGAGGCCGGCAACTACAGCTTTGATTCAATCCCCTAGCCTGGGAACCTCCATATGCTGCTGGTGTGGCCCTAAAAAAAGCCATAAAAAAAAACCAAAACACACACACACAAAAGCCTTAATGTATTTCTGCGACACCAGTTGGGTGTACGATTAAGTCCTGACACTCTTCCTGGAGTTAGTGTTAGATCCCACAGACTAAGGACTCAGTCTCAGAAGACCGTTCCCCTAACCCATTTTCTCATACAAATCACCAGTTCAGATTGTTACCCGTGCTTCTGATCACAGCTATAAATTACACATTCTCCTGATTAATTTGTTTATAGAGTGGCTCAGAGAATTCAGGAAAAAAGTTTACTTACCAAATTATCAGCTTACTATAAAAAGGATATTAGCTCAGGACAGCAGATGCAAGAGGTACAGAGGGCAAGGAGAATGGGAAGGAGTACACAGCTTCCACGCCCTCGCGAGCACCACCCTCCCAGAACCTCTGTAGGTTCAGTAATCTGGAAGCGCCTGGGTCTCACGGCTCAGGGGTCTTTATGTTGGCTTCATTACATGGACATGATTGATTAAATCACTGGCCACTAGTGACAGATTCAATCTCTAGGCACTCTTCCCTAGACCCTCTTCGCTCCACTTGGGGTGGGGGGTAGCGGGTGTGTGGAGGCTGGAAGTTCCAGAATAAATCACTCAGTTGGTTCCCCTGGCAACCAGCTCCCAACCTTAGGGGCTTTTCCAAAAGCCACCTCATTAACAGAAACTCAGGTCTAGTTGAAAGATGCCAACAAAGACACCCTTCTCACCTTTAGAACTAGAAATAAAACCAAATACTATAACATAAGGTGTTCCTATAGCCCTGATATAAAAAAGTACACATGTGCACGTGTGCACACACACAGATGCATGCATGTGCACAAAATTACAAGGGTTTAGGAGCTATTTGCCAGGAACAAAGACAAAGACCAAATATATATTCCTATTATAAATCATAATACCACAATGTTAAACATATTACTGGGCCTCAACCACAAACCTGGATGCCATCCTCTTAAATTTAGATAGACTTATGGCTCTTGACTGTCTTTGCAGGCACTTAGAAAGAAATTTTAATACACGTGTTGAAGAAAAAGTTATTTATTGGGTACCTTTACAAAAATATTTAGGCACATAATTTTCATATTTATGTTACCTGATTTACATAGCTCAATCCTTAGTACCTTTTAAAAACACTAAAATGGTCATTTGGTAAATAAAATCTATACTGAAAAAATACCGTGATAGGCCAACATTTGTAGACAAAAAAAAATTAGCTGATCATCAGCATGAGAAAGAAACATTTATTAACAAAATAATCTCTAAAAACTTTTGTGAGACAAAAAAATCTAACCAGTAGATTTCCTTTAAAAAAGTATTTTCAAAAAAGAAAGCTTAAAAAGAAAACCCACCATAGAGTATCTCTTCCATACCATGATTTAAGGGCATGGTACAAAGAAGCAGAGATGGGTTTAGAGAACAGTGATGGTGCCAGAGGTTCACAAACACCAGCAACTGAGATGAAGCTGGACTCAAGCCAGCACGAAGTTAATGCATTTAATCAGAAGGGAGAAGGAATGTCTGACCTACACAAGGGCTACCTTAAGGTGGCAAAGGGGAAACTTTAACTGAATCATCATTCTTAAGTGTAATTATCTTCCTCTAAGATAGAAAATAATTTTTTGAAATGTATCAAAATATGAGAATAATTTTTTTAAAAAACAGGTGGAATCACCTGCACCACACAAGCGCCACAATTATATCAAGTAGGTATTTTTACAAAGACCGTGAACAGAAACTGTTATTTAAAATGCGTTCTAGAGGCAACAAAGTATAGGGTCACATTTTAAAAGGTATTACACTGCCCATGCCTCTAGCATTGAAGGAGCACAAATTAAGAATCTTCATCTTTGAATCTAGTCTCATGAAATAAATGACAGTGACGTTTGCTGAGTGCCTAAAATGTATGTACTAGGCATTGTGCTGAGTAGTTTGCATCCATTGTCTCATTTATTCTGAATATTATTATTTTCCTCCCAGGAAAGGAAAAATCAATTATAGCCTTGTTCAAAGGAAGAATCAATATTACACAGGTCTGGGGTAGCACTGATACGTGCAGGAGAGGGAGGAGGAACCAGACTATTTGCAGAATTCTAATAGCCTGGCACTCGGGGCTAGAGGACTAGTGTTAAGTCCTCTTAGACTAAAAAAGTGCTTCATTCAGCTCTGTGGGTGGGACACCCCTCCACCAGCGATGCTGACAACTGTGCAAGTGGCTTTAACTCATAAACCTGCTTCTTCCTCTCAATTACAGTCTGGCTAAAGAATTTACATTCCTTGAGAACAAGAACCATGTCCTCTTCATCTCAGCTGCCCCAGAGCTTAGCATAATACCTATCTTTGATCCCTGATCGACACCATAATAATGAAAGCAAAGGCAGGCCCGCCCTAAATCCCAGGTACAATTTCACACCAATCAAACGTGACTCCACTGCTCTTTCCAGGAAGATCCTACATCGAGTATTACTGACATGAACTTTCCATGCATTCCTGGTACACTAGGACCTCAGAAAGCTTGCAAACGTAATTTTCTTTCTTAACCAACATGCAAGTCGGATCCTGCAAAGAAAGGACTGACTCATAGAGTCAACAGCCCTGTAAGGAAAGTAAAAATCACCTGACATTGGGCCATGCGTAGCCTGGCCAACCAGGGTTATTCAAAGTAATCTGGCACTGACTGGAAAACAGCCTGGCCAAAGAGGACTTCGCTGTGCTTAACTCAAGAAGAGGAGCCAGCAGTCACAGAATGTGGCTTCCGGGGTCCTCACCACAGCCCATCTGTGCAGATTAAGGATTTAACTCTATACTGCCTCTTTGTCTCCCAGGTGGTAGCTAATAGGCCCAAGAACATTTGTCTTATAAGATGCTGGAATATCAGGTAAATCTCTTCGTGTACTATAACCAAGACTGCACATAACTGAATACGACTTCAACACAGTTGGTCAGAAGTTCCGGCATTGTCACTGCCATGGCTTAGGTTTGATCCCTGGCCCAGGAACTTGCATATGCCATGAGCACTGCCAAAAAAAAAAAAAAAAAAAAAAAGGTTGGCCTATTCAGTCTCCAACTTCCCCAGGCTTCTTCCTCTTATCTTGAAATGCTGATAGCACTTGAAGCGATTGAAGCAGCCATCAAGGAATCAACAGGGACAAGGCAGAAGCTTACGCTGCTCTACTGCTTGAGTCCTTCAGAAAGCTCCGCACAGGCCAGAGGCCCTGAGGTCATGTTCATTTAGTGAAGCTATAATAACCATACATGATTTCCCCCAATAAACCTAAAGAGATAGCAGATCTTCAAGGGAACCTGATCCCCAAGAAGAAGCTCAACCCCTGGTGGGGTTCTGGCCCAACACTCAGACTCTAAATGCAACTGAAGGCCTTTCATGATGAGAAATTCTACCAAACTACTTCGAACATCAAAGTTCCCTCCTTCATGTGGCTGACTGAAAGAGGAACAGAACTGCTAAAATCAGCTCTCATGGTACCTTTTCACTGTCCCCAGGCAAAACCAGGCTGTGGCAAGAAAAGTTCATAGCCAGAAGTGCCTGTCACCTGAGGCCAGCCCGAAAGGGAGATAAAAGCTCTGGCCTGTGGAGTAACCCGTCACTCCCCCTGATTCGGAAAGACTGTTCCTCTGTGACGCCATAGTCAATCAACCATCGCCTCCTTGAAAGACTCAAGCTAGCTAGGCTGGCACCCCCATTTCCTTACTCCCTCAGAGGAGAAGGGCAGTTATCAATGGCAGCATGGTTCGGTGGAAAAACAGGAATTTTAACTTATTATCAAGTCACCTAACTTCTCTCTGAGTCTTGTTTTCGTATCAATAAAAATAGCGACAATAAGATCAATATCTTGCACAAGGTATCCTTTTCTCCCACTTGAATTTTCTCAACTCACAAAATACTGGAAACAAAGTGAGCCTCAGAAACTCTTGCAGGGAGCCTGAAACTTAGGAGCCAACCATGAGGCTAATTCTAAGGACCTAGTACCAAGGGCTCTGATGGTGACAAACCAATGTAACGGAAATATATGAATATGAAAATGACTTCGATACAATCCTTTTTTTACAAACAAAAAAGAAATCAAAACCTTCTGGGTCCCCTGTTGAGGCACCAAAATATGAACTGCTTAGGTCAACAAAGCCTAGTAAATTGCAAACCTAATGAAATGGAAGCCAGTGTTTGCACCAACACAAAAGGTACCCAGCCTCTTGCACGCTGACCGCAGAGCTGGCCTGAGAAAACATTCACCTCCAAAGTCAACGGGTGGCTTAAGCCAAGTCACACTACCGCGTCAGAGTTAACATACCTGACTCACCCAAAGTGGCAATTCAGGCAACATCCACCCATAGCTGCTCTCGCAGGATACAGCCCAGGTCCCGAGAAAAGGCAGCATGTGTATTAAGTGACCACGGGACATGGGATGTAGGTGGGAGTGTCCACAGCAAAGAGGAATGCTACTCCGTTTAAGCAGAAGGGAAGGCGCTGGTTCTAACACTGCCGCTGCCAAAGCCCAAGCCTCAACAATGTAGAAAATCTCAGCAGCCTTTCCCCTCAAACCAGTGCATTCAGAAATGGAAGACACAGTCATTTTGATTCAAAGAGGAGGAAAAAGAGTAGCAACCAAACCCAGAGCTGGAAGCAGAGCGAGATAGATGGTGTTCGCCTGCTTGCCATCTCCCGGGGCCCCATTTCCCCCTTCACCCCCCTCCACCCCAGAAGAAAGGCTGAGCTGCAAGGTTTACAACTGCAACTTTTCCCATGCATTTGATCCACACTGTAGCATTCGGTTTCACGTCGCTCTGGGCTGGAAGACAGAGAGGCATCTAAACCTATTCACAGAGCTGTGCCTTCTGGGAGCTGAAAAGTTTTCATGACTTGTTCATGGTCACCACGTCTTCTGAGTAAAACAATAGAGCTAAGTTCTCTGTCTCGCCCTTGGTCACTACAGTGGAAGTGAGATCAGGCATCTACTCCAAAAACATCCTACCCCCAGAGCGTAGCACAATGCCTGGCACACATTACATACTCAACATGCTTCAGCTGAATGAGTGAATCAGATGAATAAAAGAGTAAAAGGCCTACTTCCTCCTCCCTTCATCATCCCCACCCTACCCGACAAAGAGGGAACAGGATAATTTCAAGGAACATACTCTGCTCATCCCATGAGTTCTCAGGGAAGCCAACGTGCAAACCAATACACAGCAAAGGCTCACGTATTTCTTTAGTGCCAAAGGTGTCATCTTTGGCTAGAGCAGTGATGATAACCCTTATGAAGAAAATGCAATCACTCAGAAAGAAAATTCAGAGCAGAGGAAGTCAGATACTCTGCTGTGTTTCCAGCAGGAGGAAAGCTAAGCCGCCTCCAGACGCAGCAATGGTGTGACTGACGAGGCTCCGGCTGGAGCACTTTCTATATGCAGCATCCTGGATAATCAAAACTATGGAATAAAATATTTTCAAAACATTGATGTTTCACTGTCGGCATAGAAGAAAAATAAATTAAAAAGCCCAGTACATTTTCCAGTCTGATATAAATTAATTCAAATGGCATATTTAAAAGAATCAGTTATAAGTTTCTCTCATAAAATTTAAAAAAGGCAGCGATCAATCCTCAGTTTGTACAAGTGCAAAGAAATGGTATGTCCTCCATAACCAAGACCCCTCCATATCTGTGTAGGAATTGCCAGTGTCCCGAGCGGATCATAAACTTGGCCGAGGTGGCTGAAGCAATCCTCAGGTCATACTGCTCCTTTCCCCTTATTGTCCAGCTTGTTACTGGCCTCTGACTGTTTGCTCAGCTGCTCCTCAGAGAAAGTGATGTAGGAATACACCAGACTCCCAGCAATACTGCAAAAGAGAAAACTGCCATCAGGGAGGAAGGGAGGAAGGACAAATTAAGGGAGACCAGTGCAAGGGTTGGCTGGAGCCACCTTTATACAACAAGCAAATAAAATTAAAACATACAACATTTTCATTGACAAAACTAGAGCTAATTCCTGCAGCATGATGTTATCCATTATTATTGATGTTTTGGTAAAATGAATGGCACTCCTACTGGCAAGTATGTACAAACAATTTTTTTTCTGTCTTTTGTCTTTTTTTAGGGTCACACCCACGGCATATGGAGGTTCCCAGGCTAGGGATCGAATTGGAGCTGTAGCTGCCGGCCTACACCACAGCCACAGCAACGCGGGATCCGAGCTGCAACTGAACCCACACCACAGCTCATGGCAACGCCAGATCCTTAACCCACTGGGTGAGGCTAGGGATCGAACCCACAACCTCATGGTTACTAGTCGGGTTCGTTAACCACTGAACCATGACAGGCACTCCAGGAGTGCCAATTTTATATAACCTTCCTAGAAGATAATTTGTTGAAATAAACACCTTACAATTCTGCTTGTCCTTTGATCTACCAATCTACTTCATGAATGAACTGTATATATCTTCAGAGACTTGTAGACAAAGTATTTACCACAAAATTTATAACCGTAGAAAATTAGCTAAAGGATAAATGTCCCTCAGTAGCGAATTATATAAATTCATATAACATAATATATGCATCCATTAAAATCATATAAAACAAAAACTGGCAATGACATCTAAAATTAAAAACTAACCTCACACAACATTAAAGAATTGTCCAATCCCATTTTATCTAAATGAACACGAATATGTACATCAGTATACATCACGGGTTCCCAATGTGGCACAGCAGAAACAAATCCAACTAGTATCCATGAGGATGCAGGTTTAATCCCTGGGCCTTGCTCATAGGTCAGGGATCCTAGGCTGGCAGCTGAAGCTCTGATTCAACCCCTAGCCTGGGTATTTCCATATGACTTGGGTGCAGCCCTTAAAAAAAAAAAAATTCTATTTCAGAATAGAAATATGTCTAGGAGGAACAAAACAAGAATATTAACAATGATTACTATGGACAATGAGGCTACAGGTAATCTCTTTCTACTTGTATTTTCTACATTTTCAAAACTAATCATCCAAGACAAAGAAATATTTTTAATACGAATAAAAAAATGTCTCAATTAGTAGGTGAATACAGAGATTCGGAGAGATTCACAGAGCTGGTTTCTCTCCAGCTAGAATCAATTCACAATGAAAACATACCATCCACACCCTCAGCCTCTGAGCTGGTTGTCACTTCCCTCACACTTGTCAAATCGCACCGACGACCAGGAGAGTTTGCCTTTGAGGACAGCGATTATTCTTTTCTATCTTGTGTGGGGACTTCAAGCCCACCTGGGCTGCACCAGCCTCCTGCCCCCAATTTTTAAACAAAGAAAGCTGCAGGAGCTCAGAGAGCTGACACGCTGAACTGTCCCCACTCCCCCCTACCCCCGCGGTCCCCAGCTGGCAGCCTGGTCCGCACTCTGCTTTCAGGAGTCTCTATCTTGGGTCTGGCCCCCACATTCCACCTGACCAACTGACTCATACACCTGATGCTCATTTGAAATCAGTTCTAGTCTCCTCTGGACCTTGGCATCACAGCTCCAAACCAGATCCAGGAAGGAAAGTGAAACCCACCTCCTGCAAGTAAGGAAGCAGGATCAAGAAATGATGATTAAGCCAGGGCACTTAATCATCAAATTGCGACCACTGGGAGTTCTCATCGTGCTGCAGCAGGAACGAATCCGACTAGGAACCATGAGGTTGAGGGTTCCATCCCTGGCATTACCCAGTGGGTTAAGGACCCAGTGTTGCCGTGAGCTGTGGTGTAGATCACAGACGTGGCTTGGCTCCCGAGTTGCTGTGGCTGTGGCGTAGACTGGCAGCTGTAGTTCCGATTAGACCCCTAGCCTGGGAACCTCCATATGCCGCGGATACAGCCCTAAAAAGCAAAAAACAAAAAAATACAAATTGCGACCATTTATTAAAGTCTACCACATGTCAGGCATTTCACATGCAATATCCCTGCAAGGTGCTCATTTTACAGATGAAGAAACTGGGTCCCAGAGGTCCTAAGGGAACTTGCTTAGGGTCACAGAACATCCTAATGGTGGACCAGAAGAAAACCCAAGTCAGTCTGATTTTCTCCACTTAACGGGCTTCCTTCCTATGGCTGCTGCTCAACTTGGTCCTGCAGGTTCTTTTCGTGTTCCCTTCAGCCTACTCATTTCCCAAGGCTCTCAAGAGTGCCTTGCACAGGCTTGGCACTTTGCAGCAGCACAATAAATAATTGCTGAGCTTGTGAAACACTACAATGTACACCTGTAGCTTATATAATATTGTACATTAACTATACTTCAACAAAAAACGTACTATTAAAAAAATGATAAGTGCTGAGCTGAGTATCTGCAATGGCCCCATTCAGGAGCAGGAGCCTCAAGAACCCATCCTTGGGCCATGTTGAGAGCTTCGTCTTTCCCTTCATCTGGTACCTTTCTTCTACTTTTTTCCCCCCTTTCAGAATTTGACTTCTCTGACTTTCAGAGAAGCTTCTCCTGTTTTTTTAGTGCCTCAAGTAGATGACCTCCTTGGCAGCTGGGCTGGGACCCAAGGAGACAGATGGCTTATGGCAGCATTCCTGCCCACAGCTAAAAATTCTCTGAGTTTCACAGGTACACCTACAAGATAGTCCTTTGCTTCCCACCCCACCCACCCCACAAAAAAGGAGGCTGAGTGCTCCTCCTAAATGTCACCCATTCTCCTCTGCATCCCCCCTCCCATGACAACCTAAAATATAATAATGCTCTCTTTTTCCTGTCAAGACAGTCTGCTATGTTCCTATTCAGCCGATTCCACCTAAATAGAAATAATGGGACAGTGTAGGACAGAAGATGACAAAGAATGCTCTGGAATTCACTCTGGACTTTCTCCTTCTGGGGATCCTGGGCCCTACACACACCGTCAGTGCAGGCAAAAAAACAAGAACCCTTGGTTCAAATCCTGAATATACTGCTATCTCTGTGCCCCTGGGCAAAGGTATTAATTTCTCTAAGATTTTATTTCTGTATTAATAAAATGATATGATCTATCTAGGCTTCCTTGAGGATTGAGATATAACATGTATAAAGAATGAAGGAGGGGAGAGATTGGATTAAGATGGCGGAATAGAAGGACTGGAGCTCAACTTCTCTCCCAAATAACAGCAAAGCTACAACCAAATGCCGAGCAGCCTTCAACCAAATGGACTGTAAACTTCCAAAAAAGATATTCTACTCCAGAAGACAAAGAGGAGACCACATCAAGCGGTAGGAAGGGCGATTACGCGATAGAAGCAACCCCATACCTCCTGGGTGGGAAGCCCCACAGACTGGAAAGTAACTGTAGAGACTTAGCTACAGGACTGAGAGTTCTGAGCCCAGCGTCAAAACCCCACGCCTGGGGATCGGGCACAGGGAGAAAGAGCCCCCAGAGCATCTGGCATTGAAGGCCAGTGGGGCTTGTGTGCAGGAGCTCCACAGGACTGGGGGAAACAGAGACCCCATCCTTGAAAGGCACACACAGACTTTCACGTGCACTGGGTCCCAAGGCAAAGCAGTCTCCATAGGAATCCGGGTGGAACCTGACTGCAATTCTTGGAGGATCTCCTGGGAAAATAGGGGTGACTGTG
>PVHT020000066.1:7805144-7817172 GCA_004024745.2 Catagonus wagneri | reverse complement strand
CTAAATGCCCATCAACAGAGGAGTGGATAGGGAAGATGTGGTACATACACATAATGGACTATTACTCAGCCATTAAAAGGCACGGAATAACATTTATAGCAACATGGATGAACCTAGAAATTATCATACGAAGTGTAACCAGTCAGACAATTAGACAGCAACACACAATGCTACCGCTTACATGTGGAAACTAAAGAGACACAATGAACTTCTTTGAAGAACAATGACTCACAGATTTTGTAAAACCTTTGTTTTTCAAATAAGACAATCTGGGGGGTGGGGGGATGCACTGTGGGTTTGGGACACAAAATCTATCGTATTGACTTATGATCTTTGTACACCTATAACTGAAATAAAATTCATTGTTAATATGAAAAAAAAAAAAAAAAGAATGAAGGAGGGGAGTTTCCGTCATGGCTCAGCAAAAACAAATCCGACTAGGAACCATGAGGTTGCGGGTTTGATCCCTGGGCTTGCTTAGTGGGTTAAGGATCTGGAGTTACTGTGAGCTGTGGTGTAGGTTGCAGACGTGGCTCGGATCCTACATTGCTGTAGCTGTGGTCAGCAGCTATAGCTCAGATTAGATCCCTAGTCGGGAACCTCCATGCCTTGGGTGCAGCCCTAAAACGACAAAAAGACCAAAAAAAAAAAAGCCAGGAACCAAGGAGGGGGAGGGAGTGGGATGGACTAGGAATCGGGGGTTAATAGTTGCAAACTATTGCATTTGGAGTGGATAAGCAATGATATCCTGCTCTATAGCACTGGGAAGGTGCACGATGGAGGATAAAGTAAGAAAAGGAATGTAGATATGTACGTGTAACTGGGTCACTTTGCTGTGTAGCAGGAAATTGATAGAACATTGTAAATCAGCTATAATGGAAAAAATAAAAACCATTTAAAGAGGAAAAAAAAAAGGAAGCAAGCTCTAATCCTGGCATATAGTAGGCAACCAGGAAATATTTATTCCCTTCTCCCCCCAACCCCTCCAGGTCAGCTCCTAACACTCACACACCAGAAGCAAGATGCACAGTTAACGAAAGGCAGAGTGATGGAGGAAGGACATTCAACCCGATGCAAGAAAAGGGCATATCGTTGCCACAGAGTTGTTTAAATGACCAGAGCAAAAGGACAATGCTCTCTGTGTTTTAGTTAACTCTGGAATTTATTAAAAAACACAGACTGCTCAGATTTTAATATGTTCTAACATGAGGCAATAATAAAAGACTTTCACCTCATCTTTATTCCTGACTTGATCATTCTTAAATATTTACGTTTTCAGAAACGACCATTCCTGAATCACCTGAGAAGTAAATATTCATCAACAAGGATACCACGTGCCAAGCAGTGATGAGTTCATGCTGTGCAAGAATATAAATTGCTTCCTAGCAGCTTTGAGAATGTGGGGAAACTGGGAGGAGGGGATGAGGTGGATGAAGAAAGGGAAGAGTCCCCATTTGGGAGGAAAATTATACATCACCATCAAATGGTTCTGAATCAAGATCTTCTGTTATTTCAAAGAACTTCTCATTAATTTACTGGCTCCATAAATGTGCACAATGAAGCTGATGACCTCCAACACTTCGGAGTTCGTATTTATATATGCAACTATCCTAAATATTCATTTGTAAAAACCTTAAGCAATTCTCCATCTGCCTAATATTCAGATGCTAGTGCTCTCAACTATTAATTCACCGACGTGCGGTGGTAGAGAGAGCCAGGAGAGAAACAGAAGGGAGAGACAAATCTACAGTGCCCCGCAGGCTGGGGTCTAAAGGAATGCTACGAGACTGGCTGGCCGGGCTGAAGAGTGCCACTTCCCCTCTCTGGTCCATCCTGATCTTCCAAAACCACGCAAATACAGCCTGCCTCTCTGAGACCTACACAGCCATGGACATACTGACCAGCCTCGGACAATCAGATGTCCATCCTACAAATATAAACTAAAGATGCCTTCAATATGGCAGCTCCACGGCCACGGACAAGAGTCCCAAGGAACAGGCTGTCTCCATCTCCCCCTGCAGATGACAGGTTTGTTCACATGTGAAGCCCGGGAGGTGTGCCTCTTAGATTGGACCCCGCCTTCTATACTCCATATGTAAAATACGTCAACCCTCACAGAACCTATGAACCAAGACAGCCTGACTTCTACTGCTATTTCTAATACACATAATTCCTGCCAAATAATTGAAACAGGGCCCCTGAGTACATTCTTCCTAGAATGACCAGGACACCCCATTTTCACTTCCCACACAGCAGTTGCCGGGAATCCTTTTCTCATCTTCTTCACCAGCCAAATAAAGCAGAGCTACGCTGCCTCTTGATCTTCTAGAGCTCTCTCATCTAGACAAGTGGGAATGGGTGACACAGGGTTAACAAAAAGTGTTTAACTGTAGACTCCAACATTTACAAAACTGTCATGTGGGGCAAGTTACGCAACCTCCCAGAACCTTAGTTTCCTCATCTGTGAAATGGTGATTAGAATGACACTCTTGCAGGACCGGAAGTGAGAATTAAATTATGTAATTTCTATAAAAGTGTTATACACATATGTTAAATTATGTAAATATCTAAATTATAAACTTAATAGGACATGAGATTATTTTGAAAAGGTTAATTAGCATACAGTAGACATCCAAGAGAGGTAAAAGTCAGAATGTTAAGGCACACCAGGGACACACCAGGGGCTAATACTGCCAAAAAGCAAAAATAAGAAAGGGGTTTTGGCAGTTGTTGCTCCTCCCCATCTCAGTGACTGAACACCCACCCATTCACCCAGAAAATAACGGAGTCCTAAGCGTAGCAAAGCCTTCCTGGTCTTGGTCATCCCAAGAGGCCTTAATCGCCTTGTGAGTAAGCAAGCTCTGAGCTAACCTCTACCATCTGCAGTGAACAATAACTCTCAGAATATCTTCCTAGTTGGGTATTCACTCTTGTCATTATGAGACATTCAAAGCACCCTGCACTCTGGCGCCTACCCACTTTTTTTTTCCTAGAAGACAGGCCTCCATACCTGCAGATATGGAACTCACAGATACAGGAGTGCTGACTATGGGACTTGAGCATCTGCAGATTTGGGTATCCATGGTGGGTCTTGGAACCCATTCCCCGCATATTTATTCCAAGGGACAACTGTATCACCCCCATGAAATACATCCTGCTCTGGCTGCACCAGAGTACTTACTCCCCAGCTCCCATCTAGCGCCTGTAATTCCAGCTCCTCGCTTTTGCTTTTGCTCACACAGGACTCCAAGGCTGGAATACCCACCCTTCTCTTCTCCGCCTCCCCAAATCCTACCCACTGGCCAAGGCCTGGCCTAAGCATCCTTTTCTCTATGAAATCTCCCAAGCACCCCTCTGTGCGATTTTAGTTCCTGAGACTACTCCAACCTTTATTACTGGGCCAGTCTTGATTGCTACTTTGTGACTTCTGAGTGGTGCTAGCTGTTGAAAGCTCTTTTGAGGGAATGTATTAAGAGCCTTGGCATTGCTGTTATTAATGCCATATAAATGCCTAATGTTATTATAAATGCTATAAAATTCCTAGATAAATGAAAGCCATTACTATTAATATAAACATTTCACACTTCTCCTCCCCCTCTGGTCTCATCTCTTCACAGTAGCCAGAGTAATCCTATTAAAATGAAATCAGACGTCACTGCTCTATTCAAAATCCTCCAACTGACCTCCTATCTCTTAAAAGTGGCCCCTGATCTGCCCTCATTCCCACCCCATTACCTCTACGGCTCCACTCTGTTTCACTCACTCCACTCCCTCCTGCCACACTGGCCTCCTCGCTGATCTTGAACACACGAGGCACAATCCCACTTCAGGACTTTTCACTTGCTCGTCCCCTCCAGAAATCAGTATATACTGACTCAGTCCCTCCATTTTTTGGGTCTTCACACAAAATGCAACCTTCTCAGTTATATATACATGTTTTTTAAAGGACTCTGCACTAGAGAAAAGTTAAAGAAAAAAAAAGAATACAAACCTAAAAACTTGTCTCCTACCGTTTTATCATTTAAAATTTGTTTTTGTTGTTTGTTTTTGTTTTTGGAAAGGGAGAGGTTTCTCTTACATATTTAGAAATGGCTCTTTGTTGCTTTCCTGACAGTTTTCATACTATTCTTCAACATGGGGATGAGTCCAAACTATTCAAGTATTTCCATCAGTTTCTCCCCTACTTCTACTCCTTTTTTCCTTTCTGCCTCTCCAAAAGCCTTAAAATGTGGGTAGAGAACTCCCATCAGAACTTTTAGAAAGACAATATATATTATATGTGCCCCCCACCTGGAAGAAGTTCTTTCAAACATCATTAGTCTCCTGCAAAATAACTTTAGACCTAATAACCACATGGCACAGTTTCCCAGGACCTCCTCAAAACTAGGCACAAGTAGGATAGACAACTCCAGCTCAAAAACTGAGCGCAAGGAAACCGAGCTCCTGAAAAGTGAACTACAGGAGTTCCCGTCGTTGTGCAGCAGAAAAAAATCCAACTAGGAACCATGAGGTTGCAGGTTCGACCCCTGGCCTTGCTCAGTGAATTAAGGATCTGGTGTTGCCGTGTGCTGTGGTGTAGGTCACAGACACGGTTCGGATCTGGTGTTGCTGTGGCTGTGGTGTAGGCTGGCAGCTGTGGCATAGGCTGGCAGCTGTAGCTCAGATTTGACCTTTGGCAAATCTCCATGTGCCGTGGGTGCAAGCAAAAAAAAAGAAAAAGGGAACTGTAAATAGCTAGTGGCAGTACCCATTACAGAACACAGATTTTTTTTTTCTGTATTCCATTTCAGTGCCCAGAATTCTGTAAGGAATTATAATATAACCAAGGGCTAGCTAACCACCCTACATCCTATTCAAAAGTTCAGGCTATTCTAGTAAGATGCCAGTTATTTAACTCTATAAAAAGCCTGGTAACTATTATAGCAGCAGCAGCAACCAACTGATAATACAAGACATTTTCTCTCTCTCCAAATGAGAAAGCCACTAAGCATAGGAAAAGCTCGTGTCCTTCCTTGAGGACAAGCCTACAACCAAAAGAGTCTGCTAGGATGGAATTATTCAGGAGGAGAAGCTTCGTACCAGGAAGCAACACATCTTTTTATGGAACCAGGCAAAGGAGTTTAAAATGAAGGAGTAGTAGATTCAGGTGCTGGGCAGAGGTTGCTCAGGAACCTCTAAGCTAGACTCTAAGCTGTACCACGGCCCACCCCAGAGACTGCACAGACTGGTTTGGCCTCAGAAACTACAGTAAAATGGGCTGTGTTACACAAAATGAGGCTGACTTAAGAGCATGTAACCAGTATGATGACATATTCTGAAGGGACATGGGAAAAAAAAATAATTCAATCATCTATTCACCATTTACTACTAGTCTGTGGTTAAGAATGAAAACTTGGAAGGCAAATTGTGGATTGAATATTTACCAGCTGCACAATATGAGGCAAGTTTCTCAGGGTCTCTAGGAAATGCAATATTCATGGCATTTTTCTGCAGTACCTAGGACAATGCCTAGCATAAGACAAGCTAAAAAATATTGCCTGATATTTTATTATTCTTATTACTGGTTGAACGCCTATATGGACCAAGCACTGATAAAAACTGACACAACTGTAAAGAAGTGATACCTGCCCTCGAATAACAGAGGATTTAAAGTGGTGACAGACACATATGGTTTTTATGAGCTACATTACATTTTAAGTATCAGTCATTTACTGAACGATAGTTCGTTAAGGGGTGAGAACTTGAACTCTGGGTTAAAAGCCTTTTGAAACAACTTACTAGCTGTGCGCCTGTGGCAGATGTATGAGGGAATGAATGCACTGTGTCTGTGTGGAGCCGATACCTGGCATACAGAAACAGACTCAACGCATGTCTTCAGAATGCATTCAACTTACTTAAACTTTCTAAGCCTCAGCATTCTCATGTATAAAATAGTGATAATAATAGAACCTCAAAAGAGTATTATGAGGAACTAGTCAATTCAACAGAGAGAGGATAGTATTTTGAACAAAAGTTACTAGAACAATTGGCTATCGATATTAAAAAAAAAATAGCCAGTAAAAAGTATTCATCCAGACCTCACACCACATATAAAAATTATTCAAAAACAGGTTATATGCCTAATTATAAAACTTAAAACTTGAAAACTTCTAGAGGAAAATATAAAAGAAAATCTTCGTGACCTGAGGTTACACATAAAGACTTCTTAGAGGTTTGAAAGCACAAGCCATAAAAAAAAAAAAAGAAACCTGATAGACTTCATTAAAATTTTTAAATTTTGGTCTTCAAAAGAGATGAAGAAAATGAAAAGCAAGGCAAGACTGAGAAAAAATACTTGCAAATTGCACGTGTGATAAAGGACTTGTATCCACAATACACAGAAACTCTCAAAACTCTTTTTAAAACCTCAATTTTTAAAAAGTGAATGAAATATTTGAACAGCCATTTTACCAAAGAATACATAAAGATGGCAAAAAAGCACATTAAAAATACATAAAGGTGGCAAAAAAGCACATTAAAGATGCTCACTATCATGAATCATTAGGGAAATTAAAACCATAATGAGATACTGCTACAGATATATTAAAATGGCTAGAATTTGAAAAACAAAAACATACTGACTAGACCAAGGGCCAGGACATAGAATAATCAGAACTCTCATTCTCTTAAACAAAATGGTACAGACATTTTCAAAAATAGTCTGACAATTTCTAACAAAGTTAAATATACACTTACTACACAGCCTAGGAATTCCACTCCTAGGTATCTTACCCAAGGGAGATGAAAACTTTAAGTTCACACACAAACTTTTAGCAAATGCTTTTAGAAGCTAACACAAAATAGCTAAAAACTGCAAACTCCCCAAATGGCTTTCAATTAGCGAATGTATAAACAAACTGTGATATATCCACAAAGGAACACTACTCAGCAGTAAAAAGGTATAAACTACTGATACCTGCAAACCACAGAATCACAGAATCTCAAATGCAACATGGAATCTCACATGTAATACATTAAGTGAAAGTCAGACCAAGAGCTATATAACACTATGTATCATTATATGACATTCTGGACACCATATGGATAGAAAACAGATCTTTGTAAGGAAGAGAGATTCAGTGCAAAGGGATATGGGAGATTGGGGAGGGGGTGGTAATACAATTGTTTCATTCCTTAAAAGTGGTGGTAGTAGTTACATAACTATGCATTTATCAAAACTTGCAGGATTTTATTAAAGAAGGGGGGAATCTTACTGTATTTAAATCATATATCATTTTTTTTAAATGGAAGAAATAAAAAGAATCACAGATAAAGATGAGCTCTAGAGATTCTACAATTCCAGCCTGGGCTTATGGGGATGTTGATGTCATTATCTGGAAACCTACATCACTCGGGCCAAAGCCATAGGCCAGAGCCCAGCCTCTGATGAAAGTATGAAAGCATGTTCTGTCACCACCCTTCACTTTCATTCCCCACTCGCTCTGTTGCTTTTTTGGGCTTGGGTGAGCCCAAGTAACTGGCCACTGGAAAAAGGCACTTAGGGGAGTTGGAGACTGCCAGGCTCTCAAAAGAGCCCTACTGGGGAGAAAAAAAAAAAAAAAAGCCTTCTTAAATCACAGTATCAAATTTGAATGAAGCCTGAGAAGCTATCAATGCAAACCTCCTGCTTCCTGGAATTGAATCACACCAGAGAGGGAGCCATTTAAACTTTTCTTAAAACAGCAAAGGAACTAGGCAAGGGGGAGAGGAGCTACATGTATCTGAGTTTAATCATAGACTCCTTTAAGACTACAGTTCAATTATTGATTTCCTTCAAAGTACAATCAGCGAAGGATGGACTGACACCATGTCCAATCAAAGTGAACTCTAATAAGCGCCAATTTAAACTTGGTTTTTACATTAAGGAAAAAAAAGTTAAGCCCACAACTTATGAGTCTGCTTTACAAACACGGAAAAGCACGTTACAATGGAAACAGTATTTGAAACAGAAGGTTACCTGGATTCTAATCCCAACTCTGCAAATAATTTGAACGCTGACTGGCTAAGTATACCACTTATCCTTCCTATCCTTCTAATGAAATAGAGACTAAGGAGATATGGCAAGTAAAATCTGTTACAATAAAACGTGAAAGTAGGAGTTCCCATTGAGGCTCAGCGGTTAACAAACCCGACTAGTGTTCATGAGGAGGTGGGTTCGATCCCTGGCCTCACTCAGTGGGTTAAGGATCCGGTGTTGCTGTGAGTTGTGTAGGTCACAGACCTGGCTCATATCTGGTATGGCTGTGGCTGTGGCTGTGGCTGTGGCTGCAGTCGGCAGCTTTAGCTCCGATTGGACCCCTAGCCTGGGAAATTCCCTATGCTGCTGGTTCTGCCCTAAAAAAGAACAACAACAACAAAAAAGTGAAAGCAGTTAGAAATTATTAAGAATACTACATAGGGACAGAGTACCAATGATGCCGTTATTGACTAACATTGCTAGCAAAACAGTATTGATTAACCGGAACTATGCTGCACTACTTAACAACAAAAAGAAGTTCCCACTGGAAGAATTTTCAAGATGTTGGATTTGATCTCTGTTAGGCTACCATACACTACAACATTCCAACATACTCAAGCACTTAGAAGTTTTTTTTAAATCACCTGTAATGTTGAAAAAAGATACCTAATATTTCTCATAAGACACTATGTTATCTTGCAAGAGATTTGAATGGCGGATACTTGAAAATGCAAATAAGAGCTTCTACTTCACTTTGACAAACAGGTTCTTATTTGAAGGGGACAAAAAGAAAATCCAGGCATGAGAAGGGTCTCTTATCATGTCATGATGATTCTTTAATCCAGGTTTTATTTATTTATTTTTATTTATTTATTTTTGCTTTTTTAGGGCCGCATATGGAGATTCTGAGGCTAGGGGGTCTAATCGGAGCTACAGCTGCTGGCCTGCACCACAGCCATAGCAATGCCAGATCCGAGCCACATTTGCGATCTACACCACAGCACACAGCAACACCAGATCCTTAACCCAAATGAACAAGGCCAGGGATCGAACCCGCAACCTCATGGTTCCTAGTCGGATTTGTTTCCACTGTACCATGATGGGAACTCCTAACCCAGGTCTTTAGAAATGAATGAAACTCAGGCCACTTCCTAAGTCAGAACTGGTTCACCATGTTGCTCCTTATATCAGAGCCATTCCTCACAAATACTAATGAAAGAAGCTGATATTTACTAGCATAGATGCCAAGCAGTGAATCAAGTACTTTACAGTCATTGGATTACTTCCTCACAACAACTATAAAGAGATGGGTATTTTTATCACAAACACCTAGAAAACTAAAGCTCAGAAAAGATAAAACAACTCACTCAAAATCACACAAAGGGCAGGCATCAGAACTGCACTTCTGAGCAAGATCCGACACTCAACTACTCATCTTCCTTCTGTAACGTGCAATCCTCAGGTATACTTACATACGCACCTTACCAACAACTCCTACTCTACAAGTAACAAATGATTTTTTCCTCTTAAAAGACAAAAAACCACAGTGGCAAATAAATGTCAGGGAAGGAGAAATAATGAATTACTAACCTATTAGTAATATTTGCATTAAATTCTCATATCGATTCATAAGAAACATAGAATAGGATTCTCATTTGTTTACATTTGAAGAAATAAAAATTCAGAAGTTAAATAATTTGCTGCAAGTTAAAAAGATACTACCATATTCTAATAAAGAGCATTAAGAGTTTCCAAAGTATTTTTTCACCAATCCATATCAAATTTATTAAGAAAAATAGTTATTAAGTAACGATCAGGATTCACTCTAGGAGCTTGAGGAACTTGAGTGAGCAATACAAGCAGAGATCTGGACCCTCATGGAATTTACATTCTAGCAGGGGAGAGAAAAAATGGGCAATAAATATAAGAAGAGAAGCAGAGTATGAGGGTTTAGGAGGAGCAAAAGAGGAAGAGCAGGGTGCAATTTTAAATAAGAGGGTCAGGGTACTTTGAGAAGGTAACATTTGAGCAAAAACTTACAGGTCTTAGCATGCAAGTATCAGACAATGGTCCAGGTGGAGGAAATTTCCTGTCCAAACACCCTAAAGAGAGAGCATACCCTGTATTCTAGAGGGACAGCAAGGAGGTCTGTGTGGATGAAGTGGAGTGAGGGAGAAGACAAGCAAGAGCTGAAACTGGAGGTCAAGAAAGGGCTAGATCTCACAGGGCCTTGTCAGGACTTTGCGACACGGAGAATCATGGAGGAGAGGGGTAAGAAGAAGAGTGGCATGCTCTGACTTACCTTTTACAAGGAAAATGCTGCCTACTCTCCTGAGAACTGACTAGGTGGGGGCGGGGGGGAGTCAAACCAGAGATAAAAGTATAGAAGTCTAGGCAGTCATCTAGGCAAAAGATGCTGGTCGCTTCGATGATAGTGGGAGCAACACAGATGGTGAAAAATGATCTTTGTTGGATACATCCTGAAGGTAGAACCAACAGAATTTGCTAACACACTGGACACTGGGTATAAGATTGAAGAGTTGAGGATGACTCCAAAGCTTTTGAACTGAGAGGCTGGAAGGACAGCCTCCATCAACTGAGATATAGAGGCTGTGGGTGGAGCAGACTCTGGAGGACATAGGATTTCAGTGTTGGAGGTGTCAGTGTTGGAGGAGTTCATGTCAGCTGGAGGTGTCAAGTGGGCTATTAGATATACAAGTGCGAGTTCAGGACTGAGGTCTTTAGAATTTGAGGATTTTAAGGCACATAAATAGTATTTAAAACTATTCAAAAGTTCGAAATTCTCAAACTGAAAAAGATGTTTCATGCAAGTCACCCTCATCGTTGATTATGATAAAGTCTAAAGAAATGGGGTGATCATAGTTCCCGTCATGCCTCACCAGAAACAAATCTGACTAGCATCCAAGAGGTTGCAGGTTCGATCCCTGGCCTTGCTCTGGATCTGGCATTGTCATGAGCTGTGGTATAGATCGCAGATGCAGCTCAGATCTCAAGTGCTGTGGCTGTGGTATAGGCCAGCAGCTACAGCTCCGATTTTGACCCTGAGCCTGGGAACTTCCATATGCCATGAGTGTGGCTCTAAAAAAAAAAAAGGAATGCAGTGATATGTCCAAGTCAGACTCATATAAACCAACTCTAAAAGAGTTGGTATTCTTTAGCCCGGAATTTTCTTGAGAACACCAGCATAACTAGCATAATTAATAAAATATTGTTCTTTAAAGGCTAAGTAAAAGGAATTCAACTTTCAGAAAAGATTCCTCCAAAATTGCATAAAACATGGAACCATTTTCTCCCCCTTTCTTAAAAAGCACTGTTGAAAGACATTCAACTTACAGTATATTATAAGCACTCCATAAATGTTTAATAATAAATGAACAAATCTGCCATAAACAGCCCAAGCTTACTGTGACACTATTTGACAATCAAAATCCACTTATCAAAGTGGTTACATTTAAATATTTTTAACTTACCTGATATTTAAGCCAATGAAGTTTGTCCATGTGAAAATATAATCTCCACCAAAGACCATTCCAATATAAGTTATTAATATATTCTAAAAAGAAAAATGGTAATATACAGAGGTTTAGCTGAACTTTTTCAATATTCATATAAACTTACCCACACTATGACCCAAATATCTATCATTAAAATACAAAAATAAACAGACAATAACCAAAACTCAGTGATCCTAAAATGAGTATAGTTATGAGCAGGAAGACTAATAAAGAAACAATAACATTAGTCTCTTCCCAATCTCTCTCTAGAAGCTAAATGCTTTCACCTGTACTGAAGAAAACAAAAACAAAAAGGAGGCCTGCCAGCAGCTAATCAAGGGAGCCTTCCTAAGCGTGAGCCAAACCTTAAATGGCCCACTTTTAAAAGCTGTGTGACATTTCCAGTGATGTCATTTCCTCTTGATCCATTTCATTTGAAGGAGGCTCATTTGTCTTCAGCCAGGAGAGACAAGTTGACTTGCATATTGAGCTGTAGTTAGTGGCTTAAAGCCTGAGG
>PVHT020000066.1:7780850-7798918 GCA_004024745.2 Catagonus wagneri | reverse complement strand
CCTCAGGCTTTAAGCCACTAACTACAGCTCAATATGCAAGTCAACTTGTCTCTCCTGGCTGAAGACAAATGAGCCTCCTTCAAATGAAATGGATCAAGAGGAAATGACATCACTGGAAATGTCACACAGCTTTTAAAAGTGGGCCATTTAAGGTTTGGCTCACGCTTAGGAAGGCTCCCTTGATTAGCTGCTGGCAGGCATCCTTTTCCCTATAAAACAGCCAGAACTCTCCAAGGCAGAGAATAGTTCTTACTGGGAATTAAAGGGACAAACCTATCACTACCGAGCTAGTCATCTGCTCTGTCAGAAACAGGCCTGCTTCTCCTTCCTCTTCTCTTAGATGACACATGGCCCTTCCCACTACTCCTTAGAGCAAAGCTTCCTGAAAGCAGAGATTATGCTCTTAAAGATTGTTTCAGAAACCACCACCACAGCTTGTCAAACTATCAAGACAATACCTGAGTAAGTAAGAATTACGGGGTTTAAGACCATAGCCAGACTTCCTTTAGAGACAAGTTTTTATTTAAAAATTCTTTAAATAAAGCAGATACCCAACAGAGAACAGTATTTTTTCAACTCACCTTAATACAGCCAACTATTGTAGTTGTAAGGGCAGAATTATACTGCGTGCAGAGTACTGTGGCGTACATCAAGATAAATCTGGAAAAAAGAAGGAAGAGGTATCTTAGAAGTTAAGGTCCGATTGCTCACTTTATAATCATTTCTAGCTAAGAAAAACAATCAGTGGTAGCCACGCTGACACTTCTACTAGTCACTGACTGTGAGCTTTCCCTGCCTCATTGCTGCTAACACTGCAGCTTCAGATTTAAAGTTTCATTTGAAACACAAGCCCATTTAATGATCAGGTGTTCTCCCAGCTACTGCACCAAAACCCTGAGACCACCATTCATAATCACGAGCATGCTTTTTAGAGCATGGTCCTAATTCACCGAAGCCAGACAGAAAGCTCAGGGCGCACAGAGTCTGGCTGAGGTGTGCATGCTCCATGAGGACACGATGACTCCAGACCAGGGTGAAGGCAAGAGAGCTTCTTAAGGATGGAAGAAGAGCAAATGGCAACCACTTTAAGAGGGGATAAGGTTCACTTAACGACTACGTGGCAGCAGCTGGAACTCCCAGACTGCCAATGAGGCTTCTGAGCCTGACTCAGTACCCAAGGTATCTTGTCAACTTGATTTGGAAGCATCCACTCTCCATGTGACTAGCCTGTGTCAGAGCCAGTCAGAAACATCAACTGAAATGACTGGCTGAGGGAAAAAGCTTGAGGGAAATATGGGGATGAAGAGAAGAGGCACATTTGTAGACACGCTCTTGCCTTGTACAACCTGCTAGGGAGAAGTCAGCCCTAAATCCAAGGGCTGTCCCTGCTCCCTACTAATTCTGCAAACTTAAGCAATCTGCTTGAGTCCTGAGCCTACTTTCTCATAGGTAAAGGGATGGCAATATCAGTCAAATGGCCGATGCAAAAACAAAATTAAATTACATATGCTGGGAGTTTCCGCTGTGGCACAACAGAAATGAAGCCGACTAGGAACCATGAGGTTTTGGGTTTGATCCCTAGCCTCGCTCAGTGGGTTAAGGATCTGGCATTGCTGTGAGCTGTGGTATAGGCCGCAGACGTGGCTCAAATCTCATGTTGCTGTGGCTGTTGCATAGGCTGGCAACTGTAGCTCCGATTGGACCTCTAGCCTGGGAACCTCCATAGGCCTCGAGTGCAGCCTTAAAAAACAAAAAAAAGCAAAACAAAATAAATAATGCATGCTGAAATATAAGGTTGCTTATCACATACCAGCTTATTGAGTAAAATATTAGTTTTTTCTCCATCCTCCTACGTAAACTCTGAGATTAATTCGGTAGCCCCGAGGTCACACTCCCAAGGGTGGTGAAACCTCCTTAATCTGAAGGTTTATCCTAAACTGATACACTCAAGAGACAGAACAGGATACTGAGGAATAGGCCAAATGATGCTAGAACAAATTTCCCTAAGAAAACTATCTGCTAACAAGGCAGCAATGGCTTACCCCATCACACAAGAGAGGGTGAACTGCAGAAGAAAGAGGGTGTCCGCCCAGCCTTCAAAATCCATCGCCTGTAATACACAAGAAAGCATTTGATTGTAGAGCAGGCCCACCAAACCAGCTGTCTCATTCATTAATCGAAATCCTATGCCCCTGCTCCCACCATACAGACACATGTGCACACTTCCTGCGTCACTCCAAGGACAGAGAGTGATGCTCAGGAATTTCATGTACAAAGAGCTGAATCGACAACAAGCAGTTTCGTAAGGTGTTCTCCTTTCCAAAATGTAATGTGAGGGAGAGACTGTACTCCTCCCTACTGGGACAAAAAGAAAAAAGCCTTGCTATTTGCTTGAAGGCACAGTCCTGCTCATCTCAGCAGTCCTCCCAGATGGCTGTATTAAATAAAGGCTTTCGCAAAACCTAAAACATATTTCCTTTCCCTAACACGTGAAAGCTCAAGTACAGCCTGGTTACAAAAACTGAGCTGAGGTCTGTCCAGGGGGAATTACTATTTTAAAGCAGTTGACTTTGTAAAAGCCAGGTTTCAGTTGTTCTGTTTTTAAGCCAAAAGCAAAGGAATGAATAGAAATGACAGGGTGCATTGATCAGGTCACCTTTCATCCAAGAGGGAGGGTTCCTCTCTCGAGTACATAATTTCTCTTGCGATATGAGTTTGTTAAATAAATCTGAGAAACGTTCCACTTTTTATCTCTCTGCCAACCTGTCCAATTTCAACATAAATCTCACAGTTCCAGGGCTCCAGCAATACCAGGGTCCCTGTGGTTTATAAACCTAAGAGGCAGTTTCACACTCACATGCCTTTGCCTGGAATGTCCCTCCCCTCAATGTTCATCTGATTCCTGCTCACCTATCCAACTAGAAGTCAAGCAGCTCCTTTGTGGGGCTTCCTCGGATAAAGAAGTCCTTCCTTTGTGCCTCAGCAGTACTTCTCTCTAGGGCTCTTGCTTCTCTGAACTGCAAGTCTTTCTACATGGTGTCTGCAGACTGCGAGCTCTCGGGGTGGGGGGGTGCCCACATGACGTTAATTTTTTTTTTTTTTGTCTTTTTAGGGCTGTACCCGGGGCATATGGAGGTGTCCAGGCTAGGAGTCCAATCAGAGCTGAAGCCACTGGCCTGAAGCCATAGCAACGTGGGATCTGAGCTGCGTCTGTGACCTACACCACAGCTCAGAGCAACGCCGGATCCTTAACCCACTGAGCAAGGCCAGGGATTGAACCTATGTCCTTATGGATGCTAGTTGGATTCATTAACCACTGAGCCGTGATGGGAACTTCACATCACATTAATTGAATCACATTCCAAATATAGCATGTGACAGACAGTAGACGTTTGATTTGTTTATGGTTCTCTGTTGAGGCATAACATATAAAAAATAAAATTCTGAGTTCCTGTTGTGGCTCAGCAGAAATGAATCCAACTAGGAACCATGGGTTGTGGGTTCAATCCCCAGCCTCACCCAGTGGGTTAAGGATCCGGCGTTGCCACGAGCTGTGGTGTAGGTCGCTGATGCAGCTCAGATCTGGAATTGCTGTGGCTCTGGTGTAGGCTGGCAGCTACAGCTCCAATTAGACCCTTAGCCTGGGAACCTCCATATGCTCCAGGTGTGGCCCTAAAGAGCAAAAATAAAATAAAATAAAATTCCCCGGAGTTCCCATTGTGGCATAGCAGAAATGAATCTGACTAGGAACCATGAAGTTGCGGGTTCGATCCCCGGCCTCCCTCAGTGTGTTAAGGATCTGGCGTTGCCATAAGCTGCGTATAGGTTGCAGATGTGACTTGGATCTAACATTACTGTGGCTGTGGTGTAAGCAGGCAGCTACAGCTCTGATTAGACCCCTGGCCTGAGAACTTCCATATGTCACGGGTGCAGCCCTAAAAAGACAAAAGAAAAAAAAAATTTCCCAATTTTAAGTGTATAATTCAATGCGTCTTGACAAACGTTATACAGTCATGTAACCACCATTAAAACCATTATGAAGAAATTTTGGCCATAAAACCTAGAAGAAAACACAGGGAAAAGCTCCTAGACACTGGTCTTGACAACAATATTTCAAGTATGACACCAAAAGTACAAACAACCAAAGCAAAGATAAATAAGAGGGGCTGCATCAAACTAAAAAGTTTCTGCACAATGAAATGCTACGGCAATCTATGAAATGTGAAAAATATCTATAAATCATATACCTGATAAGAGGGTAAGAGCCAAAGTATATAAGGAACTCATACAACTCAATAACAAAAACTCCAAACAACCCATTAAAAAATGGGCAGAGGAACTGAGCAGAGAGTTTAAAAAAAAAAAAAAAAAGTACAGGGAGTTCCCCTTGAGTCTCAGTGGTAACAAACACAACTAGTACAGTTGATGATGCAGGTTCGATCCCTGGCCTCACTCAGTGGGTTAAGGATCCGGCACTGCCACGAGCTGCAGTGCAGGTCACAGACATGACTTGGATCTGGTGTTGCTGTGGCTGTGGTGCAGGCCTGCTGCTGCAGCTCCAATTCGACCCCTAGCCTAGGAACTTCCATAAAAAAAAAATGTACAAATGGACAACACGTACAGGAAAAGGTGCTCAACATCACTAATCATCAGAAAAATGCACATCAAAACCACAATGAGATAGCACCCCACACCTGTCAGAATGGCCACGATCAAAAGACAAGAGGTAACAAGTGCTGGCGGGAATGTGGAGAAACGAGAACCCTTGTGTACTGTTGGTGGGAATGTAAACTGGCACAGCCACAATGGAACAAGTGTGCACACAAACCAAAGGGAGCATTATTTAGCCACGAGAAAGGAGATCCTACCATTTGTAACAGCATGGATGGACCTTGAGGTAAACCAGACGGAGAAAGACAAACACTGCCTGATCTCACTTATATCTGAAATCTAAAAAAGCCGAATTCAGAGAAACAGAGTTCTACTGCTGGCTGCCAGGGGCTGGGGTGTGGGGGAAATGGAGAGATGTTGCTTTTATAGCTTCTAAGATGCACATGCTCTAGGGATCTAATGTAAAAGCATGGTATTATAGCAACAATACTATATTAAACACTTAAAAGTTACTAAAAGAGGAGATCCTGTTTTCACCACAAAAAAAAGAAATGGCAGTTATGTGAGATAATGGAAGTGTTAACTAATGCTACTGTACTAATCATTTCCTAACATATAACCACATCCAATCAACCGCCGTACAACTCAAACTTACACAATATTAAATGTCAATTATATCTCAGTAAAGCTGGGGAAAAAAAGTATTTACCATCTTAGAAAGTTTCTGCCCCTTTACAATCAATCCCCTCCCCCATTTAAACCCCTGGGAACTTCTGATCTACCTTCTGTTCCCAGAGTTTTGCTGTTCAGTAATTTTAAATAAATGGCATTGTACAGTATGCACTCTTTTATGTCTGGCTTCTTTCACTTGGCATAATGCAGATGAGTTAGTTCTTTCAGTAAATATATCTTTAAATTTACAAGAAACCGCCAAACTGTTTTCCAAAGTAGCTGGCTATACCATTTTGTATCCCCACCAGCACTGTATGACTGCTGTTCTTCATTCATGTCTATACTTGGAACTGTTTGAGATCATCCTAGTGATTAAGGAAATGCTATCTCACTGCAGTTCTAAATTTTTTTAAGTCATGCGTCAGTTTACTATATCATAAATAGCAACAAAAAATAAAATAGAACAAAATAGAAAAAGGAGAACATTTGCAGTTCTAGCGTGGCTCAGCGGAAAGGAATCTGACTAGTATCCATGAGGATCGGGTTCAATCCCTGGTCTTGCTTGGTGGGTTAAGGATCCGGCATTGCCGTAAGCTGTGGTACAGGTCGCAGACGTGGCTGGTATCTGCCATTGCTGTGAACTGTGGCATAGGCCAGTGGCTACATCTCTGATTTAATTCCTAGCCTGGGAACCTCCAAATGCTGCAGGTGATGCCTTAAAAAGACAAAAGACCCCCCCAAAAAAAGCAAATAAATAAATAAATGAAAAAGAAAAAGGGGCGCATTCTATTTAATAGGAAGAAATATTTTTTTCATGAAATTTTGCTTCATTAATGTGTACATGGGAATGTGACATAAATTTACTTCTAACTGTAGAGGTCAAATAATTTGAGAAATATTGGTCTAAGGGATTAAGTGCTACTTTTAGGGCTAAATGATTAAAATATTTGTACACGGACATGAAAACTGTAGTTTAATATCTGGCTGAAGCATGGCAAGACTCACACAGATAAACCAGAGTGATAAGTATCACAGACTTAATACTCTTTTTCTTTTTCTTTTTGGTCGTACCTGAGGCATATGCAAGTTCCAGGGTCAGGGAGTGAATCTGAGCCACAGCTGCAACCTACATCACAGCTGCAGCACAGTGGGACTCCCCCGGACCTAATACTCTTGAAGAAACAGAGTACATTCTATTTCATACACAGACATCACCATCTTTTGCCTTGAAACTTGGCGTACTTTCCTCTAAGTCCCATTTCTTCTTTTTAAAAAATTTCATAACCTGATTATTGGCTTTGAAGTTAGACTTGCATCCAGATCCCCAATCCCCCATTCCTTACGTGCATCACTGTAATTTTAATTTGCATTTCCCTAATCACTAATAAGGCCGAGCATCTTTAATATGCCTTTTTTGCCATCAGTATTGCTTCTTCAGTAAAGTCTGTCCTAACCTTTTCAAATTCTACTCAATTTATTTGTCTTCTTACCACTGAACTGTAAGAGAATTTTACAATATATTCTGGATACAAGTCCTTCATCAAACATATATGATCATGGGAGTTCCCACTGTGGCTCAGTGGTTAACGAACCCGACTAGAATCCATGAGGATGCGGGTTCGATCCCCGGCCTTGCTCAGTGGGTTAAAGATCCAGCGTTGCCATGAGCTATGGGTAGGTCGCAGACGTGGCTCAGTCCCACGTTGCTGTGGCTGTGGTGCAGGCTGGCAACTACAGCTGTGATTCAGCCCCTGGCCTGGGAACCTCCATATGCTGCAGGTGTGGCCCTAAAAAGATGATCATGCAAATATTTTCAGAGTCTGTGGCTTGCATTTTCTTAATGGTGTCTTTTGAAAAAAAATTTTAATTTTGTTTGAGTCCAACATCATTCTTGCTTTTTATGACTTTTATCTATGAAATCTGGTCTCACCCAAAACCACAAAGATAGACCTCTGAGTTTTCTTCTAATTTTATAGCATTAGCTCTATTTTTAGGTCTTTTCATACTAGTTTGCTAGGACTGCTGCAACAAAAATACCACAAACTGAATGACTTAAAAAAACAGAAATGTACTCTCTTACAATTCTGCACGCTCAAAGTCCAAGATCAAGGCGTCAGCAGAGTTGGTTCCTTCTGAGGGCCGTGAGAGAATCTGTTCATGCCTCTCCCCTAGTTTCTGGTGATGTGCTGGTGATCTTTAGGGTTCCTTAGCTTGTTCAGCATCACCCTGATGTCTACCTTCATGTTCGCGTGGCAATCTCCCTCTGTGACTGTGTCCAAATTTCCCCTTTTTGTAATAGCACTTGGGATACTGAATTAGGGCCACCTTCCTCCATTATGATTTCATATTAATGAATTACATCTGCAATGACCCTATTTCCAAATAAGGTTGTATTCTGAGGAGTTCCTGTTGTGGCACAGTGGAAACGAATCCGACTAGGAACCATGAGGGTTCAACCCCTGCCCTTGCTCAGTGGGTTAAGGATCTGGCGTTGTCATGAACTGTGGTGTAGGTTGCAGACACGGCTCAGATCTGTTATTGCTGTGGCGTAGGCTGGACCCCTAGCCTGGGAACCTCCATATGCTGTGGGTGTGGCCCTAAAAAAACAAAAACAAAAACAAAAGGTTGCATTCTGAGGTATTGGTAGTAGGACTTCAGCATGACTTTTTGGGGAGGAGGGAAGGGTAACAATGCAATTCAAAACACTTCTCAAGTTAATTTCTGTGTATTTCCTAAGGTAAGGGTCAAGGTTCATTTTTCTGCATATAGACGTCAAATTGTTCTAGCATCATTTGTTGAAGAGACTATCCTTTCCTCATCGATTTATTTTGGTATCTTCAACAAAAGAGCTGACCACGTGGTCTATTTCTACTTCTTGATTCTCTGTTCTGTTCCACTGATCTGTCTGCCCTTCATTGAATACCACACTTGATTATAGTAGTTTTATAAAGTCTGGATCCTTAACCAAGTTGTATTGGCCATGGGTTAGTAACTCTATTGATCTTTTCAAAGAACTAGCTTTTAGTTTCACTGACATTTCCCTATTGCGTTTCCATTTTCTATTTCTTCCTCAAAGCTGGTGTTCAGTGGCCTGGGGACTGGGTCTGGCAGTCCTCCTTCCTAGGACACTAATTTTAAATCCTTCTTCTTTTCTAATGTATATTAATTTCTAGTTTAATTCTGTGCTGGTCAGAATGGTTTCAAGTCTTTTAAACTATTAACACTCTTATGGCCCAGAATAGAGTTTGGTGAACTTGGTGAATTGTTCCACGTGCACTTGAGTTAATTCTGTTGCTGCCGAGCACAGCGCTCTATAAATGCCAACTTGACACTGTCAAGTCTTCTCTATCTTTAATGATTTTCACTTCAGTTGTTTTATCAATCACTGAAAGTAGAATGTTAAAATCTCCAACTACAGTTGCAGGTTGGTCTATTTATCCTTTCTGTTCCATCAGTTTTTGCTTCGTATATTTTGAAGCTCTCATCAAGAACATTTACTTTCAGGATTATTATGCTCACTTGATTATACTAAACCTTTTACCATTATGAAATATCCCTCTCAAAAAAAAAAAAAAGAAAAGAAAAACAAATATCCCTCTCTGTGGTATAGTGTCCTTTATGTTTATTCTATCCAAGGTTTACTGAGCTCCTTGTATACGTAGCTTTAGAGTTTTCATCAAATTTGGAAAAACTTCAGCCAATATTTCTTCAAATATTTTTTTCTGCCCCCTGCCCTGCCTCTTTTTTCAGGACTATAGTTACATAAATGTTAGACCTCCTAATATTACTCCACATGTCACTAATAATCTAGTCATTTGTTTCCTAGTCTTTTTTTTCTTCTGTACTTCATCTTAGTTTCTCCTGCTATTTCTTTAATTCACTGAACTTTTCTTATGTAATGCCTAATCTGCTATTTAATACCTTCTGCTTTCTTCTTCAATATTTTATATTCCCCTCTCTCTCAACAACGATTCACTACTTTTGATGTACAATCTGACATCTGCTAAGTCCTAATCATGTGCCAGGCCCCACGGTAGTCCTCGGAGCACTATGCTGAAGATGGTTTAGTCAGCCTGCTGATAATGAAGGATAAATGGCAGCAATAAAAATGTACTGCCTTTATAAATTACAAAATGCTTCCCTATATAGTCTGTCATTTGATTCCTACACAACAACCCTGTAAGGAAGAAAGGCCAAGCCTTATTATCCCCAGAAGACAATGAGTGAGTGACTTTAGGTAACACAGCTAGTCCATGGTACACTCTAGTCTATGTACTCCAAGTCCAAAGTTCTCTACATTGAGCATTAAATTTTATTCAGAAAAACACCAAATATACAGCACACTATTTCCTTTGGGAACATAATTCTTTCTGTAGAGTATTAAAATAAATCTCAGACATAAGTCCATTTATATAAAATTCAAACACAGAAAAATCTTTCTCATGGGTTTTTTTCTTTCTGTAAATACTCAGCCTGTCTCTGGAGAAAGCTAGTGTATGGCACAGGCAGCTGCCACATTCCCCTGCTTTGCCAAAGGAATGATCTTTAGCTACAACAGAACAAACAGCAACCATCTAAAAGTAAAGCTCCAGGATAACTATGACCCAAACAGCCCTAAAGTACAATGGAGTCCACTCTCCCTACCATAAAAACGGTGTTTAAGAAAAGAAAAAGAAAGAAAGAAAAACAAAAACAAAAACAACAGGAGTTCCTGTCTTGGCTCAGCAGTTAACGAACCCTACTAGCATCCATGAGGACTTGGGTTCGATCCCTGGCCTCACTCAGTGGGTTAAGGATCCGGCATTGCTGTGAGCTGTGGTGTAGGTTTCAGACACAACTTGGATCTGACACTGCTGTGGCTGTGATGTAGGCCAGTGGCTACAGCTCTGATTGGACCCCTAGCTTTGGAGCCTCCATATGTTGTGGGTGTGGTCCTAAAAAGACAATGAAATGAAATGAAAATAAAATAAAATAAAATAAAATAAAACTACTGCTTATTATGTTATTATGCTATTGTGCTCTAGGCTCAGAAATATTAAGTAACTTTCCCCCAAATTCTTCATCTAGTAAATGCCTGTTCAGTTCCATAACCTATCATCTTTCTATCTGTACTGCTGAGGAAAGCCAAAGACAAAGCAATATATTGTGAATTTTTCTCCTAGATGGCTCCACATTGTTAGAGTCAAAAAGTAAAAGTTCTAATTCTAACTCTGCCATAAGTTTTCTGTGAGGCCATGATAAAGTCATTTAACTTTCTAAGCCTCTACCTATATTACAAATATAGAAAACTGCTCCATCTGCCTCTTGTGAGAATCAATTGAGATAATAAAATATAGACACTTTAAATGTATATATAGTTGACATAAAACTATGTTTGTCACAAACTTCTACCACTGTTATCTCTCAGTGACAGCAGTGCGAGCAAATTGTTCTTCTCCTTAATATAGGAAATAAAGAAGGCGTAGTGAGAATGCACTTTGTGACTCAGGGGAAAAAAAAAGATTTAAAACAAAAGTTCTTCCCCTAGAGAATGCTGATAAAGGGGCATTGTGAAGAAAGTGACCTGCTTGGTCATTCTGTGTGACACAGAACTAGATGGGCTCTTTGCCCCAAGGCCTGCAGTCTTCAATCCTGGCCAAGCGGAGGCTGTGAACACAGAACATACAAAGATGTTTTCTAAGGCTTTCCTTCTGTTTTAACAAAGTCTCTGGTTGTGCAGGTGCTGGTGCTGTAATGCATCACAAGCCAATACACACCACAGACATGAAAAGAATGCGGTTCAATCAATGGGCAAATGGGTTACATGGATCTACTGCTTCCTAAAACTAGGCACTTGGTTTGAGTGAGACTTCTAGTTAAATCAAAATATTTGAAAAATTTTTAATAAAAAAAAATGTGTTCTTTAGTTGCTTAGCTTAAGAAAATTAAGAGAAGTACGATTAGGTAGTAACACTACATAATCAATAACATAATCAGGGAGTTCCCTTTGTGGCTCAGTGGTTAATGATCCCGACTAGGATCCATGAGGATCCCTGGCCTCACTCAGTGGGTTAAGGATCCAGCATTGCAGTGAACTGTGGTGTAGGTCACAGACACACCTCGGATCCCGAGTTGCTGTGGCTATGGTGTAGGCTGGTAGCCGTAGCTCTGATTTGACCCCTATCCTGGGAACCTTCATATGCTGCGAGTTCAGCTCTAAAAATCCAAAAACAAATAAACAAACAAACCATAATCAATAGTATCTAGTGAAGGTACACCTGAAATTAATAATATTTAAGTCAACGACACCTCAATTTTTAAAACAGAAAACAAAAATCTAGTGCAGGGATACAATCATATTTCATCTAATCAACCAGTTCTAATGGAAGGATCTGATTATCTGGACCACTATCTTGGTGAAGAGTCTGAGGCGATGTCTGTGCAGGCTTAGCAAGAAAGTGCTGGGCTACCTGGCAACATCTACAATGTCACTTTACACTCAAATCACCACCCCTAATCTGGTGAGAAGCATGGAATAATTTCAATGTGTACCTGAGTCTTAGAGGCAACCATTCTCACTCGCTGGAAAATCTGCCTCCCAAAGAGTTGCCAGCTTACTTGAGGTTTGAAATAAAATCCAAAGCATGATTGAGACATTTTCGTATGTGTCTGGATACCTCTGCTTACTATAAAACCTAAAAAAATCCAAAACACCGAGTCTTTGGACTTCGTGGCAAAGAAAAAGGTTGATGAAAGATACCATTCCATTTTGAAAATTCTTTCCCCCCAGAACTCGAGGAAAACCTTGAGTCCTTCACCTAGAAAGCAGACTGCTAAGAAACTTGCTCAGGCACAAGACAGTGTTGGTGCTGCAAATGATCGGCATGGCCCCCTCCCTCCATGGGAAAGCTAGGCAAGTTCACGGAGCCAGGGGTCCTAGGTTAGCTCCCCTCCCTCTGCACTGTTGGAACCATCTGCCTGCCTCCTGCTGCTAGTTCAGGCAAGCAACAGGAGCCTAGAGGTCTTCCAGACCCCTGCTCTCCAGGCTCTGCCGCCTATGTTAAAACCTACATATCACGACAAAACTACACACTCCAGCTTAATGGTGGGTCACTTACTCTTTTTTTTTTCTTCTTTTTTGGCCAGCCCAAGGGTTACGTAGTTTCCAGGCCAGGATCAGATCCAAGCTGCCGTTGCAACCCAAGCCACAGCTATGGCAACACCAGATCCTTAACCCACTGTGTGGGCCAGGGATCGAACCCTTGTCCCAGTGCTCCCAATACACTGCCAATCCTGTTGCACTACAGCAGGAACTCCTGGGTCACTTACTCTTATTTGAAAAAAGCAAATACTCAGAGGTAAGAATAGCTAAAAACACTTCTTTGTCAAATAACATACAGGCAAAGAGAAAGATCTAGCCATTCATAAATAGAGAATAATTGATCCAACCCATTCGTATTACGCTTGAAAATAACAAGGCCCAGAAAAACAGAAGGGCCTTGTCTCTATGTGGAGAAAACACTTCAAGGACTCTGGGTCACAAAATGACCCAGAAAATATTAAATGATTCTGGATGGGCAAAAGCAAAAACCTGAAAATTCTTCATTATTTAGTAGCGATGCTTATTAATAAGAGACACCTCCCGGTAGGTGACCTGTGCAGGAACTCTTCCTGTAAAACTCATCTGAGCCATGCACTTTACCCACTGATATAATGAAGACATTATACAGTGTACCAAGTGCCTACAGTGCTGGCCTTGTGAGATCTACAGCAAGGGGTCTGTTCTTCCATCCCTGTGTGAGAACACCTAGCGGGGGGTGCTGTCAGAAAGCCAGGCTCCAATTCCTGTGACTGAATCACTGGCTTTGTGCTGCAGACTTTCCCTTTTGGAAGCAGCGACTAACAACTTTAAACACAGTCTGTCCTACCTGACATTTTGGGAAGTCATTCGCCAACTGATGCTTGCTCTGCCTTTAGATATCTTTGGTTAACAGTAAACTGGCTGCTGCATGATACATAATTGTTTTTTTTTTTTTAAGACATGTTTAAAAAAACTAAATGCTGAATACGTTGGTTCCTTCGTTTCTGATAAACTCAGCACTCTGAGAACTTAACTTTTTTAAAAAGCACACACACATATATATACAAACACACTCAGAGTCTGGTTTCTCAGAAGGTTTCTAAGGAGTTTTTGCCAGGGACTTCTGTGCTCACGGGGATGAGTCCTTCAACTGAAACCTGCCTTTCAATTTTTATGGTAATTTAGGTTTTTCTTCCATGACCTTCAATTCTGGCATAAAGATGTTGCCAGCCCCATCAACTGCTCTGTATAACTTCTGCCTCCCTAGGGAGCTGTTCTTTCAGAGCCCTCTTACTGGACTCCTGCCCCAACAGAGGGAAGTTTTTCCCCCCTCTACCTACTAAAATTAGCAGTGAGATTTTAAGAAAAATAATTTGGATCTGATTTTGCTTCAATTTGCATCCTGGGTCAAGAGTCTTCAGCTCTGAATAATGAGAACAAATTACTTCGTCCCACCTCCCCCAGTTATTTTGACACTTAGAATTCATCACAGGATAGTCATCACATATAAAAAACAAAAAATCCTTTTTCTTTTGTTCCTCTTAGAAAGTGTAATTTTTTTTTTGGTCTTTTTTTTTTTTTTTTTAAGGGCCACACCTGCAACATATGGAGGTTCCCAGGCTAGAGGTCGAATCAGAGCTATAGCCGATAGCCTACGCCACAGCCCCAGCAACACCAGATCCCAGCCACTTCTGAGACCTACACCACAGCTCATGGCAACGCTGGATCCTTAACCCACTGAATGAGGCCAGGGATCAAACCTGTGTCCTCATGGATACTAGTCAGATTCATTTCTGCTGAGCCACGACAGGGAACTCCTAGAAAATGCAATTTAAAATACATTCACATAGCGATGCAATCAAAAAAATATAAGAAGACAAATAATGAGGGTCTTGGAGTTCCCACGAGGGTACAAAGGGATCGGCAGCACAGTGGGTTAAGGATCCTGTGTTGCCAACTGCAGCTACCGCAGCTCAGATGTGATCCCTGGCCCAGGAACTCCACACGCCGAGGGGCAGCCCAAAATGAAAAAAAAAAAGTCTCCCTCCCTCTTCTGTTCTACACTTACCCTGTTTTCTCTCTCACACACACAGACTGGTGGTCACTTTATTAGTTTCATTATATTCTTACAGGGTTTCCTTACTTAATAAGTAAACAAAATGAATGTGTATATATATTCTTACTCCTCCCTTTTTTTTTTTTTTTTTACTCAAAAGGTAGTATACCATATGCACTTCTTTAACACCGTGCTTCTTCATTTAACAATTTATTCTGGAGATCTCTGCATCCAACATATAGAGAGCTTCCAGGAAAAACAGCTCTGGGTGAGTAAAGCCAGTAGTCCAACAGATGAGAGCAGCTTATCACACCACAGGTTATCAGGAGCCAGGGAGTAGCTGGGCTCGTGCCAGCTGTCAGAGCAGCAGCCTGGTCTCCACAAGGCATGCCTTCCACTCCTCAGAAATGCTATCTCAGTCCCGAAAAGAACCAACCAACTTGGTGGATCCAACGTACTCGGTTTATATATGACAAAGCAGGCCTGGAGGGCAGAACTGGGGGTTGCTGGTCTTTGCAATTCCGGCCACTCTCCACTGTATCCCTCATGTCACCAACTTTTAGGGGTGTGTCACTATCTGCAGAATGAATTTCAAATTCCTGGGTCTGGCACTGGTCCCAGCTTAGAAGGAAGCAGGATGTGGGACAGCGGGAAGAGCGAGAGCACTAGTCATAGAGTCAGGGAATCTAGGTTCTAGTCCTGAACCCTATTTGGGCCCCAGTTCCCTCATCTGGGAATGGAGGGGCTGGAACCCGACGCTCCCTGTGGTCTCTAGGCCTCCAAAGTCACTGACTTCCACTCTTCCGTGGTGCAGAGTCTGGTCCCATGGAGGCTGTCCTCATGGCTGTGACTGTGTTCATGCCTCCAGTTCCACCTGGGATGTACCTTTTGTTTCTCTGCCTCCACATCTTTTAAGGCCCAATATGACTTCCCCTGACATTGACCTCTTCAGAAAGTGCTCCTTGTGAACGAGCTAAGCACTCCCACCTCAGCCCGTAGAACCTGCTCTTCCCTTGGCCCAGAATACTCCTGCCAAAGAGCCAGGAGTCTTGGCCTATTCAGCTCCGTGTCTGCTCAGAAGCTTTCCCTAATCATCTTATCCAGAATAGCATTTCCCCAGGCGCTCTCGTTTATTTCTCTTCATAGCTCTTATTACACAATTAATGTTTAGCCTCTCTTACTCCATTAGAATGCAAGCTCCTCTGAAACAGAGACGTCCTTTTTTTAATTAGAACTGCACCTGACACATAAACACTCAATAAATATTCAATGAATGAAAAAAAAGATTATTTGTAAATAATTAAGTAACAACAAAGCCAAGCTGCAGAGACTCAACTTCTAACACTAATCTGAGGTATCTGTCACAATCAGCAGCTTGTTCTGAATGCAGAGAAGTCCCAAATAGAGGAAAAGTCAGGGAGGTAGCAAGTGGCTTTGGGAGACAGTTATGATCATGCAAACAGCAAGAGATCTATCTGGAGTCAGACAGACTGGTTCTAGTACTCAACTCTATCACTGTGCAACCTGGAGCATGTCCTTAACCTCCCTCAATCAGGTAACTACCTACTATATAGATCCACAATGAGGAGCAGGATAAATGATTAACGTGGAAGCATTTTACCAGGTACAAGACATCAAACCCTATAGGTGAAGCATTATTTAATGGCCAGAAGTAGACTGAAATTGTTAATTTGGGAACAGTGTTTTTTATTTTATTTTATTTTTTGCTTTTTTAGGGCCACACCTGCAGAATATGCCATATGCATATCCTAGGCTAGGGGTCCAACTGGAGCTATAGCTGCTGGCCTACACCACAGTCACAGCAACGCAGGATCCAAGCCATATCTGCGATCTACACCACAGCTCACGGCAACGCCAGATCCTTAACCCACTAAGCAAGGCCAGGATTGAACCTGCGTCCTCATGGATGCTAGTCAGATTCATTAAGCACTGAGCCACGACTGAAACTCCGGGAATAGTTTTTCGTTTTTTTTAATAAACCACCACACCAAAAAGTGTCCATTTAAAAGAAAAAAAAGTATGTGCACATACATGAATGCTTGTCCACTTAGGACGTACACACATTTTGAAGGGAAAACCCAAGCCTAAAAAACACACAATGAAAATGAACCTGACTTACTAAAAAAATGCTTACCTGAAATCCTACCATATATTCCACTCTGTGATGTGAAACTTTCTTGCCAGAACTTCAGACAAACAGCCCGCTGACTACTATGAAACTGAACCTTTAGTGGAAGAAATCGACTGCAGCCTCTTGTAGGATACTATGAGCTTCTTGGACATGTTAGGGCATCCATGGCTTCCACCCACTGCTTCTGTGCTAGTTAGTAAACCATTCATGAATCGTGGTTGAAAGCCAACCATTCAACCACCTCTGCTAGTTATATCTCTAACATCAACTCCGAGAACAGGTTAGTATTACTTGTTGCAGTTGGTGGATAAGAAAACCAAGTCCTATCTCCTCTAAAAAGCCAATCTTGATATTTAACCCACACCACTTTCTTCCTAGCCTGAATACTTAATAGTACTGAGTGACTGGCATGCACTTTGGTGCTGGATCTTATAGCATTTCTGCAGCATGCCAAGTGTCTTCCTTGGATGCCAAGGACAACATTGTATTTCTCATACATTCTCAAGAGAATGTAGCACCAAGAAGATGCTCAGAAACACTAATCTGAATTGAAGTTAAAATGAAACTAACAGGCGCACAAGGAAGGAATTCAGGAACAAAGAAATATAGGAACAAAGTCAAACTCAGAATTCTCACTTCCTAAGTTCCAAATGTAATTCGTAACCTATCAAACAATACTGATTATGCACATCGTTTGTACTTTCACTTTGTCTGTAGGCAAGCTTCATGAGACAGGCATTCCTTCTCCAACAGGAGATGGAACCCACCCACTTCCATTTTCCAACCCACAACACCCCCAAACACTTCTCCCACAGACCCTAACAGTTATTACCCTGGTGTGGACAGGTCTGCTCCCCAAGACGACTGTATGGTCCTCAAAGGCAAGAATACCACCTGATTCATCTTCCGTTTTTCTTATCACCTGAGCCTAGCACTGTGAGACACATAATAGCACTTAACTATTTGAGGATATTAGAGGTAGAGTATGTTAAGGAGACAACGTTAAGAAAAAGAGCATGAGATTGTAAGTTTGCCAGCAATTTCATCCACCTGTACCCCAATAAATGTTTTATAAGAATCATGTTAACTATGTATGCAGATGACATGATACTATATATAGAAAACCCCAAAGACTCAACTCCAAAATTACTTGAACTGATCAACAAATTCAGCAAAGTAGCAGGATATAAGGTTAATCTTCAGAAACCAATCGCATTTCTATATACTAACGATGAAATAGTAGAAAAAGAACACCAAAAGATTTTACCTTTTAAAACAGCACCCCAAAAAATCAAATACCTGGGAATAAACCTGACCCAGGAGGTGAAAGACTTATATGCAGAGAACTACAAAACATTAATCAAGGAGATCAAAGAAGATACAAAGAAATGGAAAGATATTCCATGCTCATGGGCCGGAAAAATTAATATTGTAAAAATGGCGATACTACCCAAAGCAATCTACAGATTCAATGCAATCCCTATCAAATTACCCATGACATTTTTCACAGAACTGGA
>PVHT020000066.1:7745158-7779850 GCA_004024745.2 Catagonus wagneri | reverse complement strand
AATCCCACTCTTGGGCATATATCCAGACAAAAATTTCCTGGAGAAAGACACGTGCACACGCATGTTCACTGCAGCACTATTCACAATAGCCAAGACATGGAAACAACCCAAATGTCCATCGACAGATGACTGGATTAGGAAGATGTGGTATATATACACGATGGAATACTATTCAGCCATAAAAAAGGATAAAATAATGCCATTTGCAGCAACATGGATGGAATTAGAGACCCTCATACTGAGTGAAGCAAATCAGAAGGAGAAAGACAGATGTCATATGAAATCTCTTATAACTGGAGTCTAAAACAGTGCACAAATGAACATCTCAACAGAAAAGAAAAGCACGAACTTGGGGAACAGACCTGTGGTTGCCAAGGGGGCAGGGGAGGGGTGGGAGGGAATGGCGATAACTAGTGCTTTAATGATGGAATAGCAAGGAGCTCCAACTGTATTGCACTGGGAACTGTATCTAATTACATGTGACAAATCCATATATGTACATGTCATCAGGTCACCACATGGTGCAGTTGGAAAATCTGACAGAAATCTGTAAACCAGCTATAATGCAAAAATTAAAAAAAAAAAAGAATCATGTTAACTAATAATAAGAATGAGGATCAACAAACATTTATGTGAAAGCCAAAACACTAATGGGACTGATTACAAAGCAGTGAACTCAGCCTCCATAATTAGTTTATCATCTCAACCTGAAAGTATTTAGATAAATTGTCATTCTGAAAAAAAAAAAATTATTCTTTCCAAATAAACCTTTCTTGATCTTTGGCATTTTCACTGGAAAAAAACTAAAGATTACTCAAATCCCAGCCCTCTACTTAAAAAAAAAAAAAAATGAAAAGAAAAATAAGGCTAAAATTTAAATCTCATCCCAATATAGGTGGCAGAGTCATTTTTTCCACTCTGAGTAAACACTCACAATTATATTGAAGCCATTTTAAATGGAAAGTAGGTTACCGAACTTCAGGGCACCCATGAATTTTGCTACAACCTGGAAGATAACTTTCAGTTAAATCATCATTCTGGAATGAAGAAATATTTCCTTCAGTCAGTTTTTTCAAGTAGCTACAAGCTACTAGTCAGTTTCAAACGAATGAAGATTCCATTTTTGCCAAGTCTGTAGAATACTTAGACGTTAATTCTTCCAACGTTCTCATGTATAGATGAGCCTCACGATTTGGAACCATATCTGCTGCCATGAAGTATCTGGTTATTTTACATTACATTTTTGCTCCAGAGCTAAAGAGGGAAGATTGCTTCTTCCAGGGCCAGCCAGAAGCAGGCAGAACGCTGAAACGACCACAGTCTGTGGGGTCAGATTCGGCTTAAATCCTGACCCTACTACCCACTAAGAGTAACTGGTTGGCCAGTTATTTAGTCTCTCTGAACCTCTATTTCCACATTGGAAACTTCCTACAGCTGTTATGGGGACACATTACACTACACATAAAAAGTGACTAACACATAAGAGGAACTCAATGAATGTTAGTTTCTCTTCCCACTTTTTTCATAGCCACAAAAAAAAAAAAAAAAAGCTTATTCAACACTCTTTTATTAGAGCAACAGTTCTACAATAGTTTCCTACTTTCCTACTTGGGAGTCATTTTTAGGCCTGTTGGCAGCCAGATCACAGTTCATTAAAACATGTTCTATGCCAGTTTTAAAAGAAAGAGTTCTTGGAGTTCCCGTCGTGGCTCAGTGGTTAACAAATCCAACTAGAAACCATGAAATTGTGGGTTTGATCCCTGGCCTCGCCCAGTGGGTTGGGGATCTGGCGTTGCCGTGAGCTGTGGTGTAGGTTGCAGACGCGGCTGGGATCCTGTGTTGCTGTGGCTGTGGTGTAGGCAGGCGGCTACAGCTCCGATTAGACCACTAGCCTGGGAACCTCCATATGCTGAGGGTGCGGCCCTAAAATGACAAAAGAAAAGAAAAAAAAAAGGGAAAGAGTTCTTGATGAAAAAAAAAAAAAAACAGCTTTACAGGCAGTCAGTCTTCTCCTACCTTCGACTCAAGAACAATTTTTTAACAGTCTAACTACTTCCAAAGGCCTTTGCTTCATTTTGGTTCCTACTGATTTGTGGAACTTAACATTGCCGTTAGAATAAATAATGAACACCTTTATTCTAAAGACACTACAAGCTGGAGGAATCATTAGAAGGAATCTTGGTATACAAATTCTTGGCAGAATTCTGGATTTCCATTAAGTTTGGAAATTTTGTGAATTCCAACAAGATGTTACCAATTGTTACCCTATGAATATGTGCTTGGTTCAGAAAAAAAAATTCTTGTCTGGACTTAGTTTGCTACTTTATTCTGGATTTATTTAGCTAGACATTTGCAGAAAATTAATTAACTGTCATATTAGTTGCTATTTATATGGTTAAGTCACCCCCTGGGCTAAATATCTCCTGGCGGGTGGTGGTGGGGAGGGGGAACAGTTTGGGATTTAAGCCAGGATGACAATTATACACCAAGACTGAGAGCTTCTAGTGATGTCAAGCATTTTGCTCAAGTCTGAAGAATTCTACTACTTCAGGACTTTTTTGTTTTCTCAGGGACCATTTGCTACTGTTCCTATTTTGCAGTTTAGTAGAAATGTAAGAGCTCCTTTCCTCTATCCTTTGGCACATAAAAGAAGGACAAGAGTTGGCATGTACCGTTTTTAAGTTGACAGCCAGAGCTATTTTAGTGCCACCCAAAAAGGTTAGCCTGACATTAGCAAGCCAAAGACTCAATTCTCAGGTTTTGGTCCCTTAAAATGTCACATTTTAACAACCCCATGGTCTATCTTTTGGTCATACAAATAAAAATAAAATTCAAAAACATAACTTACGAAACCATATTTAGATGTCCTACCTTTTGTGCATCTCCCGTAATATATGCAATGGCCAGGGTGGGCAGAATCATGAACAGTGCATTGTAATAGAGCAGACCATATTTTCCCAGCTCCTGGAATAGTAAAAAATTAGGTGTTTCATTTGGTTCTGGCAGATAAATAGAGACAACCCTGTACAGAGTACCAGCCCCATTACAAACAGACGCACACAGCCCTGCCCAATATACTCAACAAATTAGTTGAGGCATAAGTTTTACAAACATTAATAACCTAAGCTCTCAAAAGAAAAAACCAGACTAACAAGATTTTAAGTTTATTGGAAATAAATTTATTGAGTGCTTAAAATCAGAGAAATAAAAATGACATCAACTGGTTGCCTCAAAACAACAAGGAGGGAAGAGGTTATTTTTAACACAAACGTCTGTACAGAAACACATCCTTGGGGCTCTTCCCTTGCCAGAACTGAATAAAAAGTCACAAGGTTAGTCTTGGGCTTTGCAAAACCAAAACAGTGTGCCCTTTAAAAGAGATGGAAGGACAGACCCAGACAGACTCTCACCTAGACCAATAGAGACAAACATAACTTCTCAGTGAAGCATTTCTGAAAAATGTACATGTGAAGTAGAATGAAGATTACTATTACTACAAAGAAAGAAAGAAAGAATAAAGAAGATTAAGATTGCAATACAATTTCCAAAACATGGTATGAACAGTTGTACCCTCAGCTCCTAGGGAGCAACAAAGGAACACACACCACCTTCAAACACAGGGAGCCTATGAGAACTCTGGCTCACACAATTCCGGGACATTCAGCAGGAAGCAGAGTCACCTGAAAAAGTAGGCCTGAATTAAGGGAATTAAAGGGGGTAAAGGCGTAGTGAGGATATAAGGGTGGAATATCTGCCTATCTTCTGTAAGACCATCAAATGTTATGAAAAGTCAAACTACCTTCTCAAAAGCAGCTCTGAGGAGTTCCCGTCGTGGCGCAGCGGTTAACGAATCTGACTAGAAACCATGAGGTTGTGGGTTCAATCCCTGGCCTTGCTCATTGGGTTGAGGATCCGGCGTTGCCATGAGCTGTGGTGCAGGTCGCAGACGCTGCTCGGATCCTGCGTTGCTGTGGCTGTGGCGTAGGCTGGCAGCTACAGGTCCAATAAGACCCCTAGCCTGGGAACCTCCACATGCTGCGGATGCGGCCCTAAAACAACAAAAAGGCCAAAAAAAAAAAAGCAGCTCTGAAAAACTGGAAACATACACAACAAGAGAAAACTAAGCAGTTGATCAGACTATGATACAGTCATACAATGAAATATGATGCAGCCACTAAAAATGTTTAATAATGCTGACTGATAAGGAAGATGTTCATGAAACAGTGATAGGTTAGAAAACATTATATATTATCATTCTTTTAAAATTTTTCTCATAGTTAAGTGTGTACATACAACACACACACACAAAAGGGTATCTATCAAGACAAGACAGTGGTTCTCACTTGATGGTGGAATTAAGAGAGATTTATATTTTCTTCCTCTTGATTATCTGTTTTCTACTACTTCTATTATATGTTATTTCTGTGATTTCTTTTCTTTTTTAATTTGCTGCAGCTTGATGTGGGATCTCAGTTCCCAGATCAGGGATTGAACCCAGACCACAGTAATGAAGGTACTGAGTCTTGACCACTAGACCACCAGGGAACTCCCTACGTGATTTGTGTGATTCCTTCAAAGTCAAAAATGTTGTAAATTCAGTAGCTACATTCAGGTCTGAAATGCAGCACTAAGTCTCTCTGCCACATGATTCATTTTCAAAATACCATGATTATAAGCAGTTCTGAAATTACAGGTAATAAAACTCCTGATTTATTAAAAGCATGGCACTATGCCCTACTGCCCTTCGGATAAACCAAATAACCAACTGCTTGTGGCTACCACAAGCATCAATGGAAAGGTGTGCCTAAGGCAGCAAGAAAAAGGTCACAGCAGGACAAAACAACCTTTAAAACACGTATCCTATCAGCAAGATATGTGTTATCCAGGAAGCAGAAGATGCCTACACACACACACACACACACACACACAAACACACACACCTCCCCCCATCCAGAGAGCTGACAAATACCAAACTGTTGTTTTTCTTTTCACTTGTAAACTGTTTTGAAAATCTTTTCCCTTGTTTTCTTAAACAGAGCACAATGACTAAAATTTCATTTAGGGCATCACTGTAAACATGTTATTATTGTATTGCGTTCTTATTAATGTTGTCTGTTTTTGAGTAGTTCCATCTGACTTTTATAGTTTTCCTGTTTCTCTTATTAGTTAGCTGACCTTTCATAGCGCTGATAAGCCTCTGCCTTTACATAGGATTTTTGCTCCTAATCCATGAACTATTATAAGCAGATCAATATAAAGTTTTAAAACAAAGAAGTCATAAGTCATTTCTGAGTGAGGGAATAAAGGGCTGCCCTGGGAATAAAATACTCAGTAACCCTCTCTGCTTTTTCTAGGTTCTAGGATGTACTCTAGACTATACTGTCCAATATAGTAGCCACCGGCCAAATGCAGCAATTTCAATTAATTGTAATTACATTCAACTACTAGCTCAGTTCCTTACCTGTGCCAGTCACTACTCAAGTGCTCAACAGCTGCATGTGGCTAGTGGCTACCGTTAATGGATGGCAGAGATAATAGATTTCCATCATCACAGAACTGCAACAGTACTGTTTTAGACAGCTAAGGCTATTGGACAAATGAAATGTTATCATCACTACCAATCTTCAGCAAAAGGACTGAGGGAAAAAAAAAAAACAGTAAAACTAAACCTCTAACAGCTCCCTTTATTTAATCCCAGCTTCCATTTAAATGCAATCATCATACAGAGTTGTCATGGAAAATAAGTGAAGTACAAGACATAAAAGTTACATTTAAAGAAAATTTGTTGAAAATAATCTATACTGAATTGACAGAACATTATAAATAAACTACAGTTAAAAAATTTTTAAAAAGAAAATAAATCATATGATCCTTACTTCTAGGTTATTCAAAATGAACATTCTCTGAGAATAATGAAAATTAGTGGGATGGCTACGCATTCTATGGTTCTTTCTGGGGAAGGTAAAGCCCCCCCATCGAGATGATACAAACTCTATACTTACACTACTATCAAGTAGGTAGGACATTTGTATTTATGATCTGAACCCCCCAAAAAAGACCTGAAGTAGTTTCAGAAATGCTGTACACATTTAACAGAGCCAATTAAAGACTAAGCAAATATAGTCTTCTAACTAAAGAGAACACATGGGTAGGAAAATAAGATAAAGCCATGGTCAGTTACAAAACTTAATTATGAGATAAAAATACACCAACTGCTCAGGAAAACTAAGATGACATTCATGATAAGCAGCTCATGTGGGTCTTCACATGAGGCACATTATGACAGAAAGGACAACCCTTCAATAACAACCCTATGATATGTAAAGTGAAGTTCCCCATAGCGTCTCCTTACAATAATGCAATTCATTCCATAATGTAGAAAAGCAAGGCGGCACAAAGTGCTCAGCTTCCTAATGGTCTGGCTTGAACTCAAAGTGAAATCTGGTGTGTTTATATTCAAAGTATATAGTAGACAAACAAAGATATCTTGAAAGCCCTTGAGTGCATAGGCAAATTGAAGGAAAAGAGCTGGTTATATAAAGTTCATGGGTATGAGATCTAGGCCAGGGAACCTGGCGTTTCCCCCAGGAGAGATTTCAATATTCCCTAAGTTTCCCATTAGAGTTGGCACTCCATATCCTGGGCTCTGCACTTGAGGATTCAATCAAGAGTGGACGGAAATATTAAAAAAAAAAAAAAAAATCCAGAAAGTTGAATTTGCAACACAGGCAACTATTTACAATATTTACATGTATTTACACCAATTTACACAGCATTTATACTGTATTAAGTATTATAAGCAATCTAGAGATGACTTAAAGCCTATGGGAGGATATGCACAGGTTACATGTAAATACTACTCCATTTTATATGAAACTGGAGCATCTGCAGATTTTGGTAATGGGGGGGCAGCTCCTAGAGCCAATTCCTCATGGATACTGAGGGGAGACGATATTTGTAGACAAACATACAAAGTCCACTTTTGTTCTACAGCCCCTTCCAACCCACTGCCAAAACCTGCTCAAGGGCTTCCAGATATTTCTCTTGTCCGGGTCCCTCACCAAGTCTTCTAGAACACAGCCATGAATATTTATGACACTTCTCTCTAAGAACACCACTTACTTATATCACTCTCCAACTCAATGTCAACATTCACCCAGGCCCTTCCAGAGAAGCCAACAGTAAAATGTAACTGCTAATTAGAAAATAAAATTCCTGATGTGAGCACCAAAGTACAGGCATTTTACCCTCAAAGGTCCCTTCATCTTTCCATTCTCTCATAGGTATTTTTCTTTCTTCACCACTTTTCCCCTGATGAATTGACATCACAATTCCCAACATTAGTAAACATCTCTTAGAGAAGCGTTAGACTGCTACCTACCTTTGAATCTAATTTTTGTTTTACGTAGGCACCATTTGCTGCTGTCAGCACATCATTTATCAGAATAAAAACATATCCTTCCAGATCAAATGCCAAGTCAGAGCTACAAAACATAAACAACACTTTAATAGCAACTAATATTTAAAGAACATGCATCCATTTTAAATAGATCTGAACTATAATATTTCCAAGATCACACACTTATCTAGGTAAGGAAATATTAGGCATTTTACCAGCTACTAGTATTTCTTGGTTCCTGGTTACAATAGGCAATTTCATAGTCAACATGGCAGTCTTCAGAAATGAGAATCACAAACATTTAAACACAACAATTAGCAATAATCAACCATTTCAGTTAATAGCACACTGATCTGATTTCAAAGTCAGACACTAAGAAGCAACCAAATTTACCATATCAATACATCTAAAGCAGGCAGAAGGCATCAGAGCTCAATTTCACAGATAAGAAAACCAAAAGGAGAATTAAGTTATTAATATGTCATTTTCCAAAGGTTCACACAAAAGGTAGAGCTGTCTTGCACAGGTGGCTGGGCCCCTGGGTGGAATTTCTGAAGCGTGGATCATGGTTGGTTCAGAAATCAGGTTATTTCAGTGTCTAAGCACAGAGCAGGAACTCAAACACTTAAGAGTAATGACCTAGTGAGCCTTATTAGGTCTAACTGGTAGGATTAGGGAAACCGAAGTTTTCTAGTATTTAGTAGAGCACCAGGCACAAGCTAAGAACTTAGTAAACTGAACAGAATAAGAATCTAAGAAAAGTATGCCTTCAGCACACTTTTTCACCCTAGTTAAAACAGGGGCCCCACATTCTGTGATTTTGCAAAGGTGCTATCTGTTTGTAGCTATACAACTTGGGACAGATTCCTGAGGAGCTCTATGGTACTGCAATTTCACGCAGAACTACCTACCGCCACCCTCCTCCTCCTAGCAGCCTGACAACCCTCTCACTCCAGACTCTCTTCCTCTCATTTTCTTTCTCAAGGCAAAAGTTCTAGTTAGATAAGGCTGGACCAGAGAGTAATCCACCCCAGAAACTTTCTGCAGGCCAGAGTTAGTCTGGAGGAATCCCTGTTGCTTGGTTCAATTTTGGACCCCACCAGTTTCAACGAAATGTTTCAAAGCATCTTTAAAAAGAAAGAGAGGAAGCTCATACAGAATTTTTCTCCAAGGAGGCCCTATTACCTAGAGGGAAAAGTAGTCAGCTATATCACAAACGAAATTCTAGTAACTAATTATTCTTTTTTTTTTTTTTTAAGAATGAATTTCACTTGGAGATTTAGGGTGGAATAGAATTGACTTACAATATTCTCCCCCACCTATACTACAGGATATGAGGAAAGTAAATAAGCCAATTCAATAAGCACACTGCAACTTCCAGATGGAAAACATATATCAGGCACAATTTGTGGCGTTAGCAAACCACTCACACGTGCTCTGGGCTGAATAAAACACTGTAGAAGGCTTCTAGTCATCATTTCAATTTTCTGAGTCTTTGGGTATACATTTTCCCCATTTATTTTAAAACTAAAACTTAAGAACAATGGAAAAAAAGTTAATAATTTAATAGAATATCTAAGTTACAGCATTTGTGATTTACCTCAGGTGAAGCCAAATAAAGCAACACTATTATTTATTATTCCGTAAGGGAAATAATTCATTATCATTTGCCTTTTCTGAGACACTATTTTCTCTAGCAGCATGCAAAGTACACGAATGCCACATGGTTCATAAAGGCACACAGGCTCTGGAGTCAGGCACAGATTCAAACTCCAGCTCTGCTGCTTATTAGCTATGCAACCGCGAGCAAGCTATTGAACTTGGGTTTTAGTTTCTCCAACATAAACAGGAAAATTGTATGTGTATCTTTCAGAGTGGTTATGAAAAATACATAAATATGTAAAATGCCAATCACACTGTATGTAACAGGGTAGGTATGTGCTCAATAAACAGAACACAGCATAAAAAACTCTAAGTTACATAAATATAACTTCTAAGAATGCCAAGAGTCTGATTTTGCTGGCGTCAATCTTAATTAACAGCCTTAACTTTTTGAAGTCTTTAGATATTTTTCAAAGACATAATTCCTATTTAGCTTATAAAAATTATCTTTATTAGTAATGGATCATTTATTATCAATAACTATTGATAAGTTCCAACACGCTCTCATAGGTTTTATACAGGCCCACATCTTACCTGGCAGCTACAAACGCTCCGATAATCATTGCAAATACAGTCATCTTAATACCCCAAGAAAAAGTCTTCCTACAAAATAATTAAAAAATACATACACATGGCTTTAGTTATTCGCAAAGACTCATTTTACAACATAGGCAAGAAATACATGTTTCCTTTAAAAAAGCTATACCCAAATGATTCTAAGGAACTGGGTATTTAAAAAAAAATCCTTTGATGAAGCAAAAACTTACTTTGTTATATAAATAAGTGTACTTATTTTTTCTTATTTTTATCATTTGTTATTATTATTGAGTTTGAAATTTTGATATCTGATTTCTTTAAATAAAAATGGTCACACAGGCATTCCCATAGTGGCTCAGTGGTTAATGAATCTGACTAGCATCCATGAGGACGCAGGTTCGATTCCTGGCCTCGCTCAGTGGGTTAAGGATCTGGCATTGCCGTGAGCTGTGCTATAGGTCACAGATGCAGCTCGGATCCTGTGTTGCTGTGGCTGTGGTGTAGACCGGCAGCTACAGTTACGATTCGACCCCTAGCCTGGGAGCCTCCATATGCTGTGGGTACAGCCCTAAAAACCAAAAAAATAAAATATAATAAAATAAAATAAAGTCACATTTATTTGTAGTAAAAGTAGCGGAGACATGAACACTATTTGAAAACTATAATGACGTTTCTGATCCAGCTTCTCACAGTGGGATCAACAGGTACAGAAATTCCTGAAAGTGTATCTCTTATTCAACCAGGTTTCTACCTCTAATCCATAAACCTTCCCAACTATGGTTCCCATTAACTATCAACCCCTATAGCAAAGGAAGAAAGTAGCTTAAACGTCTCAAAAGATAAAGTAGGAACACCACAAATAACTGTAATATCTTACACAGGCTGGGCACCTTATCAGGGTGATTAAAGTTTGTTAAAAGATTAGATATATTAGAAATTCCGCTCACTTGAGTAAAACTCCTTCAGCAAACATTGTAAACAGGATAGAGAACCTTCTCAGAACTGTAAACATTGGCAAGCTGCAAAAAAAAAAAAAAAAAAACAGGTGAAATAAATTTAACAATTTTTTAACTAAGATTCTCCAAATCAGTATTTTAAAATAACGATTATCTTTCCCTTCCATTATGGAAATTCCATGCTGATTAATCTGTGACTAAATTAAATCCTTATTTCTCTCTAGAAAGAATTACTTGGATGCCTGAAAGGGTTGCTTTTATAAAACTACTAGAAGTGAAAAACACCCAACTAAAATGGTAGAGAACATATATCTATTATCAAAGACTAATAACAGCCACTTTTTAATTTTACCCTGTTTATTATATTAAACACCCTGAATAGTAATCATGTTAGTCTTCAAGAGAAAAGAGCTCCTCTTTCTTTTATAGACTGACCTCCCTTCCTACCCCCGAGCTTCAAACATCATGACAATCTTCCCCCAAGAAACATTCCTCCAGTGTCCTTTTGTGGAAATAATTCTGTCTTCCTCTAAAATACTTCTCAGAGCATTCTGCTTGCACTAGTCAAATGTATAGCCTCTTGCAATATAGTTATCTGTGAATATATCTCATCTCACTCTAAAGTGTCTTATACTCAGCTGGCAATCAAAGATACAGAGTGAATGGATGGATGGATGGTTGGATTGGATGGATGACAATGGATGAAAAAGAGCGAACTCTGTATATGAGCAGCACTTTGCAGCAGGTCTGCATTTCTTTCCAGGTAGGTAACGAGATGGAAAAGGATGCCCCACCCATGATAAATCTGACTTCCATGGAAGCCTCTCCAGAGATTTCACCATGGTCATTCTGCCAGGTTTCTTGGATCTGAGGAAAGGAAAAACGCTCGGTCTTTGACCCTCAGAGATCTCTCCATTCTGTTTTTCAATCATCCAGCATGCTAGAGGTTAAGCTCCTGTGGCAGTGTGAAGCCATGAGTCTTAACAAATGGTTTCCCTATGTGTATGCTTTTAACACCACATACACCGGATACATTCACTTCTTAAGTGGAAAAGCCAAGCACTGGCAAGCTAGAGGATAATAAAACAGTTGCTGTCATGGAGTAGAGGGTTACTGTTTCTTTCTAAAAGTGAAAATGCTGCTTCTACAGTCATGGTCATTGGTAAAATGTTAATCATATTTGTAAAAAGGTTCCATCTGATGTTATTTTAACTACTTCATGTTAAAAGAAAAACTACAAAAGTTCTCATATCCACCATCAATTTCGCTTGTGGAATTTGACTAAAACAAGATATTTATGAATTGCACTGAAGAAATGAAATCTCAGAAGCCTCACATATATCCTTCACTATTACAGGTCTGGAAAAATAATGAAAACCTCCCATCACAGAATTTTATAGCAGTTTAGGACTTCTATCAACAAAAAGAGGGGGAAAAACTCAAAACAAACTACTCTTTCTCTTCAAACTTACAGAGATTAAACTAAAAACCTCTGATGTAATCTTTACTTAGTAACAGAAGCTTTCTGATCTTTTTGTTTTTCCAGAATCAGTAACAATAGGTTAAACATTTGACATTCAAGAACAATTTTAAGAACACATTATATTAACCTCACTAGTAAAATAAAGTTATCCATACTTCAGTTTCTTTGTGCTGAACAGTCCCGTGATTTGGTTCCCAAAATATAGTAGAGGTAGTGGAAACGTCTAGAAAATTTAAAAAGGGATAACAAAACTCAATAATAATAAAGACAGCTAAAGCAAGGTCCTTTTCAAACAGAAACAGTTTTGTTTATATGATCAAATTCTTTCTATTTAAAACATAAGATTAGTTCTCATACCCAATTTTGGCCCCCATGAAGCACCCAAACGTTACTTATGTGTAAACAGCTCTAAGCAGATAGAGAGAGGGAAGAACGGAGGGGGGGAAAGAAACAGAAATATGAATATGATCAAACCATATAGGACAGCAACATCGTTTACTTTAAAACATGATAATGCAGAGCCCAGGGCTCTAATATCAGCAGAAAAAGGAAAAGCATTTCATTTTTAGGTGGAGTCAAGCAGAGGCAGACAGAAGAATAAGAAAATAAACCCAAAGAATAATGAATGCTGCATACACTGGCTAGACTAGAAGGATGTAGAAAATATAAAATGGTTGTAATCCCAACAAGTGTTCACAAAATCAAGGGCCTTTTTTTGTTCTTAAATTTTAAGAGATTGTGGGACTTCTTAAAAACACATATTACAACATTTATTCTTGACCTTCATTATACCCACTCTGGCAAGGCTGCAATTTTTAAGCATGTAAGGCACAGATAAAAAAAAATACATATAGTGACTTCAGAAAATAAAGTACTACTTTTTTTTCTTTTTTTTTACCTTTCGAGGTACATTTCTGTCAAAGTCTGGAAACTTGACTACTCTGAGTGCCTTTCCCACCCAGAGTACTGCCACTGTAGCCACCATCTGTAAACAGAGAACACAGATTCACTGTTCTACATATAAAGGCACACTCAGAAGTTCCAACGACACGAACCACGTAATGCTGAAGATTCCAACTAACCTGGCCAAGTCCAACACATAGTGAGGAGGGAAATCTACAGAAATGGTAGAGGGAAAAAAAAAAAAAGAAAGCATGGTCAGAAAAACGCGAGCTCGGTTAATTCAATTTGCACATCGGCAACCTTACAGTGCACTTTGATACGAAACACACCAACGTCTACCCCTCTCTGACAACCGGTGAGAAAAATCCCTGCCGGTTGTCAGGCAACACCGCTGATTATGTAGCCTCGGGCGGCCCCTTGTCTCATCTTGCCCAATTCTACAATTTCAGTCGGCTGCCTGCAACAAATCTTTTCTTGGAAATAAAGACATGTATCTCTTCAACGGGTTTCACACCTTTAGGGGGAAAAAATGCTTCTGCCTCGGGGTCCCAGTGGCTGCATCACAATCACCTTAAATGGGCTCAGGGATGTATAGGTCCCCCGGAGGCTGTCAGCGCATTCGGGAAACCGTGAAGCCCCAGACCCTGGGCCAGGCTGCGAGTAAGGGCGGGATCCCTCAGCCAGCTCCCTGCCTGGCGTGCACAGAGTCAAAAAGTCACCAGGCAACTTCGCCCTGTGGCTCCAATGGGCAGGGTTTCCAGGGAGCTGCACGGTAGGCAAGGCAGGCACTTTCCCAAAGCGGCCCCGAACGCGCTCCCTGTTGTCCCAAGCTCCGCGCCGGGAGCCAGACCCCAACGCCGGGCCGACGCAGCAGCGGGCTCCGCCGCTCCGGCCGCGTGTCAGCCGCCTGCCCGCCCTCCCCGGCTCCCGCCCAACTTTGTTCAGCTCCAACTTTGCAACCAAAGTCCAGAGAGCCCGCGCCTAGCGCCGCCGCCCGCTCCTCTCCGCGGCCTGGGCCGCCGCCGCCTCGGCCCTACCTGTAATTGGTGAGCACGCTCTTGTTGACCACGACGATCAGGAAGGAGCTCACGCCGTAAAAGCCGGCTGCCAGCAGCTTCAGGAACACGGTCAGCGTTTCGGCCGACGCCATCCCCAGCTCCTCCTCATGTCTGTGTGTGGAGGATTTCGCGGGGGCTTCTCCTTTAACCCGGGCATGCTGACGTCTATGAACTTCCGCCATGGCTGCGGCGGCGGCGACCGCGGCGGCGGCCTGCGAGGGGAGCGGCGGGCGGCGGGGCCGAGTGGCTTGGGGGTCTGCGGCGGCAGCTCGCGGGGAAGTCGAGGACCGGCGCCGGGGCACTGAGCCGGCTGCGCAAGCCGCCTCGGCTTTCCTCAAGGCCGCCGCCCGTCCCCGCCCAGGGGCTGGGACGCCGGGGTTCACACGCCCGGGAACTTTGTTCGGGCATTGTGCAACGCAGGGTCAGAGGGTAGGGGCTGCGCCTGGCTCGGCCTGGGCATGGGTTGCAAAGCGCCTGCAGAAAGGGCAGTGACGACCCTGAGTCCAGGATGAAAAGGGAGGAGTAGCCTAGGGGAACCACTCGGGTACACCAGGCGATAGGCAGCACCGCACAGTCGCGGAACTTAGCGGCAGCCTTGCGCCTGCGCGCGAGCCCGCGCTTGATCTTCTAGTGCAGCGAGGTACCTGGGATAGGGAGGCTGGTGGCTAGGGGGCTGAAAGCCGTATTCTTTGGATAACTGCCGCAACACACACAAAAAAATACAGACCCTCCTCCAATCCAGTAACAGGTGGCTTGCTAGGTAGTTATCAGGATGTGTGCATCTAGACTCATTTTGAATACTTTTTGATCTCTCTTGCAGAAGGCCCAAGCCCTTAAAAAGAATCAGATGTGGATCAAGAGTAGACACTCAACAAATATTTCATTCTGCATTGTCCCAGATTTCTTACGGTTTCTGAACCCAGAAAACAAACAATGCTGTTTTTGCAAGCCAAAGGAGATTTTTTTCCTAAAGTTGGTATTGCCCTATCCAAAAAGTAGCAAGATAATCAAGTGGCTTGGGGATTGGTGAAAGAGCAAAGTGTTGGGAGCTGCATTCCAATTCTAGGATTTCTAGAAATGACCCCCTCACTAGCTATGTGCTCTTGGGCCAGTTAGTTGACCTCTCTGAGTCTGTATCTCCCCATCTCTGGATATAAAGCTAATTCTCAATAGCTTTCATTGGTAGACATTATCATATAACAGAAAGGAATCATTATTGGTTTAAGTAAAGAAATTATCTAATTTTAATATCCAAAAAGAAAAAACTTTGAATTACCCAAATATTGTCTCTATCTTTTAAATTTTTTCCATGTTTTAAAATTGTGATAAAATATTCATAACAAAATTTACCATCTTAACCAGTTTTTTATTATGGTAAAATATGCATAAAGTAAAATTTATGATTTTAACACTTTTTGAGTGTACAATTCAGTGGCGTTAAGTACATTCATATTGTTGTGCATCTCTTTCCACCACCCTTCTCTAGAACTTTCTCATCATCTCAAACTGAGTTTATGTAGCCACTAAACAATAACTCCCCTTTCCTCCTTCCCTCCATCCTCTAGTAACCACTGTTCTACTTTCTGTATCTATAAATTTGACTATTCTGGGTACCTCATATAAGTGGAATCATACAGTATTTGTCCTTCTGTGTATGACCTATTTAAAATAATTTCAAGGTTACTGCGCTTGCAGCATGTGTCAGAATTTCCTTCCCTTTCAAGGCTGGATAATAGTCCATGGTATATATATCTTTTGATCTATATCTTTTAAGTTATTCTGGGAACACCTGTGTTCTTTGAATGTTCCTTAGGGAAAACGGCACACAGGATGAAGTCCTGAACATGGTCCACGAGAGCTGAGGTGATGTGGCTCCTGCCTTCCTCACCTTTTCCTCCCTAAGCTACAGCTAAATTAAATTACACCCGGTTCCCTGAAGAATAATGTGGGTACCTGTGTCTTTACTTTGGTGTCTTTACCCTCAGTACATTAAGTGAATATAAAATGGCGTCAGTACATTAAGTGAATATAAAAGGGGGCCTGCATTCAAGTTCAGCAAAATAATGATCCTTAGGACCAAGGACAGGAATTTAAGGAAAAGATGACATTCCAGAGCAGGAGACCCTGGGAGTTCCCATTGTGGCGCAGTGGAAACAAATCCAACTGGTATCCATGAGGATGTGGGTTTGATCCCTGGCCTCACTCAGTGGGCCTGGGGTCCGGCATTGCTGTGAACTGTGGCATAGGTTGCAGATGCGGCTCAGATCTGGCCTTGCTGTGGCTGTGGTGTAGGCCAGCAGCTGTAGCTGCAATTCGATCCCTAGCCTTGGAAACTTCCACATGCCTCACCTGAGGCCCTAAAAAGCAAAAAAATTAAAAGAACAAAGTAGGAGACCCTCATTATACAGAAACCCTAGTTGCTTTAACATATTTTAGCATGTGTTCCTCCCCTTCTGCTGATTTAAATAAGCACCATGACAGTCCTAGTTTGACCTCATAGGATCAAATACTCTCATACCTGATACAAAGGAGGAGCTAATAATGTAGGACTGACATCTACTTGAAGAACGAAGAAGAAAGTCGTCTTTTTCCCCTCCCCACTTTCCTTGGATTATGAAAATGTAGTGGGCAGCAGAAACAAATCCGACTAGTAACCATGAGGTTGCAGGTTCAATCCCTGGTCTCGCTCAGTGGGTTAAGGATCTGGCATTGCTGCGAGCTATGGTGTAGGTCCCAGACGAGGCTGGGATCTGGTGTTGCTGTGGCTGTGGTGGAGGCCAGCAGCTATAGCTCCGATTCGACCCCTAGCCTGGGAACCTCCATATGTCTCAGTTGCAGCCCTAAGAAGCAAAAAAAAAAAAAAAAAGAAAGAAATTAAATAAATAAATAGATATAAAAAATAAAAATGCAGCCCATCTAATCCTCTGAGCAGTCTCCTCACCTGCCCTCTTGTATCCCTCTCAAGCGTTCTATCTTAATAAATCTATTTCTTGCCTACGTTGTCTCTTGCTGAATTCCTTCTGTGCTGAGACACAAAGAACCTAAGCCTCAGTAAGTCCACACACCAGGTGAGTGATTCTAGTTTTTAAAGATATGGATTCGCGTCCCAATCTGGGTTTAGGCTGGGTTCGAGTCAGAGGTGTTTTTGGCTCAGTGGAAACGAATCTGACTAAGATCCATAAGGATGCAGGTTCCATCCCTGGCCTCACTGGTTAAAGATCCGGCGTTGTCATGAGCTGTGACATGGTATATAGATCACAGATGTGACTTGGATCTGGCGTTGCTGTGGCTGTGGCGATGGCCAGTGGCTACAGCTCCAATTACACCCCTAGCCTGGGAACCTCCATATGCTGTGGGTGCAGCCCTAAAAAAAAAAAAAAAAAAAACCCTCTAAGATATCATGGAGGCATCAACTTGCAGGAAAGAAAGGGGAAATAAAGGGAACAGACTAAAATTGTTCAAATTTACAGGAGCCAAAACACCTCTGAGGATGAGGTGCTGCTCAACTGATACCAGGATCTTTGAGTTTAGAGAAGGTTCCCTATAAGCCTGGGATCCAGACCTTCGAGGAAGAAGCACTGTCTGGCTGGTGCGTTGGCTCTGGGAGGCGTATGGCTCTGGAAATTCAGCGGACACCACAAGAGGCATTCAGCTACTGCTAGAGGAAGGTCTAGATGCTGCTGGGGTGAAGAATCATTGCTGAGTGATACAAAGAGGAAGCATATGGGAAAGGGGCATTTTGTTTCTCCCTCCTCCAGCTTTGCAGTCTCCCTCTAGCACCACTTATGCCAGAGCCAGTTAGTAGAGCAGGAATGTGATTTGCAAAATACAAGCACCAGCTTCTCATAAAGGAGAATACAGGAGAGTGGTCCAAACCTAGTGCAAGTTTTGGAGCCGAGAGACAATAAATTAATAACTTGCACTCCTGTCTTAATCAAAGAAACAACCATCCACCAAGTTGCTCACCTTGCAAACCTAGGTGTTATTCTCAGGGGCTCTCTCGTCTCATCCAGAGACAAGATCGAGGATATAGTTCACGAAATATCTGTCAAGTCTGAACGCACAGCCATCATCTTCGACCCTCACCAAGTCTACTGCAATGACATCTTAGCTCGTTTTCAGGCTGGATGGCTGTGCCTCTCCAATTCATTCTCTACACAGCAGCTACAACGATTTTGTAAAAGTGCAACATAATTATCAGGATAAAATCTATCTCCTGCTTTATTTCACAAATTTCTCCTTTTGGCCCTCCCTTCTCTATGCTCATAGATGACTGTCTTTGATTCCTCAAACATACCCTCTCATTTATGGATCTTTTCACCTGCTCATCACTTGACTTGTAGATTAAACCCCTGTTCCCACAAGCCCACCTCCCTCCTCTGGCTAACTTGTTCAAGTCTCAAATAAGATAGGTAATCTTCAGTGAGGTCTTCCCTCCCCCCAGACTCAGTTAACACCCATAGTCCTACATTCTTTAAGAGGCTTAATACCAATAGAGAGCCCAAAATTAGACACACAAGTATTGCCAACTGATTTTTACCTAAGGTACACAGTTTCAATGGAGGAAAAAAGAGCCTTTTCTATAGTTCTGGAACAAACGGGTGTGCATAGAAAAAAAAAAAAGAATTTTAGCACATACCATACACCCTTATAGATCTAAATATAAAACCTAAAACTATAAAACTTCTAGAAGAAAACATTGGAGGAAATATTTCCAAATCCATGTGTGACCATGTATTTGGTAGTAAGTTTGGGGGCTTTTGTCTTTTTAGGGCCGCACCTGTGGTATATGGAAGTTCCCAGGCTAGGGGTCAAACTGGAACTGCAGCTGCCAGCCTAAGCCACAGCCACAGCAATGTAAGATCTGAGCTACATCTTCAACCTACATACACCACAGCTCACAGCAACGCTGGATCCTTAACCCACTGAGTGAAGAAAATGATCAAAATTGCTTCCTTATGGATCCGGTGTTGCCGTGAGCTGTGATGTAGGTTGCAGACACTGCTCGGATCCCGTGTTGCTGTGGCTGTGGCGAAAGCTGGCAGCTACAGCTCCTGTTGGACCCCTAGCCTGGGAATCTCCATATGCCGTAGGTGCGGCTCAGATAAGGCAAAAAGACAAAAAAAAAAAAACTGCTTCCTTATGGGCACTAGTCGAGTTGTAATTTCTGAGTCACAACAGGAACTCCTCTTTTTTTTAAATTGTAGTAAAAAAAATTACATAACATGAAATCTATTTAATCTTAAATGTGTAAGTACACAGCATAGTATTTTTAAAGGTATGTATGCACATTGTTTCACAGCAGATCTTTAGAACTTACTCATTTCACATGACTGAAATGCTCTATGCAGCGAATAGCGACTCCTCACTGTCCCCTCTCCCCAGCCTTTGGAAACCCATATTCTACTTTCTGCTTCTATTAGTTTGTCTACCTTGGAAACCTCATATAAGTGGAATAATACAATAGAATCATTTATCCTTCTGTGACTAGCTTATCTCACTTGGCATAACATCCAAGCTTTATACATGTTGTTGCACGTGACAGGATTTCCTTCTTTTAGAAGACTGAATGATATTTCATTGTATGTTTATGCCATTGTCTTTATCCATTCATTCATTGAAGGACATTTAGGATGTTTCCATGTCTTGGCTATTGTAAATAATACTGCAGTGAACATGGGAGTGTAAATGCCTCTTCAGATCCTGTTTCCAATTCTTTTGGGTAAATATCCTGAAGTCAGATTGCTGGATCATATAACAGTTCTATTTTTAATTTTTTGAGGAATCTCCATACTGTTTTCCATAGTGGCTACACCATTTTACATGCCCACCAATGGTGCACAAGTGTTCCAGTTTCGCTATGTCTTCACCAATACCTGCTACTTTGGGTTTTTTTGTTTGTTTTTTATAGTCACCATCCTAACAAGTGTGATGGTGAAGTTACCATCCTTATTGTAGTTTTGATTCCATTTCCCTGATGTTGGGCATCTTTTCATATCCCTGGTGGCCATTTGTATGTCTTCTTTGAAGAAATGCCTGTTCAAGTCCTTTGCCTTGTTTTAAATTGGGTTATTTGGTGTCATGCTATTGAGCGGTAGGAATTCTTCTGTACTGGATATTAACCTCCTATCAGATAATATGCTTTGTACATATTTTCTTCCATTCCAAAGGTTGCCTTTTCACTCTGTTGATTATGTGTCAGTCCAAGGAGGTGAGGGGCCTATTCAGACTTAGAAATAGGCAGAACTTTGAGATGGCCCAGAAGAGGGAGGTCCTGGATGGAAACTTGAGTAGTCAAAGAAATGAAAGTTAAGGTGGAGGGTTTACGTACGTGGACAGATTCAAGCAAGCATTTCTAAGAAATACTGGCATACTGCAGGATACTTCTGATGACCCTGGAAAGGCCAGGTAAATAACATTGCTGGGTATCCATATTGCCTCATCAATTCTACTTATGGTTGATATTCAATAGTAGCATACCATCATTTCCACTCTTCAGTTAGAATGCAGGAATAGTTCTAAAATACTGGTAAACAGCAATGTTCTCAGATCCTCTGAGACTTGACCTACTGCCATAGTCATATTAGCCCCTCCTCTGAAATCCCTCAGACCTCCCCACAAACCAGCAACAAAGTCTAGCAGTGATATCTTGCTTCAGCCATAAGTCTGATTGGCCAGTACCTGTATCGTTCTCATTACTAAGTCTTTTTCATGTAACCCCTGGTTCTACTAAGCAGTCAACATGGCTGCATGGGAAAAGTCATGAACTGGAAGGAGGCCTAGTCTCACCCCCGTGGTACCCATGGATTAGCCTGAGAACAGAGCCATGTAATCTAATTGCTTAGACTAATATTCTCCCTAGTGTTGAACTTTCTCAAGGTAGAGCACTGAAAAAGTAGTTCAAATCCCCATCCAACTACCTGAGGGCAAAAGCCAAGTCTGTTCTAGTCATTGTTAAATTTCCAAGCAATTAGCACAGTAATGGTGCAGAGTAAGGGCTCAATAAACATTTTTTTCTCTTTTCTTTCTCTTTCTTCCTTTCCTTCTTTCCTTCTTTCTTTCACTTTTTTTTTTTTTTTTTTTTTTTTTTAGGGCTGCACTTGCAGCATGTGGAAGTTCCCAAACTAAGGGTTGAATCAGAGTTGCAGCTGCCGGCCTACACCACAGCCACATCAACACCAGATCCAAGTCACATCTGTGACCTACTCCACAGCTTGTAGCAATGCTCGACCCTTAACCCACAAAGTGAGCCAGGGACCAAACCCACATCCTCATGGATACTAGTCGGGTTCTTAAGCTGCTGAGTCACAATAGGAACTCCAATTTTTTTTTTAATTAAAATTTGAATAGTAAAGAAAAAGAAGATAGAATCTTAGAAAAGCCATCTAATATGGGGGGGGATCATTAGAAGTTTCTCTGGTATGCAAGTGGGAAATCTGAGTCTGTACAGGTTGAAAGCCTTGCCCAATTAACCATATGAATTATTTACTATTAATTGGTTGTAAAACTCTGGCCTCTTGTATCCCTATGCAGTGTTCTTTGCACTGCACCAAGCTCCCTTTCTTAGCTGCAAGGATACAAATAACCCCACTATGAATTGCTTATATCACAGAGAAATTCAGAGATGATCAGTACTGTCATCCACATAGGAAGTGAAAATTTTAAGTAAACTGCAGGATTACACAAGGAAGTAATCTCATATCACAGCTGCAACTAGCTTTGCTTTCTTCCTATTCTTGGAACTGGTGGGCAGGGTAAAGTCATGAGTCTGAGCAGAGTGGGAGAGTTAGGAAGAAGCACGATGGAGCATGCAAAGAGAAGTCAACAGGAGTTAAATAAGAAGATTGTTGAGAAAATGAGGTTGAAATTAAATACAATGGACCTCTTCAGCATGGTGGATGCCTTTTCTCAGCAATGTTCACAGTGATAAATATTCAGGAGTTCCCACTGTGGCTCAGTGGAAATGAATCTGACTGACATCCATGAGGATGCAGGTTTAATCCCAGGCCTTGCTCAGTGGATTAAGAATCCGGCGTTGCCATGAGCTGTGGTGCAGGTTGAAGAAGCAGCTCTGATCTGGTTGTGTTTGTTGCGTAGGCCAATGGCTACAGCTTCGATTCGATGCCTCGCCTGGGAACCTCCATATGCTGTGAGTGTGTCCCTGAAAAGATCAAAAAAAAAAAAAAAAGCCCAGCCCCAAATGTTAATACTGCTGAGTTTAAGAAACTCTGCCCTAGAAACATTTTAAGTGTTTAATGGCCACATGTAGCTAGAATTACTATATTGAACAGCACAAATATAGAACTTTTCCATCATCGCAGAACATTCTACCGGTCAGTTCTGGTCTGGAAGATTTTCAAGATCCTTTTTAATCTCTGAAGTCCTAAGCAAATCAATAAATGAAAAGAGGAAAAGAACACGATAGTAAGGATGCTGAAAGAAAATTAAGGCAACAGACTACTAGAGAACTGCCTTGAGAGGTATCAGTTGCCAGTGATTGCCACTAAATACGTGTAGTTCACATCTGAGGCAGAGAACCCCTATTTTGTTTCTGTTTCACACAGAAGTGCAGTGATTGGATAAAATTAACTATTGATTGAAATAAATTAAGCATGTTGACAAACTAAATGCTACTTTGGAATCTGCATTGTAACTACTTCTCTGACAAGTTCTTTTGTCTTTTTCTTGTTCATCCCATTGCTATACTATAAATACAGTGGCCTACATATTTTCTGGACAGAGGGAAAAAAAATATATATATATATAAAATTGAGGTTTTCTTTAGAGTGAAATAGGTGGTAAATAGGATTTACATTTAATAATATACTCCAGTTTTAATAATGAGTGGTTTTGAGTCTCCCTTTGGGAACTGAAATAAAATACCTTCCCGCTCATACCACACCTGTGCCTAATCCTGGGCACCTGACTCCTGGAGAAAAATGAGATGCCTCTGACGTCTTTAAATATTTGAATGGTTTCCAGGCAAAGAAGGAATTAAAAAAAATTATTCATAAATCAACTATAATGGAAAAAATAAAAATCACTTAGAAAAGGGAAAAATACCCATTATATACAACTGTAAAATTATCCACCTGTAGAACTAAGAAAGGTGATTAGTGGACATCTTTTCAGAAGAGGGCTGGAAAGTGTTGGATGGATCCTTGATGGTTTAATTCCACAGGAGTGTGCATCTTTGATAGGCTTTCTGTTTAGAAGAGGTTAACTTGTAGAAAATTTATTGTAATGCAAATGACTCTTGTTCATAGCAACACAAATACATTTTTTCTGTAGAGATATGATTGATCTCCCTCTGGTAGAAAAGATAACCTTAAAGTTTTAAATTATGTAGGATATACAATTATAGGAATATAGGAGAATTCCAGAAAATTATAGAAATATAGCAAATCCCTATAGGATATTAACCAGATTTGCATTTATTACTAGTGCATTCACTTTAACATTCTTTTGGCTGACATGTAAATCTGTCTTCATGCTTTCTTTTGAACTAGTTTTAACATCTTTCTCTTTCCTTATTAAGGAATGCATTGAATAAAATCTTTGGGCTGTGTTCAAGGCCAGTGAATCAAGTGGGTTCAGTGGAAGCCATAGATTTTTAACTTGCTGCTAGTAAAGAACTTTCTGATAGCGTGCACCGAGTGTCACAACTGATCCTCAAATCTGTTCACCACCAGCTCTGTGTCCTGGGAGGCTGAGTTCTGTGGATTACATCAATGGGCGCCTCTAACTCAGGGCCGGGACTAGAATGAGACGAGAGAGGCACGAGGACACCAGGTATAAAGAAGCGCTCACTCTCAGGTCCTTAAAGGTGGTGTGCTGGGTGCCTCTCATGCCTCATTCTAGCCCCAGCCCTGTCTTAAACCCAGACTTCATGTTGATTTTAGCCAATGAGAGACACTCCAGCCACAAGAGGGCAAGAGGAGAGTGAGGTTCTGCTGTTCATTGCTACCACGGCGCTCCTTCCCTGGGGTTTATCTCGGGCTGCATCCCATGCCCCCCTCTCCATCACGCCTCCTCTAACCCCTCCCTCCCTTCAGCGCTATAGGTCTAGGGTACTTGCTGGCTCTTGGGTCTTACATTATCACTTACAGTTTGCTTACGCTGAGCTGATACCTTGGTAAGGAGCTCATTATTAAGTTCTCTTCGGAGTTCTCACTGGCGCAGTGGGTTAAGGATCGATCAACATCGTCTTTGCCGCAGTGTCACTGCTGAGGTGTGGATTCGATCCCTGGCCCGGTGCAGTGAGTTAAGGATCCAGTGCTGCTGTAACTGTGGCCTAGGTCCCTGATATATATCGTTGGCCCAGGAACTTCCATATGCCACAGCTGTGTTCAAAAAAAATTTCCCCTCAATTACCCACTTTGATTGTGAATGATTTTGATCATCTGATTCCTGTCAGGTCCCTGGCTGATATACAATCAGCAACACCTAAAAATGGAACAAGCTTTTTTTGGCTTCGCCAGCAGCTTGCAGAAGTTTCCAGGCCAGGGACTGAACCCGCACCACAGCAGTGACCCAAGCCACAGAAATAATGCTGAATCCTTAACCACTAGGCCACCAGGGAACTCCTGGCATAAGCTATTTGAGAATAGTGACTTAACTATGTGGGAGTAATTGGGAGATAGATAACAGCAGGTAGTTTGCTGACCATCATAACACAGTTTAAGCTGTTTGGACAGTGGGATTTAGGTTTGAGAGCTAAATGGACTTGTTTAGGACTGTGTTCTGTTTTCCTGACTCCAAGGATGGGACTACCCACCCAATGGAACATTTGAGTCTGCAGAGTGCACACATTTACCCCATTTATTGCTCCTCCCTCTGAATTGTATCAAAGAGGGATGAAGCAATTCCCTAGTGCTTACAGCCTTTTTTTTTTCTTTTCAGGGCTGTACCTGTGGCATATCGAAGTTCCCAGGCTAGGGATCGAATCAGAGGTACAGCTGCCGGCCTACGCCACAGCCACAGCATTGCCAGATCCAAACCGCATCTCTGACCTACACCACAGCTCACAGCAATGCCGGATCCTTAACTCACTGAGCAAGGACAGGGATCGAACCCACATCCTTGTGGATACTAGTCGGGTTCGTTAACCACTGAGCCACGATGGGAACTTACAGCCTTTTAACAGATTAGTTCTACCTCGTCAAGAAGACCTGGGCTAATTGCTACCACCTCTAACGTCTTCTCGCTCCTCCTCAGTGGAGAAAAGTGAGCACTGGGTGGGACCGGAGATCATAGATGTTACCACAGAGAAGTCTTTCTCTCAGCAGGGAAATAACTGTTCTTCCCTTTCTCTTAGGCTTTGAACTCAATAAATTTATGTTCAATCAGGGGTGTGTCTAGCACCCTCTAGCGGCGAGAGTAGCAGTTACCAGGGAAGTCCTGCTTCCACTTTGATGAGAGTGCCCCAACAGTGTACATTTTTGGATTCTCCTGGGAATACTGGTTAGCAGTGCTAGTTTTGTGTTCAGAACGCTCCGAAATATATAGATTAATCATTATGTAACATAGGAGAACACACCTGATTCCCTATTGGACCTATTCCATTAGCTCTAAACTTTGGGCTCTGCTGCTTGTGCTTAGTCATGCTGGCTCTGCACCTTTGTAAAACAGTGTCACCTAGAACCTAAGAAATACATGACAGTCCATTCTCTAGGCTCTGCCTCCCAGGCTTAAAGGTGTAACACTTTTTAAAGGTGTAACACCTTTTTTTTTTTTTTGCTTGTTCATGCTACATATGGAAGTTCCCAGGCTAGGGGTTAAATAAGACTGCAGCTGCCGGCCACAGCCACAGCCACAGCCACTTCAGATCCGTAACCCACTGAGCAAGGCCAGGGATCAAACCTGAATCCTCATGGATACTAGTAAGGTTCTTAACCTGCTGAGCCACAAAAGAAACTCCCTAAAGGTGTAACACTTTTCATTCATATAGAGATAAATTTACAAAACAGAGAAAAACATTTGTCTTGTTGAAAGTTATAGGAACATCATGAGCAGACATGCATGGACAGCTGAAAGAATAAAGGATTATAACATCCTCTCAGTTTACAGCAAGCAGCCACATTCCCTTCCCTAGCTGTATAAAAGAAATCTGAATTCTAAATTGGGTAAGATGGCTCTTTGGGACACTAATCTGTCATCTTCTCTGGCTTTCCGAATAAAGTCACTATTCTTGCCCCAACACTTATCTTTCAATTTATTGACCTGTGATGCAGCAAGCAGAACAAGCCTGGACTCAGTAACAATTAAATTAATTAAATTAACGCGAAGACCATGATGTATCAAGATTAAAAATTCCATTTCCTATTTTATTCCCCATCTCAAATTATGGCCAGTCCAGTATTAGTCATCAGAGGTACTGTTATGAGATTAACATACTGTAATAGTAAAATGCTAACACCGAGATGCCCAATTTTGCATACAAACCCCCTCCCACTATAAAAACTTCTTGTGAGAAATGAAATTCAAAGGTAAATTTCCAAAGAGACTGTATTAGTCTGACCTTGTAGAAACAATTTTATATTGTCTTAGTGACTTACTTACAACATCAAAACATTATTTCTTGATCATGTTATATGAGGGCAATGGGTTGGCTGAGGCTCTTCTAGGCTTTGCAGGATTCAGCTTGCCTTGGTTCCAAATGTCTTCTCATACTGACTCCAAGGGTCAAGGAGTGGCCATTACTTCAGACCTGATGGTCTCGTGGAGGACAGGAGCAAAGGTAGCAAAATGAAATCATGTAAATGGAGTTCCTTTCGTGGCTCAGTGAAAATGAATTTGACTAGTATCTATGAGGTTGCAGGTTCGATCCCTGGCCTTGCTTAGTGAGTTAAGGATCTAGTGTTGCCCCTAGAGTTGTGGTGTAGGTTGCAGACACATCTCGGATCTGGCATTCCTGTGGCTGTGGTGTAGGCTGGCAGCTGTAGCTCCAATCTGAACCCTGGCCTGGGAACCTCCGAGACCCTAAAAAGACCAAAAAAGGGAAGGAAGGAAGAAAGGGAAAAGAAAGAAATCATGTAAGTCATGTCTGTCCACGGTCTGATGGGGGTGGAATAAAATAGTTACACAGTTGTAGACCTCCCAATAGGGGACCATAGATAGAGAAGGAAACCTAGGGAACTTTGGGAGACCACTGTAAGTTAACAAACGCTCAAGAAAGCCATCAGAATGAAGCGGTCTTACCACAAATAAAAGCACAAGATACGCCTCAGGTCATTACCCTTAGGACAAAGGACAGGAGTTTCCACCTTTCTGCTGATTTGAATAAGCGCTTTGATAGTCCTAGTTTGACCTCATAGAGTCTTACCGGATACAAAGAGGAGCTAATGTAAACCTGACATCTACTCGAAGAAAGGGGAAGAGGCAGGCTTTCCCCACCCGCCTTGGATTATAAAACTGTAGCCCACTTAATCCTAGGGGCTGAACCTCCTTCCCTGTCCACTTGTAACTCTCACAAGTGTCCTATCTTAATAAATATATTTCTTGCCTATAGATGAACTCCTTCTGCACTGAGGCACAAAGAACCCGAACCTCAGCAAGTCCAGACATCTGGTAAGAGATTCTAATTTTAAAAATGGGGGGTCAAGTCCCAATCTGGGTTTTGGCTGGGTTCAAGTCCCAGCGTGTGGGTTCAAGTCCCAGTCTGAGTTTTGGCTGTGTTCAAGTCATACGTGTTGTCAGTTTCAATTCTATTGGTTAAAGTAAGTCCTATGACCAAGCCCAGGTCAATGGAGTAGGGAAATACACTGCAACTATGGAGACACATGGAAAAAGTAGGGAGCAAATGAGTGAGAACAAATTGAAAATACTGTAAACAAGTGTTTAAATTGTTTGCATTTATGAATTAAAATCTCCAGTTTGGGATTAACATATACACACTACTATATATAAAAGAGATAATCACAAGGACCTATGGTATAGAACAGGGAACTCTAATCGATAGTCTCATAACCTATATAGGAAAATAATCTGAAAAAGAATGGATATATGTATAACTGAATCACTTTGCTGTACAACTGAAATTAACACAACATTGTGAATCAAAATACTTACATAAAAAACAAAAATTAAAACAAATTAAAGTCTCCAACCTCTACTTCTCCCCATCTTTCTCACCTTCTCTTCTGCAACATCTGACATCTGCATTCTTCTGATTCTAAGAGATCACGTGATTACATTAGGCCCACCAATAATTCCAAGTAACCTCCGTATTTTGAGGTCAGATTGTTAGTAACCTTAAATCCATCTGCAAAGTCCTTTCACAGTAGAATCTAAATAAGTGTTTGAAAAATAAGGGTTGGGAATATAGGGCAGACATCTTTGAAATTCTACTTGCCGTACTGACTTTAATAATATTGAAAAATTTTATGTGAACTCATCTAGTCCTGGTGCATGTCACTGTCTTCTAGGAAACTGGTTTACTCAAAATATTCAAGTCTGAGCATTTCTTTTTTGATAAGAAATGGATCATTTTTTCTTAGATTTTCAAGTGCGTTGGCATAAATTTGCATTTAATATTTCTTTTGATTCTTTTGCTCCTTCCTGTAGCTATGATTGTTTCTTTTCTCATTCATAGCCTTATACTCCTTTCCCTTACATAAGGTTTAAGAAGAACTTAATCTATTTCAGTGTATTTAAAAAAAATTTTATTTTAGTCGATATACAATGTTCTGTCAATTTCTGCTGTAACCGACTCAGTGTATTTTAAAAACAGACACACAAAGCAACAACTTTTGCTTTTATCATCTTATACTACATTTTTATTTATAAAGTATTTTAGTGTTTATCTGTATTAATATCCTATTCATGATTGCTTTTGGTTTATTTTATACATTTTCTATATTCCCAAAATGAGAATCTTGGGATCCTTTCATTAAGAAGAAGGAGGAAGAAGGAAGAAGAAAGAGGAAGAGGAGTGAGAGGAAAGAATAGCTATAAATTTCCTTTTTAAACTAGTTTTTGCTTTTGTGCCATAAGTTTTGAAATAAAGTGGCTTCCTTTTCATTATTTTTCACTTTATAGTTTGAGTTTTGATTTCTTCATTTTTAAATAATATATTTGGATTCTGTATTATTTTATTCCTTTTTAGTGGTTTATTTTTAAAAAAAAGATCTCTGCATTCATTAAAAAAAGTTGAATGTGGGAGTTCCCGGTGTGGCTCAGCAGGTTACCAACCATACTAGTATCCATGAGGATGGAGGTTCCATCCTTGGCCCCACTCAGTGAGTTAAGGATCTCATATTACCGTATGCTGTGGTATAGGCTGAAGAGGTGACTCAGATTTGGTGTTGCTATGGCTGTGGCATAGGCCAGCAGCTGCAGCTCTGATTTGACCCCTAGCCTGGAAACTTCCACAGGTGCGGCACTAAAAAAAGCAAAAAAAAAAGGGTTAAGTGTTTTGTGTAACTCAACCAACACATAATCCATTTTTTATGTACAAACTCTATTTTCTTTTTCAAAGAAACGAAGAAACAGGGATCTATATCCATTACATAAACATTATCAATTGCATTACACAATTACCTTGGGTCCATATTTTTTGTTTTACCTGCTTAACTTTGAAAAAGGTGAGTTGAGGTCTTCCACAATAATTCTATTTTTATTATATTCTTCTGGGATTTCCAATAGTCTTTGCTTTATATAATTAACTGCTTTCTTCTTTGGTACATATATAGTGCTCCAAAGTTGCTGTTTTCTTTTTTCAGATACTGTGTTTTTATTATTGCATGAAGTCCTTCTTTGCCATATTTATTGCTTCTAATCCTAAATTTTAATATCTGATATTAATAATGCCATTCCAATTTCTTTTTGTTTTTCATTAGTCTAGCATTTCCTTCTCCACTCCTTTATTTTAAAGCTTTCTTTATTTCTTTAACTATATTTCTTATAAATAGTATACAGTTATTCCTTTGTATCCACAGGGGATTGGTTCCAGGGACCCCCACAGATACCAAAATCCATAGATGCTCAAATACCTTGTGTAAAATGTAGTAGTATTTGTATAATACCTATGCACATCCTCCCACGTACTTTAAATCATCTCTCGATTACTGATAATACCTAACACAACTTAAATTCTATGTAAATATTTGTAAGTACAATGCAAATGCTATGTAAATAGTTGCTGGTGCTGGCAAATTCAAATTTCAGTTTTTGGAACTTTAGGGAATTTTTTGGAATATTTTCTATTCCGTGGTTGGTTGAATATACAAATACAGAACACATGGATACAGAGAGCTGACTGTATGGTTAAGTTTTTGTTGTTGTTGTTTTACTTTTTAGGGCTGCGCCTGTGGCATATGGAAGTTCCCTGGCAAGGGGTCGAATCGGAGCTACAGCTGCCAGCCTACACTATAGCCACAACTTGGGATCTGAGCCATGTCTTCAACCCACACTACAGCTCATGGCAATGCCAGATCCTTAACCCACTGAGTAAGGCCAGGTATCAAACCTGCATCATTATGGATGCTAGTCAGATTCATTTCCACTGAGCCATGATGGGAACTCCAAAATTTTCATTTCTTTATAGGACTTCATACCCAAATTATTTAGCTTATTAAAAACAAGTTATTCTAGTAGTTCCCATTGTGGCACAGTGGTAATAACCCTGACTAGTAACCATGAGGATGTGGGTTCAATCCCTGGCCTCTCTTAGTGGGTTAAGGATCCTGCATTGCCGTGAGCTGTGGTGTATGTTGAATATGAAGCTTGGATCTGGCGTTGCTGTGGGTGTGGTGTAGGCCAGCAGCTGCAGCTCCAATTTGACTCCTATCCTGGGATCCTCCATATGCCACTGGTGCAGCCCTAAGAAGACAAAAAAGGAATAAGTTATTCTTCTAAATTATTTAACAATTCATAAGGAAGTCAAAGTTATACTTGATAAATGCATTATATAATAAAGAAGTTCCAAAATTTACGAACAAAAAGATAATTGAAAATTTCAGAACCTTTTTAATTTCATGAATTGCTAATGTGATGCTAGTTTCCCAGTACTATCCAAAATGCTGATATGTGATTAATTCCACATGCATCAAGTTAATGGTATATTTGTCTTGTTTGATATCCAGTTATGGAACAAGGTCATTGACATTACTTGGCTTCCAATAGCAAATTTCCAGAGTCAGTAGATGCCATTCTTGGTCCTGAATCATATTTTATGAGGGAATGCTGATGACTGAGGGATCTAACTGAGATAAGAGAAATTCTGAACTAGCTCCTTTTGTTGATATTATTTCCTAATTTTGTCCCCTTGTTCACTTAAAGTATTATATTCCACTTGAGTATAATATAATACTTAAAGTATTATATTACAGGAATATGATTGGAATTACAGCATGGTTTGTAATTCCAATTTCTATGCTTTCTTCTGCGTTTTCTTCTACCATCCATTAGAACATTATCATTTAGAAAAGAATTTCTTCTATAATCTTGGAACTCTTATTTGCTTCTTGTTACCCAAATATTGCTGTAGAAACACAGTATTATAAGGTGTTTAATTTGTACTTGACAAGTTTAACAAATCATCCAATGGTGTTACACCATTTATTTTATGGACTTTGAGTATATTTTTTGAAGGCTTTGAGCAGTATTTGACAGGTGAGGCACTGAATTTGCTCGTTGGTTTTAGTGTAGAAAACATTTTTTCAAATTTGCTAGTTTTAGTAACCTTTTCTTGAATAACGGTTTTATCGAGGAACCCCACAAATTTTTTGGTTAGGCTGGAAAAAGTCTGTGAGAAGCTATAGAATTTATTCCAAGATACGTTTTCAAATGTGTGCATACTAGTTTTCTTCCTTAGTTTATCCTCTATATGTCCACGACCCACTTCAAAGGGTATTGCTGGTTCATATTTCCTCTGTGTTGTAGGCATAGTACTTTTGAGTTTGGAGGGTGTAATAGATTGACCTCTAACTACGGACTTGAACATTTCACAATTTCTTTCTAAAACAACATTTGATCTTTTATGTAGGTAACCAGTTCCTTTTTCCACAGAATGAGGAGGAAGCCGATTTTTTGTCAAAAGGAACATTTGTACACAGTCAGTCTTATGGAAAATTATGGGATTTGTGTCATTATGTTCCTGTGGATTAAAGAAAAGAGTACTTAGTCATCAAGTCTACTGAGGCAAGAAGACTCTATACTTTTTTAAACATGAAAATAAAATGGTAAACTCTAAAACTGAGCGCATAGAAGTTCTTAATGTGAACAATAAATGTATTTAAACAGTTCCTTCTCTTAATCTGTTGAGACATTAAGAGTAAAATCTGAACTTTAGGTCTCCTAAAATCCTTTTTGAAATAAAGTCAGATATAAAGAAATAAATATATTCCTTTTTGTTTGTTTGTTTTGTCTTTAGGATCATACCCGTGGCACATAGAAGTTCCTAGGCTAAGGGTCGAATTGGAACCATAGCTGCAGGCCTACGCCACAGCCACAGTAATGCAGGATCCAAGCCACGTCTGCAATCTATACCACAGCTCACAGCAACACCAGATCCTTAAGCCATGAGCAAGTCCAGGGATGAACCCCACATCTTTGTGGATACGAGTCCAGTTCGTTACCACTGAGCCACAATGGGAACTCTGAAGGAATAAAACTATTTCTTAAATGTTTGAGGTGTTGTCATTGGTAAGTAGGATAGCTGGTGGGATGGAACATTTTTCTGGCAGTTCTTAGGTTTCTGTGTCCAGAAATAAGCAGCGTACCAAAAAAATGGAGTGGGTCAAAGATCAAAAGAGACTGATTACAACCGATTACAAGCCAAAATTGCATAGTCTGAGTATCCTAATAAGTTCAGAAAGAATAAAATTATCTTTAAAACAATTATAGGAGTTCCCGTCGTGGCACAGCGGAAACGGGTCCGACTAGGAATCATGAGGTTGTGGGTTCAGTCCTTGGCCTTGCTCAATAGGTTAAGGTTCCAGTGTTGCCATGGGCTGTGGTGTAGGTCGCAGACGCAGCTCAGATCTGGCATTGCTTTGGCTCTGGTGTAGGCTGGTGGCTACAGCTCCGATTAGATCCTTAGCCTGGGAACCTCCATATGCCGTGGGTGCAGCCATAAAAGGACAAAAAGACAGAAAAAAAAAGAAGAAGAAAAAATAAAACAATTATATTCATTATTGTATCCTAACACTTAGTGCAATACTTAGTACAATTAAAAAGTGCTTAATACATATCTGTGGAATAAAACGGCCAAAGTAATAGATTGACTTTAAAATATATTATTTTTAATCATAGCAGTAGGAAAATCTATATGTATGAGCTACACATTAAACTCTTTTCCATATTACCATTATAAGGAAAAAAAGATGAACTCTCCAGAAACTCATCAAATATGAATATTACCAGTATTTAGTTTGTAAATTTTAGGTCAGTGATTGCTACATTTCTTCTAGAAATATAATTAATTAAGTAGGAAATGAGGATCATCTAATTGTATTAGTGTGAAAGGCATATTAATACTTACGATTACTGAAAAAACGACAAAAGATCTACTTTTGTTATCCACTGGTGATGCCAGTGTTACCTATTTAGCCATAGCAGTAGAGGTTTGTTAAATTTTTGGTCTGCGCAACACCTTAGAGAATGTTCCACTTACAAGTCAATGTACCCTTAGGAGAGGCAAAGGCTCTCTTTACCAGCCTCCCTTGAGGTTAGAGCTTAGGCATGGAACCTAGGCTCTGCCACTCAGAGATACCCAAGACAGTTTTCAGTTCAGGAAAAACAAGCACTGTGAAAAGGAGGCACTGTGAAAACTATGCTAGTGAGGATGGCTGCATCTGTCTACCTTCAAAAGGCAGCAGTGGCAAAGGTCCTTGAAACAGCGTTCACTGCCCAGAATCAGAATTGTAAAGTTTTATCTATGACAACAGCATGGGGCTCAGTGGAATAATCTGGGGCTGTAATTGGGTGACTCCTGATTGGGTAGCTTTCAACCCAGATTGTCTTTTGAGCATTTCTAGAGACTCTGAGGTGCCAAATAGCCTTTAATAAATGTATTTTGTATACAAACAAAAATAAACCAATGGAACCTAAGTAAACATAAAGGCTTTTGCCCAGAAAAGGAAACCAAAAAAAAAAAAAAAAAACACCACCACCACCACCACCACCAAAAAACCGAAAAGGAAATCTACAGAATGGGAGAGAATCGTTACAAATGAAGCAACCGATAAAGGATTAATCTACAAAACATACAAACATATCATGGAGCTTTATATTAAAAAAAAAACCCAATCAAAAATAGGTAGAAGATCTGATCTAAACAGACATTTCTCCAAAGAAGATGGCCAAAAAACACATGAAAAAATGCTTAACATTACTAATTATTAGAGAAATGCAAGTCAAAACTACAAGTATCACCTCACATCAGTCAGAATGGCCACTATCAAAAAGTCTACGAACAATAAATGCTGGAAAGGGTGTGGAGAAGAGGGAATCCTTCTACACTGTTGGTGAGAATGTAAATTAGTGCAACCACTCTGGCTGTTCCTCAAAAAACAAAATATAGAACTACCATAAGATCCAGCAATCCCACTTCTAGGCATATATCCAGGGAAAATCCTAATTTGAAAAGATACATGCACCTCAGTGTTCACTGCAACACTATTCACAATAGCCAAGGCATGGAAGCAACCTGAATGTCCAACAACAGAGGAATGGATTAAGAAGATGTGATAT
>PVHT020000066.1:7717027-7745058 GCA_004024745.2 Catagonus wagneri | reverse complement strand
AAAAAAAAAAAAAAAAAAAAAAAAGATGTGATATACATTTAAGGAAATATATACATTTGTGTGTATAGATATGTACAAATATGTATATGTGTATATGTAATACCACACAGTGATAAAAAAGAATGAAATATTGCCATTTGCAGCAACGTGGTTGGACCTAGAGATTATCATACTGAGTGGAGTAAGTCAGACCGGGAAAGATAAATATCATGTGATATCACTTATATGTGGAATTTAATAAAAATAATACAAAAGAACTGACTTATAGAACAGAAACAAACTCACAGATTTCAAAACCAATCATATGGTTATCACAGGTGAAACTGTTGTGGGGGAGCAAGGAATTGGTAGAGTGGCAATAACACACACACTACTGGATAAAATAGGTGATGTGTAACAAGAAGCTACTGTACATAGCACAGGAAAATCTACTCAACAGTTTGTAATCACCTATATGGGAAAAAAGAACGGATATATTTATAACTGATTAACTTTGCTGTATACCTGAAACTAATACAACATTGTAAGTCAACTACACACCAGTAAAATTTTTAAAAATGTATTTTCTGGTTGGAATAGCTAAAACAGATTGATAAACATAATCCAGTCATTTTAAAATACCATCTTTATTTTATATTTCTTTTATAATGAAGAAAATTTGATAAATCATTCTTCATAAAGAAAAACAGAATTTTCAGCTGGTGCAAAGGAATCCCCTGTTTTGGGATGGGGTTTCTAAAAAGAACATTAAGAATTTGTGTTGTTGTCACTTCAGAATATGAAGTCAAGAGATAAGAAGAATTTATCAAAGATTCTGGTCACTAGGATATGATAATCCCACAGATAGTAACAATACACATTTTTATTTAACAGTAGTGGATGTTTTTATTACCATGTGAGAAGTTACTGTCTTTGCTGGACTAATGCTGATTATCTTGGCATCTGGATTTTTCAGTTCATCCTCAAAGCATAAGGGGAGCAAGCTTTTCTTTCTTACTGAGTATTCATTTAGTTGATACTTTTCGATGTTTTTATTTTCTTTTGTATTATAATCATTCATCTGAGGACGAGATTTTATTCTGAAAATGAACACAAATTCAGCATAAATGTTGATAAGGCTGATTTCAGCTTGTCAGTTCTTGTCTGCCTCTCCCATTCCTTAAAATCATTGCTAACAGCTTTCTCAAATCCTCTGCCATACTTTCAGCCTAACAAGATCATCCTTTCCTGCTTGGTTTGTGGGGGGAACAGGAAAAACAGGGGTGGGAGAGAGATAATATGTCTGGTTTTTGAGTGGATAGGAGGTGTATTATACAGGTTGAGAACACCAAAGGAAGAAAGGTATATTTACCACATCCTTTGTTAAGATTCTGAGACGAGTGCTTTACAGGGGCAGCTTCCTGCCAACACAGGTGAACCTAGCTTTGTTATCAGTATAAAATGGTTTGGTTAGGCAGAGAGAGGATATATTTCTCATTCCAGATACCCCTTGGCTCACATGTGACGTGGACACTGAGTTTAGGCTTTCCAAAAAGCTTGCCATTGCAGAGGTGCAATAACCTAAACCAAAGTTTTGGCTTGGGTGAGTTACAGATAGTCTAAGAGCAGATGAAGACATGACAGAGACTCAGTGAGTTCTACCATACTAATAATGACTCGGAATGGACCATTTCTAAGTTCAGAGAGAACAGATTATAAGTTCATGAACTACAGATGTCAGCAGCCATAGAATATCTAGGAATGAGACCAGCAGTACATGGGCACTGACCAAGATTCTTGTCAATCGAGGATTCTTTTCCTTAATGTCATAATGTCCAGTGAGCCCCCTACTCATATACTCAGATACTATCTTAGAAACAGAAGGCCTGTGTTAAATTTAAAGAGGCTGTGCATTATTGCTCCAAAGTTTAAAACTCATTGGATTAATATGAATTTTTTCATTACACAGTTTGAGGATCTCATGAGAAATATCAGAATTTTACATAAAAGTTACATTTTTTCACATCCATATTGTAGTATAATTAAATTTGTCTCTAATGCAAAACCACAATTATATCTCTCCATTTTTTATTGTCTTCCTCTTCATTTGATTATGTACTTGCAGCAGAAAGAGCACGTGCTTAAGGTCTGACCGTGACCTTATTTCAAATGTGTATGACCTTGCCTGAATGTGCATGTGACTAGCTGAGTAGTCTTAGGTCAGTCATTGCATTTCGTATGGGCCTAAATGGCCATAATAAGCCAGAATACATTCATTCTGGTGTACAGGAAAATAAAAGGCAGAACTCTTCTTAGAAACAACATTGAATAAAATAAAATTTTAAAATTTTAAAACAAATTAGCTTTTACTAACATAATCTTCTAAGTAACCAACCAAATCAAATGATTCCTTAGGTTTTTTTTTTTTCTCTTTGGGGTGAAATTATAAAATATTTTCATAAAACACACACATATATTACAGCACTTAAAAATATTTTGTATAAAATATTTACAATGTAAAATAACATGAAAAGTACCTGGTATGGTGCTTGCTTTGTAGTACATACTCAGCAAAAACCTCAGTGAACAAAACAGAACTGGAAAAGACTGAGATTAAGGATCTAATATTTGGCTAAGACAGATCAAACATAAAACTGGTCTTAGAGATTTTTGTTGAAGAAAGGCATTCCCAAATTTGCAAATCTCTCTAATACATAAAGTCATTATCAGCCAAGAAAAAGCCTCAGGTGGTTAAACATTTGGTATGGAGAGAGGTTTGTGTTAGCAGATGACAAGGACAACTTGCAACCTGGCACGAAGAAAGGGTTCAAGGTTGAACTCTTCTAAATATGCCTCTGGCCACTCCAGCACTTCTCTGCTTTCTTAAACATGTTCCCAGACACACATGCTATTGGCAATAAATTCAACTTTTCTTGCTCTCAAGAAGTTTGTAGTCTAGTGCAAGGTTTCCTAGCTTTTCCACACAATGGCATACATATAATTTGATATTCTTTGTTCAGCACAGTGGAATAAACACTTGAGGACATTTGTAGCCAGGCCACCATAGGACCAACTCAGCAGTCTTAAAGGCTGAAGGATCATTTCAGCACACCTCTACTCCCCTTTGAACACAACAAATTATGACAATATATTGGTTGGGAAGCCCTATTCAAGAGAGAGGAAGTATTCAATAAACCAACCATTCAACTAACAAAAATATAAAATGATTTCAACTATTTGTAAGTATTACAGAAAAATATAAGCATGATACTTAATCTAGGGTGGCTATGGAAGACCTCTCCCAGGAAGGGATATTTGAGTTGAAACTGAAAGAGACAGAAGCAGCCAGGTGAAGAGCTAGGGGAATAGCCTACTAGGCAGAGGAAATAGCACGTATAAAGGTCTCAGTGTGAAACCAGCTTGGAATGAATGCTCAAGGAACTGGAAGGCCGGTGTTGCTGGAAGGTGAATGAGGGGGAGAGTGGAGTGAGATGAGATGACATAGGTATCAGGGACCATCACACAGGGCCACTTACGCCATAGTGAAGAGGTAAGATATTATTCTGGTTATAACAGATAGCAGTTGGAGGTTTGTTTTGTTTTGTTTTGTCTTTTGTCTTTTAAGGGCTGCACCCTTGACATATGGAGGTTCCCAGGCTAGGGGTCAAATCAGAGCTGCAGCTGCCAGCCTACAACACAGTCACAGCAATGGGGGATCCAAGCCGCATCTGTGATCTACACCACAGCTCATGGCAATACCAGACCCTTAATCCACTGGGCGAGGCCAGGGATCGAACCTGCATCTTCATGGACACTAGTTGGGTTCATTAACCATGGAGCCATGACGGGAACTCCTGGAGGGTTTTAAACAGAATAACAAAGTAGTTTGATTTATGTTTTAGAAAAATCACTCTGACATGTCAGGGATGGACAGTCCGCAGAGGTAAGGGGAAATGTGGATGGCAAGAGCAGCAATGGAGTAATCAATTACAAGACTACTGCTTGGTCTAAACAAGACATGTCAGTGGATTAGATAATGACTGTAGCACAGGGAAATGTGCTAAGCTGAATTGTATTTTGGAAGAAGATCCAAGTGTACTGACTGGTGGATTGGACATGGAGTATAATGGAAAAAGAGAAATCAAGGATGATTTCTAGGTTTTAGCTTCACCAGTTGGGTAGATACCATTAAAAGAGATGGAAAAGCAAGGTCTCTTGCTTGAAACAAGGTGTTGGGTGGAGGTTCCCTGGCTCATGAAAAGACTAAAAGTCACTCCTTCCCACTGCCAACTGTATAACTAGGAACTAAGTCAAACCACATCGGGGCATGAGGACTGGATCTGCCCTATCCTGAAGATTTCTCTGGCAGGGAAGTCTCAGTCACACCTCTAAAATCTGGCTTGGCCTGAGGACCATGAGCGTTAAGTGGCAGCAAGTGCAAAATTTCTGGAAAGGGAAGAGTTGATAAACTAAATGATAAATGAAGAGAGATCCTGCTGAAATTCTAAAACACATGAAAAATACAAAGAATGACAGCCAACAAAGTCAACAAATACTAGGCAAATTTAGCAATAAAATTAAATAGAAGAATCTAAAAATAACTTTAAAAATTCTTACCATATATTTCTCTTTTTTTTCTGTCTTTTTAGGGCTGCATCCTCGGCATATAGAAGTTCCCAGGCTAGGGGTAGAATCAGAGCTGTAGCTGCCGGCCTATACCACAGTCACAGCAACACCAGATCTGAGCTGTGTCTGTGACCTACACCACAGCTCATGGCAATCCTGGATCCTCTGATCCACTGAGCAAGGCCAGGGATTACACCTGCATCCTCCTGGATGCTAGTCAGATTTGTTTCTGCTGAGCCATGATGAGAACTCTGAAATTCTTACCATATATCAATTCTAAGATGTACGTTAGCATCATGGAATAATTTGACAGTGTCAATTGTTGACATCTTAGATTTGATAAAATATGGTATGTTTAGGAACTTCAAAAACAAATAAAAAACATTCATGTAAAAGAACAAGATATTGTGAGATGAAAATAGCCTGAAGTACATTAAAAAAGAAGTCAACATTTTTTTTAAAAACTAGAAATATTGGAAATAAATAATACAACTCTAGATTTCATAGCCAAAAGGAGAATTAATTAATTAGCAGAAAGCAGCAAGGAATTCACAGAATGTATGTATGAAAACATGCCCAGGAAGATAATGTATGTATAAATGAATATACAGAAAATAAACAAAAAATGTGAAAGAACAGATACAAAACATAAAAGGTAGACTGGCAACATTTGTCTAATAGTTCTGGAAGAAGAAAACACAGGCAACGGTGAAGAATCTATATTTGAATAGATAATGGCCAATAATTCTAATAGAAGTGTATTTCTCAAACTGAGGATGACAGATAAGAATGAAACTATACCATGATTCATGGTAGTCAAAATGGAGATGATAAACAAGAGAAAAATACTGAAACTCCAGGAAGTAATGACATGACATTAGCTGTCATTCTACAAAGGAACAACAATTAGCTCAAAAGCAGAATTGTAATCTATGATACCAGAATATAACGAAGTTGTATCCTTAAACAACTGAGAGAAAATCATTTTCAACCTAAAATTCTATATCAACTAAACTCTCATTCAAGAGTGACAAGAAATAAAAATACTTCCAGACACGTAAGGATCAGAGTTAACAACCAATAGATCATTATTGAAAGAACTACTAAAGGATGTCATTCAGGAAAAAAAAAGTTACATAGATGGCAGGATGCAAGAGCCAATGATGAGTACAGAATTAGATAAACTACATTATATATTTAATTATCATTGACTTTAAAAACAAATCATTATTATTATTATTATTATTATTATTATTATTATTCTTTATTAGGGCTGCACCCACGGCATATGGAAGTTCCCACGCTAAGGGGTGAATCACAGTTACAGCTGTCAGCCTGCACCACAACCACAGCAACATGGGATCTGAGCTGCATCTGCAACCTACACCACAGCTCACAGCATCACTGGATGCTTAACTCACTGAGCAAGGCCAGGGATCAAATTCACATCCTCATGGATACTAGTCGGATTCTTTCTGCTGAGCCACAATAGGAACTCCTAAAACCAAATCTTATTTTTTATTTTAAATGAAATATTACCATTTACTAAATTTATCCAAAGTTGTCTTAGATTACTTTAGATTATTAAATATTAAGTTATTTTATTTAGATCATTTTAAATGGATTATTTTATTATATTTTTGGTGTTTTTAGACTTTTGTAGCACTAGTATTTTATTTTTGACTTTATTGAGGTATAATTTACATATAAATGTACATGTTTTAATTGTACAGTTTGATAAATTTTTAAAATATATATTCATATAAGCATCATCATAATCAAAATATTGAGTATTTCCATTACTCCAACATGGTTTTGCCATTCTCTTTTCAGTCAGTTCATTCAATTTGTTTTCTTCTTCAAACACACCAGTTATCTCAGTGTTGGATATCTGTTTTCTTCCCTTAATATACTATCTTATCTAATCCAGTCATATTTTTGAAACTTTATATTGCTTTCTATGTCATTTTCCTAAACTTGCTCTTTAAATCTTTGATTTGGCTTACACCAATGTTTATTCTACTCTTAAGTACTTTTAATATAACTTTAACTTCTACATTATCATTACCTATTTCTTTAAAAATGTTGTTAGCTCTGATAGCACCATTTCATCCCCAACAATTATCTTTTGCATTTTCAAATCTTATTTCATAGAATCCTTATTTTCTTTAATTTCTTGAGCATATGAAATAATTATTGTTTAACTTTTCTCCTGTTTTATGGGGTACACACTGTCAAAATGTGGCCATCAGCTATATTTTAAATTATTTCCTTTGTTTGCTGCAGAATTTTTGTTACATCTCATGTTTTGTTCTGATTTTTTCATCTACTTACCTTTGAATCAGGACACTTGAATCTTGGCTTGGCATTAGCCCCAAAATAATAGCGGTACATTTTCTTTGGATGTTCTCCCTGTTCAGCTGGGTACTATTAAATTCTCCTCTTAAAAATTAACAGTTCCCATTGTGGCTCAGCGGGTTAAGTACCCAATATAGTGAGGATTCGGGTTCAAACCCTGGCCTTGATCAGTGCGTTAAGTAGCCAGTGTTGCCACAAGAAATGGTGCAGGTTGCAGATGTGACTTAGATCCTGTGTGGCTGTGGCTTGGCTATGGTGTAGGCCTGCAGCTGCAGCTCCAGTTCAACCTCTGACCTGGGAATTTCCATACGCCATATGTGCAGCCCTAAAAAGGAAAAAATAAAATAAAAATTTTAAAAATTTTTAAATAAAACTTTTTCTTTGAGTGTGTGTGGTGGGAGGTGTAGGGATGAGGGAGGGGGGAGTGGTAGTTAATAGTATTTTCAGACAGCCTTCTTTTTTTTTTTTTTTTTTGTCTTTTTAGGGCCACAGCCACAGCATATGGAAGTTCCCAGGCTAGGGGGTCGAATCAGTGCTGTAGCCACCAGACTATGCCAAAGCCACAGCAATGCCAGGTCCAAGGTGCATCTGTGACCTACATCACGGCTCCCAGCAATGCTGGATCCTTAACCCACGAGCAAGGCCAGGGCTCAAACCTGCGTCCTCATGGTTACTAGCCAAGATTCGTTTCTGCTGAGCCACGATGGGAACTCCCAATTTTCAGACTATCTTCTATTAGCACCTTCAATATTTTTCCAGGAATAAGAATTTTCTTTCAAACTATTTCATAATGTAACATAGAAATTTTCTTTGATTTTGAGACTAAATGTCCTAGTTTCAACTTAAGGAATTTTTCTTCTTTTTCTTACTCATTTTAGCCAGGATAAAATTGTATTTATGTTTTAACTTTCTCAGAAGTCTTAATTTGGGACTTTGATAAAAGAATTACATTGTTTCTTCTGTGGAGAGACCCAAGAAGTTTTACGAAGGGAAATTTCCTTTGCTGAAAGGGTAGAGCAGCCTGGCACTGTTATCAAGGAACATTTCAGAAAAGATATGACATCTGAGTGGACTCTTAAAGGATAATGTAATGAACAGAGTTGTCTACTTAAGAGTCTCCCTCCTCCCTTTTTTTGCTAACAGAACTCAGATCTTATTCATTTTTTTCTGTCCTTCAAGGGAGGCTGGGCTCCTTCCTAAATCAAAGGAATGAATCTTGAATAATCTAAACCTGTGCTTTTCAAAATGTGAGTTACAACCCATCAATTTAGATACTAAATCAATTTAGCATCCCCTGATCACATTTTAAAAGTAGAATAGAATAGAGTATATCACATAGATCCTCAGTAATAACTGTAAAACACTAGAATACTGCAATCAATTTCAACTAACAGAGAGAAAGAAAATAATTAGGGGGTCAGTGAATCGGAATCTTCTGCTCCATAAACAGATATATAGACATAATATATATAAATCATCGTGATATAAAAATTATTTCATACTATGGGTAGTGTTAAAAGTTGGAAAAACTGGGAGTGCCTGTACAGGTTGAGAACTCAACTAGTATCCATGAGGATGTGGGTTCGATCCCTGGCCTCACTCAGTGGGTTAAAGATCCAGCATTTCCATGAGTTGTGGTGTAGGTCGCAGATGTGGTTCAGATGTGGCATTGCTGTGGCTGTGGTATAGGCTGGCAGCTGCTGCTCTGATTCGACCCCTAACCGAGGAACTTCCATATGCCACTGCAGGTGCAGTCCTAAAAAGAAAAAAAATGTTGGAAAAACTGCTTTAAGCTGATAATGATTTATTGGTTTAGAAACAGGTGCATGAAGCTATTCTAGCCAAGGAGACACCAGGAGAGGCCTGCTGGAGGGCTTTTGGGAGCTTCTTCCTCATTCTTACAAAAAGATCAAAGAGCTCTTTTTCAGTGGGTGTTGTTATCTTATATTGAATAGTAGTCACCATCTCGTACAGCAACACCAGGAGGACAGGCTACTTGCTAAGACAGTTGAGGTGAGTTGAGGAAAGATGGAGAAGCTGGATATACAAAGGCGTCATTAAACCTTTGAATTAGCCTGGAGCTGCCTTACTGATGGGCTTTTTGTTATTTGAGATTATAAATATCTTTATTGTCTAAATCACATGTAGTTTTAATTACAGCTAAAAGTGTACCAACTGTTAAAGATGACTAGGAATCTATCAGGTGGAGAAGCATATTCTGAGCACGGAAAACAGAATGGGTTAAATCATACAGAAAATTGGAACAGACTGTTCATTGTGATTAGAATCAGTATGAAGAGAGTGTAATAGATGGCTGGAAAGATACTGCTTGCCATACTAAGGAATCTAGACTTCACCGTTTATTACAAAACGAAAGTCTTCAGATGTTATTAACCAGGGAAATAATGTGGAAATGTGATTAGATACTGATATTCCTTGGCTAAGGATCTTCCTTTTTTTTTTTTTTTTGTCTTTTGTCTTTTGTCTTTTTAGGGCTGCACTCGTGACATATGGAGTTTCCCAGGGTAGGGCTCAAATCAGAGCTGTAGCCACTGGCCTCAGCCACAGTCACAGCAGTGCGGAATCCTAGCCACATCTGCAACCTACAACACAGCTCATGGCAATGCCAGATCTTTAATCTGCTGAGTGATGCCAGGGATTGAACTCGCATCCTCATGGATGCCCATTGGGTTCACTAACTGCTGAGCCACGATGGAAACTCTGGCTAAGGGTTTTTCCTTCTTAGAAGCATTAGGTTGCATGCTGGATACAGGAAAAAGGATTGTAGGACCCAATGCTCTTCTACACTGTCGTCTATGCTGTGAATGTAGTTCAGGGAAGGGCTTAGCATTTTCCGCCTATACATAAAAAAAAATAGGAAACTATCTCAGAAATTATTTTTTCCATATGTATATTGACAAATAATTTATACTTGATTATTCACATTTGGAATAATTTTTATATTATTAAAATAATATAATTTATATTATAATTATTATTATAATTATTATAACAGCTGGTTAGATATTTAAGTAATTTCAAATATAATGCTTATTTAATCTTCAAAAAAAGCTTCTGCAGCTCAATACCAAAAAAACAAAGCCCATCAAAAAAATGGACAGAAGATATAAACAGACAATTCTCCAAAGAAGACATACACATGGCCAAAAAACACACGAAAAGATGTTCAACATCACTAGTTATTAGAGAAATGCAAATCAAAATCACTATGAGGTACCACCTTACACTGGCCAGAATGGCCATCACCAAAAAGTCTAGAAACAATAAGTGCTGGAGAGGGTGTGGACAAAAGGGAACCCTATTACACTGCTGGTGGGAATGTAAATTGGTGCAACCACAGTGAGAAACAGTATGGAGATTCCTCAGGAAACTAAAAATAGAATTACCATTTGATTCAACAATCCCACTCCTGGGTATCTATCCAGAGAAAGCCATGACTCAAAAAGATACATGTACTCCAATGTTCATTGCAGCACTCTCTACAAGAGCCAAGACATGGAAACAACCTAAATGTCCATCGAAAGAGGAATGTATAAAGAAGATGTGGTACATATACACAATGGACTATTACTCAGCCATTAAAAGGAAAGAAATAATAGCATTTGCAGCAACATGGATGGATCTAGAAATTATCATGCTAAGTGAAGTCAGTCAGACAATGAGACACCAATATCAAATGCTATCACTTACATATGGAATCTAAAAAAAGGACACAATGAACTTCTTTGCAGAACAGATACTGACTCGCAGACTTTGAAAAACTTATGGTTTCCAAATTAGACAGTTTAGGGGGTGGGGGGCACTGAGGGTTTGGGGTGGAAATGCTATAAAATTGGGTTGTGATGATCATTGTACAAATATAAATGTAATAAAGTTCACTGAGTAATAAAAAAATAAAAATTTTTAAAAGGCCTATAAAATGGATATCATTACTACTTTATAGATGGGGAAACAAATCTACAGAAATTAAAAAAAATGACTATTATACATAAGTGAAGTTAGTGAAAGACATCATTTGATATCACTTATATGTGGAATCTTAAAAAAAACAATATAAATGAACTTATTTTCAGAACAGAAACAGACACATAGACTTTGAAAACAAACTTGCAGTTACCAATGTGGACAAGTTGGAGAGGGGAGAGATGGACTGGGGATTTGGGACTGGCCTATGCACACTGCAGTATATGGAATGTTTGGCCATTGGGGACCTGCTGAATAGCATAGCGAATTCTACCCTATAGTCTATCATGGTCTTTATAGGGAAAGAATCTGAAAAAGAATGAATGTGTGTACATGTATAACTGAATCATCTTGTTATACAGCACAAATTATCACAACATTGTAAATCAATTATACTTCGATAGAACTTTAAAAAATGAAAAAAAATTGCCTATACTCGCAGTTTTTACTAAATTTTATTTTCTTTGTCTTTAAAACTCAGCCACTTATTCACATAAAACATATTTCTCCAAATGCAGGGAAAGTCTAAGGTTGAGATGCTGAGGAAAAAAGCCCTCTCAGTTTAAATAGAAAGTTTACTGTTTTCAGGAGTTCCCATCGTAGCTCAGTGGTTAACAAATCAGACTAGGAACCATGAGGTTGCAGGTTCGATCCCTGGTCTTGCTCAGTGGGTTAAGGATCCAGCGTTGCCATGAGCTGTGGTGTAGGTTGCAGACGTGGCTCGGATCCTGCGTTGCTATGGCTATGGTGTAGGCCTGCGGCTACAGCTCCAATTAGACCCCTAGCCTGGGAACCTCCATATGCTGCTGGTGCGGCCCAAGAAAAAGGCAAAAAGACAAAAAAAAATGAAATGTTAATAAATATTCAAATTATCCAAAAGAAGGTAGGAAATGAACAGAGGGACAAAGAAATAGATAAAAAAAAAAAAACTCCCTGCAAATGTTAGTCTTAAATTCATCCATATCAATAATTGTGTTAAATATTATGGACTGAACATCCCAATTAAAAGAAATTCTCAAACTAGGGGAAAAGTAAGACCCAATTATATGATGTCTAAATGTACTTTAGGGAGTTACCATTGTGGTTCAGAGGGTCACAAACCTGATTAGTATCCATAAGGATGCAGGTTTGATCCCGGGCCTTGTTCAGTGGATTAAGGATCTGGCATTGCTATGAGCTGTGGTGTAGGTCACAGACGTAGCTTGGATCAGGCGTTGCTCTGGCTGTGGTGTAGGTCAGCAGCTGCAGCTTAGATTCAATCCCTAGCCTGGGAACTTCAGTATGCTGCAGGTGCAGCCATAAAAATTAAAAAAGAGAGAGAAATGTACTTTAAATATAAGCTGAAAGTAAATTAATGGAAATATATATACTATGTAAATAGGATGCATGTGATGGTATTTATTAATATTAAACAAGATTTGGAGTTCCCGTTGTGGCTCAGCAGTTAATGAACCCAACTGGCATCCATGAGGACCTGGGTTCGATCCCTGGCCTTGCTCAGTGAGTTAAGGATCCGCCGTTGCCATGAGCTATGATGTAGGTTGCAGATGCGGCTTGGATTCTGCATTGCTGTGGCTCTGGTACAGGCTGGCGGCTACAGATCAATTAGACGCCTAGCCTGGGAACCTCCATATGTCATGGGTGCAGCCCCCGAAAAAAAGACAAAAAAGAAGATCTATAGGGTGTGGCCCTATAAAGACAAAAAAAAAAATACCAAGATTGATTTCAAGACTTAGCAGAGATAAAGATGATAAATTTGTCAGTAAGACATAAAAGTCATAAATATGTATGTATCTAATAACAGATTTGCAAAATACATGAAGCAAATTGACAGAATAAAGGGAAAAACAGGCAATTTTATAATCACAGCGATTTCAACAAACACATCTCAGCAATTAGCAGAATAATCAGCTAAAACAATCAGTAAAGATACAGATGATCTGAATAAAACTATCATATTAACCTAGTTTAACAGGTATAGTTACATATTTATACATTTATAACATATATATGTTTATAAGTATATACTTACAGATTATACCATATAATTGCTGAATACACATTTTATTCTAGTGCACATAAACATAATACTTTCAATAAGATAAACCATATGCTGAATCTTAAAACAAGTCTCAATAAATGTAGAAAGATCAAAATTCACAGGACATATTCTCTAACCACAACGAAATTTAATTAGAAATCAACATTTTTTTTTTGTCTTTTTGCCTTATCTAGGGTCGCACCTGCGGCATATGGAGGTTCCCAGGCTAGGGGTCTAACAGGAGCTGTAGCTGCCGGCCTTCACCACAGCCACAGCAATGAGGGATCTGAGCCGCGTCTGCAACCTACACCACAGCTCACGGCAACGCCGGATCCTTAACCCACTGAGCAAGGCCAGGGATTGAACCCGCAACCTCATAGTTCCTAGTCGGATTCGTTAACCACTGAGTCATGAAGGGAACTCCTAGTTAGAAATCAATAACAATAAGATATCTTGAAACACTCCAAGTATCTGGAAATTCTACAACACACTTCTGCAAGATTCATGCTTTAAGGAATAAATTATTGTAGAAATTAAATAATTTTTAAACTGAATGATAGTGCAAATGTAACATAACAAAATAGATGAAATTTTAGTTAATGGTACCATCATTTTGCCAGTTTTCAAAAAAAAAAGAAATTTGGGGATTATTATTCAAAGCACCACATCCAGCCACTTAAAAAACTCTAACTACCTAATTTCTAAAAATTTAAGTCTAACTACCTAATTTCTTTTTTTTCTTAATTTTTTGAGGTAAAATTGGTTTATAGCACTACATACGTTTCATGTGTACAAGATTGTATTTCTATTTCTGTATAACCTACAGTGTACTCATCACCAAAAATTTAGTTTCTGTTCATTACCATACATTTTCTAACGACTTTATATCCCTCCAATCAGTGCCCTCTACTATGTTCCCAATGCTGCTAATTTGGTTCTGTTCCTCACCATCTCATACCTTGGAGATTTACTAAGATATTCGACCCCTAGCTTAGGAACTTCCATATGCCATGGGTGTGGCCCTAAAAAGGCAAAAGGAGGAGAGGGAAAGGGAGAGGGAGAGGGAGAGGGAGAAGGAGAAGGAGAAGGATAAGGAGGAGAAGGAGAAGGAGAAGGAGAAGAAGAAGAAGATATGGAAATAGAAGATATATTTGTCTAAGTATTTCAGTAAAAGTCAAACAAAAAAATAACTGAAGGAGCAATGCCTTTCAGAAGTTAGAGTGAATGCAAATGAAGGGAACTGACAGGAATATTAGTAGTTTTAAAGGGAAGGGGTCTTGCAGAGTCCACGTGACCACACTGTTTACTGTCTTACTGTATTGAGATTCCTTTGTATGTGAGCCACCATTAGCAAGTGACTGCCGGTGAGCAACCATTAGCAAGTGACCGTTGGTGGTCCTGCTCAGCCATTTGTTGGCATCACAGTGGGCCCCTTTCCCTCTACTTCTGTATAAAAGGAGCCCGAATTGGGACTGAGGGAAAATGGTTCTTTGAGACACTAGTCTGCCATCTTCTCAGTCTGCTACCTCTCTGATTAAAGTTGTTACTCCCTGCCCCAACAACTTGTCTCTGGATTTACTGACTTTTCCTTCAGTGAGTAGAGTGATCTTGGGCTCATTATCATCTTTATAATGGTGGCAAAAGAGTACAAAAAAGAATCAACCTATAATAGAAAGAGAACTAGTGTGTGTGTGCATGAGAGACAGAGAGGTGTTAGTGCGTGAGAGAGTTCAAACAGATTTCTGAAGGACACAAAGTTATTAGTAGAGTAGCGGGGTCAGTAAAAAAAAAAAAATTCACGCTGTCTTTCTATCTTTCTCATGAAACTCCAGGATTAAAGTTGGCAGGTATTGGGGGTGGGAGTGAGAACTAAAGTCAAAGAGACAGGTTAACCAAAATTGTTATGGAATTTCTGAACAAGCTACCAATTCCCCTATCTCACATAGAAGAGTTATAGGAAATTAATCTTGAGCTAAAGTAAGTGCTCTCCTCTTAATAAACTTCTGCTAGTGTGGGTTTCAGCTCCCAGAGTTAAACCCTTCTCTTGTTAGCATCTGGGAGGAAGGCTACCAGGCAAACTGTCTACTCTCTGATTTCTAATCCTAGAGTAAAGCTAGCTGGTTCAGAACTCTGCCATACACACAGAACAGTTTAGCTTTCTATTCTGAAGAGAAACTTACTTGTAAAATAAATGACAGTTTCACAGAAAAATTAACCCATATCTTCATTCTTAAATTGAGCAAGTGAAGATTTACCAGCAACATCAAAGATACATACTATGATAGGCAAAGAGAAGACAGATACCAGAAGAAACAGGTAATTCAAGAAACAGAAAATAAGAAAATATGCAGACTCCTCAGAAAATTTTGAGAGCAAATGTTAACAGGATTCTATGAAAAGAAAAAAAAAAGAGCTAAGTTCCCTCTGTGGTGCAATAGGATCAGGGGAGTCTCTACAGTGACAGGACGCAAGTTCTATCCACAGCCAGGCACAGTGGGTTAAAGGATCTGGCATTGCCACAGCTTTGGCGTAGGTAACAACTTCGACGCAGATCTGATCCCTGACCTGGGAACTCCAAATGCCTTGGGGCAGTCAAAAAAGAGAAAAAAGAGAGAGAAAAGCAATAACCAAGAACAAGAATGAAATTTTGGAAATTTAAAATAATTACTGAATAAAAATGCAGTAAAAAGACCAAATGAAAACGTTAAGGAAATTTCCCATTATAAAGGACAAAATTTCAAAAGACAAAAATAGAGAAAAGCAATGTAAAGACAATCCAAGAAGTCTAACATCTGACCATTAGAAGACAGAGAAAATAGTGGAAAGGACACTGGAAAAGAAATAACAGAAAGGCCATTTTTTTTTTAAGCCTGAAGAAAATATGCTTGGGCATATAATCTCAAGACATTTGAAAACAACACTGATAAAGAGAAGATACTAAAAGTTTCAAAAGAAAAAATATCACTTACAAAAGACCTGGAACTTTTCATTAGCAAGTTCGAATGGTATAAGGACTGTGGGACAGTGTCTTCAAAGTTTAGAGAAAAAAAGATTTCGAATTTATGATTCTACTCAGTCAAATTATCAGTCAAGTACATGGGAAAATAAATATACTCTCAGACATCTATGTACCATTTCTAGGAAAGGTTCTTAAAGATGTATTCTATGAAAATGAGGATTAAATCCAAGAAGAAATAAGGCACGGATGTTAGAGGCTGGAAACAACCAGGAGTGGGATGACCCAGTGACAACGCAGAGCAACGAGTCAAAGTTAGGAGAAGTCACTGAGCTCTGTGAATGATTCCTCCAAGAAGATTGGAATGGATTCCACTAAATATAATGAGAAAGGAAATGATCATATTCACTATAAGAGGGGTACATGCTTCTTTACTGGAGCTGGCATATCTTAAGGGTAAAGAACATGAATTAGACTGCTGGGTTCTTCCTGCCTCTGTCATTTATAATTTGATTTCAGTCAAGTTCCTTATTTTTCTCATCTATAAAATAGGGGTAATAATAGTACTTTCTTCATCAGGTTGTTGAGGGTGTAAATTATATATGCATATATATTTCATATGTATAAATATACATCTATTGTATATATCTTTGAATATATGTATGTATATATAATTTGAACAGAGCTTGGTGTATATATATATATATATATGTATGTATGTACATATATATAGTACTTGAGTACTATATATATATGTTTGCTATATACACATATATATACTACTTGAGTTCTCTCTTTCTCTCTCTCTCTATATATATATTTGCTCTTATTATCATTCTCCACAATAAAAAAGAAAGGCAACTAGGAACTCCATATAAGACAGCTAAGATCTTGGAGTTCCTGTTGTGGCTTAGTGGAAACAAATCTGACTAGCATCCATGAGGATGCAGGTTCAATCCCTGTCCTTGCTCAGTGAGTTAAGGACCCCTCACTGCCATGAGCTGTGGTGTAGGTCACAGACACAGCTCAGGTCTGGCATTGCTGTGTCTGTGGTGTAGGCCATCTGCTACAGCTCTGATTGGACCCCTGGCCTGGGAACCACCATATGCTACAGGTGTGGTCCTAAAAAGACAAAAAAAAAAACTCTAAATATAAGGGAAACCAATATACAGCATTACTTTTGAGTAACTGATGGGGAATAGGAAAAGAGAGCCTATTGCTTTTACATTGCATCCACTGAAAAGAAAAAAATCCTAGCACAATACTTTGCTCTACAATGAATTACAAAAATTACAAAAATGTCATTATAATATAATTGCTGTTTACAGTGTTTTGAATTTTATAATTAACCTATTCACGAAACATAAAAGCTTATTCAGGATTGCAAAATGAATAGAATTATTGACCTCAAAATGTAAAGATAAAGATATACTTGACCTAGGGAAGATGTGAAGGAAAGGCTAAAACTGCTAAGATCTTTCATCTTATGTGAACAGGAATCAGGAGCTAGTGATCAAAATTGAGAGGAAAGAAAAAAGTATTTAGATAATATTATTTCAAGGTACAAAAGTTAAAATAGAAGAAGCAGAAAAATAGCTACCAAAGATCCAGAAGAGGAAAGAGAGAGAGAGGTGGGATGTAGAGGGGTGTAAATAAGCTAATTCAGGTCTTTGCTTTTGATTATACAGTAGATAATGTTTAAAGTTGATAAATTAAAAAAAAAAGAACAGAAGCTCCTTCTTTAGAATTATAGTTAATCATAAAAAGAACCAAAACCATAAAAGGTTAAACATGGTTGCCTCTGAAAAAAGGACATTAGAACAGGAAGTATGGATAGAAGGGTTTTGTGTTATTAGTCTTTCTGTATTTTTAATTTAAAAAGTCGTATGTATGTTTCAACTTGTTTTTTAAAATATTAAAATGTTTTATATAAGATTCTAGTAAATTTATTATGATGAGTAAACTTACTATGATCTTACAATATATATTCCTTGGGAGATTTTCATTAAACATGAACCTAAATAAAATATGTAGATGAGGATAAAACTAATAATCTGGAAAATGTGTTTTTGTCAATATTTTTAAAAATTACATAAGGGATAAATATGCAAAAAGATGATAACATTAATTGTGGTGCAAAGACTACATTTATGTTTCATTCTCCATATTAGCAATAAACAAGGTTGATATTAAATAAATTAATATCTAAGAGACTCTGTTAAATGACTTTCCTTTGCTGATTCTCTATATTAATTTCTCTCTCTAGTCTCCTAGACTAAACCTACTAAATGATATCCAATGGTCAAGGCTGGTTGGCCACCTTTCAGGATGCTAATGAACGTTTGCTCAAGTGGTTAGCAAGAGTCAATATTGTTGGTGCTACTGACACAGAGACAGACTTGTGGTTGCCGAGTGGGAGAAGGGTGGGAGAGGGATGGATTGGGAGTTTGGGATTAGCAGATACAAACTATCACATATAGCACAAATAAACAAGGTCCTACTGTACAGCACAGGGAACTAAATTCAATATCCTGTGATAACCTATAATGGAAAAGAATATGACAAAGCATATATGTATGTGTACGTGTGTGTGTGTGTGTGTGTGTGTGTGTGTGTGTATATATATATATCACTTTGCTATACAGCAGAACTTAACACAGCATTGTAAATCAACTACATACTTCAATAAAATAATTTTTTTTTCATTTTTGGCTGTGCTCCAGTATTTGAAGCTCCCAGGCCAGGGATCAGATTCAAGCTGTAGTTGTGACCTAAACCATAGCTGCAACAATGCTGGATCCTTAACTCTCTGTGCCATGCCAAGGATTGTCCCAGCACTGCCAAGATGCCACTGATCTCTCCGTGCCACAGTGGGAGCTCCAATAAAATTAATTTTTAAAAAATTTCTCACAAATGTTGGTGCTAAACCTGGTAGAGCCACAATTATGTAAGTTAAATAACTACAACAAAAATGGTCTTGACTACACATCAAAAGATAAACAAATGGGTGTATGTTTTCATATTCTAAATTAAAATATTTAAATTATGCATGTATAGTTTTCTATGAGGCCCTTTCTTAATTGACTTTATGATAACTGCTAGACCTTGTCACATTCAAAAAATCATTTCTACCGTATTGACTGTCCAATGAATATTATTTTCTTTATTATTTCCATACATCGTTTTGCATAATATCAGAGATGAAATCACTTTAAAATTTTATGCTTCTGAATGCTAAGATACATTTGAATTTGGCATTTGTAGAAGCATGTACTAAACTATTAAGGCTAATCTGAATTTCTACTAAATAGTAAGCATACAAATTAAACTTACTTCAGTTGTATCCTTAAGATAACAAAAAGATCTAATAGATCTTGATCTTAGATATCCTTCTGCTGGCTCTAAAGAAACAAATGATATTTCTATACTATTAGACTACTTCTAATTTAACTCAATAAATCATTTTCTCTACTTGTAGTAAACTATTTAGAAATATAGTTTGTTAGGAGTTCCCGTCATGGCTCAGTGGTTAACGAATCTGACTAGGAACCACGAGGTTGCAGGTTTAATCTCTGGCCCTGCCCAGTGGGTTAAGGATCCAGCATTGCCATGAGGTGTGGTGTAGGTTGCAGATGCGGCTCGGATCCTGCGTTGCTGTGGCTGTGGTGTAGGCCTGCGGCTACAGCTCCAATTAGATCCCTAGCCTGGGAACTTCCATATGCCGCCGATGAGGCCCTAAAAAGCAAAAAGACAAAAAAAAAAAAAAAAAAAGAAATGTAGTTTGTTAAAGCTAAACATATCCTAGAATAATTTGCTTTCAAAAAGAATTTCTATTTATAGAACATAACTTTCCATTATTTACTACTATACGATAAAGTTGTATTTTCTTAGAAAAAATGTCTAAATAAAATAATAATACTTGATAGTCAAATAAATTTCTTCATTAGCTACTTCGAAAAGAGAAATAATCCCCTCAACCTGAATCCCCCATTTCCAACTAATCTGGATTATCATTTAATGGATTTTCTTTTTCTTTTTTTTTTTTTGCTTTTCAGGGCCACACCCGTGGCACATGGAGGTTCCCAGGCTAGGGGTCTAGTCGGAGCTGTAGCCACCGGCCTATACCACAGCCACAGAAATGCCAGATCTGAGCCACATCTGCAACCTACACCATAGCTCATGGCAATGCCGGATCCTTAACCCACTGAGCGAGACTGGGGTTCGAACCTGCATTCTCATGGTTCCTAGTCAGATTTGTTTCCGCTGCGCCAATACAGGAACTCCATTAATGGGATTTTCTTAGAGTAGGTATAATGTAGGGTCGAGCATACAGGCTTTAGATTTAGATAGCCTGGGACCAAACCTACTTTCTTGTTTGTGAGCTATATAGCCTTAGGAAAATTGTTTAACCTCTCTGAGCCTTAATTTCCTCATTTGTTGAGTAGAAATAATAATACTGATGTAACAGGAATGCTGTGAGGATTAAATGAAATAATAGATGCAACAAACTTATATCTGGTATTTCTTCAATCAACAGTTATTTGTTGATCACCTGCGATGTGCCAGGCACTGATTTTGGAGTCTGGAATTGTGATTTCTGTCCATTCATGCACACATTTTAGTGGATAATACAGAAAATAAGTAAAAAGCACAATGAACAATGCTTTTTTTTTTTTTCGGTCATTTTGGGGACACACCCACAACATATGGAGGTTCCCAGGCTAGAGGCCGAATCAGAGCTGCAGCCACTGGCCTATACCACAGCCACAGCAACGTGGGATCTGAGCCATTTCTGCAACCACAGCTCACAGTAACACCAGATCCTTAACCCATTGAGCAGGGCCAGGGATCAAACCTGCATCCTCATGGATGCTGGTCAGTTTGTTATCACTGAGCCGCAACAGGAACTGCAGAGTGAACAATCATAAATTGAGACGCATGCTTTGACAGAAATAAACAGATTTAGGTGAGGGAAAGCAATGGAGGAAAGTATAATTTAGATAGGGTAGTTTCATAGGACTGAATGTTTGGTACTTCCCAAAAGTCATATGTTGAAGCTCTAATTCTCAATGTGGTGCTATTTGGAGGTGGGCTGTTGGGAGGTAATCAGTTTTATAGGAGGTGATGAGGTAGAATGCCCACGATGAATTAATGTTCTCTCTCTGTCATGTGAGAATACCTCAAGAAGGTGGCTGTTTGCAAACCAGGAAGGAGGCTCTCACCCGAAGCTGACCCTACTGGTACCCTGCTCTCAGACCTCCAGCCTCCAGAACTGTGAGAATTAAACATTTGTTGAGCCACTCAGTTTATAGTAGTTTATTATAGCAGCCTGAACTAAGAGAGAAACTGGTACTGAGAGGTGGGACACTGCTGTAATAAATACCTAAAAATATAAAAGCACCTTTGGAACTGGGTAGTGAGTAGAGGCCAAAAGAGTTTTGAGGGGCATGCCAGAAAAAGCCAACATGGCCATGAAGAGATTTTAAAGGCAATTCTAGTGAGAATTCAAAAAGAAAGAGGAGAAATGTAGAGAAAGGTTCCATTTTTCATAGAAAATACAAACGTAATCATATTCAGAACTGGTGGTAGAAACAGGGAAGGGAATGACCATTCTGATGAAGTCTCAGGCAGAAATGAGGAACATGCTACTGGACAATTGAGAAAGAGCTACCCTTATTATAAAGGGGCAAAGAACTTGGCTGAATTGTGTTTTTTGTGGAAGGTAGAATACATGAGTAATGAAATTAGATAGTTATCTGAGATTTATAAGCAAGTGTTAAAGAACAGGCTTGGTTTCTCCTGACTGCTTGTCAAATGCAAGAGAGAAATGAATTGAAGATAAAATCATTCAGCAAAAAGAAACCAGAACTTAAAAATCTGGAAAACTCTCAGCCTGTTCATATTACAAAAATGAGAAAGCATAAAAAATAAACACTAAGTGTGTGATGGACTGACTATATAATAGGGACCTATCTCAGCCATCCTAGCAGAGACACTGCCCGTTTGAACTGAAGGGAATAGAGACAGGATAAAATGAAGGAAGTATTCTTCATTCTTGGATTTTATAGGATAGAACCATAGGGCTCTTCTGGCAAATATTTGCTATTCTTCAAGATAAGGGAAGAATGACCATGAAGGTGAATCAGAGATCATTAGGGCTGCCTTACTAGGTTTTAGACTTGTTTGGGGCCCATAACTCCTTTCTTCTTTCCTATTTCTCCCTTTTGGAAAGAGAATGTCTATCCTATTCCTGTTCCATATTTGTATTTTATAAGCACATAATTTGTTTGATTCCACAGGCTCAAGCTGGAGAGGAACTTCAAGATCAATCATATCTTGAGTCCTACCTATAGCTGATTTTAACAATATTTTGGTGAGACTTTCGACTTGAGTAATAACATAAAACTCACTCAGTATGGCAGTAAAATAATTAACATGTTCTAAGATTCTTCTATTGTCCATAAGGAGAGTAACACCAGATTTTTGAAAGGATGAATATCGTAATTTCTAGGATAATAATTTAAACAATAGAAACAGCATATAAATTCCAAATCAGTAAAGGGGAAAAGTTTAAATTTTAAAAACTCAACCCTATGTATGACACAAGAGGACAGAAAAAGAAACATAGAATCAATACGAGAGATAGAAAGAACAAAATAAGACGGCAGATTTAAATGCAAAGATATCAACAGTTACATTAAGTGTAAATGGACTAGTTCTGTTGTGGCTCAGCAGAAACGAATCTAACTAGCATCCATGAGGATCCTTAGTGGGTTAAGGATCCAGCATTGCCGTGAGCTGTGGTGTAGGTCACAGACATGGCTTGGATCTGGTGTTGCTGTGGCTGTGGTGTAGACCAGGAGCTATAGCTCTGATTTGAACCCTAGCCTAGGAACTTCCATATGCTGAGGGTGCGACCCTAAAAAGACAAAAAAAAAGTATAAATGAACTAAATGCTCCATTCCAAAGACAAAGATTATCAGAGTAGATTTTAAAATCTAACAATTTGATGATTATAAGAGATATGTCTTTTATGTAAGAGATAGATTACATTATAAAAATGTGGTAATAAGATTATGGAAAAAGATATACCACATAAATGAGAGGCAAAAGAAAGCTGGGGTAACTACAGTAATATTAGATAATAAGATGATTACTTCATAATGAAAAAAGTTCAGTTCGCTATAAATACATAAATCTAATTTTCTAAATTTTAATTATTATTACTTTTTCCTTTGTTTTATCATTTTTAAATGATTTCTATTTTTTCCATTATACTGACAGAACACAATAATTCCAAAATTTTATGTGGTTAGTAACACAGCCTTTAAAAATCTGTAAAGCAAAATTTAACAACACTACAATGAAAAATAAGAAAGGCTGAAATTTCTCAGCAATTGACAGAACAAGCAAGCAGAAAAATCAGTAGGTATATATAAGAGTTGAAAAACACAGTAAAGAAATTTGACCTAAAAAACATATGCAGAGGAGTTCCACTTGTGGCTCAGCAGTAATGAACCCAGCTAGTACCCATGAGGACATGGGCTTGATCCCTGGTCTCGCTCAGTGGGTTAAAGGATCCAGCATTGCCATGAGCTCTGGTGTAGGTCATAGACGCAGCTCAGGTCCCAAGGTGCTGTGGCTGTGGCATAGGCCTGCAGCTGCAATTCTGATTCAGCCTCTAATCTGGGGACTTCCATAAGCCGTGGGTGTGGCCCTAAAAAATTTATATATGTATATATATGTAGAACACTGAACCTAACAGCTACAGAATATACATTATTTTCAAGCACATATGCAACATTTACAACAGTTGACCATATACTAGGTGATAATGCAAATGTTAACTAATTACACAGGACTGAAATCCTATAGAGTATCTCTTCAAACTACAGTATAATTGTGCTAAAAACTTATAACGAAAAGATAATTGGAAAAGTCTCATATATTTTGAATTATGACATAATTCAAAATAAGCTTCTAAATAACCAATGGAAAACAGAAAATAACCATGATACCCTGGAAGAACCAGGTGGGAAGACTTGCTTTACCAGATAACAAGGGTTATTTTAAGCTACAGAAATTAATCCTGTATGGTATTGAGACTGAAATTGATAACCAGTATAATGAAAGAGAATAAGCACTCTGGAATAAAGACCCAGAGAATTAGGGAAAGAATAGCTTTTAATATCATGCTAGGATAACTGGGTATCCACATGAGCAAGAACTAAATTGGATACTTACCTCACTCAAAATGTAATTCCAGGTAAACTTTAGACTGAAAGGTAAAAAGAAGAACTAAAATCTTTTGCAAGATAAATAGAAAATGATCTTCATGACCAAAGAGTAGAAAAAGAGTTCTTTAATATGGTATCAAAAGTAATTATCAAATGGGGAAAGATTTGGTATATTTGACTTTATTAAAGCAGAAGGAGGATTCAGTTCATCAAAAAGATACAACAAGGAGTGGGGAAGAAAAAAGAAAAAATCCAGAGGAGTTCCTGTCGTGGCTCAGGGTAAACAAATTTGATTAGTATCCATGAGGACGCAGGTTCGATCCCTGGCCTTGCTCAGTGGGTTAAGACAAAAAAAAAAAAAAAAGCAGAGAAAGAGGAAGATATTTATAATACATAAAACCAACCAAGAACTAGTAAAAAGAATATATTTAAGAATCAATGAGAAAAGGACAAAAAGCTGATTTTATTTATTTTTGTCTTTTTAGGACCGTACCCACAGCATATGGAGGTTTCCAGGCTAGGGAAGTAAGTGGAGCTGCAGCCGCCTATGCCACAGCCACAGCAACTACAGATCGAGCCACATCTGCAAATTATACCATAGCTCACAGCAACACCAGATCCTTAACCCACCGAGCGAGGCCAGGGATAAAACTTGCATCCTCATGGATACTAGTCAGATTCATTTCTGCTGAGCCATGATGGGAACTCCCAAAAAGCTAATTTTATTTTATTTTTTACTTTTTGCTTTTTAGGGATGCACCCACGGCATATGGAGGTTCCAGGCTACAGGTCCAATTGGAGCTACAGCTGCCAGCCTATGCCACAGCCAACAGCAACATCAGATCTGAGCCACATCTGAGACCTACACCACCGCTCATGGCAATGCCAGATCCTTAACCCACTGAGCATAGTCAGGGACAAAACCCCTAACCTCATGGTTCCTAGTCGGATTTGTTTCTGCTGCATCATTATGGGAACTCCCTGAAAAGCTAATTTTAAAATAAGGCAAAGGTTAGATGATTTCCAAAAGTATAAATTCAATTTTCCAATAGTCTATGAAAAAATTTTCAAACTTACTAGCACTCATGGAATTACTAGTAAGCCATAATGATACACTATTATATACCCAATAGATTGCGAAAATGAAAAAAATAGCAATTCCAAGTGTTAGAAAGAAAGTAGAACAAAAAGAACATTCACAAATCTAATGCGAGGGTAAATTGGTAAAAACACTGAAAAGTTTGCCATTATCTATCATAATTGAAGATAAGCATTCCCAGTAATACAAATCCTGGATATACACTTTCAGGAGACTTTTATACAGATGCAGCAGGGCGCACAAACAAGGATGTTCATTTCAGCATTCCAGTGGTTGGCAAGCTAAAACCCCCAAATTTCAGAAGTAGTACGGATAAACTATGATATATTCATGTAATGGAATACTTAGCAATGAAAATGAAAGAACCTCCACACAGCAATATGAGTGAATCTTACAATGCTAAGGAACAAAAAGCAAAATACAGCATAATTACATTTATATACGGTAAAAAACAATCAAACTAAAGTATTCTTTAGAGATGCAAACTATAGATGATAAAAATTTAAAGAAATGTAAGGAAGTGATTATCAGAGAAATCAGGGCGGTAGTAACCCCCAGGGACAAGGAAAGGAAAATTGATTTGGGAAAGGTCAAGCAGTAGTTTTATGGGATGTTGGCAATGTTCTATTTCTTGATCTGCAGTGTAGTTACACAGGTGTTTATTTTTAATAATTGGTTATTATACTATACATTTTATGCTATATTCCTTTTATAATGGTACGTTATTTCGTAATTTAAAATACTTTTTAAATAGAAGGAAATTGAGGAGTTCCCATCATGGCTCAGTGGTAACGAGCCCAACTAGTATCCATGAGGATGCAGGTTTGATCCCTTGTCTCACTCAGTGGGTTAAGGACCTGGCATTGTCATGAGCTATGGTGTAGGTTACAGATGCTGCTTGGATCCCACATTGCTATGGCTGTGGTGTAGGCCAGCAGCTGCAGCTCTGATTTGACCCCTAGGCTGGGAGCTTCCATATGCCACAGATGCATCCCTAAAAGGAAAAAAGAGAGAGAGAAAATTGATTAGAAAGAAGGCAAGAATGAAAGAAGAAATACCTGTTGGCAAGCTATTACATTTGATACTCAAAAGATGATGATGATTTGGATAGGATGGTGACAGCAGAAATTGTGAAAGCAGATTAATTCAAGATAAGTTAGAATGGAAAGAACTTGCTGATGGACTGGACTTTGGGGAGGAGGGAAATGGGATCAAGGATGGCTTCTAGGTTTCCTGCTTGATCCACTTGGTGCAAATTGGTCCATTTACTGAGAATGAAATAGTAGGGTGGGTGGGGGTTGGGGGAAGCTTGAAAGGATGGCTAGTGTACGGAATGATGAGTCCAGCTCTGGATGTTAGGTTTAAGATGTAGTGAGAAGGTTAAGTGGAGATATCATACAGGTAGTTCAGGATAGGCAGCTGCCATTTGGAGGACAGTCTGGATTGAGATACAAATGAAAGATTTCAAACAAATGGCATCTCTGTGGTATTCTAAACCATAAGACTGAATTAGATCACCCAAGAAGAGAATGTAGAAACAGAGGCAGGCTCAGGATTGAGCTTTCAGCAAACACAGTATTTTAAGGGTGGACAAGAGAAATGAAGAAGAAAACCTGAGAAGGAATGAGATAGCCAAAAAAAAAGAAAAGAAAAGAAAGTGTTAAGAAGGAGGTAGTGATCAACTTACTCTACTAGTACTGAGAGTTGGAAGAAAATGAAAACGGAAATAAATCCTTTGATTTAGCAACATGGAGATCAGTGGTAACTCAATCAGTATAGCTTCAGTAGAGTGGTGAAGGCAAAAACCCATTTGAAGCAGAATGAAACATGAGTCTGTTGAGGCAGTAGAGACAGCATGTATAAATAAATCTTTTGAAGAATTAGATTATGAAGAGCAGCAGAGAAATGAGGAAATATGGGGCAATGTGGAATCAGGGACCTTCAGTCAAGACTGGTGATGAGAACGATGCAATTGGGTATTTTTTGGACAATGCTACAGAAAGAAAAACAAAGACAATGAAAAACACTCAGATTCGCTAAAAATCTATAATGCTGGTTCCTAGCTCACAAAATCCTTAAGTTTCTAGGAAAGTGAGTTCCTTTATAGTCTCTGTAGAGTATGTTTCTATTATGTAATATGTCCATCACTGTGTGATTATTTTAAAAAACACTAACAAGGAAACTCAGGATTGAGCTGAAAGGAAATTCATAGATTTTCTTTCTAGAAAAATAAACATAAAAATATATTCTTAATTTGTGAACTATAGAAATTTTCCATTCTTATATTTGCTATCTCTTAGGAAATTATTCCTTATAGCCCACTGACATCTTTTACTCTGCAGCTGTAGCCCATATGATTTCAAGCAAAAGCTTCCAACAGAAACATCAAATTATAAGAACTTTTATGATACACAGTAATAAATAATAAAGTATGTAATAACTCATTAATACATGAAAGGAGAGGTAAATATTTTACACAAGGCATTACCTATTGACTTGATTTCTTGAATTTTTATATTTGTTGGTACAGAGTATGTTTTTATTTTATTTTATTTTTTTTTTGCCTTTTGTCATTTTATGGCCGCGGGTTTATGGCCGCACCCGCGGCATGTGGAGGTTCCCAGGCTAGGGGTCTAATCGGAGCTGTGGCCACTGGCCTGCGCCGCAGCCACAGCAACGCGGGATCCGAGCCGCGTCTGCAACCTACACCACAGCTCACAGCAACGCCAGATCGTTAACCCACTGAGCAAG
>PVHT020000066.1:7637464-7716027 GCA_004024745.2 Catagonus wagneri | reverse complement strand
CGCGGCATATGGAGGTTCCCAGGCTAGGGATCTAACAGGAGCTATAGCTACCGGCCTTCGCCACAGCCACAGCAACGTGGGATCCGAGCCGCGTCTGCGACCTACACCACAGCTCACAGCAACACTGGATCCTTAACCCACTGAGCAAGGCCAGAGATCGAACCCGCAACCTCATGGTTCTTAGTCGGATTCGTTAACCACTGAGCCACGAAGGGAACTCCTAGGATTGAGAGCCTTCAGGAAACTATTGTTCATAAGCTGATTAACCCTTTTAGAAAAATATACTGGAAATTTGTTCAGTGAGATACTGGGGACATTGCCACCCCTACTCTAAGTGGTGGGATATGGAGTTACGGTCAGTTCAGATTCTAGAATCAGATCCAGATAGTATCACAGAATTTATTTATTGTAAACAGAGAAATTTCTCCACTAAATTCTCTGACTATTGATGGTATGTAAGAAAGCTAATGGTACTACATAATTCATGGTATTCCTGACTCCAAATGCTATGACTCAGTCTTCAGACCTCAGATACTCGTTCTTAGTTGATACCATCCAGTCCCCTACCTTTAAACACTATCTGTGGGCTGATGTCCTCAGATCTACAGTACAGACCCCAAACTCTTCCCTGAGCTCCAGATTTATGTACCCAACTGCTACATGACTTCTGCAGTTAGATGTATTACGGGAATTTCATATTTATATTCAAAACCAAATATTTGCTTCTACTTCCTTCTCCCAGTCTGTTCCTGAGCCAGGCTTTCCCATCTCCATTCAACCATAGTCTTAGGCCAAAAATTCTGTGGTCATCTTTGACTTCTCTTTTTCTCATTCCCTGTTCCCAGGATCTCAGCAAATCTCACTGGATCTTTCTTTGAAATACATTCCAAATCTAACCACTTCCTTCCTCATTCGTCTCACCCTAGTCCAAGACCCCTTTGTCTCTCATCTGAACTACCTCTGTGCATGCCTAGCCTTCTTCTGTCTGCTCTCTCTGTCATCACTCTTGTCCCCAACAATCTTCTCCCAATGCAACCATGGTGACACCTGTAAGATATAAATATGATTTTCATTTCCCTCCAACTGTTTCCTATCAGACTGAAATAAAATTCAAAATTCTCACTGCAAGTCAGAGACTTCCCCCCCAATTGTCATATTTCTTTTCTTTTCTTTTTTTTTCTTTTTTGCTTTTTAGGGCTGGACCTGCAGCATATGGAGGTTGAAGTTCCCAGGCTAGGGGTCTAATTGGAGCTGTAGCTGCCGGCCTATGCCACAGCCACAGCAACACCAGATCTGAGCCGCGTCTGCGACCTACACCACAGCTCATGGCAACGCCAGATCGTTAACCCACTGAGCAAGGCCAAGGATCGAATCTGCAACCTCATGGTTCCTAGTCTGATTTGTTAACCGCTGCGCCACAATAGAAACTTCAAGTTTGTGATCAACTAAATTACATAAACCACTAATACTTGTTTGTGCTGGAAACAAACTCCTTTTTTCTTATGGCTGCACAATGGAAACATGTTGTGACATCCTGGTAAATCATAAACAACAAAAACCTGAGTGAAGTGTATTTCAAGTCCAAATGATCTTGCTTTATTTTTAGATTCAGACATATTTGACAAATTGTCTTCCAAACACCACCACCTGGATGTCCCACAGGCATCTAAAACTTAACATATCCAAAATAAAGCCCAACATTTCTCTCTCAAATCTCCCTATCAACCCCAATCTGCTTTTCATTCTACGATCTCCACCTAAGTGCAAAACACCAAAATGCATCTAGTTACCAAGACTAGAGGCTGGAAATCATTCTACTGAATGTGGCAGTGATAAAAACATAGGCTCTGAAATCAGACTGCTATTTAAATCCAGCTTCTGCCACTTGTTAGATGTGTAACTTTAGGCAAGTCATTTAACCTCATCAGGACTTGGATTTGTCATCTGTAAATCTGCACGTAATACACTGAATAATTATACAGAATAAATAAGATAAGAACGGTATTCACATTACCACCAATGTCCAATTGATTTGAAGTCCTATTGATTCTACATTAATGGTTTTTAATTTATATTTTATTTATTTATTTAGCTTTTTAGGGCCACACCTGTGGCATATGGAGGTTCCCAGTCTAGGGGTCCAGTTGGAGCTACAGATGCTGGCCTACGCCACAGCCACAGCAATGCAGGATCTGAGCCACATCTGTGACCTACACCACAGTTCATGGCAGCGCCAGATCCTTAACCCACTGAGCAAGACCAGGAATCAAACCTACAACCTCTTGGTTCCTAGTTGGATTTGTTTCCACTGAGCCATGATGGGAACTCCCACTTTAGTATTTCTTTTGTCTGGGCTCTCCTCCACATTTCTGATGCCTAGAAAACTGTATGGCTTTACACACACACACAAGGCCAGTGAAAGACCAATTATATACTCAGGCTACCCACTGTAAGTACACAGAGAACTTGCCTTATTTAGTTTTCTAGGCATACCATTTTTTGCAGTATACTGGTTAAAGTTTGAAATAAATCCTGACATTAATTGTGGGGTGATATAATAAGGCTCAAGTAGTCTTTTAAAATTTAGAATTATAATTACTGCATACAATGACCATCTGCAACAGTGAAATATAATAAATATGTTATAAACTAGGAATATTCAGAATGCTAAGCTAGCAAATCATAATTCATAACCATTATGAAATATGCCTATGTTTGCAGTTCCTGTTGTGGCTCAGCAGTTAACGAACCTGACTAATATCTATGAGGTTGTGAGTTCAATTCCTGACCTCGGTCAGTGGGGTAAGGATCTGGCTGTGGTATGTCACAGATGCCACTCGGATCTGGCATTGCTGTGGCTGTGGTGGAGGCTAGTGGCCATAGGTCCCATTTGACCCCTAGCCTGGGAACCTCCATGTGCCTTGAGTGAAGCCCTAAAAAAACAAATGACCAAAAAAAAAAGCAATATGCCTATGTTTAACAAAGCTTACATTTAATATAGATTGCATAATCTAAGACAAATATAAAACAATGCTTTTAAACCCCAAACTGAAAGTTTCAGGTAGTGGTAATGATTACCTCTTTGTTTTTTGAATGCCATATGCTCTGACTTTTTCCATCTTTGATTCTGTCTCAGATATGGAGGTAGCAACAGCCTTTTCAAATTCCAACTGAAAATCAAATGTCAGAGGTATTGCTGAAATCTTTTTCTTTACTTGACTCTGAAGACAGTTTTTCTGCAGGAAAGTCAAAATATAACAGAATGAAAAAAGGAGCATATTTCATATAGGGAAATTTTTTTTTTTTTGGTCTTTTTAGGGCCACACCCACTGCATATGGAGGTTCCCAGGCTAGGGATTGAATCGGAGCTGCAGCTGCTGGCTTATGCCATGGCCACAGCAAGGCAGGATCCGATCTGTGTCTGCGACCTATACCAAAGCTCAGGGCAACGCTGGGTCCTTAACGCAATGAGTGAGGCCAGGGATTGAACCCACATCCTCATGGATACTAGTCAGATTTTTAACCTGCTGAGCCACAACAGGAAGTCCCATACAAGGAAAATCTAGTACGGAAAGGACAAAGGTAATCTCACTTCACACACACACACAGAATTTATGTGGTAGGCAAAATGGAAAAACAACACAGATTGAAAACTGGAGGCTCTTTCCTATCTCTGAGAGTGTTGGAATCTAGGTAATCATAAAGGCTCCCCCCAAATTATAAAGCTCAGAATTTAAGGATGACCTATATATTTTGCAAAGACAATCTTGAAACGTCGGGTTATTGGAACTACAGCAGGCAATCTCCCAACCTGCTCCTCTTCCTGGAACCACACACTGGCGGAGCACAGCATTTGTCCCTTTGCATGAGCCAAAAATAGAGTTAAGAAAGCAATCAAAAGAGAACTTTGTTCAGATATTTATACACATGGACTGAAGAAAAAGGGGAGAGCTAGAAAGTGAGTTGAGGAGCCAAAATCTTCTCTAAAAAATTCTCTCAGAGCATAGCACAAAGGAATAAAGAGATGAAAACTTGAAAAGGAAGTCAAAGGATAAGGGAACTTCTGCTTCTGCCAGTGAGGGAATAAGCGCTACAGGAATTGCCTTCCTGCAACAACTAGAAACAGAAAAAATATATGAAAACAACTACAATCAGGCATCAGGAAACAGATAGAGCAGGACCATGATCCCTGAGAAAAGGGAAATACATGAAGAAAACCCTATGACAGCTTACCTTACTTCTTAGAGGTAGTTTCTGGACTGAGGCACAAGGAGGGGGAAACTAAAGCAAACCATGAGGCTCTAATCTTGCTTAGTTTGAGAGACAGACACTGCACCAGCAATCACTCTCTTGCGCATTCACCCCAGATAAATTAAAACTTACATTCACACAAAAACCTGTACATAAATATTCATAGCCGCTTTACAGATGTTATTGTCCTAGCAGCTTTATTTTTTAAAGCAAAATACTAAAACAACAACCCAAATGTGCTTCATGGGTAAGCAGCTAAAATTCTGTACATCCGTATAAGGGAATACTATTCAGCAATAAAAGATATATACTATTTATCACAAAAAGCTATTGGGAGTTTCTGTTGTAGCTCAGCCGAAACCAATCTGGCTAGTATCCATGAGAATGCAGGTTTGACCCCTGGCCTCGCTCAGTGGGTTAAGGATTCTGAGGTGCCATGAGCTGTGCTGTAGGTCTGCTGCAAGTGTGGCCCTAAGAAGCAAAAAAAAAAAAAAAAAAGCTATTGATTCATGCAAAAATTGAGATGGACCTCAAAGCCATAGTAAAAAAGTCAAGCTCAAAATTTTACACACTGAATGATTCCATTTATACAACATTCTCAAGACCATAAAATTATAGACATGGAGAACAGATTAGTCATTGCTAGAGACAGAGCCAGGAAATTGGAGTGAGGGTGTGGATACAAATACAAAGAAATAGCATGAGGAAATACTTTTATAGAATGGAAGTGTGATATGTCTTAGTTGTGTGATTTATACAAATCTACAGTGGGATAAAATTGCATAGGACTACAGATACAAATAAATATAGAAATTAAAAATGGTAACAACTGAATAAATTATGTAGTTTAGATAACAGTAATATACCAGTGTCAATGCTGGATGTGACTCATACTGGTTTTGCTGTTAAACTACAACTACGTGAGATGTCACCTCTGGGATCAATGGGGAAAACGTACACGGAACCTTACCCCACTGGAACCCCAGAGGAACATGGAACCTTACTACTTCTGCAGCTTCCTGTGAGTCTCTAATTATTTCAAAATAAAAGACATTAAAAAATAAAAAAGTATTCACATGTATGTACTTTTATTTATTATTTTTAAAATAATGATTTTTATTTTTTCCATTATAGCTGGTTTACAGTATTCTGTCAATTTTCTACTGTAGCACATGTATATTTATATTTATGTATTATGTATATTATGGATATTTGTATATTTTTGTAAGAGTATAAAAGATGTGGATGGATAGACCTCAAATGCTAAAGTTTATTCGCCTCAGAGGAAAGGATTAGACGGAAGAGGACAAAGACTATTAATATGTCTTTATGTAAATCTCCTTATGTGTAATTTTCTTTATATATATCTGTGTTGCTTAACTTGTTCCCAAAAGTATGTTTTAATTTTATAATTTTAAAAATAAGAAAAGGTTTTTAAAATGGCTATATATACTTTTCAAAGAATCTCCAGAGAATTTTGTACCAATAACACATGAATTATGCATAGTAACACAAAATGAGAAAATACATGGAAATGCTTTGCACAAAGAAAGCTCCTAGGAGAAGTAAGAATTATTATTACTAGCTATAATTCAAAATGTTATAAAAAGGGAATTTCATAACAAATTTAATAAATTTATACCTGATTATATTTTCAAATTACAATTCATTTTAAACAAAAAGTTAAAAAGCAGTAAACTTTGGGGTGTCAAAGTCTAATGGGTTTGTATTAGTTAAGTTACCCTTCGCTTGCTATTTCAAAATTTTAATAGCTATAACAGAATTAATGTATTCCATTTTTCAATATTCCTCTATTTTCTGAATGAAAGGATACAATTATGAAAAATTCAAAAGAAAGAAAATTATTATTCAAACATCAACATTTTCATTTTTCAGGTTCATACATATGTTTATTCACTTCAAAGTTCTCCTCTGTGGTGTCTTCCTCATTTTTTCAAACTCCATTGTTCCTAATACATGCCTCATTTATCCACATTGTTATATTATTTTACAAGTCTTTGTATAACCAAATTAAATAGCTCATGTATGGTAAAAAATCCAGTGATTCAGGAGTTCCTGTTGTGGCTCAGTGGAAACGAATCTGACTAGTGTCCATGAGGATGCAGATTTGATCTGTGGCCTTGCTCAGTGGGTTAAGGATCTGGCATTGCCGTGAGCTGTGGTGTAGGTTGCAGACTCAGAGCTGGTATTGCTGTGGCTGTGGCATAGGCCAGCGGCTACAGCTCCGATTTGACCCCTAGCCTCGGAACAACAACAACAACAATCCAGTGATTCGGAACCATATTCTTTATTAATACTTTATATTGAATTTTATGAGTCTCACCCTTTTTATTTTCTACAAACTTTGTTTCTAATTTGGTAGCTATACCACATATTTTCTTCTTTTTAATGAATTGACTGAAAGAGTTTTATGTTTAACATATTAGTAAAAACTATAGTAGTCATATTTACTATCTGACTGCCTAGGATTTACTTAAAGCAGGTTAGATACTTCATAACCTAATATAGCAGCTACCTAGAAATTAGCTTGTATATTTAATTATTTGTGGTATCCACTTATATAGATGATTCTCTCAACTAATAGAATTATTTGTTTTTTAGAAATTAGTTTATAGCCTCATATTAATGCATCGTTAACTAAAAAAACAAAAACAATCATTCACATTTGAAATGATAATGTTTTAATAATAAACTATATTTTAGCCTACATTTTACAAACCTTTGCTCTTTTGGCCAAGAGTGTCTTTGCTTGCTCATCCAGAATATCTAACTGCTGTAAGATTTTTTCTGCCATTGTCAGTCAGTAAATTCCTATTTAAAAAGGAGGGGAAAAAAGACTAAATCTCCAAAACAAAATTTAAACATATAATTGATTATGTAGGCATAAGATACCCACCTTTGTAATACTGTTTAGGTAATGAAAAGAACAATATAGATCATGAGATAAATCACAGAATTGTAGAGGTGCCCGAGTTTTTTAGACAGAAGCTCATACGATCAGAATTCAAAGATGCATATGGGCCCCAGGAATTTTTAAATGTATGATAAGGGTGAGTTGAAGTTCAAACCTATGAGAAGCAGATATGATTCATACCCAAAGTAAGGGCATGCAGCCTGATTTGTATCTATTTTCTTTTTGTCATGATTTAATGAAGTTAAATAAGAAGAGCTCACATTTATAGAATTAATCACATTCAAATTAAATTGGTCAGTGATCCAAGACTGTTGATATAGTACTTAAAAGGCAGTCAGTCACACAGGAGGAGCAACAGCCAAGCTGGTTAGGCTCTGTTGCTGTAAAGTTCATATTTCCCAGTTAATTATTTTGCTGAAAATCTCATCTGGGGTCAGTTGGTCCATATTAGGTTTGGGGACCTGAATGTTAGCCATCAGGGCGCAGTCTAATTTATTTCCATTTTTAGATGAGAAAATTAAAAGTCATGGAGTTCCTGTTGCGGCTCTCTGGGTTATGAACCTGACTAGTATCCATAAGGTTATGGGTTCGATCCCTAGTCTTACTCAGTGGGTTACGGATCCAGTGTTGCTGTGGCTGTGGTGTAGGCCGGCAGCTGCAACTCTGATTTGACCCCTTGTCTGGGAACTTCGACATGCTGCAGGTGTGGCCCTAAAAAGAAAAAAAAAAAAAAGGAGTTCCTGTCCTGGATCAGTAGTTGTGGGTTCAATCCCTGGCCTCGCTCAGTGGGTTAAGGATCCTGCGTTGCTGTGGCTGTGGTGTAGGCCAGAGGCTACACCTCTGATTAGACTCCTAGCCTGGGAACCTCCATATGCCGCGAGTACAGCCCTACAAAAAGGCAAAAAGACAAAAAAAAGAAATTAAAAGTCACAAAGTATAAGTACCTTACAACACAATACAAATAGCTAGGGGCAGAGTGGAGGAAGGTTCAGGAATATTAACCCAATGCTCACTCTATTTTATTTAGAAAATTTGAATAGACATTTATGCATTCAACATATTTTTGCTTAGCAAACTGAATGGGCCCCAGTGGCATTTAATCTACTTTTTTTTCTTTTGTCTTTTTTTCAGGGCCACACCCTTGGCATATGGAGGTTCCCAGGCTAGGGGCTGAATATGAGATGTAGCTGCCAGCCTACACCACAACTACAGCAACATGGGATCCTTAACCCACTGAGCAGGGCCGGGGATCAAACCTGCATCCTCATGGATACTGGTCGGGTTCATTAACCACTGAGATATAACCGGAACTCCCCCAGCGGTATTTAAATATTTCTAATGAACACCAATGTCAACACTAAGATTCTTTCTAGCTCAAAAAATTTTATGCTAGGTCTCCCATATGGTATATTGTTCAATCAATATCACACAGAGGCAATAATGCATGAAAAGACAAAGAGTTAAGGGTTCAATGCCAAAAGCTCATATTATTTTGTACTTGGTTTCTTTTAACTCTCTTTCCTAAGAAAACATTTTATTACAGTTGATTTACAATGTTCTGTCAATTTCTGCTGTACAGCAAAGTGACTCAGTCATACATATATACACACTCTTCTTTTCACATTATCTTCCATCATAGTCTATCACAGGTGACCAGATATAGTTCCCTATGGTATACAGCAGGATCTCATTGCTTATCCAATCCAAATGTAACAATTTGCATCTATTAACTCCAAACTCCCAGTCCAGCCCACTCCCTCCCTCTCCCCCAGCTCTCTTTTCTGCTCTCTTTACTTCACCATCCATTGCCCTAAGTGTGAATTTCTGGTGCTCTGATAGTGTCTTCCCATCTCAGCATGCCTCTGATATTTTGCTACATCCAGATACTGCACCACCATCCCATGATGTAGCCCAGTGTGACAAAGGACTTTTGTGGGCCATGGGGCTGCAGGCAGATTGCCTGCCTTGTTATGAACCACATAAGCTTGGCTTGCAGGTTGGAAAGGAGAGATGCAGAGCAAGGATGTTAGAACGGTGTGGATGCCTCAGGCTTTTGGGGTCTCCTACAGAGGAGTAGGGGACAGATTCTGGAAGAGAACAGAGATTATCTGGACACTATATACTGTCTTTTCAGATCCAAGAACCACCCATCTTATATATCCTCCAAAACAACTACAAGAATTTTAGTTTCTGTGTTTCCCTTAAACATAGTAAGACTTCAAATATGAGGAGGGATTCTATATTTCTCATCAAAATTTCTTTTATTGAGGACAAATATTTTTATTTCTAAATAAGAGATAGAGGTAAATAGGGGAACCAGCATATTGAAATGAATGCATTTCCCAGTTTGGGGAAAGTATAAATTACATGAGGGAACTGAGACATGCTGCTTACTGTGAAAGTGATGGAAAGCAGGTCTTTTTAAAGGGTAAAATATCTTATGCCTCTTTACTCTTAGAGTCCCTCATTTTCAACATTAAATCAGACATTTTAAGCTACACCACATCATCCCATTTTTTTATACACACACACAAACACACACACACAGCTTTAATTTAAAAGAAATTTTAGGCATTCCTGTCATGGCCCAGGGGTAATGAACCCAACTAGGATCCATGAGGATGTAGGTTTGATCCCTGACCTCCCTCAGTGGGTTAAGGATCCAGCATTGCTGTGGCTGTGGTGTAGGCTGTCAGCTGTACCTCCGATTCAAGCCCTAGCCTGGCAACTTCCATACGCCATGGATGCGGCCCTAAAAAAAAAAAGGAAAAGAACTTTTATGTCTTTGATTTAAAATTATTTTGCCATGAGTAAATTATTCAGCTATGACATCATTTCTGGCAAACTACTGTGATTATCATGAGTTTTTTTGAAGTGAAAAATACCAAATTCAATACAATGAAATTGAGAGAATGTTATTAATTTCAGTTTTACAGTTTTGTTCTCATATTTTGGAAGCAATACTTTTTTTCAGTTTACAATTATTTTAATAGGTCTTTGGCAATGGGCCAACAGTTCCTAATGGATGAAGGGCACTGGGAGAAAGTGGAGGGGAAGAAACACTGCGGAATAAACGGCTTGCTCTCATCATTATACCAAGGGTGCCAAGGGCCTAGCTTGTTTCTTCAAGTAAACGTTGAGAGCAAAGAACATTAGATCTAATATGATGAGGCATCCTAAGCACTTTGCAGAAAATATAAACTAATATTTTAATGCAAAAAGTATCAAGATTGTATTAAATATTTCTCAATGTGACCTTCTGTGTTTAAGTCTTTTTTTTTTTTTTAAGGCCACACCTGCAGCATAGGGAAGTTCCCAGGCTAGGGGTCGAATCAGAGCTGCAGCTGCTGGCCTACACCACAGCCACAGCAATGTAAGATCGAAGCCGCGTCAGTGACCTATACCACAGTTCACGGCAACACTGGATCCTTAACCCACTGTGCGAGATCAGAGACTGAACCCGCATCCTCATAGATACTAGTCAGGTTTGTAACACACTGAGCCACAATAGAGAAAGACTGTTTCAGTCTTTTCTTGACTCAATCTTTTACTTTTTTTGGGGGGGGTCTTTTTAGGGCCGCAGCCACGGCATATGGAGGTTCCCAGGCTAGGGGCTGAATCAGAGCTGCAGTCACTGGCCTACACCACAGCCATAGCAACACCAAGATCCAAAGCCGTATCTGTGACCTACACCACAGCTCACGGCAACGCCTGATCCTTAATCCAGTGAGCAAGGCCAGGGACTGAACCTGTGTCCTCATGGTTACTAGGCAGATTTGTTTCCACTGAGCCAGGACAGGAACTCCTAATCTTTTACATTTTAATGTCTACTTTAAACCAGCATATTGGTTTCATACTTCTGCTTCATATTTCTACTCCTATGGGCATGAATTCTACTTCATGGTCCCACTTCTACGAACATATATTTTCATTTGATGATAAACATTTCATTTGGCCTCTAGCTACTAACTCTATTACATGAAAGACACTGTGCTAGGTATTCTATCAAATTCACTGAGTAGGTTTTCACCTGGCAGACATTTTTCTTGTGAGCCGCATCTTCCTAGGCAAGGCAGATGGACTCTCCTATTTCACTAAGAAAACACAGACCATCAAGTAAGAACTTCTTCAACTTCTACTTCGCATACCAAAGTCTTATCTGTATCCATTCCATCTCACCTGTATTTTATTTCATTTTATTCTTTTTAGGGCCACACCTGTGGCATATGGAAGCTCCCAGGCCAAGGGTAGAATCAGAGCCACAGCTGCCAGCCTACAACACAGCCATAGCAATGCCAGATCCAAGTTATATCTGTGTCCTACACTGCGGCTCGTGGCAACACCAGATCCTTAACCCACTGAATGAGGCCAGGGATTGAACCTACATCTGCAAGGACACTGTGTCAAATTCTTAACCTGCTGAGCCACAACAGGAACTCCCTCGCCTGTATTTAAAATTTTTTTTTTAGGGCCACACCCTCAGTATATGGAGGTTCCCAGGCCAGGAGTCAGATAGGAGCCATTGCCGCTGGCCTATGCCATAGCCACAGCAACACCAGATCCGAGCCGTGTCTGCGCCCTACACCACAGTTCACAGCAACCTGGGCTCCTTAACCCATTGACTGAGGCCAGGGATTGAAACTGAGTCCTCATGGATACCAGTCAGATTTGTTTCCACTGAGCCACGATGCGAACTCCTGTATTTTAATTTCAATAAAAGTGTTGCCTTTCCCATCCAAAGCTACCCCTCCCCATATACTCTAGACCTCAGGCCTCCTAAAATGATTACTTCCACTTTTTGTCCCCTCATTCCTGAATCTATCGTTTTTCTTCACTAATTTCTTCTCCTTTGCGTGCTCAAGTTTCTTCTATTTAAAAAAAAAAAAGAAAGAAACAAAAGAAAATTCCTCCTCTGACCCCTCTAGCCACTGTTCTCTCCCATCTTCCCTTTATTGCCGTATTTCTTAAGATGCTTGTCTATACTTAGGGTTTCCAATTTCTTACATCCCTTCTCATCTACCATCATTTGACTCCTCTAAAACTCTTCTTCTAAATCTGCTCTAAGTCACTAGGGTCACCATCTTATGGATAGGCACTTTTTCTGTGCTTATTTACTTTATTTGAATGCTTAAAACTTTTGCTAATGTTGACCGCTCTTTTCTATGGACCTCCCCTCACTTAGTTTCTATGACAAGTCACATCTATTTACCTTCTCTGAAAATTCCTTGCCAGTGTTTTCAACTTGCTCTTCTTCCCTAGACCACTTCCTAACTACTAGTGTCCCTAGATGCACAGCCATCTTTTTCACTTTTCCATAAATTCTCCCAGGATAGTCTCCCAAACCTGAGGCTTCATCTACCACCATCTCTTTCCAAATAAAGTCTCTCTTCTGAGTTCCAAACCTATATACTAGCTCAATCCAGATTTCCCACAGGTAGCCCAAAGGTAGGTCTAAAAGTAAACCTGTTCCTCTGCTCTGTTAGCCAAAAATCTCTTCCAAACTTTACTAGGCATCTCTTTATTACCGCATTGGTTATTTTTTAGGTATCCAGCCCATAAACTTAGGAGTTTGTAATGATTCTCAATCCTAGTTACACTGCAGCGTGAACTCAAAAACTTCCAAGAAACAGATTCCCAGTTACCACCCCAGAGCCACTAAGTCAAGATTTATGGAGATAAAGACCAGGGATCTATTTTTTTTTTGAAGCCATTCTGAAGCAGCTGTTCACCAAAGCAGGATTTGGTCACCACTCTCCTGGGAAACTCCCTCTTATCCTTTCCCTTAATAGACAACAATCGCTTTCTCTTATAGATACTACACTCTGCATACCTTTTAAGGTTTTTTCCTTCTTATTCATTCACAATGCTATTGCCTAAATTTAGGATTCCATAACTTGTTGCCTGGATTATTGCAACAGTTTCAAAACTATGTCTGTTCATTTGTTCCATTCTATCGATTTTATTCTTCACTTTTGTCTGAATTATTTTTTCAAGAAAAATACAAGCACGTGACTCCCTGATTACAGCTGTAACTCCTTCCTACAGTTTTCAGGATCAAGGTCAAGTTCCTTGATTTATCACACAAGGCTCATGGTTTGGCCTCTGGCTAAGTCTTTAACCTCACATGCCTCTTCCTTGGGTATACTTGATATCCTGGTCCTAGAAAACAACTTGTAGTTCTTGAAGGTGTTATATTTTCCTTTACTTGTTTCACCTTTGCTGTTCCCTCTGCCTACAATCCTGTCACCCATTCCCTGTAAATTTCTAAGTTCTATTCATCCCTCAAGACCCAGCGCAAATAACACCTCTGCTAGGAAGCTTTTCCTGGTTTACTATGGTTTAGATGTGTAATGTCAAATGACAGTCTGTGTACACTGCTATCCTAGTACTTAATCACGCTTTATTAAAGTATATGATATACTTTATTCCCTCTCTATATTCTTTCCTGAAGGCAGGAACCATGCCTTATTCATCTTTGCATCCCTAATATCTAATAACCTGAATGAATTAACCACTGGTCACAGAAGAAATGGAAAACTGTAAATGCTATGCTTGCTTTTTTTCTGTGTTTATACTCACAAGTAGACATAAATTTTTGACAGAGTCCTATTGAGGTTCTACTAGATCAAGCTATAGAATTAAAAAAAGTCACTACTTTTGGAGTTCCTGTCATGGCTCAGCAGTAATGAGCCCAAATAGTATCCATGAAGATGTGGGTTCAATCCATGACCTCGCTCAGTGGATTAAAGATCCCATGTTGCCATGAGCTGTGATGTAGGTGGCTGACACGGCTTGGATCTTGTGTTGCTGTGGCTGTGGTGTAGGCTGGCAGCTGCAGCTGTAATTCAACCCCTAGCCTGGGAATTTCCATATGCCACAGATGTGGCCCTAAAACAGCAAAAAAAAAAAAAAAAATCCCAAACAAACAAAACTAAAAAACCCACTACTTTCTCTTTAACCTTCAAACTTAGAAAGGCAGTATAGTATACTGGTTAAGAAAATGGACTCAGGAGTTCCCTTCGTGGCTCAGTGGTTAAAGAATCCGACTAAGAACCGTGAGGTTGCGGGTTCGATCCCTGGCCTTGCTCAGTGGGTTGGGATCTGGCGTTACCGTGAGCTGTGGTGTAGGTCGCAGATGCGGCTCGGATCCCACGTTGCCGTGGCTGTGGCGAAGGCCGGAAGTTACAGTTCCTGTTAGACCCCTAGCCTGGGAACCTCCATATGCCGCGGGTGCGGCTCTAGATAAAGGCAAAAAAGAAAAAAAAGAAAAAGAAAATGGACTCAAATTAGACTGCCTGGGTTTGAATCCTTAGCTCTGACACTTATCAGCTGTGTGACTGTGAGCTAATTGCCTAACCTCTCTGTGTTGTCCCATCTGTAAAGTTCAAATAATAGAGAGACCTACTTAAGAGGTTGTTTCGAGGTTTAATTGAGTGAATATAAGTGTCACATTGTTTAATAACTAAAAGAATTAAATATGAGTAGTGATATACTTGCCAGCTAGGTTAAGAAGTGTGAAATTACTTATAAATGCTGCAAAATGCATGTTCCCCATCTGCACATCATTTTGTTTTTTTTCTGCATACCTGCCACCATGCAATCCTTGCTTCCTTCACAGAATATTTCTTCAAATATACCTGCACTAAATGCTTGGAACTTGGAAAACAATGAGAATTTATTCAGTACATCATCATCTTCTGTTTAATCCAATAATTCAATATCTTCTATTTTGATGCAATAATTCAGTGTCTTCTATTTTAATCCAGAAATTCAGTATCTTCTGTGCCATGCCCTCTATTATCTTGTTTCCCTTCCTTCTCTAATTTTCTCATAGTTTTATTTCTCAATTATTGATTAAATTCTTACTCTCAGTTTGGTGAATAGAAACTAAAACTCATTGTCCCATAAAGTACAAATGTAGGCTTTGAATATACAGTAACTATTTAGGGAGACTACCTTGAAAAGGTACCACAGAAAAGCATTACTATGTTGCCATCCCGGAAAGTCATCAAAAAAACCAAAATTAGTTTGTGCTCAACTAATAGATCTAAACTCCTCCTTTCAATTGACATATGAACTAGGGGTGAGAGATTATCTCACTTCTTAAATGTATATAGATGTGTCTGAAGCATTCTTATGTAAGAATATACATTTAAGGTTGCTGGGAAACGCTCCCCTGTGGAATGGAGAGCTCTTATGTGGTCACAGAAGCCTAACTCAGAATCTTGGGGTTAAAATGGGTCAAGGGTCTCTTACATAATTCCATGAACAGTGAAGAAACATTGACCCTAACTGGACAGGAGCTTTCTGATTCTCACTTTGATTTTCATTGCCATTGTTTTCCTTCAGACCTGCAGATATTCATTTTCCCTCCTTTTGGTTACTAAACTCTATTCTCCTAACTTGCCTGCCCCTAACCTTCCTCCTCATCCCTCAAATATTGTTCCTTCAAAATGCCATCAGAGCTATCTTCCTTAAAAAGGACACTGGTCAGGTCCAGCACCAGCCCACAGACATTGGCTTGCTCCCCATTACCTGCAGCATAACATGCAAACTCTTCAGATGACAAACAAGACAGCTCAGGAAAAGACAGTCCAGGACCTGACTCAGTCCATCTTTCCAGTTAATCTCCTACCATATCCCATTTTCTTCTGTCATGATCTGTTGTTGCTATACCCAGCACATCCTGCCCCTTTCCAATCCATGTCCTTCACTTCTGCTTTTCCTTCCACTTGGAATATTCTTTTCCTCACCACTTCCACTCAAAAGCCTATTCTTTCTCAACTCCTAATGTAAAGTTGAAATCTATTCTGAGATTTTCGTTGACACTCTTTCTTTCTTTGTCTCAGTGACAAGCTCATTTTCTTCTGTGCTATTATTCTTCGTCCTTCATTATAGAACTTGGCACATGCTACAGAGATTTAATCTTTTACAAATTTCTTCCTCACTGCGTTAAAAGCTCATTTAAAGCAAGAACTGATTTACCTACCTTTGAATCTCAGCACCAGGCAAAGGATTTTACACCTAACTGGGATCTGAAAATGACAATTCAATTTTGAGATGTCTTTGAATAAGACATTTTAGGGGGAGTAATCCAAGTCTATCTGTAATGTATGATGTTAATTCACAGTGATTTACTGAGTATGAAATATGCAGTTTTGAGTGAATTATAAAATTTGGTTCTTGCCAAATCTAAATTCAGCAAAATTATTTTCAAACGAAACTTGGATTTATGTTCTCAATTACTGGCTCAGCAATGACAGTTTTTTGAAAAAGAACGCAATGAAACAGAGAACTTGCCAACCGGGGCAGAATAAAGTTCCCAGTAATCTCACAGTAAATCCTTCACAGGCCTCACTGCAAAGACTTGGCTATATCAACAAATAATTTCAAGGTTGCAAGCCCAATATTATAAGCATATCAGAGACAGAGTCATTACTAAAAATAACAATATCAAACTAAAAAGTTATTTTTAAGAGCATTAATTCATTTTAACAGTATTTTGCAGACTGAAAAAAGTCAAAAAACCAAACAAAAAGCCCAATGTTGCCAACATAATAGGTTCTGCTAAGAAGACTTCTTCAGCAAGTTGCAGCGTTTCCTGTTAAAGAACTTGAGAAAACTAAAAGTACCTCTATACTCATAACTAAAGAGTAAGACTAAGCAACTGCCTAGAAAATGAAGACTCAAATTAAAATTCACTTCCATTATCTGGCTTTAGCAGTTCAAATGTGTACCCCTTGAAGGCAAGGCCTCTGCCTTACACTTGTACCTGACACAGTCCACTAAACACTGTAGTGACCACATAGTAAGCACTCACTGTTAAGTAATCACTTTTGACTCAATAATGAGGCAAGTGGCTGAATTTTTCCACCTCATATTCCAAGCACAGACACCAGGGAATCCTATTTTTTTTAATTCTTAAATTGTTATAAATGGCTCGTATTATAGGTTGAGTTATGCACCCCCCCCCCGTTTGTATGTTGAGGCCCTCATCCCCAGTACTTCAGAATGTAGCTGTATTTGGGGGGAGGACCTTTATTTTAAAGAAGTAATTAAATTAAAATGGGGTCATTAGAGCGGGTCTTGATCCAATATGACCAGGGTCATAAAGGAAGAGATTAGGTCACAAACAATATGTACAGAGGGAAGACCATGAGAGGACATTGGGAGAAGGTGGCCATCTGCAAGACACAGAGACTTAAGAGGAAACCACCCCTGCAGACACCTGGATCTTGAATTTCCAGCCTCCAGAACTGTGAGGAATAAATTACTGCTAGGTTTAAGTCACACTGTGGTATTGTGCTATGGCAGCCACAAGCAAACTAATACAGCCCACAAATCATGCGAACTAAATTGAAGACTTGTTTCTGGAAGATTTAATTATTAAACCTGGCCTATGTGCATAGACAGATCCACACCATATATTTTCTTCCTCCCCCACCCTTCTCTTTTTCAGCCACCCCACGGCATATGGAGCACCTGGGCCAGGGATCAGATCCCAGCAGCAGCTGCTACCTACACAACAGCTGCAGCAACTCCAGATCCTTAACCCATTATGTTGGGCTGGGGATTGAACCTCTGTCCCAGGGTTCCAGAGACGCCAGGATCCCGATCCTGTGGTGCCACAGTGGGAACTCCTCTTGCCACCTTTCTGTTAAAGAGAGAGGGAAAGAAAATTTACTCTTTGGTTTCAAATATTGCTAAACTGTGCCTGTCACCAATTTGAGTTTGGCGAAAATACAAAAGATGTTCCCGAAGTATGATGTGTATGCCCTGGGGAGTATTACTATGAGCAACCAATCAGATAACCATTGGAAGACTCCACTGGCAAATTCCAAATCTCACCACAATTCGTGCAGGAGGGTTCAACTCCAACCAGTCTGTTCTCGGTCTGCGCTGTCGGTTTGGGCAAGTTTGAAACGCGCCTATTATACAGCTAGAAGCCGGCTGGCACCTTATGCCCCGCCCCCCCGTTCAGCTTCCCGGGGAACCTCCACCCCAGGAGCAGCAGGTGCAGCCGGCGCGCGTAGTGGGGGGGGGGGGTGGGAAACAGGGAGCCCTGCTCAAACATTCTATGCCTGAGGTCCTTTAATAGGATGCCAAAATATCAAAGATGTTTTGATTGAGGAAGCTCCTTAATATTAAGTATAAAGCAAACAAAGGTCTTTTCAAAGAACGGTGGAGAGCCCCTGAGCCCGTCTCCCACCTGCGACCCACTCTCACCTGAGTAGCCGGAGTGGGTGCAAACCCGCAGGCCACCGCAATTGTGATGCCTCTCGCCTCGCGCGTAATCTCTCCCCAGCCGGATCCCGCTGGAGCAAGTTACGTCTGCGGGGGCAGGGGGAGAGGAAAAGGGTCTAGACTCTAGAAAACTATGCCTTTCTTATTTCGTCTTCCATCTCCATTCAAATTCTAATTTCCAGCCTTCCAACGCGCCTGCTTCCCCACATCGCATGTGCTTCCTTCTTTTCTCCTCTGGCTACCGGTACCTATTTTCTGTCCTCTTCTGTTCCCCTTGGCAACGCGTCCCTGTCCATAGAAACAGTTTCCCGAGCTTTCGCTACTTTGAAAGAGAGTCTTAAGAAGAGGGCTCTTCCCGCCAAAGGGTTTCGCCCACATACTTTTGTCACTAAAAGTCAAAGCGACTCACCAAATCTTTACTGTTATAAAAATTGTTGTATGCAGAGTGGAAGGAGAGGAGATAAAGGAAAGGATACGATCGAATGAAAAGAACTGGGAGCAGTGACTTTGCTTCTCTTTATTTCCTTTTCCCTTTTGCAATTTCCTGGAAACCAGAATTTCAAAATGAAGTTTAAAACTTCCTCCATGCAATTTGCAGCTCTGAATGGAAGCTGACAGCCCAGCTTTTAATACTATTTATTTATTTATTTATTCATTTATTTATTTATTGCCTTCTAGGGCAGCGCCGGGGGCATATGGAGGTTCCCAGGCCAGGGGTCAAATCAGAGCTGTAGCCGCTGGCCTACACCACAGCCACAGGAACACCAGATCCAGATCCAAGAAGAGTCTGCGACCTACACCACAGCTTGTGGCAATGCCACATCCTTAACCCACTGAGCGAAGCTAGGTATCCAACCTGAGTCCTCATGGATACTAGTCAGATTAGTTTCCGCTGAGCCACAACGATGGGAACTCCCCATTTTTGAATACTTAATGAAACACTGCTTTCATGACTCAAGACATTAAAATACATAAATAAATAAATCTTATTCCTAAGGCCAAAAAACAGCCCATGTGATCGATAAGCTCACATTTGTATTTTACAAGTTGTATAGCAGGTTTGGTCACACATGTGTGTGCACGCATACAGACACAGATACACACACACACACACACACACCCTACATCATTCACTCACACCTCGGAATCGAAATCTAAAAATAACTGACTTGAAAACATTCTTGAGTTCATAAAGAATAGTGAAATATTTTTACAGCAATGATTTAATTTGTTAGTCAAGAGGTATGTTGGTAACCCTTTCAGGACTGTACCTTAATTGATGCAAATAAAAATAAAAACGAAAACTTTATAAAACAGCATTAATCTTCACAACCCAAGTACATGCTTGTGGCAATGACAAAAAAAAAAAGCATAAAAAGTGGTAGTAACCATGTAGTAATCAAAATTCAGCTGGAGATTGTTATCCATAGCTAATATATGAAGTTAGGGGACATATCCCCCCAAGACCACCTTCACTTCAACACCAAGTTCAAACCCTCTGGCTCAGTAATTACCTGGAAGGACTCACAGAACTCACTGAAAGCTACTCGGGATTAGGGTTTATTACAGGGAAAAGATACAGGTTATAATTAACCAAGGGGAAAAAAAAAAAAGCACACATAGGGCAGAGTCCAGCAGAAGTGCCAAATGCACAGCTTCTTTTGTTCTCTTCCTGGGGTCAGGAACTGGTTACTCTCCCTATCTGGATGTATGACAATAACACAAGGAGTACTGTCAACCAGGGAAGCTCACCTGAGCTTTGTGCCCAGAGTTAGTGGGAGTTCATCATACAGGCATGACTGATGGATTGATTGCCCACATGGTAATATTAGTTTCCAAGTTGACTGATCCAAAGCTCCCACTTTAAGTCACATTGTTGGTCTTTCTGGAGTGGTCAGCCCCCACCCTAAGATTACATGGGTGTAGCCAGCTCTCCACCCTAAATCACATTGTTAGACTATCCAGTATAAGCCAAGGCTTCTAGGCAAACAAAGACTCTATCAAGCACAATCTTGCTAGAACACAGAGATTATCTCCCAGAAGCCAAGCGCAAAGTCCAGACCTTCCTTTTGGGCAGGAGGTTCTTTTCTATATATCTATTATATTTTGTTTGGTAATTATCCAGATTTTTATTTAGCCATTCAGAAATGGTGAAAATCATGTGTTCCCCACCCCCACTTTCTGTCCTCCCTAGGAAAGGGAGCATTTATTTTCTTGCCCCACACAAACCATGAAGCCTGAGAAAGGGTCAATATTCTTCAGCCCCTCTATTGTCCCTTTCAAACCCATATTCTTCTTCCTTAGGAAAGACCTCTTTTTGTAGGTTCTTGCTCTCCACACCTGTGTACTAACAAATTCCCAGCCATTTCTCACTTTTACAGATTTGGGACCTTTCTCAGTCTTTCCATATTAAATCTATGAAGTCAATATTTTTGCCTCAATACTCACTAATCTCCCAGATCAAACCTATCTTTACTTCATTATCCACTGGAAAACTTGAGCTTTAACAGATCATCTCTGATCACAACCTCTCATTCCCTTAGCCCATTATCTCTCTTAGTTCTGGGTAGTAGGCTCTTTGGCCTCCTAACGACCCCTTAATTTCAAGTCTCTCATTTACAAATCCAATGGACATCTTTCAGACCCTATATTACGTCATCAAAAAAGTCAATGAGTCAATCGAAGAAAGAAATGGAAATTTTTATTTAAGCCAAATTTGAGGATTATAACCCAGGGATAGTATCTCAGAATGCTTTGAGGACTATTCTGCCTGTTAGACAACAAGGCACAGTTTTATGAGACAGAGGGCTGTACATCGTGATATATTATTGACAGTTTACAGATATAAGCATCATCCTGGTGAGTCATAAGACTTCTTGCAAGATCAAGAGGAAATGTTTTCCTTAAGGAGTTGTCTTGTTGATGCTGAGAGAATGTTTCTTTGTATGGCTGAGCAGGTATTCCTGCCGATGGGAGAGGTTTGGTCATTGCATAATGCGGATACACAACGCACAGTGCAGGGAGAGGAGGTCAAAGGGCAGAGAAAAATTTTTTATGTTTAAATTTTCCTTGTCTTGCTATAAAAAGTGAATTTTATTTCACCTCTGTTCTGAACTAGACACTTTTTACTTCTGGCTCCTTGAAATGCTCCCTTCCCTTGGCTTCAGTGGTACCACTCTTCTCCAGCCTTCTTGAGAAGTTCCTTATTACCCTCCTTTATGGACTCCTTTATGGACTCCTATTCTTCCGCTCACTCCTCAAATATTATTGTACCCTGAAGTAAATATAAAAAACTTTTACTTTTTGATTGTGACTCACTACAAAACTTAATCACTTGGAAGGATGATACTCTGGCTTAACAGTGAAGGGCACTGGAGACAACTGTATGGTAGTGAAGCGTGTGGGTTGAGATTTCTGGGAATCAGAGTTCCGGGAGGCAATTCATCAGCCTTAGGACTAGTAAGCAAATCAAATGCCTTCTCTCTGAACCAGTCCTCGTTCATCTTTAAATTGAGAGAGCTGCAAGAGAGATGACTTCCCATCTAACAACCCATATATACCTTTCCCCAAGCCCTGCCCCATCTCCTGGATATTTCCATGGTGCCTAGCCCACAGTAAGCACTTGATAAATATTTGTTGAGTAATTAATTGCAAGCTTGCACTGCTGCAAGGAATGTTTCTAGCTTCCAGGTGGCCAGAGTGCTCAGCTCCAGTCTGGGCATCTAGATTATCCAACCCTCAGGCCACACGTGACCACTAAGGTTGGTTTGGCTTCTGCAGCAAAGGTGGTCTCCTTCATTGGCATGATGGGAAGTACCCCCCAGGAGGTCCTCTTGCCCTAAAATATCTTCCTTTCCCAATGCCTGACATTCCTATTTAAGATTCATTTCCTACCATTTTTCTCTCAGAGCCCTATAACAGATCTTAAGTAAATAATTATATGAGTAACTGTTTAATAACTCATCCTCTAAGAAGCAAGTCACCTTACTTCCATATATACCTAGGAATGTAGGATGATCAAGAGATAAACCCCTACTGTTATAAGTCACCAAGATTTTAGAAATGTTTGCTACAGCAGCACAACATAACCTGCTTTGATGCAGGCATGCTAGGAAGGATAAAAAGTACATAAAGTTAAAGACTTAAAAAATAATAAATTTAGGCATTCCCATCATGGCTCAGCAGAAATGAATCTGACTAGTATCCATGGGGACACAAGTTCGATCCCTGACCTCGCTCAGTGGGTTAAGGATCCAGCATTGCTGTGAGCTGTGTGTGTAGGTTGAAGATGTGGCTCAGATCTGGCATTGCTGCGCCTGTGGCGTAGGTCAGTGGCTACATGGATACCACTTTTAATTGGACCTGTGTTCAGAACAGAACCTCATTTAGTCCTCCCACAGGCTTAAGATATAAGTATTATTACCCCTATTTTATAAATGAGAAAAATGATACTCCGATAGGTTAAGTAATTTGACAAAGCTACTTAGGTAGTAAGAGGTTAATTTTTTTTTTCTTTCAAAACCAGAATCTTTCTACTCCCCCTCACAGAAAAACAAAATCAAAGGCTTTTATATATGTGCTCCACAGACAAAACCTAGGCAGCGTGAATATCTGGGACTAAAGACAAAATTTAGAGACTGCTAATAGATAAACAATCTTCAGATTGTATGGAAATAACTGGCATGACTTAGGATGCAATGCTGGGAGAGACTTTTGCTTTAAATGTAGAATTAAAGGAGAACTTATGGTGAAAATGTAAAGACCATTACAAAGGGTTCCATGGTCTTACTTGGGTTCTCCCAAAAGCAGACCAAGCAAAAACAAGAATTTTTGTATAAGGACTTTATTTAGGTGGTGATCCCAAGGAAGTGTGATGAAGAAGTGAGCCAAGGAAAGAAATCAATGCATTAATGAGTGAGTCACAGCTGTGAGCAACTGGGGCTCAATTCCCCTGGGTAATTCTGAGAGTTGATGGACTTGATGTAGAACCAGGACAGAACTGTCTCTTCGGTGGGTGAGGAAGCTAGGGTGTTTATCCACAACACTCATCCATCATTGATTGATGGTTACTATAATCCTGACACTTCCACTCTGCCCCACAAATGGGCTAAGCTCACTTCTGAGACCAGAGAAAGTCTCTAGACAGAAAGACACAGATGCTTGAGGTAAGATGCCAATGGCATATAAAGGAATTCACCTTGAGGCTGCAAGTGACATCAAGTGTGAATTGAGGGGATGCAGACAGGAAGTCAACAGAGTCAGATATAGGGACCAGTAAATAATATTGTGTGTGTGTGTATGTGTGTAAGTGTGTGTGTGTGTGTGTGTAAGTGTGTGTGTGTAATACTTCAGTTGAATAAAATGCAGTTTCAGAAGATAAGTAGATTCAAAAGAACAAAATAAGGAAAAGATAATATTCTCTTACTTCATACTCCTTCTACGACTTGATGGCAATATACCAAAGTTTAGAGGATTGAAACTAAACAGAGTAATAACGACTTAAAATGACATGAAATATCTCATGAAAATGGCTGCAAAGCAAATTCCCACAAATGTGCCCATTTCCAGTTGGAGATTAAGCCACTGTAGCTATTTTAGGTTTTTCAGAAAGATCCTTTCTCCAATTCTCCCCTTCTCCCCAAGCTCCTGCCATTTTTCACCTATTATAGTCATGAAATAACTATTATAATGTAGTACAATTATTGAATTAATGCTTAAACCACTTTCTTACTTTGTATGTCTCTTTAATTTTTGCTGCCACTGAGGCCTGATTTGTCTCCTTACATTGGCATCCCTTATAGAAACAGGAAGATCTTCCTTTAGTAAGAGAGGAGTTGTCTTTCTAACTAAAACTCTGACAAAAATCATTTTAAAAACTAACTTAGAAAACTAAAAATAGAGTTACCATATGATCCAGCAATCCCATTTCTGGGCATATATCCAGAAAAGACTCTAATTCAAAGAGATACATGCACCCCAATATTCACAGCAGTACTATTAACAACAGCCAAGACATGGAAACAATCTAAATATCCATCAACAGGTGAACACATAAAGAATATGTGGTGTGTGCGTATTTATCTATATATCTATATCTACATCTATCTATATCTATATAATGGAATATACCTGTATAATGGAATATCACTCAGTCACGAAAATGGAATAATGCCATTTGCAGCAACATGAATGGACCCAAAGATTATCCTACTAAATAAAGTCAGAGAGAGAAAGATAAATATCAAATAACTTACCTGTGGAATTTTAAAAAGTGATACAAATGAACATATTTACAAATCACTAATAGACTCACAGACATAAAAAAATAAACTTACGGTTACCAAAGGGGAAAGAATGGGGCAAGGATAAATTAGGAAACTGGGATTAACATATACACACTAACATAAAACAAGACCTATGGTATAGCACAAGGAACTATATCCAACATCTTATAATTAACTATAATGGAAAACAATCTAATATATATATTACTTTGCTATAAATACCTGAAACATTGTAAATCAACTATACTTCAATAAAAAATTATTTTAAAAAAGCCGATAACTATGACCATTGTTTTGTATTCATTTATTTTGTTATACCTACATTTCTTCTTAAGCAACTTATAATGACTTACTTAAAACCCTGCTGATTAAATTTAAAGTTTGTTCCCTGGCCTCCGACAGTGGGTTCAGGATCTAGCATTGCCATGAGCTGTAGTATAGGCCAGTGGCTACAGATCCAATTCAACCCCTAGCCTGGGAACCTCCACATGCTGTGGGTGTGGCCCTAAAAAGACAAAAAAAAATTAAAGTTTATATCAAATATTTTTATCTTTGAACTAAATGCAAAATTAAATATTGAAAAATTGCTGTTAATTCTGAAAGTATGGATACTCTCTCTCAAACTCTTCTACTTCCTTTTGGCTTCCTCTTACTCACCTGGCTATTCCTACGTGGGCTCTAATTCCTCCTCTCACTTTTTTAAACTTTGGTATTACCCAGGGTTCCATCTTCGCACTTTTATTTTCTCTCACCCTAGTCACTTCCCCTAAGCAAAATCACGCACATATCCAAAGTTTGTCATCACTGACGATTCCTAGATTTATATTTCCAGTCCTATCTCTCTCTGAAGCTCTAGTTTCATTTTGTGACGACTGATTAGATGTTTCCATTGGAGGTCCCACAGGCAATTCAACAGGTCCACTCATTAATTTATGTTTCTTCCCAAACTTGTTCCTTCACACACCCTTTTGCCCTTTCACTTGGTCGTTGAGAATGAAATATTAGTCATTTTAATATGAATAATAATATTTAAAGTCATCAGGGTTGGAAACACTATCTTTGGGCCCAGAAGGCTGTTTTGGCTGCTTGAGGTGTATTGTTTAATGGAAATCACGAGTGAGTAATACAAGCAAAAAATTAACTTCTTGGTGGAGGACCGTGCAATTCATAGAATCAAAGACCTGGACTGAGGACACAAGGCAGATGACAACACAGACCTTGACAAGAATGGGAAGTAAACTTAGAAGGATATGATTCAGAGATTGGATTAAGATGGCGGAATAGAAGGACTGGAGCTCAACTTCTCTCCCAAAAAACAACAAAACTACAACCAAATGCGGAGCAACTTTCAACCAAATGGACTGTAAACTTCCAAAAAAGATATTCTACTCCAGAAGACAAAGAGGAGACCACATCAAGAGGTAGGAGGGGCGATTATGCGATAGAAGCAACCCCATACCTCCTGGGTGGGGAGACCCACAGATTGGAAAGTAACTGTATCACAGAGACTCAGCTACAGGACTGAGAGTTCTGAGCCCCACGTCAAGTCCCCACACCTGGGGATCGGGCACAGGGAGAAAGAGCCCCTGGAACATCTGGCATTGAAGGCCAAGGGTCTTATGTGCAGGAGCTCCATAGGACTGGGGGAAACAGAGAACCCATTCTTGAAAGGCGAACATAGACTTTAACGTACACTGGGTCCCAGGGCAAAGCAAAGTCTCCATAGGAATCTAGGTGGAACCTGATTGCAATTCTTGGAGGATCTCCTGGGAAAACAGGGGTGACTGTGGCTTGTTGTGGGGGAAGGGCATTGGAGGTGAAGCTCTTGGGAACATTCATCAGCCTGCACTTCTCTGGAGGTGGCCATTTTTGGGAAAATCTGGTCCCTCCCATCAGCGCTGAAAAGCCCCAGGCCAAACAATAATCCAGGTGGGACCACAGCCCCACCCATCAGTAAACAGTCTGCCTAAAGACCCCTCAGGCACACAGCCAGGCTCTAATCTCACTCAGAGACAACGCCCCACCTATTAGAGGGATAGGAATCAACCCCACCTACCAGTGGACAGGCACTAGTCCCCCCCAATACCAACTTTAGCCACAGGGGAGGCAAACACCAAAACTAAGAGAGGCTATAACTCTACTGTCTGCAAAAAGGTCACCACACCAAAAACCCATAAAAATGAAAAGACAGAAAACTATAACTCAGATAAGGGAGAAAGAAAAAAACCCAGAAAAACAGCTCAGTGATGAGATTATCAGTCTCCCTGAAAGAGACTTTAGACGGATTTTGCTGAAGATGATGCAAGACATTGGAAGTAAACTGGAGGCAAAAATTGATAATTTACAGGAAACACTGAGCAAAGAGATACAAGATGTAAAAATTAAACAAGAAGAGATGCAACTGAAATAAAAAATTCATTAGAAGCAGCCAAGAGTAGAATACAGGAGGCAGAAGAATGAATCAGCAAGGTGGAGGGCAGTGGGTTAAGGATCTGGTGTTGCTGTGACCTGTGATGTAGCTCACAGATGCAACTCGGATCTGGCATTGCTGTGGCTGTGGTGTAAGCCAGCAGCTGAAGCTCCAACTGGATCCCAGGCCTGGGAACTTCCATATTCCATAGGTGCGGCTGTAAAAAGAAAAAAAAAAAAAAGCAGAAAACAAAACTGCATTGTCTGGCAGTGGTAGCTAGTTTACAGCCATGGCCCCCAGTGAACCAGGCCTCCTAGTATTCACATCCTTATGTAAACCATTCCTACATTGAGTATGGATTGGCTCTGTGATTAGTTTTAATCAATAGAATGTGGAAGAAGGGATATTGTACAACTTCAAAGGTTGAGCTTAAAATATCTGCAGTTTCCAATTTCTCTGGTTGGGATATTCGCTTTTAGAGATCAGCCAACTGCTGTGATTAATCCAAACCATGGAGATGTCAGAGGGAGGAAAATCGAGGCAGTCTTCAACAGTCCCCACTGATTTCCCAGATGACAGCCACGTGAATGAGCCATCTTGGACCATCCAGACCAACTGAGCCACAGATAACTGCAGCTCTAGCCAGCCTCATGTAGGACAGAAGAACCTCTGAGCTTAGCCCAGTCATCTCCTTCTCTCCTATTCTGGATTCATGTGATCACGTCTCCTATGCGTGCAATGACAAGTGGCAATTCTTCTGCCTTCTAAGTCTTTGCCACAGTGACCAATGCGAAAGTCTGCTAACATCGCTGGCACTCGATGTTGAGAGCGCAGTTATCTGCACCGTGCAGTCTCAGGTCACTGCAGAAGTTGTCATGAATGCTGCTGACCTCCTGCACTTCAGTTATCTCACAGAGATCACTGTGAAACAGCCCTTCAGATCTGATCACATTTTTATTGCCTCCCTTTCACTCTAGGAATCAAGCATAAATCCATGGGGGCTGGGCCACTACCTGAGTGATAGACAGACAGAAATAGTGCCCCATTTATAATCATTTTTCCTCTTTTATCCTGGTCCACTGTGCTTAAGTCACACTTCTGTGCCATGACATTCCCTTCCCTTGGATTAAAATCTTTCCAAAGAGGCACCAAGGTCCTTTATGTAAACAGACCGTGAGGTACAAACCCCACCAGACCTTCAGACATGACCAGATAAGACTGAAACTAAGAGGTTCAACTTACCAAAATTCTAGTGGAATTAAAACTAGAGACATTCATTCATTCATTCATTCATTTGTTCTTAAGAGCAGAATACCTCTCCCCTTCCCACTTTCGTTTGCTAACAGCTATGCTTCTCCTTGGGGAAACTGCCCTTCCCCTTTTCCAGTTAGTTGTGGTTGGACTGTCAGTTACAGTACATCACTCCACTCTGGCTAATAAGAATGAGGACATGGAGTTTCCATCGTGGCACAGTGGAAATGAATCTGACTAGGAACCACGAGGTTGTGGGTTCGATTCCTGGCCTCATTCAGTGGATTAAGGATCTGATGTTGCCATGAGCTGTGGTGTAGGTTGCAGATGCGGCTCTGATCCCCCATTGCTCTGGCTGTTGTGTAGGCCGGCAGCTGTAGCTCCAGTTGGACCCCTAGCCTGGGAACCTCCATATACCTCGGGTGCTGCCCTAAAAAGAAAAAAAAAAAAAAAGAATGAGGACATGACCCAGTACCTCATCTCTCAAGGAAAAGGGATTATTCTAAAGGATTAGCACAGGTCCCAAGATAGGGCAGACAAAGCTCTTCTCTGAGATTTTTTTCAGGAAAAGACTTTCTTTCTTGAGGCACTGAATAAGAAGGCTGTAGTCCTGGGCTTCTACGTGGAAAATATTTGGAGAAAATGAAGCCTAGCAGAATTATGTAGATGAAAGACAAATGATGTGAAAGAGAGCTAGTCCTGGCCTTGTCAAGTTGGAAGTTTCTTTTCCCGAGACACCTGAAATTAGCTGCTCCCCACAGAAATTCCTTCAGTTCTGTAATGGACCCCATTCTTTTCCCATTAATTCCCATTTTTTACATAAATACTCTGAGTTGGATTTCTAGCAGTTACAGTAAGAACAAATTTCTGACTATTGCAAATGCAAGCACACCCAAATGATGGAAATATTTTTTCTTTTTTTTAATTAATTATTTATTTTGGCCTGTGGCATGTGGAAGTTCCTGGGCCAGGGATCGAACCCAAACCACTGCACCACAGCAGGAATTCCTGAAAATATTTTTTCTTGTTTTTAATTTATCTATCTTATATTCATAACAGGAAAATGACTTAAAGTAAAAAGAGCTAAAGTCTCAGTCTATTTAAAGAGTTAGCTAATAAGAAATCAGTGTGCTAAAGCATATAATTTGTGGTTACCATGATCTAATAAGGTTAACAAATCATTCAAGACATGAAAATTAGATTATCAGAGTGTTTTGTAAAGGGAAAAATTTATGAAAAACATATCCTTCGGTGAAGTAAACTGACAATTTAAAAACTGGCTCAACTTTGCCATTTTGCCTTGCAACTTCCAATTTGGAATTTTGGATTTCTTAAAAAAGAGTATCTCTACAATTTTGCCATTCAGAAAAGAAAGATACATGAAACAATACAAAGTAATGAGACTCTGAGAATTCCTTGTTCTTGAATAATGCTACACTGGATTCATGAAGCTTTCTAGGGCTCTTTACTTTAGCATTTGGAACTGAGACAATCTACTACTTGATATTACTGCATTTCTATCCATGTAATAAATCTATAGAGGACTCCTGTTGTCCTGTTTGCCCAATATCCAAACTTCCTCTGGGAACTGTTTCTCACATTCACCTGTTGGGGTAGATTAAATGATTTAGCCCCATGCTTCTCCCTCCCCCACATCCAACTCAGACTATAGTTTCACTGTGGGCAGAAAGTTCTTCTCTGCCTCTTGACTGAGTGTTTAGGCACATGACTGGCATTGATCAGTAGCATGTGAGTTGGAGTGGTATGTGAGGATGGTTCTTAACCTAAACTTCAGAGGCCTCCCATGAGCCCTGGATACCTTGCTTGCCCTAAGAGGCAGATGATCACCATGGCCTACAATAGAGCTGCCTCAGCCAGGCTGCAGATCTGTAGAAATAAATGATATCTGTTGTATGTATGTATGTATGTATGTATGTATGTATGTATGTATGTATGTATGTCTTTTTAGGACCACACCCCTGCCATATGGAGGTTCCCAGGCTAGGGGGCGAATCAGAGCTGTAGCTGCTGGCCTACACCACAGCCACAGCAATATGGGATCCAAGCCACATCTGCAACCTATACCACAGCTCAGGGTAAAGCCAGATCCTTAACCCACTGAGCGAGGCCAGGGATCAAACCTGTGCCCTCATGGATGCTAGTCAGATTTGTTTCCGCTCATCCAAGATAGGAACACCAATGATAGCTGTTTTAAACCACTAGTTTGGGGTGCTTTGTTATACAGCATTAAAGTGGTAAGAGCTAAGTATCTCCCACCCCATCCCACTCCCAGTCACATGGTTCCCACAGGACTTACCAAGTTCTTTTTAGAAGATCTGACCTTTTGTCAGATTTCCTTACAAGATCCTGTCAGCAACTGGTCCACAGGCCAACTGGGCTACATACAGCTCTTCTCACTGTTTTGAACTTGGAGGTGGCGGGGGGGTTGGGGGGCACTCTTACTGTGCAAAAAGCCCAAGGTGTAAAACCTGGGAGTTATCTTCAGCCAGTATGCCACCCTGTGGAGAAAGCAGATTGGTGATGAGAAAGAAAAGTCAGGAGGTGAAGAGTGACACCTAGGGGCTTTTTAGGGTCACTGGTTGCAGTTATTAAGGCCTCGCAGCATTCTTACCCCTTCTTAGGTTCTCTGAACCGATAAATTCTCCTTTGTTTGACAAAGCTATTTTGGTTGGGTTTAGTTGCTTACAAATGAATGAGTATTGGCCCATACACATTTTTTCTTTACCTTTTTAAAAACTATGGGCGTTCCCTTTGTGGCTCAGCAGATACGAACCCACCTAGTATCCATGAGGACATAGATTCAATGCCTGAGTGAGCTGTGTTGTAGGTCACAAACACAGCTCAGATCCCATGTTGTTGGGGCTGTGTCGTAGGTCGGCAGCTGTAGCTCTGATTCGACCCATAGCCTGGGAACTTCCATACACTGCACCTGCAGCTCTTAAAAAAATGTGCTTAAAAGACATATTATGTACAATTAAGAATTTTACCAATTTTTAAATATGCAGTACAGCAGTGTTAACTATATGCACATTGCTGTAAAACAGATCCCTAGAACTTTGTCTTGCAAAACTGAAATTCTATATCCCCTGAGTTCTTCCTTTTCACCTCCTCTTTTCCCCTGGCAACCACCATTCTTTCTGTTTCTTTGGGTTTAATCACTTTATATACCTCATATATGTGGAATGATGAGGCATATGTCTTTTTGTGACCAGCTTATTTCACTTAGCATAATGTCCTCAAAGATCATCCATGTTGTAACATATAACAGAATTTCCTTCTTTTTAGGGCTGCATAATATTCCCTTATATGTATATACCATTTTTCGTTATCCATTTGTCCAGCAATGGACACTTAGATTGCTTCTACCTCACAGCTGCTGTGAATAATGCTGCAATGAACATGGATGTGCAAATACACACATATTCTTCAATGGATTCAAACACATAATTATTTGTGCAATCTCTGCTTCTACACTTTGGAAGGAAAAAAAGAAACAAACATGGGTGATAATAACAATGGTTTGAGGACATAAACACCTACCAGTGAAACATACTCCTGAGCTTTTCCACCCCAGGGCCCTTGCCCATTCTATACCTTCTACCTGTCAAATCCTATCCTATCCAGATTTCAGAGGCTATCCGAAATGCTGTGTCCTCTATGGAGCTTCTAAGATGTCCCCAAGGGAGGATCACTTTCTTTAACTTGAACATCCATAAAGTATTTCTGCCACTCTGTGGCTCTCATCATATTATACTCACCTCACTCTCCATTTTTCTGTTGTAATCTTTCTGAAGAGAAAGACAGTGTCTTATTAACATTTGTATTTCCCAAATTACTCTCTCAAGTGTCTTACACATAACTGGCACTCAATACATATTTGTGGAATTGAGTGGTTCTCCACCCTGGGTTAAAATTAGATCTTCTCTTTCATCCAAGTAAGCCCACATTTACATTAATCTGCCTTCTTTATGTTGGAGGTCTCAATCATTGCCCATAATTTGACTGAAATTAAACCCCTAAATTAAAAATGGGTGAATGACTCAGATAGTTTTTAAAAGGTCTTAGTATTTGTTGCCAAAAGGCCAAGAGGTTGAATCTAATCATTCTTTAGGGTAAGATTTATTTTAGCTTTAGGATTCTTGAGCTTTGTGCTATATTCAGTTAATTCTTTTTCCAATCATAAATAAATCAATTTCCTGGTAATTGTACTGATGATAGTTAGAAAATTTGCCTTGGTTTATTTTTCCTATGTCTTTGCATAGTAATGTTCTGGGCTCAGTCCTAGGGCTTCTTCCCTTTTCTATCTCTAGTTTATATCTACTTTCTTAGTAATCTCACTCACATTTATGTCTTTGAATTCCATCCATGTACAGAAGACACTCAAATTTTTTATATCCCACTGGTATCCTTCCTATGAATTTCAGACTAAAGGGAGAGATTTCCTATTCAGCATATTTGTTTGGAGGCAAAATAGGCATTCAAAAGCTAAAATAAATTCCTATTTCCCTTTGCCATTCCGTTGCAAAATATTTTCCTCTTCAAGTTTTATCCCATCTCAATTAATGGCCACTTTACCCAACTTTTCTAGTTGCCAAAGTCTTTGAAGTCAAATTATTGTCACTTCTCTACTTAAAACTCTCCAATAGCTTCTCATCTCAACTGTCAAAGAGCTGAAGGCCCAGGGAGACCGACACCACTGCCCACCACCCCTTCACTGCAGTTACTTCTCTAACCTCATTTCCTTCTGATTTTATCTCCACTCTATCTCCCCTTGTCTACTAAGATTCTCCCACACTGGCTTCCTTGCCTGTACTCAAATACAGCCCAGAGTTTCTTTTCTTCCCCTTCCCTGACCTCCACTGTTGTGTCTGCTTGAAACACATGCCCTCAAATTAACTCCATGGCCCTCACTCAAGTCTACCAGATCTTTGCTCCAATGTTATGTTCCATCAAGGCCTTCTCTGAGCACATTGAGCTCTGTCTGCCTTTCCCATTTTCTTTCTTTTTAAATGCTATCACCATCTAAAACTATATGTCACTTATTTTATTGTCTCCTCACACTAGAATGTAAGCTCTATGAGGAACAGATTTTTGTCTATTTTATTACCCCTTTATTCTCAGGACTGGCAGAGCAAACACTCAATAAATGTCTATTGAGTAAATGACTGTTCTCAAAGTAGATGAGCACATGAGTTCAGAACAAATATGGACAGAACAAAATGACAGAGAATAATTTCCTCTCACTCAGATTATATCTTACAATGAATATGTCTAGATGGCAAGAATAACCCATGGTACATTTTATATTGTTAATAAAAAATGCTCTCACTCAGTTATTTTGAAAAATAGAATGGCAGAGAAAATATGTCAAATTATAGCAAAAAAAAAAGGTTTTGAGGTTCTCTAAAAACTTAGTTTGCTACAGAGAATACTCTAAACAAATTTCCTTAGGGTAGAGTGTGTACTTCTGGTGGTAAATGAGCAATTCCACAAATAAACATTTTCATTTAGTAGCCATGTGTTTATTTGATTGTGTACTAGGAAAAACAAAACCAGCATATCATAACTGGGGTTTTCTGGATGTGACTCTTCAGGGTGAGGCTAAGACAGGAAGAGAGGTGATAATCTATGCAGCATGTAAATCCCTGGAGTAGGATTCAGGCCTGCCCATGATCACTGTGAACCTCCATGACTGAATCTTCTCCTGGAACTGTTCAGAGAATGGATGATTTGGACAATTATAGTATGTTCTCTTACATGCTGAATTTTCAAGCCCATTCTTGCATTCTTTTCAGGGCTAAATTGAAACGTCACTTTGAGAAGCTAATGAATGTTGAGTACTAGAGTATTAAAATGGTTGTCCTAGAAGCCTAATCTAGTCACTGTTTGGATGCACCAGCAAAAATCCCACTGAGCACACACATGAAAACTGCAGAGGAGAATTTAAATGGTAGTTTTTCAAACTGTCAGTCTTATCATCCAAAGTCCTCTTAAGTCTCAGATGTTTACATTTTTTATTTTATTTTATTTATTTTTTTAGGGTCACACCTGCAGCATACGGAAGTCCTGAGGCTAGGGGATGAATCGGAGCCGCAGCTGCTGGCCTGTGCCACAGCCATGGCAACACCGGATGCAAAGTGCCACACAGCAATGCCAGATTCTTAACCCTGAGCAGAGCCAGGGATCAAACTGGGTCCTCATGGATATTAGTCAGGTTTGTTACTGCTGAGCCACAACGGGAACTCCTTCAGATGCTTTCTCTTTGAAGAGATGAATAGAGGCAATGGAAACCATTGAAGATCATTAGCTTCCATGCACCCAGATCCTCACTCTTTCATATGTTTGTAGAACTCTAAATCTTTCTGAAGGAAACCTTCAATCTTCAAAACTGTGTTCATGAATTAATTTAAAATTAGAATATCTTTGATTTCAGGTCAAATATTCAAGTCTTTAGTTTATTTTTTAAATGGTCTAGTTTGATTCCTTTACATGTAAGTGTCCAGTTTTCCCAACACCATTTGTTGAAGAGGCTATCTTTTTCCTATTATATATTCTTGCCTTCTTTGTCATATATTAATATACCAGAGAAGTATGGGTTATTTTCCTGACTCTTCCATAGATCTGTGTGTCTATTTTTGTGCCATTTCCATACTGTTTTGATGACTGCAGCTTTGTAGTATAGTTTGAAACCTGAAAGTGTGATACCTCCAATTCCTAGAAGAAAACATAGGCAGTATGCTCTTTGACAAAGGTATTAACAATATTTTTTGAATATGTCCCTCAAGCAAGGGAAACATAAGCAAAAATAAACAAATGGGACTACATAAAACCAAAAAGCTTTAGCACAGAGAAGGAAACCATCAACAAAACGAAAAGACAACCTACTAAATAAGATAGCAGCTATGACATCTCTGATAAGGGGTTAATATTAAAAATGTACAAAGAACTTATACAACTCAACATCAAACAAAACAAAAAAGCCTTGATTGAAAAAAAGGCAAGGAAATTCTTTTGGCTCAGCGGGAACAAATCTCACTGGTATCCATGAGGATGTGGGTTTGATCCCTGGCCTCACTCAGTGAGTCAGGGATCTGGTGTGGCTGTGATCAGTGGTGTAGGTCACAGACATGGCTCAGATCCTGTGTTGCTGTGGCTGTGGCTTAGGCCAGCAGCTGCAGCTCCAATTCGATCCCTAGCATGGGAACTTCCATATGCCATAGGTGCAGCCCTAAAGAGAGAGATAGAGAGAGAGAGAGAGAGAGGCAGAGAGAGAGAGAGAGAGGGAAAGAAAGAGAGGAAGAAAGGAAGAAAGGAAAGGAAGGAAGAAGGGGACAGAGAGACAGGATTAAGACAGTAGAATAAAAGGACTGGAGCTGAATCACTCTCATAAAAACAATAAAATTATAACCAACTTCTGAAAAACTTTCAACCAAATGGACTGCAAACTATCAAAAAAGATATCCTACTCCAGAAGACAAAGAGGAGGCCATATCAAGATTGCGGGGGGGGGGGCGGTGATTACATGATGTAAGCAATCCCATACCCACTGGGTAGGCAGCCCACAGACTGGAAAGTAACTGTATCACAGACTCACCTATAGGAGTGAGAACGCTTCGAAACTCATTCTATGAGGCCACCATCACCCTGATACCAAAACCAGACAAAGATACCACAAAAAAAGAAAATTACAAGCCAGTATCACTTGTAAGAACACAGGTGCAAAAATACTCAACAAAATACTAGCAAAATGAATCCAACAATACATTAAAAGGATTGTACATCACGATCAAGTGGGACTTATCCCAGGGATGCAAGGATTCTTCAGTATCTGCAAATCAATCAGTGTGATACACCACATTAACTAAGCAAAGAATAAAAATCATTGAGTGATCCTCTCAAAAGATGCCGAAAAAGCTTTTGACAAAATCCAACACCCCTTCTGATTTAAAAAAAAAAAAAAACTCTAGAAAGTGGGCCTAGAGGGAACTTTCCTCAACATAATAAAGGCCATATACGACAAACCCAGAGCTAACATCATTCTCAATGGTGAAAAGCTGAAAGAACTCCTGCTGAGATCAGGAACAAGACAAGGACATCCACTCTTGCCACTACTACTCAACATAGTTTTGGAAGTCCTAGCCATGGAAATCAGAGAAGAAAAAGAAATATAAGGAATCCAAGTTGGAAAGGAAGAAGTAAAACTATCACTATTTGCGGATGACATGATACTATAACTAGAAAATCCTAAAGACGCTACCAGAAAACTGTTAGAGCTCATGAATGAATTTAGCAAAGTCACAGGATACAAAATTAATACACAGAAATCAACTGCATTTCTATATACTAACAACAAAAGATCAGAAAGAGAAATCATCCACCATCTCATCAAAAAGACTAAAATGCTTAGGAATAAACCTACCTAAAGAGACAAAAAACCTGTACTCTGAAAACTATTAAGATGCTGATGAAAGAAATCAAAGATGACACAAACAGATGGAAAGACATACCATGCTCTTGGATTGGAAGAGTTAATATTATCAAAATGACTTTACTACCCAAAGCAATCTACAGATTCAGTTCAATCCCTATCAAATTACCAAGACATTTTTCAAAGAATTAGAACAAAATATTTTAAAGTTTGTATGGAAGCATAAAAGACCCAGAATAGCCAAAGCCATCCTGAGAAATAAAAGTGGAGCTGGAGGAATCAGGCTCCCTGATTTCACACTATACTACAAAGCTACAGTCATCAAAACCATATGGAACTGGCACAAAAACAGAAATACAGATCAGTAGAACAGGATAGAAAGCCCAGAATTAAACCCACACACCTACAGTCAACTAACCTATGACAAAGAAGGCAAGAATATACAACGGAGAAAAGAGAGTCCCTTCAGTTAGTGGTGCTGGGAAAACTGGATAGCTACATGTAAAAGAATGAAATTAGAACACTTCATAACACCATACACAAAAATAAACTCAGAATAGATTAAAGACCTAAATATAAAACCAGTTACTATAAAACTCTTAGAGGAAAACATAGGCCAAACACTCTCCGACATAAAACCACAGCAATATCTTCTCAGATCCACCTCCTAGAGTAATGACAATAAAAACAAAAATAAACAAATGTGACTTAATTAAACTTAAAGTTTCTGCATAGCAAAGGAAACCCTAAACAAAAAAAAAGACAGCCCACAGAAAGGGAGAAAATATTTGCAAATGAAGTGACTGACAAGGGATTAATCTCCAAAATTTATAAACACCTTCTGCAGCTCAATACCAAAAAAATAAACAGCCCTATCAAAAAAATGGGCAGAAGATATAAACAGACAATTCTCCAAAGAAGACATACACACAGCCAAAAACACATGAAAAGATGTTCAACAACACCGATTATTAGAGAAATATAAATCAAAACCATTATGAGATATCACCTTACACAGGCCAGAATGGCCAGCAGCAAAAAAGTCTACAAACAATAAGTGCTGGAGAGGGTGTGGAGAAAAGGGAACCCTATCACACTGTTGGTGGGACTGTAAATTGGTGCAGCCACAGTGGAAAACAGTACGGAGATTCCTTAGAAAACTAAAAATAGAACTTCCATTTGATCCAGCAATCCCACTCCTTGGCATCTATCCAGTGAAAACCATGACTCGAAAAGATACATGTATTCCAGTGTTCACTGCAACACTATATACAATAGCCAAGCCATGGAAACAATCTAAATGTCCATTGACAGAGGAGTGGATAAAGAAGATATACACAATGGAATATTACTCAGCCATTAAAAGGAAAAAAATAACAGCATTTGCAGCAACATGGATGGACATAGAAATTATCATGCTAAGTAAACTTAGACAGTGAGATACCAACATCATATGCTATCACTTACATGTGGAATCTAAAAAAAGGACACAACAAACTTTTTTGCAGAACAGATACTGACTCTTTGGGATGGAAATGCTATCAAATTGAGTTTTGATGACTTTTGTACACCTATAATTATAATAAAAATTAAAAAAAAAGAAAAAGAACAGATATTGACTCACAGAGTTTGAAAAACTTAAGTTTTCCAAGGGAGACAGTTTGGGGGTAGGGGGATTGGCTGGGGGTTTGGGATTAAGGTGCTATAAAATTTGGTTGTGATGATGATTGTACAACTATTAATTAACAAAATTCATTGAGTTAAAAAAAGAAAAATAGGCAGAGGACCTGAATAGACATTTTTCCAAAGAAGACACATACATGGAGAACAGACACAGGAAGAGACAGTCAGTGCTACTAATCAAAAGGGAAAGGGAAATGCAAATCAAAACCACAGTGAGATATCTCTCACCCCTGTCAGAATGGCTGTTATCAAAAAGACAACATATAACAAATGTTGGTGAAGATATGGAGAAAAGGGAATATTTGTGCAAAGTTGATGAGAATGTATATTGGTGCAGCCACTATGGAAGACTGTATGGAGATTCCTCAAAAAAGATCACATTAGAACAACCATATGATCCAGTAATTCCATTTCTGAGTGTTTTCCCAAAGAAAACAAAAACATTAATTCAAAAAGATATATGTACCTCTATGTTCATTGCAGCATTATTTTCAACAGTCAAGATTATGGAAGCAAACTAAGTGCTGTCGACAGATGAATGGGTAAAGAAGTTGTGAGATTAGATATAGATATAGATACAGATATAGATATTATTCAACCATAAAAAAATAAAATCCTGCCATTTGTAACAACATGTATGGACCTAGAAAGTGTTATACTAAGCGAAATTGTAGACAAAGACAAATACTGCATGATTTCACTTATACGTGGAAGCTAAAAAACAAATGAGCAAACATCATAAAACAGACACAGAGACGGAACAGGGCTGCCAGAAGGGAGAGGGATAGGGTGATGAGTGAAATACAAAATAAATAAATAAATAAACACTAGAAAAAACAGAATATCTTATTGATATCTCTGTTATTTTGAACAGCTTAAAATCATCCTTACAAGGCGAGCCTCCATTTTAATAATATATGAAGGGCAAGTGAATGAGAGGCCTCCAAAACAAGAGTGGTGAATGTGTGCCTTGATCATGCTATGTTCTATTACTTTTTATCTGAAAATTGTCTAAAAATATTTTGGGAGTTCCCTGGAGGCCTAGTTTTTAAGGATCTGGCATTGTAGTGCTGTGGCTCTGGTCAGTGCTGTGGCACAGGTTCTATCCCTGGCCTGGGAACTTCACCACAGGCATAGCCAATAAATAAATAAATAAATAAATAAATAAGTAAATAAATAAATAAATAGGAGTTCCTGTTGTAGTGCAGCTGAAACGAATCCAACTAGGAACCATGAGGTGGCAGGTTCAATCCCTGGCCTCGCTCAGTGGGTTAAGGATCCCGAGTTGCCGTGAGCTGTGATGTAGGTTGCAGAGGTGGCTTGGATACTGCATTGCTGTGGCTGTGGTGTACCCCGGCAGCTATAGCTCTGATTCAACCCCTAGCCTGGGAACCTCCATATGCCATGGGCGCAGCCCTAAAAAGCAAAAAAAAATACTAAATAAATAAACAAATTTTGAACATCATGAAATAAATATAAATATTGTTATAAATATTTTTCTGCTGATTGGCAGTAATAAATAGATAAAGAAAACTTTTTTCTGCTATTGCTTTCTATCATTTTTAGAAAATAATATAAATTTCCCATCAAAGCCAATGGTGGTAATATAATAAATGATAATTTTTTTGTTAATAATAATTATCATAGCAATAAACATGTACGTTAAGAAAAAAGAAAGATCACAAATAAGCAACTTAAGTTTACATCTCAAGAAAGCTGAAAAAAGAAACAAATTAAGGAGTTCTCATCGTGGTACAGCGGAAACAAATCCGACTAGGAACCATGAGGTTGTGAGTTCGATCCCTGGCATCACTCAGTGGGTTAACCATCCAGCGTTGCTGTGGCTGTGGTGTAGGCTGGCAGCAACAGCTCCGATTGGACCTCTAGCCTGGGAACCTCCATATGCCATGGTGCGGCCCTAAAAAGACAAAAATAAATAAATAAATAAATAACAAATTAAGCTCAAGGTTAGAAGAAGGAAGGAAATAACAAAGATCTGAACGGAAATGAAACAGAGACTAGAAAAATAATAGAAAAGATCAATAAAACTAAAAGTTGATTTCCATTTTTTTTTTTTTTTTTATGACTGCACCTGTGGCACATGGAAATCTCCGGTCCAGAAACTGAATCAGAGCTTTAATTGCAACCTACGCTGTAGCTGCAGAAACGCCAACTTCTTCAACCCACTGTACTGGGCCAGGGATCGAACCCGTGCCTCTGCAACCACCGAAGACGCTATAGTCAAATTCTTAACCCACTATGCCACAGTGAGAATTCTAAGAGTTGATTTTTTTAAAAAGATAAACAACACTGACAAACCATTAGTTACACTTAAAAAGAAAAGAAAGAAACCCAAATAAATGAAATAAGGGACATTGCAAACTGCTACAGAAATATAAAGGATCCTCAAAGACTACTATGAAGAATTAAATGCCAACAAATTGGATAATCTAGAATAGATAAATTCCTAGAAACATATAACATACCAATATTGAATCACGAACAGAAAATATGAGACCTATCACTATTAAGGAGCTCAATCAGTATCTAAAGAAAAGTTCAAGACAAGATGGCATCACATGAATTCTACCAAACATTTAAAGAAGAATTAACATCAATCTTTCTCAAAAAAAAATTGAACACTTCCAAACTCAATTTATAAAGTCAGCATTACCAAAGCCAGCCAAGTCCACAAGAAAAGAAAATCACAGGCCAATTTCCCTGATGAACATAGATGCACCAATCCTCAACAAAATACTAGCAAACTGAATTTAATAGCACATTAAAAAGATCACACATTGTGATCAAGTGAGGTTTATCCCTGGGGTGCAAGTATGGTTCAACATACGCAAATCATAAATGTGATACATATTAACAGAATGAAGGATAAGAATCATATGGTCATCTCTATAGAGGCAGCAAGAGCATTTGACAAAATTCAACATTTTTTCATGATAAAAACTCTGAATAAATTAGGTATAGAAGGAAGGTACCTTCTAGGCCATATATGAAAATCACGGCCATATATGAAAATCTCACAGGTAACATCATCTTCAGGAGAGAAAAACTAAAAGTTAAGATTAGGAATAAGACAAGAATGTCTACTCTCATCATTTCTTTCAACACCAACTCTTTCTGGCTTGGTACCGAAAGTCCAAGCCAGAGCAATTTGGCAAGAAAAATAAATCAAAGGTATCTAAATTGAAAAAGAAATTGTTTCTGTTTGCAGATGACATTAGTTAATATAGAGAGTAACCCTAAAGATTCCACCAAAAAGTGACTAGAACTAATACACAGATTCAGCACAGTTTCAGAATACAAAATAAATATTCAAAGCCAGTTGCATTTCTATACACCTACAACAAACTGTATGAAAGAGAAATTTTTTAAAAATCCATTTAAACAGCATCAAAAACAACAAAATACTCAGGAATAAATTTAACCAAGGAAGTGAAAGATCTGTACACTGAAAACTGCAAGTCATCAATGAAAGAAACTGAATGGAATATTGTTCAGCCATGAGAAAGAAAGAAATCCTGCCTTTTGCAACAACATGGGTGAATCTGGTGGACACTACACCGAATGAAATAAACCAGACAGAGAATGTTTGTTATAACTCACGTGAGCGATCTATAAAAAAAAGTCAAATTCATAGAAACAGAGAGTAGAATGGTAGTTCCCAGGGGCTATGGGGTGGGGGAAATGGGGAGATGTTGATCCAGCGGTGCAAACTTTTATTTATTTATAAGTTCTGAGGCTCTAATGTAGACATAGTGAATACAGTTAATACTTAGTATTATATTAATAATGTATTAGTATAACATAGTATAATATTTTATACTAGAAATTTTGCTAAGAGAGTACGTCTGAAGTATACACACGCACATACAAAAGAGTAACTATGTGAGGAGATGAATGTGTTGATTAATTTGATCATGGTAATCATTCCACACATGTATACATAAAACCAAATCATCACATTGTGCACTTTAAATATATACAATAAACTTCACTTTTTAAAATATTTATTATTATTGCATTTTTGATATGGCTGTCTTTTATTTAAGTCACTAAAAGTCCAAGGTCTCTTTTAAAGAAAATAGCAGAAGAATGAAGATAATTTAACAGGATAAAAACTCTCCCCTTCTCTATTTATAGTTGAATTTGCATAAATGAAATGTGTACATCATAGACACACCAATAATTCCCTCCAGCTGCCTCAGATTTCAGAATTGATTAGAAAGGAATCTCCTCTTTATACCTCTCCCTTTAAAGACTTTTTGTCCTTAATGGGTATAATATTACTTAAATGGTTTTTAAATTATCATATATAATACACTCATCCTAAAAAAATAGGAAGTTGTAGAAAAGCAAAAGGAAGAAAAAAATAACCATAATTTCATAATCCAAAGAAACTGCTAATGCTATTTTGGTGTATTTTTTTCCACACATGTTTTTTGTTTGGCTAGTATGGGTGAGTACTAGTGTAATGGTCTTCCAAATGTTTTCCTTAAATACTCTTAAACTTTAAAAATTATGTACCACTTTGCATATGTTTTAAATAGCATCTAAATATTAAACACAATATTAATAAATAAGTTTACTTCTTTTTAAATAGACAATAGAAATTATTGAATGGTTTATAAGATGAAATAAGTGAGACTAGGTGTAATAGGAACAAATATGCCATGACATAATTTGATAATGTAACATTTAACTACTTTATTCAATAAAGTACAGCAAACTTGAAAGAAATAAAGTAAAATTTTACACATGCATTTTATCCAATGTGTCTAGAAGAAAAATGTGATAGTCCACCAACAATCTCATTTACATTTAAGAGGATAACCCTAAGCTCCCCGCATGGCTTCTGAGGCCCAACATCCAGACTTTTCCGAATGGACCCAAATAGCCCCAAGTTAGCTAAAAATCAGAGTATGTCAACATGGGCTGAAATACAAGTATTTTTAGAAAGCTTCACTTTTCTAAAAAGATATATGCAGTGCAGGAAATGATTAGAAGTCTTATGCATTTAAAGCAACTTGATATAGCTATCCAAAGAGTCATCCCTGAAACCAGTATTCCCATTTCTGTCTGCTTGGTGCCCTGGAGCTAATTATCCCCAGCATAATGCACAGCACTGAGATTTGGGGTGGATGCTGTTCTTTACAAAGAGAAAGGATGACTACTGTGAATCTAGGCTTATTCTCAGAGAAACCAGATTTAGGAAAGGGCACATTAGGAAGTTGCGAATCTGGAAACTGATCTCCTTAAAAGTACACATGAAGTCTCCAAGAACTAGAGTTGTGTATGGAAGGTGTTGAACCATCTCCACTTCTTAGAAGTCTCAAGTCTCTAACAAGCTCGTAGGAAATAAGGTAAAGTTGACCTTTAATGCACACCCCACAGGAAATGGTGATGATTCAACCAGTAGCACAGATTCCTCTAACAGAGCTGAATGAGCCATAAGGTGTTTGATACTGAAAAAACACTGAGCAGCTGCATGTATGTTCCATCCTTTGGATGACTCACAAGACTTATGCTGTTTATTTCTCTTCAAAGAGTATATATAATTCTTCATGAATAATGGCATTGTTAATTTGGTAGTTGAGAAAATTAATAAAGTGACACCTCATTGATCTGGCAGATTTGAAAAATGAGTTTTTCCAGGCAAAAGTGTCCTCAAGATAATTAAAACGTATAACTTCAAGGCCTTGAATGTAGAAAAATAAGTTCAATGTTTTATGGCCATACCCACGGCATGTGGTGTTCCCAGGCTGGGAATCCAACCCAAGCCAAAAAGTAACCTGAGCCACAGCAGTGACAATACCAAGTCCTTAACTGCTAGGCTATCAGGGAACTCCCCAAGTTCAATATTTTTGATAAAAGTCTTCTGAAATGAATAATATTTTCTGCTATCTTCTTCAATTAAGCTTGTGGAACTGAAATTGAACTTTTCGCAATTACTCAGTTGGGAGCGTTGAAAACTAGGGCAGGCCCGGGGGATAAGCTGGGCACCTCTAGTGAGGCAAAGCGACACGGTGTGGTGTACACCCACTGGAGGATGATGGGGTAGCACTAGAGGCAGCTGAAAGAGGAATGCTGGTACCATAAAAAAGCCAAAAGATTTATACAGTCTTATGAGAAACCAGAGTATTTGGTTCCATAAAATCTAGTTCAGAGTCACAAATGTGAGATCAAACTAGAGGGAACGGGTGAGAAACCAAGCCTGAGTCATTGACCCAGATCATGCAAACTGTGCTGTACATGAGTTGGCATTCTGGGCTGAAGCTTGCAAAAGTGTGAACCTGAGGCTCCTGTACAGCCCTCTCTGTTCCCCTGTTTTCGTATCTTTCCATTAAAACTATTATTTTCCTTGTAATTTTAAAATACAATCTTCCTTCCTACTTCAGGGTCCTTGAAAGCTGTTAACATCTTCTGTAGTCACAACCCCTACCTAGTCTATGCTGGCACACAGAAAGCACTTAAGGAATACATAGCCCCTTTACTAGGCCTGTAAAAACAGAAGGGTAGGCTGACAATCAATTATCCAAACAAATCTTCACTTCAATTGTACATACAAACTGCAGGATATTATACAGTGCAAGAGTTCTTGACTCCAGGATCAAGCCCCTTAATGCAGTGTACATAGAAACAACCTTAAATAGGCCCGAGGAATGGCTACTGAACAAGTCCATTCACAATCACAGCAGGCTTGTCTTCTCCCATACTCAATTTTGAGGGGCCCACTTATGCAGTTTCCTCCCTTTGGGTTGTTTAAAGCAGACAGTGGGAGGAGAAAATCACTTTCTGAGCCAACATCTCTTAAACAACAAGACTTTTATTCTACCACGAATTGGAGGAACTGTTTCAAAGCATAACTCCTGTTATTTGTCTTAAGGGGAAAAAAGCTCTCCTGTCTTATTTTTGTGTTGCCTTTCTAAAGGTCCTCTTCATTCAACTGTCTAAGGAGGAGGCTGGATAAGTGTCTTGTCCCAGGCAGGGAGAGAGGAGGGATCCAGTCACACTTCAGTCACTGTACAGTAAGCCCTCTCAAAGCGGACACCTGTTTTCCACCCAGGTGTAGAGAGATACTGGGTCGTACCACTGTATCCTAGCACCAAGCATTGTGTAGATATGTACAAATATCAGCCCTGAACATATCTATATAATAGGGGACTTCCTCTGGCCTCTACGGGTAGCCCTGCCATCTTCTCTTCTTCAAAAAATAACTCATCCAACTGCCCCTCTGTCTCCCCACCCTTCCATGTTGATTTCCTAATTCCATTTAGAATTGCTAGATTACTCTGACACAAAATGTTAAGCCTTTCAAATCAGGTCTACCTAATAGGATTTGCATATTCAGTCGTACCTTCAGAACGCTCAGGAGCTTTACACATGATAACGTTCAGAGATTCTCCCCTACCAAAACCCACTTCAAAGAAACGCAGCCATCTAAGTAGAAATAGTGTACCCGCTTTGCAAACAAATTCAAAAGAGTTCCTTAGTCCTCTCTAACCAGATTATCTGCCCCAAGCCAGGCCCATTTCAAAATGCCAGGGGTGGAGTTCTCTTTTGGCACAGTGGGTTAAGGATCTGACGCTGTCACTGTAGGGGCTTGGGTTGCTGCTGTGGCATGGGTTTGATCCCTGGCCTGGGAACGTCCATATACCAAAAATAAATAAATAAATAAGTGCTGGGGCTGCCATTTCACTTCCCTATATAGAGATGGTAGGTTTTCCACCTCTTTTCAGAGTCAGGTAGTCACCAAGTTCCCATTTCAGAGATCAACAGTCTAGTCCTTTTTCTGCTCATTCCCACACATATATGGCATCTAAGTTCTGAGGCAAGATAGATCCCTCTAGGCCTCCTCCTCAATGGGTAGACCAGTGTTGCTAGGCAACAATTTAAACTTTCAGGTCTTGGTCTAGCTATACTTCTTAAACAGGGAGAGTCTAACCAATCCACGTCAAAGAGTCCTTTCTAGCAGTCAGTTTGTTTATGACAACGTTTGTTGCCGCTGGAAAGGGAAACTGGAGATATTTTCAGCCCACAACAGGCAGGTAAATTTATAGAAAAAGGACAGTTGCATACGGACTACAGTTCTGTTTCCTTCTCTTCTGAAGTTCCCTAAAGTGGACCTTTTTTGAAAAGTTGGAAAAAATCTAAATGTTGCATTATAATATATTTACCCTGATGTTGTGTTAACTCAAAATATACTAGTTTAACATGATATGTTTTCAAGATCATGCATTTTATACTCAATTACCCTTTTCATCCTCTAGGCCAACAACCATTCCAAACTTTTACAAAAGGCTAGAGCAAAACTTGAAATTTTGTAACTTTTAGGATATAAAGAAGGTTTATTACTTGCAAGCTTATGAGAGGTTGACAAACTGGAATAATTTTTAAAATAAAATGGAGTGTTATATATAATTACCCTGTGACGAGTTTAAATTGGACTGTCCTGAGTTCCCCAGATAGTAACCCTGCCAATGGGAAGAAAGTGAAGACAATGGGTCTTGATGCTTTCTGATTAAAAAATGAGGTCAAATCACTTACATATGAGATTTTATACAGTTGATCCTCATCATTTCAATTTGGTATTTGTGAACTTATTTACTAGCTAAAATTTATTTATAACCTGAAAATCAATACTTACAGGACTTTGCTGGTCATTGGCAGAGATTTATAAAATGGTGAAAGTTGAGACCCCCAACGTGCAAGTTCCCAGCTAATTTGCTCTCATACTATAATCAAGTGCCCTTTCTGATGTCTATTTAGTGCTACGTTTTTCACATTTTCTGCTTTTTGTTGGTGACTTTGCTGTTTAAAACGACCCCCAAGTATAACCCTGAAGTAGTCTAGAGCTCCTAAGCTCTAGAACCCTGCAAAGAACATGCATGTTAGTTAAGCTTTGTTCAGGCATGAATTACATAGGGCCATTGGCCCTGAGTTCAATGTCAGTGAGTCAGCAATATACATTAAATATCTTTAAACAGAAACACACATAAAGCAAGATTATATATTTATCCATTGATAAAAATATAAGCAGAGGCTCACGGAACAAAAAAAGAATCATTAAAATAATTAATGCATTGGGCTCAATCAAAATTTAAAACTTCTTTCAAAATATAGTGATAAGAAAATGAAAAAGTAAGCCACAGACTAGGCAAAAGTATTTGCAAAATGTACCTCATAAAGGACTAGTTTCCAAGCCATATAAAGAACTCTCAAAACTCAATAAGAAAAACAATAAACCAATAACAGTGGACAAAAGATTTGAACAGACTGTTCACCAAAGAAAAGATATACATGACAAATATTTTTGGAAATATAGTTAAGAACTACCACTAGCCCCCATTAAAATGAATAAGTGCGTCCTGATTTCCACTGAGCTGTCCATCAACCTCATTTCCACTGTCCAAATTTCCCCCAAATTAGCTGATATCCTTTTCCTCTTCCTCCCTTCCTTCTTTTCTCTCTTTCCCTTTCTTTCTTTTTCTTTCTTTCTTTCTTTCTTTCTTTCTTTCTTTTCTTTCTTTCTTTCTCTTTCTTTCTTTCTTTCTTTCTCTCTCTCTCTCTCTCTTTCTCTTTCTTTCTTTCTTTCTTTCTCTCTCTCTTTCTTTCTTTCTTTCTTTCGGGCCACACCTGTGGCATATGGAAGTTCCCAGGCTAGGGCTCCAATCAGAGCTGCAGCTGATGGCCAGCCACAGCAACGCCAGATCCAAACCACGTCTGTTCTGTTCACCACAGCTCCCATTCGAGCCCTGGCACATCCTATTAGATGTTCAGAAATGCTTGTAAAATAAATAAATGTGCAACAATAGCATTTAAACTTTCTTAAGAAACAGGTTTATTGTGAATATCAATGTTGGTTGCAAATTAAAACCAAGTACCATTAGCGTCAAAGATTTTGATAGATAAATCATACATTGGTATTCTACCTCTTGAATGATACAGATAGTTTTAAACTAAGATGAGAAAAAAAAAAGGTACTGACAAAGCAGTTCACTTTCAGTAATCTGGGTTTTCCCAAATAGTGACATAAGAGCCAGTCATTTTGAACTGGACAGTTTGAGTTCCTCTTCAAGAATCTGAAATGTAGGTCGGGGCTTTGCTGACATTTCCCATTTGCCTCACCGCTGAAAATCTGAAGTGATCATTGATAAGCAGGCAGTAAGGAAAGAAGACGTGATGGAGGCAAGAAGGGTGGCAGCCTGGCTCTGAAGTGAAATTATGTGCTTCAAACAAGTTGAAAGGTAAAGAGACACAGATCATCTAAAAACTCAAAAACAGCTATATTTCTTTTTGGAAATACATGGGCCAATTTTTTTCTCTTATAAGTTCTTGTGATATTTCATACAGTGGTTACTGAGGAAAGTTTGAATCTGTAATATTGTCTGACATCACATTGCTTTAAAACTATTATTTCATATATTCTGTTAGGTTAATAGTTAACTTCTAACAATCTTAGGGTTTGTTTTGCCTATTATTTTTAAAGAGAAGATCTACTATTATTAACAGATTATGAAAGGATCCCCATAGTCATAAGTCATGGGGACCCCAGTTTTTACAAATGTTATCAGAATCTTGTGCTCTGTGGTAATTCATGAGCTTTGTTGTTTTATATGGAAGGCTCAGGTTTTATTAAACAGATAAAAAAACTGAATAATGTTGACTACTGGATAACTGAATTGTTCAATAAGGTAACTGATTAACTGAATAATATAACACAGCTGTAAATTAGTGGCAATATTGTTTGAAATTTCCATAATGTGTTTCTTATGAGCGCTCTACAGATAAAAGGGCATTCTCTATCTTTTAACTGGTGATAGCACATAAGCCTTTGTCTCACTTCCTTTCTTCATTTTGAAAGTCTTTTTTCTGGAAGTTCTGACATTTTTGGCTTTTCCTAAGTTTTACCCATCGAAGACTGATATTTCCGGAGCTTGAAAGGTATGTAAATCTCGATAGGCATGTAGACTCTTCAGGAAAAGAATGAAGCATCAGGTCTTGGAGCAGAAAGAGATTACTGATGAGAGAGACACAATTAGAAGGAATTGTATTTTGTCAAGGGTCAGAATGCCTACTATTATAATTCACAGTGATTTTTGAAGGGTATGAAATTCCATTCTTTTGCTTTCTGCCTCCACCTGTATACCAGTGACTCATCTTTGCCCTCTTTCCTTCCTCCCTCCCTTCCTTTCTTCCTTCTTCCCTTTCTTATTTTCTTCCTAATCAAAGATTCTCATCAAAAACAACTGCTAGAAAAAATCTTATTTTATTATTTTGTTGTTATTTTATTAATTATTACCATTTAAACATTTTTCATATTTTTTCTAGAGAGCGACAAAGAGCACTTTCCTGCTTTCAGGCATGAATCAGGTCATAATTCAATGGGATCTGGTCATAGCTCTTTACATATTCTTCAATTGGTGTCATGGAGGTACAGTATTTTCAGTACCTATTGCTATCTTTTATTCAAATATTAAGTGTTTATTATGCTCACGGCATTATACTAGGATCTCTGAAGAATCAAAAATTATTAGATTGGGAAGACTACCTGCTCCCAAAAAAATTATGTGGCAAGGAGTTCCTGTCGTGATGCAGCAGAAACAAATCTGATTAGGAACCATGAGGTTTCACGTTTGATCACTTGCCTCACTCAGTGGGTTAAGGATCTTGAATTGCTGTGGCTGTGGTGTAGGCCGGCAGCTGTAACTCCGTTTAGACCCCTAGCCTGGGAACCTCCATATGCCATGGGTGTGGCCCTAAAAGCCAAAAAAAAAAAAATATATATATATATATGTGGCATGAAATAAAGTCAACCTCCCTCCTAATACAGATTCCTTTATCAAGCATTGCTAGCAGACAGACCTTGAATTCACATGCCAACATTTTCACAAAGGAGCTTATTATTTTGAGTTGGCATGTTCTATCTTTGAACGATTTTAATCTGTATGATAACTCATCAAACATTTGAACTCCATTTTTTTTTTTTTTTAGGGCTGCATCCAGGGCATATGGAGGTTCCCAGGCTAGGGTCATATTGGAGCTGTGGTTGCCAGCCTACACCATAGCCACAGCAATGCCAGATCCGAGCTGCATCTGTGACCTACACCACAGCTCACAGCAACGCCGGATCCTTAACCCACCGAGTGAGGCCAGGGATCTAACCTGCATCCTCATGGTTACTAGTCACATTCATTTCCGCTCAGCCGGTGACGGGAACTCCCAAACATTTGAACTTAATTCAGTTCCACAAACCATTTGTTGACGGCCACTATGTGTCAGGTGCCATGCTAAGCCTTGAATTCCTCACAACAAATTTGTGCATCAGTATTATGTGCTGTTATGATTGCTGTCTTTTAATTCACACACACACCTGATATGATGACAAAGGCATATGCAGCTTTTAGGAATCCAGAAAGATCGTCCAAAGTCTGGCAGGGACGACACTGGCATTTCAGAGTTTCTACTGGGGCCTAAGGTCCTGAGCAGATGACAGGAATTCATTTACTAGGAGGCAAGCAACACCGAGGCCCGGTTCTACACCTTGAAGGAAGTTTTGCAAATCATGCGAGTTACTCAGATTAGTGACAAAAGCAAACCTGTCTTCTGTCAGTCTGGACACACGTATTAGGGATATAGAAGTAACCCCACCATGAGAACTTGAAGTCCTCAAGCAGAAGACTGGACACTTCCAGAGTCAGACCAACAGCTATCCAAGAAGATTTAGGAGAACAATGCACCAGCTACTTTTTCCAACTTCTGGAAATATGCAAATGATAAGTAGGACTTCTGTTTATATATCCAAGCGATTAATATAAAGCATAAAGAAACAAGACAAGACTGTGTGATGTATGGAACTAGAGACCTTCCAGCTATCCATTAGAAATTTCTTTATATATTATTGTTCAACCTGCTATATTTTTAATATCATCAAGACTACATTTTCTAAGTCTTTTGCTACAACAATATGTTACCCCTTTTCAATAGTTTTGCTGAAATAAAAAATATACTGTTTAGCATTCCTCTGATCAATCTAAAAAACAGAAATTAACATATTTTATATAGCTTATTTTAACATATTAAAAAGAGAAATTAACATATATTTGTATGATTTATTCTTATATAATCCATATTGACGCTTACCAATTACTGATTTTTTTTTCTGTGTACCAAAAAGTCATTGATTTACTAACTCATTCCAGAATGTTGTGAAGCTCAGTGGTCCAGTGTTCTGGGGTTCTTCTTTATTCCATTTTTGAAAACCAGGACACTTGTCCAAATCTGAAGACTTCCTGACATTGTTTATATTTTCTATGGATTCTCAAACACTGCTCTTAATGGTTTCATGATAGTACTCACATATAAGGTGCTGAGAGGCAGTTTGTCTGAACTTGAATTGTTGAACTTATTTAAAGCAGCCAGATGTTTTCTTAAAACTTCTTTTCATCACTTAAGCTTCAATTCCCTATTGAAAATGATGGGAATATTTTTATCATTACTTCAACTTTTAAATATTTATAGTTTATATGTAAATGTCTTCTACATAAATAGACATATTCAATTAAATTTATAGTATACAAAAAGTTAATTCTGTAAGCTTTGAATTTCAAAGAGAAGGATTTTAGGAGTGCACGTCGTGGTGCAGCGGAAAAGAATCCCACTAGTATCCATGAATCCACTACTATCCTGCGTTGCCGTGAGCTATGGTGTGGGTCACAGAGGTGGCTTGGATCCTGTGTTGCTGTGGCTTTGGCATAGGCCAGCAGTTGTAGCTCCGATTAGACCCCTAGCCTGGAAACCTCCATATGCTACTTGTGCGGCCCTAAAAAAAGCAAAACAAAACAAAACAAAGAGAAGGATATTATGGGGTTCCCGTCATGGCTCAGTGGTTAACAAATCCGACTAGGAACCATGAGGTTGCGGGTTCGAGCCCCGGCCTCGCTCAGTGGGTTAAGGATCCAGCGTTGCTGTGAGCCGTGGTGTAGGTTGCAGACGTGGCTTGGATCCCGCGTGGCTGTGGCGAAGGCCGGCAGCTACAGCTCCTGTTAGACCCCTAGCCTGGGAACCTCCACATGCCACGGGTGTGGCTCTATATAAAGGAAAAAGACAAAAAAAAAAAAAAAAACAAAGAGAAGGATTTTAAAAATAAAATACTGGGAGTTCCCATCGTGGCTCAGCAATAACCAACCCAACTAGTATCCATGAAGACATGGGTTCAATCCCTGGCCTCGCTCAGTGGGTTAGGGATCTGGCATTGCCATAAGCTGCAGTATAGGTCACAGATGTGGCTCAGATCTGGCATTGCTGTGGCTGCGGTGTAAGCCAGCAGCTACTGCTCCGACTCAGCCCCTGGCCTGGGAACTTTCATATGCTGCAGTGCAGCCTTAAAAAGACAAAAAAAAAAAAAAAAACTGACCTTTAAATATGACTATTTTGATGAGGTTTTCAAATTTATTTATTTTTAATGGCCACACCTGTGGCATATGGAAGTTCCCAGGCCAGGGACTGAATCTGAGCCACAGCTGAGGCAACACTGGATCCTTTAACCCACTACAATGGGCCAGGGATCAAACCTACGCCTCCTCAGTCACCCGAGCTAATGTAGTTGAATCCTTAACCCACTACACCACAGAGGGAACTTCTTAAGGTATTTTAATACAGGTATTTCCAGAAAAAAACTAAAATAAAATTTTACTTTATGTGTTAATTGATATTGCATTGCACAGTCATTTGATTTTATGTAAATGACTTTAAATTACTGGTTTCTGTTTGTAAAAATAACACATTATTATGTAATTTTTAAAACACAGAAATATATAATAAAAATTTAAAAATTACTCTAACACAGAGATGATCATTATTAATATTTTAGTGTATTTCTCTTCATTTATTTTTAACATTGAGCTTACACTAAATATGTTTTGCAACTTTTTTTTCTGTCTTTTTGCCTTTATGTAGAGCCGTACCCGTGGCATATGGAGGTTCCCAGGCTAGGGGTCTAACAGGAGCTGTAGCTGCCGGCCTTCGCCACAGCCACGCGGGATCCGAGCCGCGTCTGCAGCCTACACCACAGCTCACAGCAACACTGGATCCTTAACCCACTGAGCAAGGCCAGGGATCGAACCCGCAACCTCATGGTTCTTAGTCGGATTCGTTAACCACTGAGCCACGAAAGGAACTCCGCAACTTGTTTTTTAATTAAAATTATATCCTGAACATTTTCCTATAAATTAACAAATTTTAAGTGGTTATCAAGCAATAAATTTTGCCATTAATAAGGGTATGACTTTATTCATTAAACTCATAAATTTCTGATAAAAGTGGCCTATATCCATAGAAGAATTAAAGATCGAGTAGCTAGAGAATGGGGTTTGAATTCTGCAGTATCAATTGTTATTCCCCCTTTTTTTTTTTTTTGGCTGTACCTGTGACATGAAAAATTCCTAAGTCAGGGATCAAACCTGCACTACAGCTATAACCAGACCCACAGCAGTGACATGCTGGGTCTATAACCTGCTAAGCCACCAGGAACTCTGCCAACTGTTATTTCTAATGTTACATTTGAAAAATAGGGTAAACTCAAAATGCCTTGGTCCTCATTTTTAACATAGAAGACCTTTTTTTGTGTGTGTCTTTTTGCCTTATCTAGAGCCACACCCGCCGCATATGGAGGTTCCCAGGCTAGGCGTCTAATCGGAGCTGTAGCTGCCGGCCTACGCCGTTGCCACAGCAACGCGGGATCATCCGAGCCACCTCTGAGACCTACACCACAGCTCACAGCAACGCCGGATCGTTAACCCACTGAGCAAGGCCAGGGATCAAACCCGCAACCTCATGGTTCCTAGTCAGATTCGTTAACCACTGCGCCACGACGGGAACTCCGGAAATCATTCAATTAATTGAAAAAAATTTTAATGCCATAGCATGCTTTTGTGAATCTCTTGTTTTAATGTTTTACATGGAATTTTTAATTTTATTGATTTGTTTTCCAGGGATTACAAATATAAACTGCTCTGGCCACATCTGGGTAGAACCAGCCACAGTTTTTAAGATGGGTATGAATATCTCTATATATTGCCAAGCAGCAATTAAGAACTGCCAACCAAGGAAAATTTACTTTTATAAAAATGGCATCAAAGAAAGATTTCAAATCATAAGAATTAATAAAACAACATCTCGTCTTTGGTATAACAACTTTCTGGAGCCGCAAGCCTTTATATACTGTACTGCTGAATGTCCTGGATATTTTCAAGAGACACTAATATGTGGAAAAGACATTTCTTCTGGATGTAAGTGTTGGGGTGCACTCAAAGTCCAAATGAAAGTCTAACAATTAACTGGGAATTACCAATCTTGTTAAAAATAGAGGCAAATTAAAATAATTCACTTATTACATTAGTTTAATGCAGAAAGTGCAAATTCAAATGTCTCCAGGGGCCACGCTGAGGAAATACATGAGGAAAGGAGGCCGGCAGGAACTGTGCAAAGAGGAAGCTCAAGGATGGTCTCCGGCACTGGCACAGCCACTGCCCAGCTCCAGCATTTATGAGGGCCCAGTATTCCTAGATCTTTTGATTCTTCAAAAGAGGACAGAAATATGACGTTTCAATAAGAACTCCACAAATTTTTAATGTTGCCGATTCATTCAAAAAACAATTTTTCAATATTAGCCTTGGCCAAGCACAGCATATGTGAGGGACAGCAAACTCAGATTTTTCAGTGTTGCTCTTTTCATCTGTTTTTCACTTACTCTTTTGTTTTCCAACCTAATGTCATCAACCTTGAAGCAGATTCAATTGAGAAATTTTGAGGTTACGATTTAGGAAGGAAAAAGGCAGTTGCAACATTAGCTTTGTGTCCAGGCTATACTTCTTACCAGCCAGGGAGTTGCTTCATCAGTCTGAGCCTCAATTCCTTGTCTGTAAAAGGCAGCTCATTGTACTGGCTATGGTAAGCACCGAATTTCAATAGTCTTATTTGAAAGCGTATTATACACTTTAACAATAGAACATTAATGTGCCTAAACCTTTTTAAAGGCATGAAACATGGGGAGGTTCCGATACAATTCCCTGCCCCTAATGTCACTGCCCCAAGTGTGAATCACTGTGTTTGTTGCTCTAAATATTAAGAAAAAATTAATCAAGATAATCTTAAAAATATTTGCTGAATTCAATTTGTGTTCATAGTATTCTGGAGTATTTAATTTACCATAATAACATGGACTGATTTATACAATTATATACTTAATTCTTGGTTCTACTATTATGAAGGAACAAATCAGTAAGTTTAATTTAGCACTATTTTAACCCAAAGATTCACTCCCTTCAGGATCTGGCCCATGTTCAATGAAAGAAAGGACTTTGGGTCTTTGCCTTTCTCCATACTTTTGAGAGTCAAATCTAAGGCTTAACTCTGGGCACCTGTGTTTGTGATTTTCAGGGAAGAAGAGCTGTGGGTGGTGGCAGAGGTGAACTAAGGAAGGAATTTAGTAGTTTTTGGAGTCAAAGAAAAACTCAGCAAACTTATGCCTTAAACTACAAATAACAGGCTAACCTTGCCCTAAATTGTGGGAATTGAAACCCCAGGTAGACATTTTATCTGCTGCATGAGGATTTCTTAACTTGTCCACATCCTCAGGAAACAGAAATAACCCTTCATGCTTAAATACTATTTATCCTTTAGGGGTGGGGGTGGGATGTTGAGAAGACTATTTCTTTGGTGGGCAAATAAACAACTTTCATAGTTGTGGGGAAAGGTTAGCTAATTTAAGTCAGAGGAAGAAAGGAGGCGAAAGAAGTAGGCCACCTTCCCTGTGCTGCAGTTTGGGTGACAGATCACTGCAAACCGCTTTCCCAGTGTTGGCTGAGGCCCTCTGCCCCAAACACAGCACCAGATGATGTCTAGGGTCAGGAAATGGTCTCTGCTCCCCTTCTAGGACAACATATTAGAAGTACTTACATTCGCTGCTGATAGCTGCTTAGAAAGAACATCACTCTTTCCACTTAATGACTTTGAGAGTTGTAACTCTTTACACAGACCTTTGGTTGGGTGTGTGAAATTGTAACTGCCATGTAAGAATTTACTCAAAGCCCTGGATTCAAGAACCTCTATATCATCGGGCTCTGAATTCTTAGCAAACAAAACTTCCTATTTAAGTAGGTCAAGTAAAGGTTTTTGAGGGTTTTTGTGGTATTCTAGAAATCACATTGCTTTCACTGGATCACTATGATTACAGAATATTCATCCTGTGAGCTTTACTGTGTTAACTTATCATTACTGTTCTGAACAAAATGATTATGTGCACTTTTTTTCCACTGGAGACAAACCATAAAAGACAGAGAGAAGATAAAGGAATCGTTGCTTTTCCTAAAAATATGTCCAAACATATTTGAAAGGTTCTGCACTGTAATGTGTAATTTGTGAAATACAAACTATTATTATCACAATTTTCATTTTTAGCCATAATTTTAAACACTTCTTAGATTCCTCTCTGTAAATGCACACATAATATGAAAAGTTTATCAGAGTCATACCAATCATGGGATAAAACATTATAAGAATAATAGTTTTATTCATATATATATATCTGAATTCATTGAAATTCATTTAAAAACCCTAAATTAAACTAGTCATGGAATGGTCATATTTCCACTAATTAATTTATTTAAAAATTTAAATATTTTCAACTTAAATTTTAACCATCTGTGATATCTCTTTGTCCTGGTGACAGAAGTAGGCTTATTATACAATAAAAGGCCCCGAATACTTGTCTTTAACATTGCTACCAAGTCTCATCAGTGACACAATAGGCTGGTCCGTGCACTCCTTGGGTAAGGAATTGCAGAGTGATTTTTGCCAAGATCTTTCTCTTTATTTTAAATTCTTCTCATAATCATTTTATTAATGGAGTCATGAAATAAACTTCAGTGAGTGGTTGGTATCCAGCAAAAATATGTTAAATGATAGAAATTCAGAAAAGAGGGGGATCACCCACGTTGTCTTCAGGAAGCTCTCAGTAGAAAATGATCCTTGGCTAGATTCTGAATTAACAAGAAACCTGGGGCCCAGTAGCAGGGGAGGGATGTGACTGGTTGAAGAGAGTAGAGAGTGGGATATTCTGGTTACTGGCTGCATAGAAGGTTTTTGTCTGTGAATACTGAATAAGCTGGCAATGAGACCTAACGGCAGTACCGACTTATTCTCCTAACCATACTCATGGTTCCATATTTACATAGCTTCACCTTAACAAATATTGCATTTATTTGCATGTATGTATATAATCTATTTGATCTTTTCAAAGTGATTAGTTACCAGACATAACGCTGAGCACTCACTTCAGAGAAAATGCTGTGGAATAACATAGCCCCAAATACTGATGACAGTCGTCTTTTAAGATGGCTAAATCAAGGACACCATCTGAAACCAGAGGGAGAAATAACTTCAGTACAAATCACTGTAATTAATGAGGGACACCAACTCAATCAATATCCAAAATGACTTAAATATATGTTTCTACACCTACCTGCTTTAAGGCTCAGATAAAACTTAAAGATTTATTGGAGTTCCCGTTGTGGCTCAGTGGTTAACGAATCCGACTAGGAACCATGAGGTTGTGGGTTTGATCCCTGGCCTTGCTCAGTGGGTTAAGGATCTGGCGTTGCCATGAGCTGTGGTGTAGGTCACAGATGCAGCTCGGATCCCGCGTTGCTGCGGCTGTGGCGAAGGCTGGCAGCTACAGCTTCTGTTAGACCCCTAGCCTGGAAACCTCCACATGCCGCGGCTGTGGCCCTAGATAAGGCAAAAAGAAAAAGAAAAAAAAACTTAAAGATTTATCTTACTTCGGAATCCACTCTCTCCCCATTGTAACTTAATGCTATAACTCACCAAAATATTTTAAAGCACTTTAGTTTGAAAATACATTTTTAATTGTAAAATCAAATTGCATTCATGTAGAAAGTTTTTTTAAAAGTTTGGACCAACAACAACAAAAATACCTACCATTTCTATAATCACGTGATCTCACTATTAACAGACTCACTCTTTAATAATTTAAAATGTCTTTCAAGCTTCAGTCTTTCTTTCTCTGTGTGTGTCTCTCTTCTTTCTCTCTCCCCCTCTCTGGACACTGCTCCCTACCACCTATCTCTCAAATGATACCAGAATACTATTCTGTTTTGTAACCTATTTTTTATACTTTATCATATAGCCAGTGCTTACTTAATTATACATATTTCTAGTACCTTTCAAAGGCCAGATACTTAGATTGTCTTCTACAACGTTGTTCTTGGATCTATTTTAGGAGTGTATTCTGGGGTATTAAGGTTGTTTCCAAATCTTCTATTATTATGAACAACACTTTAAGAGGCAAATCCTTTTAGCCAAATATTTTTATATATCTATGAACATTTCAGTAAGGATGCATTCCTAGATGTGAAATTGCTGGGTTGAAGTTTTAAAGACTGTACCATCTAAAGTGCTTTCCATAAAGGTTGTGCCAATTTGCATTCCCACCAGTGTGTTAGAGCATTTCCCTGAGTCCACTCCAACACTGCGAATTACCATTTTTCAAAACCCTTGTCAATTTGATAGACTTAAATGATACCTATTATTGTTTTAATTTGCGATTAGGATAAATTTTTTTCATATATGTCTTATTTTATAAGTAATATTCTTGGTAGATGATTTATAGGTGATGTGCTGGAATACATTAATATTTAAGATAAATCTTTGAGTGTAACTTCTGGTGCATAAACGTCTGTATTTTATTTTATTTTATTTTTTTACTTTTTAGGGCCACACCCGTGGCATATGGAAGTTCCCAGGCTAGGAGTAGAATCGGATCTACAGCTGTGAGCCTAAGCCATAGCCACAGTAACACAGGATCCGAGTTGTATCTGCCACCTACACCACTGCTCACAGCAATGCCGGATCCTTAACCCCCTGAACGAGGCCAGGGATCAGACCCACACCCTCATGGATCCTAGTCAGCTCTGTTAACTGCTGAGCCATGAAGGGAACTCCTGTATTTTATTCTTTTTGAGTCCCCATACTTCCATTTTTCTTGTCATTTTCTTTTTTCTTTCTTTCTTTTTTCTTTTTATGTCTTTTTAGGGCCGCACCTGCGGCATATGGAAGTTCCCAAGCTAGGGGTCAAATCAGAACTGTAGCCACTGGCTTACACCACAGCCACAGAAACACCAGATCCTTGCCATGTCTGTGACCTACACCACAGCTCAAGGTAATGTCAGATCCTTAACCCACTGAGTGAGGCCAAGGACAGAACATGCATCCTCATGGATACTAGTCAGATTCGTTTCCGCTGAGCCATGATGGGAATTCTTTCTTGTCATTTTCTCATAAGTCAAGTTTCCCAGACAGTACTGCAAACATAGGCACAAGCTGAGAGAGCCACACATGGAAACTGAACATATAGTAAGCACTTGGTATTTCCATACTTCTTTTCTGATCTTGATTCTTGGTAACTTATTGTTGGATGATGCATCTGAAAATTCCAGATGCAGTTCTATAGTTGTTGGGGTTTTATAGGCTTCAGATGTTCTGAATGCTCAGTGTCATCAGAACTCTCTCATCTTTCTCATCTCTTGCATTTTGTTTTCCCCTGTATTGGCTTCAATCTTAAATAGACTGTTTCATTATGACAGCAAATGGCCATCAACAACTAACAGCTCACTTGTTGCTCAGACAGCAATTTCAGGGGAGAAGAAAGTACCTCTTTTTCAGTGGCTCCAGAAAGAGTCCCTGGAATAATTCTGATTGGTTCATTTCTGAGTCACATGTTCATTCCCAAGGGAAATACTCCCACTAGTCAGCCTAGGTCAAGAGCACACTTCTGTGTGATTGAGGGCCATTGGCATAGGAGTGGAGTGGGGATGAGGCTGGGAGTGAGGAAGACGTCAGTTCTCAAAGGGATAGATGGGAGCAGATAAAAACTAGCAATGTTCTCCATAATACGGCCATTCAGAAAAGAGTTGAGGGTGTGGAAAAAGGGAGAAAGAAAGAGAAACTTGAAATAGAATTCAACGAATACCAAATTTTAAAAATCTATTTTATTGTAAAATGTGCCATGTAGCTATTCTTACATGTACACTTCTGCGGCATTAAGTACACATTCACACCATTATGCAACCGTCAGCACCGTTCATTTCCAGAACTTTTTTTCATCTTGCAAAACTGAAACTCTGTACCAGTTAAACAACAACTCCCCATTTCCCCCATCATCCCAGCCCTTGGCAACCCCCATTCTACTTTCAGTCTCTGTGACCTTACTGTTATAGATACTTTCTATAAGTGGAATCATATAGTGTTTGTCCTTTTGTGTCTGGCTTACTTTAGTTAGCAAAACATCATCAAGGTTCATCCACATTGCAGCCGTGTGTCAGAATTCCCTTTCTTTTTAAGGCTGAATAATATACTCTATTGTATGTATGAATTTTTAAAGCAAGTATTGGAATAGGTGCTGGAGGAGGAGATAGCTACCAGCCAGAGTAGAAGAAAAACACTGTGGAGAACCCTTCCACAAAACCAAAAGACAGAGAGATTTCAAGGTGAGAGTGACCAAAACAGCAAATGCTGCAGAGGTCAAGTTCAATAATGCCTGCAAAGAAACCATAGAATCTGTGGATTAGAAGTCATTAACGACCTTAACAACAGTGGTTTTGGTGGAATTATAAGCCTGAATCTTGAGTGTCTGAGGTTTAAGAGCAAGTGCAAGATGAAGGAAAAGATAGTATAATGAACTTTTTTTAAAAAGCTGTTAAGAAAAGGAGAAAGATATTGGCAGCTGAAGGAACAGAATTTGGGGGGATTTTTTTTTTTTGAATGGGAAGAACTTGATCACCTTAGTATCCCCAAAGGAGGGGAGAATATAGTCAAGTATGCAAAGGAAAGTAGCAGTGTTTGATGGCAAAGTGGTTTGCAAGGTGAGCTGTTAGGGATGGAAGTGGGGAGGTGCTGAGTGCCAGCTGCCTTGGTTTTACAAATAAAATGGAAAGTTTATTGACTAACTACTTTATAAAAAAAACCTTTGTTTCTATGGTGGCTCCTAAGTGATACATTTTGTTGCAGATCCACCAGATGTCCCTGACAAAGTAACCTGTGTCATTTATGAATATTCAGGCAACATGACTTGTACCTGGGACACCGGGAAGCCCACCTACATAGACACAAAGTATGTGGTGTATGTGAAGAGGTAGGTTCCTTCCTCGATGGTTTAACATGAGTAATTCCACTCCAGTCTGGCCACTGTTATGCATCCAGCAGGGATCCAGGAAATAAGCTTCAACCATTAAATGCATCCTTATGGAGTTCTCATCACGGCTTGGTGGTAATAAACCCACTAATATCCATGAGGATGAGGGTTCGAGCCCTGGCCTTGCTCAGTGGATCAGGATCCAGTGTTGCAGTGAGCTATAGTGTAGGTCACAGACATGACTCGGATCCCACATTGCTGTGACTGTGGTGTAGGCCAGCAGCTGCAGCTCTGATTTGACCCCTAGCCTGGGAAGCTCCATCTGCCACAGGTGTGGCCCTAAAAAAAAAAAAAAAATGCATTCTTATTATCCCCAACACCCTAACTATGATCAAGGAAGCTGCCAAAACCCTTCAGGCCATTAACATTTTTCACTCTGTGGGGCAATGTGTTCTATCATCTTTCTACCCTTTTTATTCATTGGAGGTACCTGGGGCTGGGGCAAGGGCCTGATGGGATATAGCACAGCACAGTTTTAAGAGGATCTTTGCTCAAATCCCAGCTCTCTCCTTCTTCTAGGGTTTAGGGAACTTAATCTCTCCAAACTGCCATTTCTTTATCTTTACAATGGGTTTTAAATTAGAACCTAATGCACAGTTAATACTAATGATTTAAGTGGAATTTGGCTCTTACAGTGTGTATCACTGTGCGAGGTCCATAGTTAGCACTAAGTTCATGGAAACTATTAATTGTTAATAATGACTCTCAAATCTTAAATTTGGTGTCTGTATAGGCTGACCATCTTTCCTTTACTTTATTTTGTACAGTTGACCCTTGAAAAATCTAGGGGTCAGGGTGCTGACCCCTACAGGTAACTTTTGACTCCCCTAAAGATTAACTACTAATAGCCTACTGTTGACCAGAAGCCTTACCAATAATATAAAGAGTTGACTAAAATATTTTGTATGTTATATGTATTATATACTGTATTCTTACAAGAAAGTAAGCTAGAGAAAAGAATATATTATTAAGAAAATCATAGGAAGAGAAAATACATTTACAGTACCATACTGTATTTACTGATACTGTAAGTTTATGTTGTCTGTTTACAAGCTATTAGTACCTACATCAATATTGTCTCATATGACACAAACACTGTAGTGTTACTAACATTAGTCATCAAAAATGAAAAGATAATGTGAAAAAAAAGAAATCCATATTTGTTTACAAGTATAACGATTTATGCATTAAGAGAAGAAGCAGTAATATTGTTTCATAGCAGCCTAGTGTAATCGATATGATTGCTTCATAGTCGCCTAGCTCCATACACTAATGAGTGACTCATTATAAAATTTTTATGGCATACAGTGTTACAGTCATATTTATGATAGAATATTAGAAGCTTTGCTACTTTAAAAAAAAAGCACTCATCTGTGATGATAGGCTGATGTGCAGTTTCTCAAATTAGGAAAAATGGGCATACTGTATTGTAATGTAATTCTTTAAAAGTTATAAAAAGTAAGAAAACTAACATATTACTAATTTTATATCAAATATCACTTACTTTATGTATCCCTATGTAAGGATAGACTAGTATCTGCTAATATTTTATGCATTTATGTCATACTTAACTTTTTCTTAATTTTTTCAATATTTCTACACTATGCAGTTCATCTGTGAGTTTTTTTTCAAATTGTTGCAAATATCCACAAAATTTCCAATATATTTACTGGAAAAAATCCACCTCTAAGTGGCCCTGCACAGTTCAAAACCATGACATTCAAGGGTCAACTGCCTTTGAAGCACACTTTTATTCTAGTAATTCTCAGAAGTTTCACAGATTATTTTTTGAAAAACATTTATTATACTCTTACTGTATGCTAAGCCCTGGGCCAAAGTCTTTATATGTGCTACCTCATTTAATCCCCTATACACTCTGTGGTACATATGATTATTTTTCTGATTTTTGTAGACCAGACAACTGAGGTTAAACTAGGTTAGATGATGCATTTGGGGCCATGCAGCAATGAGAGGGAGCAGTGGGAGTGGAACCTGGGGTGACCTGAATGCCTTCTTCCTAATTTAGTCTTTTCTGCTGAGGTAGATGGGGGACCCAGATCACAGGGCACATCTGAGAGTTACTATCCAGGTCTCATCATTATGGAAGGGAATAATCTTCCGATCTTTCTCTCTCTCTTCACCTGTTAAATAGTCAGAATAATTTTGGCCAAGTTCAACATAAAAAGTAACACCTATTCATTTAAGAAATTCTGGGTAAAAACTAGACAGATTTTAGGAACACACTGCTAAGCCTGGAGTTACTGGCTACATGCCATGGGCAATAAGCTCACATCTTTCACTCTACGCAGAGGTATGTGAGGTATCGAAGGGAGGATGGAAATACTGAGATCAGGGATGGGTTGTGTTGTCCAATAATATACAATATGCTAAGTACTGTACTCTGTACTTCATGTACATTATATTTTCCATCCTCAGCTCAACTTTGGGCAGTGATCATTATAAATGTCCTCATTTTTAGAGCTTATGTTAACGTCCCCAAATTCAACTGGCTAAGACATAAGGGAGCCAGGATTCTAACATGTGTCTGAGACTCAATTGCTCCTCCTTGCCTGTGGGGTAAAGCAGTCCTCTCAAGATGAAAAGAGGCCACAAGGACAAGAGTCTCATTGCAAAGGCAACTTTAGGAATGTGAAAATGAGGGCAGTGTGGGAGTAAACACCACAGTTCAAGCTCACAGAAAAGCTAAATAGTGCCAGATTGACAGAATGCCTAGTGCCTTGCTATCTCCTGGAACTTTTACTATCTCATGGACCCACTGATCTTGATTGGTTGGTTAATTCTTTTTCTTTTAAGATAACAGCTTTATTGAGTACAATTCACATACCATATCATTCACCTTATTTAAAGTGTACAATTCAATGATTCTGGTATATTCGAAGAGTTGTGCAATAATCACTACAACACTAGAACATTTTCTTCATGCCAAAAAGAAACCCCGACTCCATGAGCAATTACTTTCCATTTCCCCTCAACTCTCCCAGCCCTAGGCATCCTCTGGATTTTCCTCCTCTGGATTTGCCTACTCTGGACATTTTATATAAAAGGAATCATACGATTTGTGGTCTTTCATGACTGGCTTCTTTCACTTGGCATAACGTTTTCAGGGTTCATCCATAATGTAGCATGTATCAGTACTTCATTCCTTTTTATGACTCATTAATGTTCCTTTGTATGGATATAGCACATTTAATTGTCCATTCATTAGCTGATGGACATCTGGGTTGTTTCCCCTTTTTTGGCTATTATGAGTAACATTCTAACATTCGTGCACAAGATTTTATGTAGATGTAAGTTTTCATTTCTCTTGAGCATATAATTAGGAATAGAATTGCTGGGTCATATGGTAACTCAGTTTAAATTTTTGAGGAATTGTCATACTACTTTTAATTGAAGTATAGCTGATTTATAATATTACATTAGTTTCAAGTGTACAACATAGTGATTCAATATTTTTATAGGTTATACTCCATTTAAAGTTATTGCAAAATAATGGCTATATTTCCCTATGGTATAACATATTTTTGTTGATTATTTATCTTAAACGTAGTAGCTTGTATCTCTTGATCCCATACTCCTGTTTTGCCCCTCACTCCTCTCTTCTCCCCTCTAGTAACCACTAGTTTCTTCTCTACATCTGTGAGTTTGTTTGTTTTGTTATACACATTTGTTTATTTTTTAGAGTCCACATATAACCGAGTATTTGTCTTTCTCTAACTTATCCCACTAATCATAATTAGTCCTCTAGTCCATCCACATTGTTACAAACAGCATAATTTCATTCTTTTTTTATGTCTGAGTAATATTCCTTTGTGTGTATGAGAGAGCTCCTGAAAGCAAAAATTGGAAAAGAAAATAAACATCTATTCCTCTTACGATTAAAAACGTCCATGAATTGAAAAAAGAGAATTCCATTTTTCTAACTAACAATCAAAAAGACCTTTCCCCTCAGGAAAAGGTGGCTTATAATGAATTTTGTGGTTGAAGTGGTGATTTTAAAAGGCTCTTCAAGATCCTGGGTTCTTAGGGTATTTTCCACTTGGGCAGTTAGGTAGAGATCAGCATTTACAAGGTTTCACTGCCAACTCATCTGGTTCTGTTTTCCAGTAAAATCACACAGATAGAGAGGATTTTCACCTCAGCCCACCCACTTGTTTTCACAATGGCAGAAGGGTGGTGCTCCCTCCATGGCAGCAGAGGGGCCACTAGGGTCTATATCCGGTGTTAGGGTGAGGTTGTGAAGTAGAGGAGTTATGTCTGTATTGCTTCAAGAGTCTTCTTTCTCCCCAGTACCTTTGTGATAACCCCACCAGTAAAGTGCATGGCTATTCACATACCCTCCTCAACCCCTTTGTATTTGCTATGTACCAATGGGTGGTGAAAGTGGAAAAAAACGAACCTCTGCTAATAAACATCTACTTACTCTTGTCCCATTACCCTCAATAGCTTCATGTAAACTTGTACTTTCTTTACCCTGGAAGCTTCTGAAATTCCTTCTACTCAATAAAATACTTGTTAATAAAAATGAGTGCATGATAGTCCGCCATTCTATTCCACTCAAGTCAATTTAACAAATATTTATTTACCATTTCATGTCTTCTAGGGACTATGTTAAATGCTAGAAAAAAATTTAAAAATAGACATCTCTGTGCATGACAGACTCATTAAGTGTTTAGAGTAACACCAGTAGTAGAATTTTCAGGTACTATGAAAGACCTTTTTGTTTAATGAGGTATCATTTTAGACCTCTAAAATCAATTGACTACTCTGCCAATTCAAAAGGCCTGCTTGTTTGCGCCACATCTTTCTCTCCATATGCGTATTCAAAGCAACTGGAACGAGTTCTTAGCTATAATTCCAAATTTTTAAGGCTATGGTATTATGTTTCAGTAATTCTTTTAGGACTCAATAATCAGTGCAGATTTTAAAATCCATCTCCTCACTGATTCTGCACCTGGGCCTGGAGAGCTAACTGTGGCTAGGTACAAATACAAACTTACAACTGATATTACTTTATATGCATGACCCCTCACTTCATCTGGTCCCAGAGAGCCACCTAGTAGTCTACTACACTTCATGGCCAAGTCACTTCCCCACTAACCAGGTAATTATTTCATTACCCTTTCTCTCATGTCCGGTCTCCAACTTCTCCCCCTCCTCACTCTCAATTGATGACCTGCTTCCTATTTCACTGAGAAAATAGGAGTAATAAGAAATACCACAACTTCCCTCCTCAGCTGACACACTGACATCTGTACCCACATACTTAGTCTTCCGTTCCACTAGTACGGATGAACTACCATTGCCATGAGGCCAGCTCTCCACTGTGTACTGCATCTGCCTACTGGAGGTCATCACTCCAACAACAGTCCTCTCTTTATTCTGAATCATCGCCTTTTCTGTCTTTACTGAATCCCCTCCTCAGTTTCAAAGATGCTGTAGCATTTGCCCTCTTGAAAATACAACCCTCCCCTTTTCCCGTTCTTCCAAAACCCTATTTCTCTGCCCTTTCTTATGGAAAACTCAAAAGAGTTGCCTGTGCTCTCTGCCTCTACTTCCTCTCTTTAATCAAGTTTTTGCCCTCCACTTCCAGGTCTTAACAGTGTTGCTAAAAACTTCTCCATTGCCAGATCCAAGGTTTATTCTCAGTCCCTATCTTCCTTACCAGGAGGACTTACTATTGGGAGCATTTACCTTAGCTTTTTACTTTCTTCTTTGGGCTTCCAAGATAGCACTCCCTTTTGGTTCTCCTCCCACCTCTCTGGATGCTTTTTCTGTCTCTTTTGCCAACTCCCCTTAATTCCAACAGTAATAATGACCCTGGCTCCATCCTAGGACCTCTTACTGTCTTCATCTACACTCACTACCTAAAAGATCTCATCCAAATCTATGGTGTAAAACTCCCTACTTTATATCTCCAGTTCAGTATCTCTCCTGAACTGAAGCCACCATTTATCTTAACATCTTTATCATCTTACTCAATATTTCCTCTTAGATGTCCAAAAGGTATTTTCAAGCTAACATTTTCAAAACCAAATACCCAGTTTCCCCTCCTCAGATTTGTATTTGGCAACTCCATCCCTTGCAGTGTTCAGGTTAAAATCATTGGAATCCCCCTGGATTTCTCTCTATCACAACCCCCATTCAACTGATCAGCAAAACCTATTAGATTTGTCTTTAAAAAGCTGATCTAGTCTCAATCCTGGGTCCCAGCCACATCATCTCTCACTTTGGTTACTAAACTGTGGTTCCAGGCTCCACCCGTGCCCTCCATTATTTACACGTTGCCAGAGTAATCCTTTTCAATATGCACATCAGATCACATAACTCTTCTGCTCAGAATATCCCATTTCATTCAGGGATCAAAACCAGAGTCTATCTATAGCCCTCTGTGATCTTACAATGTCTTCTAAATCTCACCCTCCTCCAGAACTCTCTGATCTCGTCTCATCCCTTTCCATTTTCCTCAGTCCACCGAGCTTCAATGACCTCCTTACTGTTCTTGAACAGGACAGGCAAGTCCTGCCTCAGGGCCTTTGCATATCACCTAGAATGCTCTTTCTCCAGAGAGCCACAAGACTGGATTCCTTATGGCTCTGGTGTTACCCTCTCAGATTCTTGGATAGGTCTTCACCATTTCCTTCAAGAAAGAAAGAGAGAAAGAAAGAGAGGAAGAAAGGCAGACAGATATCCCCCTACACCTACTCCTAGCACTTTGTAACCCCCTTTCTTTTTTCTTCTGAATATTTATCACCACAAGACATATTAAATATTTACTATTTCCACCAGAATGTGTTTTCTTTTACAAAGGTTAGGACTTTACTTGTTTTGTCCACTGTTGCAGCCTCTGTATCTAAAGTGGTGCTTGGAAATAGTGGGTGTTAAAAAGAATATTTGTTGAGTGAATGACTAAACTAAAAAGATACTATTCACCATTATCACCATAAATCAGAAGTGTTTCCTGAAAATCTGTTAACTATAATTAGGGCTAGGTGCAAGGGAAACTTCCGAAAAATAGAAATCATGCTGACTGCCTTCAAAAAATAATCTGTTATGTTTTCACTTAGCACAGGAAAAAAAGAAATAGAAACAAGAAATTTTAAAACTTTAAAAGATATAGTTGTATACAAAAGTTGTCCTATAGCCAGTCATTATGATTGGATTCTTCATCCAAAATAATGCTTTGTGGTCTACATGCTAATATGAGGGTAGATTTTAAAAGACTGATTAAACTACCTACTAACTATGGTTAAAGTCAGTTTGAAAATGCATTTCCATTTTGACTTGTGGTCTTAATATGTGTGATAAAAGAATCAGCCACAAACCAATTAAGAACATGTATGTGGTTTTCTCTAACTGGAAAATATTCAAAGATGCCCTACTTACTACTTACACAAGTTGCTATTCTTTTATTTTCACATTTGAATTCTTATTTAGCATGAAGTTAGCATAACTTACTACAACGCCCCCGCACTGAACCTCTTTACAATGCTTCTTCCCAGAGGGAGCTCATTCAGTTCAAGTGATGTCCAGAGCTGACTTTCCCAAATAGGCATCGTGGGCACAGTCGCCAGGGCCTGCCCTACTTTTAGGAGTCTACAAAAACGTTTAATTTCATTTAAAATCACAGGAAAAAAAGGAACCATTAGGTCAAAGAAAATGTTTTAATATGTAATATTAATATATTTCCTTTTATATCAAGTTATAAAACAATCTGTATGAATGTGTCTGTATACATATATATACATAAATACACCTACACACATATAAATTTTTTTATCTTCACAGAAGAAGGGGTGTATGAAAGCAAATGTTTCTAGTGCCTATGGACATCATACTGTGGCCCTGGGTGGTCTTGACTTTGCTTTAAAGAATTCTAGGAGTTCCCTGGTGGCCTAGTGGTTAAAGGCTCCAGTGTTGTTACTGCTATGCTTCAGGTCACTGCTGTAGTGCGAATTGATCCCTGGCCTGGGAACTTCTGCATACCAAGAGTGCAGCCAAATAAAAATAAAAATTCTAACAATGGAAACAATTTTGATTTATTTTTAAGCAATAGGTTGCATTCTGAAAGCAAGCCCAAAAGGTAGCACCAAAAAAAAATAAGGAATACTAATTCAAACTGAACATAACTGGAAATCATAATCTTTTTTTTTTTTTTTTAAGTTTAGAGACAGAAGAAGAGCAAGAATATCTCACTTCAAGTTATATTAACATCTCCACTGATTCATTGCAAGGCGGCAAGAAGTATTTGGTTTGGGTCCAAGCTACAAATGTGCTAGGCATGGAAAAGTCGAAACAACTGCGAGTTCACCTGGATGATATAGGTAAAGGAATAAGAAATCTGGGAGTTCCTATTGTGGCTCAGTGGTAACAAACTCGCCTAGTATCCATGAGGATGTGGGTTCGACCCCTGGCCTCGCTCAGTGGGTTAAGGACTGGCATTGCCTTGAGCTGCAGTGTAGGTCGCAGACATGGCTCAGATCTGGCATTGCTGTGGCTGTGGTGTAGGCCAGCAGCTGCAGCTCCAATTTGATCCCTAGCCTGAGAATTTCCATATGCCTCACCTGCAGCCTTAAAAAGACAACAACAACAAAAAGAATAAAAAATCCAATAATGGCCTTACAAATAAACAACTAATTTGTACTGACCTAGTCAAATGAAGTGGAGATCTGAAAGAAATTCCCTAAAGTTCCTGAAGATCATGATAAAAAAAACAAGAACTATCCACAGTCTACTGCCTGAGACAACGCAAAGATAAATAAGGCTGCCATTGTGTTGTATATCCTTCCAGTCTTATTTCCACATGGGGGCATGTCTTTTTACAAATCGAGAACTTCTTATGTTCAAGACAGACAGGAATATACTTGCCATCCTAAATGTCTTCCAGGAGTTCCTGTTGTGGTTCAGTGGTTAACAAATCTGACTAGGAACCCATGAGGTTGCGGGTTCGATCCCTGGCCTTGCTCAGTGGGTTAAGGATCTGGCATTGCCATGATCTGTGGTGTAGGTTACAGACGTGGCTCAGATCCTGAGTTGCTGTGGCTGTGGTGTAGGCCAGCAGGTACAACTCCGATTAGACCCCTAGCCTGAGAACCTCCATATGCCGTGAGTGTGGCCCTAAAAAGTCAAAAGACAAAAAGAGAAATTTTAAAAATTAATTAATAAAAGCACATTGCAATGTGTCTGACAACTTCCCTGCTAATTATTGACCTAGAGGATGTGACACCTTCTCTTGGGGTACAACATGGGTGTCCCTTGGGGATTAGTGGGGTCTTCTACTGGAACTAACATCTCAACTTCTCAACTAAATTTAGCTATCTCAACTAATAGGATTTGTCTGAAAATCTGTCCTTATGCTGTGGATACTGGATTTGAAAACAAACACTGTTGACTGTGGTGATAAATAGTAACTCCGTTGTATTGAGTATTCTTGGGGCTATAGTTAGCTGGATCATGATATACACATTTTTGTAAGTTTTCATTTTGAAGTAGGATATAGCCATAACCTGCCCTTTTCTTAAAAACAGATTCCCCTCAATGGATTAACTATATTTAAAGGCTATCTGTCCAGTTTCATTTTGGCAGTATCACTTTTAGGAACTAGATTATTATTGGTAGTATTAATGCTATTACTATCATTGATATTTTATTGTGATGTTAGTATCATTGCATCCATTTATTGAATACCTACAGGGTTTCAGACAATTAACATGCAAATCACGTTTAATTCTGGAAACAATCATACATAGTGTGACTGTGCCCATCTTATAGATGAAGAAACAGATAACATCATTTGCTCAAAACGCATAGCTGATAAGGAGGAGAGCCCGATTTTATCCCAGACTTGCTGCCTTGCTGCAGTTAACCAGCTCCCCGCATCCCATAAAGGGAAAATTTCACCTCACTACCACCTCCAAATCTCCTTTTAACACTGAATCAGGGGGCTCTTGTTTGGAGTTACTGTTCCTCCTCCTTCTCTTTCTTCAACCCCCTCCTCCTTTCTCAACATCCCAAAATGGACTGAAAGAAACTCAGGCCAAAAAACACTGGTCGACAGTAGAGGAGGGTCCTCCCAGCAAGGCCCCCAGATTATTAATGGGTGAGCTATATTCATTTGTGACATTTTAAGAATGAGACACTGCAAGTTAGATAAATGAACTGCTGAATGAAACTAAAGACAGAGGACTCTTCTAGGAACTATTTCCACATAACAGCTATGGGACTGGGCTTTAATTAAGTTAGGGAGGTATGCTGAAAGGCGAGGCAGGGTTAATAGGGCAGTAACACTGTGCCAAAATGACATGGGAGAAGAACGTTTAAACTTCTCTTACAGAGAAAAGAGTTTCAATACAGAAAATGTAGTGCATTCCACATGCTGCTTTCCTCCCCACTGAATAATTATAAGTAATTACATATTGTTAGAAAAATATCAAACAACTATAATATGGTTCTTTATTTCAACATAAGTGGAAACTAAAGATATGGCATCTATGATGGAATTGACGGGTTTTGTTTTCGCTTGTTTGTGTCTTTTTTGTCTTTAGGGCTGTACCTGTAGCACATGGCAGTTCCCAGGCTAGGGGTCCAACAGGAACTGTAGCTGCCGGCCTACACCAGAGCCACAGCAATGCAGGATCTGAGGTGCAGCTGTGACCTACACCACAGCTCATGGCTATTCCGAATCCTTAACCCACTGAGCGAGGCCAAGGATCAAACCCACATCCTCATGGCTGCTGGTTGGGTTCGCTAACCAACTGAGCCATTACAGGAACTCCAATTTTTTTTTTTTTAATGTAAGATCTGATAGGAATGTTTGAAGCCTAAGCAATGAGATAAAAATTCAACATTTTGAGTCCTGTGTCACAAATTAATATTTGAGTATATATTATATTATATAACACATGCTTGTTTGAAAAATATAAGCTCATTCAAACCTAAAGGCTTAGATCTCTATTCCATTGATTTGCTCTGTGCTAGGACTCTATCTTAAACCTGACTTACAGTTCTATCTCATTTCTCATAAGATTAAACAGAGATTTGCTTCCTCCCCAGAATAAATCTTTCTGCAAAAGAGCCTCAGAATGCTTGTGCTGCTATACCTGTGGCAGGCCAAATTCAGAGGTGGGAGACGAGAGGAGGGTGGGTAACTTATAGCTTGGAGGGTGCTTAAATGGTCCCAACTGGTCTCAGAGCCTAAGAGATTCATTCCCCTGACTCCAGAAATCTCTGAATTCGGACTATTATTTATTACAAGAAACTTCAACTAGCCAAAGGAAACCCGCTATAGAGATTAGATGCTAAAACTTCAGCATGGTAAGCTCTTTAATTAGGCTAATTCTGCTACTACTACTTATGTTCTATGCTAGGTTTTGCCTAAGGATTTTATTTTAGGACAGTGCTACTAGAAAGCAAATCTTCAATTTTTATATCCTGTGCACATAATTTTAGATAATAATAGTCATCGATAATATTTTCCCTAAAGAATAATTTATAAACTTAGAATAAACAAAAAGGAAATTAATTCATAGAGAATATTAAGCTGTAATAATGGTCCTTAAAAACATGTATATAGGTTCTTGAGTTCTTTGTTAAATGATACATCTAACAAAGTCATAGGATTTCATTGTCCTCTCATGCATATAGAAGATGTGGGAAGCACCAATGATTTTATTCTATTCAGACAGAACAAACTTACAAGAATTTATATTATTTTTCAAACAGAGATTCCAGTAACATCATTACTTCTAGTACAACAAAACAGTAAGATAATCAGAATTTTAGTTCCCTTTTGAAAACTGTAATCCCAGAACATGGCAATAATTTGTAAAGTCTTAAGAGTGTTGCGAGACTCGGTTCAATTCATACTTTCAAGTGCAGATTTATTTTTAGATAACAAGTTAGCAATAGATATAAATATTCCTACAACTCTCCCTGTGACACGAGAGTAAAAATTTTATTGTGCAAGGTCTCCATTCGACATCTTATCAAATAAGATTCTCCGAAATAAACTAAAGATGCAAAACATCACATCTCTCTAAAAGAAAAGGAAAGAAGAGGTATCTTTTTTACACTCTTTTGTTAATAAGGCCAGGCTTTAGAATTTCATTAGTTAGGATTTATAAGGGAGTGGGGGAGACTGCTAGAGTTCCACTGAAAACAAATGGAGAATAGGTGAACATAATTTTACTTAACAACAGCAGTTTTCTCCTACATAACAGATTAGAGAACAAGAGAAATTTTATTAACTGTTAATTAAATCATGGGATTGTTTTTTAGTACATACCTAAATATTGATGGAAAATACTGATCTCTCCCTAGGCTAGCTTTAAGCTGCTGGATTTTTGGTTTTGTTTTTGTTTTCTAGTGATACCTTCTGCATCAATTATTTCCAGGGCTGAGGATATAAATACTACAGGGCCCAGGACCATAATCTACTGGAATAGTCAAACATCAATTGAAAAGGTTTCCTGTGAAGTGAGATACAAGGCTACCACAAACCAAACTTGGAATGTAAGCTAACTTTCCCTATTCTTTAGCATGTTAAGCGAGTGAAAGAAAAGCCAACCAACAGTCAGTTACCACAGTGGATGTATAATGATCTATTTTACATGTTATCTGACTATTTGTGTGATATTCAAACCACTCTAGTTTTAATAATGATTACCATATGCTTCCCAATAGAGGTATTTCCTGCAAAAGGTCTCTTGCCTTTTATAAATTGCTAAACAGACAAATGTCCAACTAAGATGGATCTATCTGTTTAGCTCCTTGCAGTTCAGTGTCTCTTGGCATGAAATTTCCATCAGTGATCATGAATATAAAATATAAGTTCTCCATGCTGAAATTTATCAGGCATCCAGGGAAATAAAAACTGTTTGGAAGGAGCTTCAGATTTATGGGTGTCTCTTTGTAAACAAACAATATGCAATTCAAAATGTAAGGTTTGTTACTCGTAGTATGGCCTCAGTCTTAGATAAGCAAAAGGTAAAAAAGTGAATGTCTAGGCAAACTAACTGTCCTCAAATACCAATGTATTAGCAAGTATCTTAGGAGCGGCATAAGTACAAGTTTCACTAATAAAAATCACATCACATGACAGCGCCTGTGAACATTACAATAAAAACTCACTAATTTGAACTACAGGAGAACACCAGTCTGAAGAAAAAGTTCTAATTTTGGTGTGTTTGAAAAGAAATGCCATTTTTATTAGCTTTAATACAAAACTGTCATTTAGTCAAAATATTTAAGGAATGGAATTCCTGGCTTTCCTTAAGAGTATGTGTGAATTTATCAGTTTTCAGGGAATTAAGTAAAATGATGTGCATTTATTCTCTGGTGATTAGCATGATTCCAAAGTCTTCATCATTCTGAACATCAGTTTTGTTGTAGAGCAATATGATTAAGGAGTGTCAAAAAATGTATAATGCATGACATGCTCTAAAGATTGCTCTTTAAAAATAAATCCCTGGAGTTCCCATCATGGCGCAGTGGAAACGAATCTGACTAGGAACCATGAGGTTGAGGGTTCGATCCCTGGCCTCGCTCAGTGGATTAAGGATCCGGCATTGCCATAAGCTGTGTTGTAGGTTGCAGATGTGGCTTGGATCTGGTGTTGCTGTGGCTGTGGGTAGGCTGGCAGCTACAGCTCCAGTTAGACCCCTTAGCCTGGGAACCTCCATATGCCATGGGTGCAGCCCTAAAAATGACAAAAAAGACAAAAGAAATAAAAAATAAAAAACATAAAATCCCCGATACCAATTTGTTTGTCCTCGTTCATTTAAATGAGAAATGTGATCTTTTATTTGCTTAGATTACACTTAGATACAAGCCCATGTTCTGCATCATTTGGTCAATAATCAAATGAAGATCCTGCTGGACTCCTTAACTAAATAATTATGGCATCTGTGTGTGCAACAATGTCATGCTTAAAGACTGGGACAAACAAGATAAAAACAAAACAAAATCCACAGCCAGTCTTCTGCATGTGTGGAATTTAGGCCAATTTGAAAACAACCCAAATGAAATTCTCATCTTAGATTTTGAATTAGTGAGTTTTTACTGTAATAAGACTCTTGGGTAGCGTCATGGTCATAGGATGATATTGATACTGTGAAGTTCCCTTATTTGGTATAAGTACGAGGAAGTAATAAGCTTTAAGAATGTTTATAAAATAGAAAGGAGTAATAGTATCGGTATCTTCTAATAGATTTTCAGAAACCAATTGTTTTATGGTTGACACTCTTGTTCTCTGCTCCCCCTGGTGGTGCTATACATGCCACTGTGAGACAGATAAATTTGAGCTCCCTTTTCAAAACCTTCTCTTTATCAAAGGCAGGAAAATGAAGGAGCTGAAAGAATATCTGTTACCTCATTTAATTGTCATTACAATCTTCTGCGCTAGGTAGTATCAGCTCTATCGTAGAAATGAGGGCACGATGCTTGAAAGAGCTTAAGCTAGGTTCTCCAAACTTACACCGTTAGTAACTAAGTGCCTCTCACAAACTCTACATCACTTTGGGCACCCTCCAAAGTATTTGGAAAATGAAAGAACCAGTTTCAATCCAAAATCTGTATCCTAACCCTTATACCGTAATTCCCCCAAATGTAATACACACACAAATGACCCAAGTCTAGTTGGTAACAGCCAGAATGAAGCTTTGTTTTTCACACTTGTTACCTGTCAACTGCCTCCTTATAGGGAGACAGAAAGTCAGAGTCAAGAGAGTGAGCCAACACAAAGCACTACCGTGGATTTGCTCTTCCAACTCAGCTCTGCTTCCATTGTCTAATTGCCGGAGGGAGTCTACTTCAAAGTGGCCCGCACCTAAGTAGAAAACCTGGTGGCTAAGAACACAAGCTGTAGAGTTCAAAGCCTGGCTCTGCCACTTTTTAGTTGTGCAACCTTGGGCAGGATCTCTAGCTTCTTTGAACCTTGTTATTACCACAACTTAAAGAGGAATAAAATAAGCACCTGCCTCATCTGGTTGTGGATGATCAAACGATATTAAGAAGCTAGCCTAGAGCCTCGAATAGATAATGTTCAGTGAATGCTGGTTGTTACTGTTATTCTTCATCTTAACTTCCCGGAGGGCTATGTAGCGGATGTGGTAGAGCCAAGGATGCCCACCTGAAAATCAAAATCAGCGCACTGAAGGTGTTTTTTGCTACATTTAGCTAAACTGCATATACACTACAAGGTATCAGCCAGTCCTTCAGGTGAACCTGCAAGGCTGATGCCATGGGAAAATATCTCCTTGGTTATCTTCACAAACTGTCTTCATGGTACCTGAAAATTGTATCAAAATTTTGAGCTCACTATCCTCAGCAGCAATCCTTGTCACTTCTATGCATTCTATCTCAGGAGCATTTGCCATGTTGTATGTATTTACTTGTTTGCACATGTATTTCACCACCCTTTATGAGCCCGTGAAAGACAGGGCTGTTCCATAATCACTTCTGCATTTCCATTGATATTTATAATGCCTACTTCATATAGATAATATTTTGACACATTAGCTACTAGTAATATTATTTGCTTTTAATGGAGTCAACAGCAGTGATAGTAAAGGTAGGGAAGTTTTTGCTATAATTTCAAGTAAATGGATTAATGATAACTCATGTCTCTGAATAAGCTAGACCAGGGAATTGGCTTTTTATTCACAGGCCAAATAGTAAACAATTTAGGCTTTGCAGACCATAAAAATATCTGTCCCAGTTACTCAACTCTGCACTTTCAGCATGAATAACCATAGACAATATGTAAATGAATGGGCATTGTTGCATTCCAGCAAAATTTTATTTTGAACACTGAAATTGGAATTTTACATCATTTTCATGCATCATGAAACAGTTTTCTTTTGATTTTCTTTCAACCACATTTAAAAATGTAAAAAATCTTTCTGAACTCATGGGCTGCACAAAACTGTGTCTACTTTTTTCCTGGAATAGCTAATAGACCAGCATGTAGGTAGCAAAAGGTCATATCCTTGGCCTTTGCATATCAAAAGTGTAAACGCTTGTAAAGGACAGAAGACTTGGAAAAAACGTGTGGTTTCCTAATCCCCACCCTCCCTTCCCTCCTCCACCAAACAGCAGATAAAGACTTCTGAGCAGAGAGAGGGGAAATTGTGCGGAGGAAGGGGTGGTAAGGGAAAGGAGCAACAAGAGTTTAGACAGTGGTGGTTACTGAGCAGGACCCCTCACCCTGGGCCAAGCCACAGGTTGGGAGTTAGAGGAATTTAGGTTACAGAACTCTGAATAGGTTGCCATTCTCTCCTTCACCCAAAGATGCTACCAGAAACTTATATGTAACCCTAGGAAAAGACGTACCTCGAAATGATGGAGATTTCATTTCCAGCCCTCCCACCTTCAAAACTGAGGCTCTATAAAGAAATTAGCTGCTATAAAATAAAGTTAGGTTTAGGGCACCTGAGATCATACCCTCTCCACAGGCACTCAGTTAGGTCCAGCTTTCAATGTCCATTTTAGCCTTTCAACGTAGCATTTTGAGGTATCATATTGAGCTTGCAAGGCCCTAAGCAATTACTTGATTTGCCTCTGAGTAGAAATAACTGTTAACAGTCCCAGAAAATTCTTCTTTCTCTTTTGGAATTCTGGCTGCACTTTAGGGTATTTCTCTTCTTAGAGGACTGACCTATAAACTTAACAGCAAGAGATATATTGGAGAATAACAACTCCACTCCAAGAGAAGCTAATATGAAGCAGAGTGCATCTGGAAATCAAACTTTGGGCAC
>PVHT020000066.1:7588347-7629000 GCA_004024745.2 Catagonus wagneri | reverse complement strand
GAAATGTGACTGTGAATTCTCTAATTACTATTACCACTACTGACGCAAAAAATGTGAGAAGAGGGCTTCCAGGCAGGAGTGTTTTTCAAATCTGCACTGTAATACAGATCCCTTTGTAATGAAGAAAAGGTACAGGCTCTATAATATCTTTAATGACAAGTCAGAGGCCTGAGGGAAGGGCAGTCACATTTCAAAATGACTAATTAACTCGGTTGAACTACATTGCAGTAGAAAAGTTTCCCAGAGAAATCATATTATTTTTTTTCCTTTTTTGACAATTCTCCAGAGGAAAGCAAGTATAAGCAAGATATTAAACCACATTGTACTTAGTCCCCACCAAACACTATTGCATTACCAATGACTCAAAGATTCACATTAATTTTTCAGGACTTTTAGTGGCTAAAAAAAAAAAAAAAACAGGAGTTCCCGTCATGGCTCAGTGGTTAACAAATCCAACTAAGAACCATGAGGTTGCGGGTTCAATCCCTGGCCTTGCTCAGTGGGTTAAGGATCTGGCGTTGCCGTGAGCTGTGGTGAAGGTTGCAGACATGGCTCGGATCCCGCATTGCTGTGGCTGTGGCGAAGGCTGGCAGCTACAGCTTCTGTTAGACCCCTAGCCTGGGAACCTCCATATGCTGTGGGTGCAGCCCTAGATAAGGCAAAAATACCAAAATAAAATAAAATAAAATAAAATAAATAAATAAATAAATAAAAAAGAAAAAACAAATGTTAAATCAATGGAACAAAATATACATGATATTAAATATAATACAAATAAGGGGCATACAGAATGTACTTTGCAAAAATTCTGTTATTTGTAAATAGAGATTTCTGATTCATTCACATTGAGATGGATTATAAATTTGTAGATTTGTGATTATGAAACTAGGTTCAACAGATACACAGTGTTCCTTGAAATACTAATCATTTTAGACCTTTCATTTGGATTTATTTAATCTTCTTCAGGTCCTTTTCCTAATAAACTGCCAGGGTTCTGTAGAATGAAAAACAGTTCAAAAGTTTCACAATCTCTCTGAGGTTTGCAACCCAGTAATAGAGAATAAAGATTATACTTTTCCAGGAGGAAAAAATAATCTATATTAGTGTCTTATTGCTTCTGTAACAAGTTAGTGTACATTTGGTGATTTAAAACAATACAAATGTATTGTAGTATTTCCGGAGGTGAGAATTCCAAGTATCACTGGGCAAAAATCAAGGCATTAGCAGGACTATGTTCCTTCTGATGCCTTTTTCAGATTCTAGTAGCTGCCTGTATTTCTTGTCTTGCTGTCCCATCTTCCATCTTCAAAGCCAGAAGCATAGCATCTTCCAGTCTCTTTCTCTGACTCTGATCCTCCTGCCTCCTTCTTATAAAGAACTTTGCCAACCCCTGTAATTTAGGATAATCTCCCCATCTTGAACACCGCTTGCATATAAGGTCATCTATTTTCAAATTCCAGGATTTTAGGGCATAGGCATATTTGTGGGGTCACTGTTTGTCCTTCCAGGTCTCCCTACCCATCCACACACTACCAACAACTGCAATTTTTACTAGTCACTGTGATTACACCCAAACAAAAGAAATCAAATCTGATTCTCTTAAGCAGAAATGGAATTATCAGAAAGAGAGCTGCAAAGTAGTATAACCGCTGGCGAAATGATGATGAGCAGAATCTTGTAAGAGCCCGTGGGAGCAGAACCACAGCCAAAATTGCAGCCTAGGAAGATCCTGGTGAGGACTCTGTAGCTGGCACTGTGGTCACTGCCACTGCCCGCCCTGTGCCCTGGACACTCCACTGGTGCTGCTATCAGCAGACTACGGATACAGCTGCTGCACCCATATTGAATTCTAGGTGATTTCCTGGAGCTGTGTGTCCTGTGTGGGTGGGTGGGGGGCATCTGATGAGCTAGGCCTAAGTCATCTGCTTGCAGCTACTTGCTGGCTCTGGGGAGAGGGCGTCTCTGCCCCACTGAAGCTAGCATAGTGGGAAGCCCTACCTGCCTCCTACCTACCCTGGGATCCCCGGAAAGAGAAGTCAGTTCTGGTGCTGGGCAACTGAAAAAACGGGTAGATGCCCACCAGACTCTTCAGACTCAGGAACAGGTACGCACTGGGATCGACAGCAAGGATGTACCTTGAAGACTCCTAAACCACTGGGAAAAACTTGAAAGCTGCTCATTCTTGCACAAAGTTTTGCTGCACTTAGATATCAGACTCTCACCTCTGTGTGGTTTGTGTCACTTAGGAAAACATCTAGGCGGCTGCTGCTTTTTACCTTTTCCTTCTCTTTAATAATATTATCGCTATGCACATATTTCTTACCTTCTTCTCCCCCCATGTACCAAGTACTTACAGCCCAGGAATATAAGCAACAAGATAATCCCTTGAATATGTCCAGGCACGCTCTCCCATCCTTAATACACAAAGATGACATGGTAACTCGTGAGATGATTTCATTGTTTGACTTGCTTTTCAAGGTGTGGTAATGAGTTTGTTTTGATGTGTCATTTTTTCTGCCTTGGGCTTCTGGTGTCTATTTGACAGGTCCGGTCATTGTCTTTTACTTTGCCATTTGACATGGACTAGGGCCAGATCTTCACCCTTGGCCTAATATTGTTTAATTCCAATCACAGAGCTAAACTGTCCTAAGAAGATAGCACATAAATGCTGTGACACAGCTGAAACTATTAGAAGAAAGAGAATAGAAAGAAAGAAATCAGAAGAAGATGCTTATGTTATAAGAAAAACGGGAGGAGGAGTTCCTTGATGGCTTAGCTGGTTAAGGATCTGGCATTTCATTGCTGTGGCTCTGGTCACTACTGTGGCACTAGTTTGATCCCTGGCCCAGGAACTTCTGCATGCTACAGGCATGGGAAGGAAGGAAGGAAGGAAAGAAAGAAGGAAGGAAGGAAGGAAGGGAGGAAGACGGAAAGAAAGAAAAGGAAGGAAGGAGAAAGGAAAGGAAAAGGAAGGAAGGAAGGGAGAAAGAAAAGAAAGAAAGAGAAAAAGGGGGAGGGAGGAAGAAAGAAAGGGAAAGAAAAACAGGGTAGAAAAAACCCTTCATTACCTTGAAAAACACACTCTTTGTCTCCTTTAATATGGCTCCTCATTATTGAGTATGTAGGAACTTCTGAAAGAAAGGTCTAGAAAGTTCCCTATGTCAGCTGTGGTCAGACCTCTAAGACACAGGTTAGTGGTTAGTGTGACTTTGACACCAAGACAAGCAAGGGTGAAAATAAACAAAGGAACCTTATAAATGTCCATCCTGGTAATTCCACTTATAGAAACCTAGCCTCAGGAAACAAGCAGAGCTATGGAAAAGGGACATATGTACAATGATATTTATTTAAAAGCTAATTATAAAAGCAAGAATTTGTAAACAATCTAAAAGTCCAGTAATAGCTGCAGTTAATGCTTATTAAGCTTTTAATTTGTATAAGGTATGGTGCTTTGTATGAACTAACTCATCAAACCGCATGAATGAAATGCTGTTAATATCCAGTTTTACAAATGAGTCACAGAGCAGTTAAACAACTTGCCAGGGCCATGCAAGTCCAGGAGGTGGAGCCAGGACTTGAACTGTGTTTCACCTGAGTCTAAAGCTGGTGTTTGAAACCACCAGGCTATACCATTTTTTCAGTGGGGTGAAGGGATGATTGAATAAGTATAACACAAACATGATGAACTATTAAATCACCATTAGTATGATGATTTTGAACAATTTTTAATAAAATTTTAAAACGTTGATGATGTAATAGTGAATTAAAAGAGCCATACACAACATTTAGTAAACAGCATGATCTCCACTAGGGTACAGATATATACAAAAGACTGTTAACAAAATAAAAAAATATATATAGTTTCCAGTTTGTAAACAAATACAAAGTTGTATTTTCTTTTTTCATACTTTTCTATACTTTTTAAGCATCCTACAGTTAGCATGTATCGCTTACATAATCAAGGAAAATAGTTGGTTTTCAGAAGACCAAGAATTAGTGATCAGTGGGTTAGCCCAACCATAGTCAGTTGTGGTGGGTCCAGAGCCCTGCAGGGCCAGGCAGCTCTAACACACTGCCAGCCAGGTAGCAGGGAGCCATGGCCGCGTCTCAGCAGGGGAGCACTGCTTACAGGGCTGACTTAGCTGCCCCAACTGGAGCCATCCTGCTACACAAGTGAGATTATTAACTAAGAGGGGCAGAAACCAGCATAAAATTATGTCTATTACTCTCAAAGCACCTATTTGAGTATTTTAGACAGGAATTTTCACTCTTGGACCTCTACCTAAATGACTCTGGACAAGTGATTAATCCTTCTTATACCTCTGTTTCCTCACCCATACAATGAAGGCAAAGTATTATCTACCTGATTGGATGGTGGTAGGATTAAAAGCAAGCAAGCATGTAAAACCTAGCGCATTATCTGAAATATAATTAGTATGCAATAAATCACCACTTAAAAATAACAAGGAGTGCCCATCGTTGCTCAGAGGAGAAGAACCTGACTAGTATCTATGAGGACACTAGTTCGATCCCTGGCCTCGCTCAGTGGGTTAAGGATCTAGCGTTGCTGTGAGCTATGTGTGGTGTAGGTCACAGAACACGGCTTGGATCCTGAGTTGCTGTGGCTGTGGCGTAGGCTGCAAGTTACAGCTCAGATTCAACCCCTAGCCTGGGAACCTCCATATTCCTTGGGTTCGGCCCTAAATAAACAAAACAAAACAAAAAAACAAAATACAAAACAAACTTTATCCCACAGTATATGCAGAGGGAAATGCTGAGACTGATTTGACATTCTTCCTAAGAAACAGATGGAATCCATTATGGCTAAAATTAATTCCTTTTGAGCTGATCTGATTAAATTAAGCTGGTATTTTGTGGGCCAAAGAATGCAGTTATGCTATGCTTCTAGTTTTGTCCAGGAATAAGGAACTACATTCTTTTTTTTGTCTGAAACACTCTAAATTCCCTATAAACACACTGTCTTCTGTAACTCTAGTGTCCAATGTCAGAGTGTATGTTATATAAAAATTCTTACAAAATTAAAGATGATTTGGGGGTTTCTTAAAATACTCAAATATGTGCTTTGAGAGTATTAGACATAATTTAATATTCTGCTTCAGGGAAAGAATTGTCTCTTTATGGACATAACACCACAGACCTTAAATAAACAACAAAAATACTGTAGAGATTTTTTCTTAGCATTTTTTCTATCATTTAGATGGTTAGAGTTGATATAAACAATGTTTTTCAGTCATAGCAAGTGGGTTAAGGGGATGAGATTAGCGATTTTTCCCTTTTATTTTTCTTGTTAAAATTATTTTCTCCTGCTTTTTTTTCATTACTGCTTTTATAATGAAAAACAGTATGATTTAAGAAGAAATGACCTAGCCACTTGGTGGCAGTATGCTGTGAGGAATATAGTCTATAAGTCTTCGTTTCGGTCCCACTTCAAAATTTGGTCATTGGCTTGAATTTTTCCTCTGACAACTTTGCCTATAATGGTCTTACTTCAGATATTTAATTCTTTGTGAAATTACCTTATCATAATTAAGAATCTCTTTTAAATGACTTTAATGTAATTCTATATTTAAATTAGTACACCTGGATGATTTGAAACTATGATAACAAGTCTCCAAAGGAAGATTGTTTATTCTCTATTAGAGCTAGTAAAGCCCTAGTCAGATATAAAATTATTTTTTATGTGATGCAAATTAATAACTGAAATCTCATTGCCAAATAACCACCTGTAGCTTATACAACAGAATTATACTAACTGTATTAAAAGCCAACAGCACTATATATTATTTTTAAATAAAAATGCTAATGGGGGCAGCTGTAATTTTGGAAGTTTACCTAAATTCATTACATACAAAAAAGCTCCCAGAAGTCACTACAAATGGTTGGCCAAAAAATGCTAATTTTACTATAATAAAAATGAAAACAATAACAATCCAGCAATATATGTAATAAACCCATGATTTTGCCAAACTGAAAGTTGTATAACAGTTTAATGTCATATTTTTCTTAAAATTTTAAAGTAATGTTGATGTAGACTCCTGCTTGGGCTCCTTGAGAGTGAACATTAGCCTATAAAACACTAATTTAGATGAATAAACCTGGCCTTCAGCCATTGACACATAACCTTGCTCCCTCAAGGTTTGGTGGAACCACACAGGCCAAAAAGAGACTCAGTGAGGAGCCAGAAAACATTCCTGATTTGTCACAATTCACAGTAAAACCTTTCCCTCTTGCTGTGAGGGAAGCAAGAATAAAAACACAGTAAAAGAACTTTTGGCTTTTCTGATGTTTTCATCTCCTACAATCCCCTATCCATTGTTCTTAGAAAAATACTCTTCAATTGAGCCTGTGCCTGCACCCAGTTCAGCCTTCTCAGAAACTTCCAAAGACCCATAGGAGCCTTTATATCAGAACTCTGTGATATTTTTCTCAAAAAGAGTTGCCCAGGTCACATAGCTCGTTATACAAGCCTGTGATATCTCCATAGCAGTTAAGGACGCCTCAAGTTGTGATTTCTCCCTGGGCCCCAAAGTAATTCTTTTAAAAGAAGAATTTGAACACTGAAAGCAGAAGGACTGAATAAGTAGGGCTTGAGGGCCTCTTGGGGCATTGAGAGCTTAGAACCATTTTTAGGAATATCTCTGTCACCTCGAAGAACCATGTCCTTGAAGTCACCTCTGGCAGCTTTTAATTATCAGGAGGGAGGAAGGGGATAAGGAGGCTCCAGGACTCTTGAGTTCAGACTGAAAATGAGTTAACTGCCAAGGCCACCTGCCCCACCCTGGTCTGAAGCTTTCATTAGCGTGTCCTAATAGCCTTTATGAGTAGACAGGGCTGGCCAGCATCCTGGTCAGCAGAAAAGCAGAGGGAAGTCACTGATGGCATTCTGCTCTTGTGTTATAACATCAAATTGTCTGATAATCAAAACTAGGCTTCTTATATGGAGCCATGATGCTGTTCACAACATTATCTGTGCAAAGGCAGATGTGATCTTGGAGGCTTTTAAAGAAAACCTAAACTTTATTACATCATCTACTGGAATGAATCAAGTAGAAACCAGTTGCGTGTGTGTTTTGTTTTTTCTGGTTCCGTGAACTAAATAAAGCTCCTCAGAATTTGTTGCCTAGAAGTCTCATGAAATTACTGGACACATCTTGAAGTTTTACAAACCCTAGGTAGTTTTTATTGTCCTTTAAAACTTTCTTCCTTTGGAATTTACCCAATTTAATAAAAAGAAGAAGAAAAGACACCCACACTCAAAGTTTTTGCTTTTACTTCATCTTTCAAGCCTATTAAAGACATTGGTTTACTTTAATCATCTCCAAACAAGTAAAGAGACTCTCCTAGGAAATTAGGTAACCTGAGTGCAAAATGTAAGAAGCTGATGCTATTTTGTTTTTGTTTAAGTCCCCCAGGTCACACTGAAATCATTCCAACATAATACTCAGAATTCTGGGCTTCCAATTGCTTCCATCTTTAAAGGACATCTTACTTCTGGTAAGAAAACACTGCTTAGGTTTGTAGTACAGTCATTACTAGCCATTCATCTGAATGCTCCATACTGAAAAATTATGTGTCAGGCCTAAGTTTCTTAGTGGTAAAATATGCCATATGCTTTCCATAGGAAAATAATCAACAAATCTGCTTAAAATTGAACTTAAGGAGTGGTTTAGGTAGATTTTGCCAGCTTTTGCTCTGGATTAGATACATTTTCATTTCAATTGGTGCTGGGCCTCAAAATGTCCTTTAAAAAAAAAAATAGTGTCTGTTGCCAAAACTCAGCCTCTGTCCACTGGTAAATGGAAATGCAAAGGCAGGAGTTCCCATAGTGGTTCAACAGAAATGAATCTGACTAGTATCCATGAGGATGCAGGTTTGATCCTTGGCCTCACTCAGTGGGTTAAGGATCTGGCATTGCCTTGAACTGCGGTGTAGGTCGCAGACACGGCTAGGATCCCGAATTGAGGTGACCATGGTGTAGGCTGGCAGCTACAGCTCCAGTTGGACCCCTAGCCTGGGAACCTCCATATACTGTGGGTGTGGCCCTAAAAAGACAAAAAAAGAAAGGCAGAAACACAGTTTTAGGTGAAGGAAAAAAAAAATAGCTTTATTGCTTTGCCAGGCAAAGGCGACCACAGCACGCTAATGCTCTAAAGACTGTGCCTTCCTTTGAGAGAGAAGAGGATGTGGTTTTATAGTTGGGAATAGAAAATAGGGCTGTAGATAACGATCAGGATAGATGCAAGCTTGCATTCCTCTAAAGCTGGTTTTTGTGCCTCTGGAAAAGGTTCTGGTGGTTCTCGCCCTTTCTGGAATGAAGAAGGCTTCATAACATTTTTCATTTGCTGGGGGTTTAGTTCTGCAGAACTCAAAGTTATTGTTATGTATAAACTTTGAGGAGGAACCAGGACACTGCCCCAAAGCTGCACTATTGTTTCCTGACTGCTCCCCCCTTGTCTCTGCAACCCCTCTCTCCCCTGATTAGCAACTGTTTGAACATCGAGACTGAAGCTTATTCCCTAAAAAAAAAATGGTGGGCACAGAAAGGCTTGTGTGGTCAGGAGTCCCACAGGGTCCTGTTTAGTTTCATGTCTACCATGTACCAGGAGTTTTATATATACCATCTTTTTCAATCTTCAAAACAACCTGGTGAGATAAGTGTTATACACTTATATCTGTTTCACAAATAGAAAAACTGGAGCCCAGAGAGGTGGAGAAACTTGTTCAGACTAAAATTTGGATCTTGTTTTTCAAATCCTAAAGTCTTTGCTCTCTTATACAAGCCTGCTCTCATTTTATTTGTTAGTATGACTCAGTATTTTCCATTGATAAGCATACATAAATATTTGAGGCATAAAAATATATTAGATAACATTGTACAGTGGGCAAATATAATTCTAACTAAAATTTTCAAATTGAAAAACTTTAGGTTTGACTATTTCACCATAGACCATGGGTAGAAAATCTGGCAGTAATAGTATAAACACCTTTTACAGGTGATACTGGCATTCCTTGGACTTTGGTTTATTCAAAAAATATTCTAACAATGGAATACTACTCAGCCATAAAAAAGAACAAAATAATGCCATTCTCAGCAACATGGATGCAACTAGAGATATCACACTAAGTGAAATACGTCAGAAAGAGAAAGACAATTACCATACGATATCAGTTATATGTAGAATCTAAAATATGGCACAAATGAACCTACCTACAAAACAAACTCACAAACACAGAGAACAGACTTACGGTTGCCAAGGTGGGGGGTGGGGAGGGAGAGGGATGGACTGGGAGTTTGGGGTTAGTAGGTGCAAGCTATCACATTTAGAATGGATAAACAAGATCCCACTGCATAGCACAGGGAACTATATATCCAGTCTCCCAGAGCAGATCTAGATGGAAAAGAATATTAAAAAGAATGTCTGTGTGTGTGTGTGTGTGTGTGTATAACTGCGTCACTTTACTGTACAGCGGAAATTGGCACAACATTGTAAGTCAATTATATTTAAATTTTTTAAAATTCAACAATATTCTACGTGCCAGGCATTGGGGAAGTATTGGGGAATCAGCAGTGAAAAAAATGAACGAAGCCCCTGTCCTCATGGAGCTACTATTCCAGATAGACAGGGTGGGGTGGGGGTGGGGCAAACAACAAACAAAACAAGAAGAGAAAAGCAAGGTGATAGTGTTATAAACATGAGCAATGTAAGAGTACTCTGAATTTGTATTATGTGAATCAATTATGAGCCATGTGCTTAGGTTCAGTTCAGGTGCCTAATTACAGATGCCCACACAGACCTTTACCTTGATATTTCCGGGGGAATTATGAAAGCTAGGAACTCATGGTTGCTCTATTCGAAAGGTATTATCTCTTTCACGGAAGAAGAAACTTTAGTAGCTTCAGCAAGTTCATTATATTATGATCTGAGCTTCCAGAGCTGATAGGTGGCACATCTAATTCAAACCGGTCATCTCAGGTTTGCTCTTGATCACTCTGCTCTCTTCCTACACTCCTTTACCTGGCCCCATGTTCACTTGGGGAGTCTCCATCCTCTTCCAGGCTTCAATGCCCAAGAGCATGTGGTAGCTGTTACCTCCAATTAGGGTATTTGAAACCCTCAGCGACAGTATTTTAGTCCTAGGAAAACACTAATTCCATATCCCACTGAGACTCTGGAGTGAAGTAAACCATACTGGCTCCCACCTACCAGGTGACTTTAGAAGAGGAGCTGGACAACCTAGAGATCCCAAGTGTAGGGTAGGTGCAGCTGGTAAATAACTAGATCAGGGCCAACACCGTGTCTGAAACATGGTAAGTATTTGATAAGCATTTGCAAAGGGAAGAAAGAAAGGAGGAAGAAGGATGGAAGGGACCAATACCCAACATGGCTTAGCACCACCCCAGTGTGACAAGTCATATCTCAATAATATTCTACATTTGAATGGAAGGTTTTTCATACACTAGGGAGAAAATGTGATGAGCCTGGTAGCTAACACATGTTATATTATATATAATATATAACACATTACATTTATTATTTAAAGATTTCAGGTAATTAATTCCACTTCAAAATTTTAAAAAAAGTATTGTTAAAATGTCAGTGCAAGATATATGGCAGTTTGGATTTCTCATATATAATTCTAAGTAGAGTGAATATCCTTTTTCAGCAAGAAAAAATTCATGAACAATAAATTTTGAAGAACAGTGACAAGCTGTACACAATTTCTGTCTTGTGCAAAGTATTTTTTTTTAAAAACCCACAAACCTCAGTTGTGATTTTGGCCAGCTTTAGACTGTTGCAAGCAATTGGGAATTCTCACTTGTGTCAGAAAAACCAAATGAGGTTCATCACTAAGCCTTTTTAATATAAGATATGCAAGCACAAGCTCAGAAAAATGTCTGATGCTGACCACATTTGCCAGAGACTCAATTCTAGAAACCCACTGACATCAGATACACATAGCCCGATTTTCTCAAACACAAGGTATTGTCATGCAGTTTGGAAGGCCAGTCACTTCACAGCCCAAGATAAAGGTTAATTTTATATTCCCCTTCCTTATTTCCTTTGAGATCAGTGACTTCACTTGGAGCAGAGTAGGGAGAACAATGATTCTGGCATCACATGGACACACTTGCTTAGCTAAAATTATTTTTTTTTTCCTTTCAGACAACAGGCAGCAAGACATTGGCCTTTTATCGGGAATGGTCTTCTTTGCCGTTTTGTTGTCAATTCTTTCTTTGATTGGGATATTTAACAGATCGCTCCGAACTGGGTAGGTTTTTGTAGAATTTGTTTTCTGATATAGACCATCTATTTATACCATCAAAATGTAGTCAACTCAGTGATTTACTAGAAAAAAATCCATCAACATTTTTCTTGAGAGAAAGAAAAAAACAAAACGAACAATGTTTAAGGAGTTCCCACTTGTGCCAAACTCTTTATAAATGTCATTCTTTTAATCCCCGAAAGGACCCTGCCAGAAAAGCTCAAAGGCCTGTTTCACAGATGACTTACACAGGCTTAGAGAGGTTAAGTGGTCAGCCCAAGGTCACCCACCAAACACTAAGCCAAGAGTCCCGAGGCAGCTGATATTAGCCCTGTGTTCTCTCTTTCACCAGGCAGCCTTCTCATAGTCCCCTGACATCCATTTTCAGTGCCTGGATTCTCCACAGGGGTTAAAGTTGTAACCTGCCTCAAGTTCTACCCAAATAAATCCCCTGAATTGGTATGAGAAAAAGCACGGCAATGTACAAATTTGTCACTTTGATACCAGTCATGTTAGTATCCAGCCCCAATGCCCTTCTCCTTGGCCTCCTTCAATCATTTTCCCCCCACAATGTATTAGTGAAGATCAATGCCTAGTTATTAAAAAATGAGACTTTGAGGGAAGCAATGCCTTTGATTCCCTAAATTGTACTAAATGCACTGAGTGCTTCTAATCTATTAATAGAGCTGTTTGATGTGGCAGTCTCCCAGTTCAGCCAATGACACACAAATTTTAACACACGTTCTTGGCCTAATTGGCACTGAGTTTCTATTCCTTGCCATCACTTGCTTCATGAGTTAAGTGAATTTCTTTCTTTGAAATTCATCATCAAAATGCAGGAGAAGGATTTAGAATGAGCAATTCTAAATATAGTACACTAGTGATTTTTTTTTAATTTACATAGGCTTTTTCCTCAAAACTTAAGTATTTAAATTATGTATTAATAAACATATCACTGGTACCCTTGTGAGGTGGGCAAACTAATATGGAACTTTATTTTAGGTTTTTTTTTAAATATACTGGATTATTAAGCTCTTTGAAATATCTTAATGTTCAAACATGTAGCACATAAGAATATTAACATTTGTTGCATTAACCAAAGATGTCCCAGATAATGTGAAATTTTAAATAACACTACATTTGTTACTAACCTAAAAATTCACTTCCTACTGGCAACGACAAATGAAAAGACTAAAAAAAAAATTCTTTGCTAATTTAATTAAGTATTCTTTTAAAAAAACAGTTCAAGAGATACTTTCAATATAAACATTTTACATATGAACAGATAGTTATTTACAATATCAATACATTATTTATAAAAGCCTTATTTCAGAAACAGAACTGAAAAGTAGATGGCAAAACATTTTTAAATATAATAAAACCCACAGTGGGTAACATATATATACGTGTACATATATTACAGATAATATAATATATATATACACGTATATATATAATACAGACTTTTTTTTCTCACTGGATAAGCATGCTATATAAAATCTTTTCTGTAATAGTATGAATTTACTAATTTGGTCTAACTTTAAGTATACGAAGTGTGAATTAGTAAATAAGCAGGACAGTAAAACATTGTATAAGTATGTGTAAAGAGAAATTATTTTTACCCTACAGTTCAAGGTCAAATTGGACTAGCAAAATCCATGTAGCCATTTTGGTTGCTACTTAATAAAGGTTCCTAGACAAGCTGCATGAACAGATAAGGAGTTTAATCTCTGTTAACATATAATAATGTGCCAGACATCAGTGTAATCTCTGGGAAATTCCTGGTGCAACCTCTTTGCTCGATTCTTACCAAAATGTATAAAGTGCTTTCCACACAATGATGGTGCCAAGAGGTAGCCTAGGAGAAGTGGGTGTTCACAGCCTCTTCCTCTTCTTCCCATCACCCCACTCCAGTGATCCTTGATAAGCACACAGCCTAAGTAAAAACCAGTGTTCCCACCATGTCAACAACTGCCAGATAACTTCCGCAGCCTGCTACTCCAACTACCTAGGAAAGTCTGAACCTTTCACTATCATCTCAACCTTTTTAGAGTCATACCAATTAGAGGCGCTCAAATATTACAGTTTTATTACATGATATTATCTTCCTTAATATTCCTGTGGTTATAATCACCTTGGAAAGTTTTACAAAATATCCCTTAAGTTTTCCAAACTTTTCCACATGGATACCTCATGCTTACAATGGATGTCATATTTAACATGTGTATATTTTTAGTTCCTGGGTGGTTCTCCCACTTATCTTGAGTCTAGTGTGAGTGTTTTAGAATGTTCTGGCTCATTAGAGACAGCCAGAGCAATAGAGAGAAGGAAATCTGAAAAGACACCGAGTCAACTTCTTGCGTAACTTTTTAAAGTAAGGGATGAAAATCTTAGCTCCTGCCTCAGAAAGTTTTTTATGCTACATTCCATTCTAGTAGATTTCCTAATCTCCTAGATTGACCGCGCCAATCCTCAAGTAAGATGTTTATTCTAATGTGTCATTTCTGTTTTCAGAATTAAAAGAAGACTCTTATTGCTAATACCAAAGTGGCTTTATGAAGACATTCCTAATATGGAAAACAGTCATGTTGTGAAAATGCTACAGGTAACCAAACACCATCAAATATAAACTAAATGGCAGCTGAGACCAAGACTGCGGCCCAATAATTAGAGTAGAATTTCCATTCAAATAAATGTATGCATGTTTGCATAACTGCATAAATAAATGTACATAGAAATAAAATTATACAGATTTCAAATCATACTTAAGAGAGATGAGAGATGGAGTTAGGAGAAGAAAAGAGAGAAGGAAAAAAATGCCATTCAAAAGAGAAAAGTGAAGGGAAGATTGATATCCAGGTGCCAGGTCACTTGGCGGCCAAGCAATTGGTAGGTGCCTTCAGGGACAAAAGGAAGAAGGAAGAAAAATCACAGTAGAATGAGCCTCAGAGAGACAAAGGGGCTTCTGATTTACATGAGACTGGAGAAGCAGGTGAACACTACCTCGCTCCTCAGCCCCAGTGGAATTCAAGAAGATAAATGTGAGGTGTCTGCAGCAAATGGTGTCACCAGGGGTGAGCCAGGTTTCCAGTTCAGCAAGGAATACAGGGGTGTTCTGGGAAGACCCTGAGGCTGTTGGGGGCTTTGCTGGTTATGGAGGAGCTGCTGTCAGTTATGGAGGAGGGGAAGGAATCTGCTATATGTGCTCCTCTACATTCTGGCACAAAACCCAGTTGATCAGACAGACACATCATCCAAGCATCACAATGCAGTGATGTAGTACAGTGACAGAAATTATGATGAGAGCATATAGGAAACATATTAAAAGACGGGAAGGAGTTGCTTAGGAGATACAGCGGACATGCAAAATAGAAAGGACATCATGAGCAAAGGCACAGAAGGGAGAAGAGCATGTTGGGTGCTGCTTTATTGAAAGGTCTGATGTGAGGAGTGGCTGGAATAATGTTGGAAGGCAGGGTGGGATCAGATCACAAAAGGCCTTGTTATGAAACCCAGACTTCATTCTGTCAGTCACTAGTTTTCAAACTGCCAAATATATATATATATATATATATATATATATATATATATATATATATATATACACACACATATTTAGTCTAGGTACCATTTGTTCAAATGATGTGAGGAAGACAAGTATTTGTAAGACAAATAAAAGTGGCCCTCTCTGGAGATCTAGTGAGCCCACTAATAAACTACTTCCCTAGCCCCAGATAAATCCCTAAGGCCACAGTTCTCAGTCTCGGTGGCATATTAGAATACTGATTCCCGGGACACAACCCAGGTTCTCTGGGAGAAGTAGTGCATGAGGAGACCCAGACATCAGCATTTTCCTCAGCTTCCCAAGTGATTCCACTACACATCCCATGTTGGCAACACTGCTGAGGGATTAAAAACTATTGCCAAGGACAACAAGGAGTCAGTGAGGAGTTTCAGTTGGAATAAGCATGGTCCTAGGAAAGAGGCAGAATGGGAGCATCAGAGAAATGAGCATTATGATGTTTGGGCAAAGTGTCGAGAAGCAAGGACCCTCTGTGCTGACTGTGTACAGGGTCTATAACATAAAGCCTGGAATGCATCTGTAGAATGTGACAAGGAGTAGGTAACTAGAGGTCCCATCCAGGTGTTCAGAAGGATGAGAATGGAAGGGAAGGAAGTAGGGGCTGAGAGTGGAAACCATCTTTTGATGAGGGTGGACTAGAAGGGAGGTAAAGAAAGGGGCTCTGCTGCCACATGGTCAAATACTCTAAATACTCATGGAACGAATGAATAACAGTAGCTCCAGAGCAGTATGGACTCAGAAGTGTGTTTGTACTAAATTCGATGGGCTTGAGAAGGACTGGGCAAGCAAGACTGTGAAGGGATGAGGCAGAAAGGTTCCCAGAGCAGGAGGAAGGATTCTTGTCTCCGGATACTTGAAGAACATAAAGCGTGTAGACTTGGCTGATTTTGAAGGAGGTCATGTTGCCTATGCCATGGAGGGGTGGGCCAGAGCAGATGAACCCACATACGGAATGAAGTAATGGTTGACAACTGACCAAAGGACAAGCATATAGTTACTGAACTACAGCTAATAAATACTGTGGTCTTGATATTCATTCCACTTAGTCATTCTGTCTTGCTCCCTTACCAATTATCCTAGGGAACTGGGGACATTCTGTGGCTCAGAGAATTCCCCTTGACATCACTGTGATCAGATCCTCTTCTTCCTTTATTGTCCTCACCCTGGAATAGTCCCTGTGGCTCTTCTGTGTTCTTCACCATGGTCTGACTGCTACCTGCTTCTCCACTCAGCTACCAGCCTGAAGAGGGGAAAACACCCCCTTCCTCCTGGTTTCCTATAGCATGTTTAGTTCCTTTGACTTCACCTGACCCATGACTATGCCCTTCCCAACCCAAACCTTGCCGGTGTCCTGGGGAGGCTGAGCCAAAGAAAGTCTGAATGACACTTCATGCTCCTTTATTCAAGGTCTTCCTTCCCATTCTGGGTCCTGGGATTAGAAGTGAGCCTTCGGGTTTCCTTCAGATGATGTTTTCTGCCAAAAAGACTAAGCAGTGGCATTCTAGTCAGCTCGGTAGTATTCTCTAACAGAACACCACAGAGTGGGTGGCTTCAAGGATAAAAACTTCTTTCTCACAGACCTGGAGGCTGGGAAGTCCAAGATCACCAGCAGATTTGGTTCCTGGTGAGAGCTCTTTTGCAGACAGCTGCCTTATTGCTGTATCCTCACATAGCAGACAGAGATCAGCTCCCCCGTGTCTTTTCTTATGAGAATGCTAGTCCTTCTGATGAGGGCCCCACCCTCATGACCTAATTACCTTCCAAAGGCCCCACCTCCTAATATCATCACAGTGGGGATTAGGGCTTCACCGTATGAATTTTGAAGGGAATCAAACATTTAGGCCATAACAGGAGGCTATAATTTTATTGTGTTGTGTTGGGTGGGAGTTATTTGCCTTGGGAAGCCACCCATCAGCTGGAAGGCCTCAAGTCCTTTTCTTTACAGAAGAGTCATCAGGCTGTTATACAAATAAAAACGTTTTCACCCACCCTCCTGATTGATCATCACCGACAAACCTGAATTGTGAATAGCCACGCACCTTCAGAACTAGAGCACAAAGCACTTATCACAACCTCATTCTCACATGGAAGCAAAACTGGATTCTCCACACACCTCCTCAAATGTTCTTTTATTTAAGGCTCTATAATATTAAGAAATATTCCAACACATTCCAAAATTTTAAAAGGCCCTGAAATAATATGTAAGTTAATATACAAAAAAATTATTTCTCTTTAAAATTTTTAAATCAAGACATGGGCATAAAGCATGGATTATTTTTCATTATTCCTTTCCTTCAGTCTTTCCTGGGAGAATTTCATAAACATTTGGAATGGAGCAGGATAACAAAAGACAAAAGGAGGAAATCATATGAGAAGAGAAACAATATAAAAAAAAGTGAAGGGGAAAGGAAAGCTGAGGGAAAGCAAAATTCCAGTCCTTATTCAATTACCCAGTTGGCTCCCTTTAAATGTCTTGTAAAATAAAACAATGTCTTTCCTTCCTAGGAAAAGAATGAACTTATGAGTAATAATTCCAGTGAACAGGTCCTCTATGTTGATCCGGTGATTACAGAGATAGAAATCTTTCTCCCAGAAGAAAAACCCATGGGCTACAAGAAGGAAAAGAATACAGGATCCCTAGAGACAAGAGAGAGCCTGCAAAAGTCACCACTCTCCAACACTACAGTTGTGTATATTCCTGATCTCAACACTGCCTATAAACCCCAGATTTCAAATTTTCTCACTGGGGGAAGCCATCTCAGCAATAATGATGAAACAGCTTCCTTAGTTCTTGAACCACCAACTGATTCCTTAAACCTGGGCAAGAATGCCAGGTTTAAAAAATATCCTAATTTTGCCTTTTCTGTCTCGAGTATGAATTCGCTAAGCAACACGCTATTTCTTGAAGAATTAAGCCTCATTTTAAATCAAGGAGAATGCAGTCCTCCAGACATGCAAATCACAACAGAGGGGGAAACCACTGTACAGCTTCTAGAAAATGCGTCACCAAATGAAACTATCCCAGAACAGACTCTGCTGCCTGACGAATTTGTCTCCTGCTTGGGGAGAATGAACACAGAGTTGCCATCTATTAATTCTTACTTTCCACAAAATATTTTGGAAAGCCACTTCAACAGGATTTCTCTCTTAGAGAAGTAGAGCTGTGTAGTCAAAATTAATGTGGGAAATCATCTGCCTTGCAATCTGAAGATGGATTGCTCCTGCAACACAAATATAATTCTGCCCTATTTTTTAAAATTAGAGAATTAATATCCAAAGGTGGAACTTACTTCATGGCCAAAAAGCAACAGCAATACTAGGGATGCCTTGTATATTTAAAAAAAAGGTGGTTTTTTTTGTTTGCTTTTTTTTTTACAGCTGTACCTATGGCCTGTGGAAGTTCCCAGGCTGGGGGCTGAATTGGAGCTACAGCTGAGGTCTCTGCCACAGTCATGGCAACACCAGATCAAAGCCACATCTGTGACCTACGCCTGCAGTTTAAGGCCCTGCTGGATCCTTAATCCACTGAGCAAGGCCAGGGACTGAACCCGCATCCTCACAGAGACTACATCATGTCCTTAACCCATGGAGCCACAATGGGAACTCTCAACCATATCTTTTTTATTTTCCCTCATTGCAAGGCACGAAACAGATCTCTCTGTTGTATGACAAGTAAAGCAAAGTATATGGTAGTGAAGTAAATACTGAAAACAATTCTTTAAAATCAAGCAAATTAGTATTTGCTCACAAGAGGAGAAGCAAGTTTAATTTTCATTGTATTGCTTAGTATTCTCTTGAGTGGATAAAAATATAGCCCACAAACAACAAAGAAAGTAAGGGACAGAAACAAAGGAGCAACTAATTACATGTCTGCTGTACTGGTTTTTTTCTACTACTTCCTATACAGGTGTTAAGGATTTGATCTTCCTCATTCTGGACTGAGAGAATTGTAATACAGTGATGTGGGGAAATCATGAGATAGTTGCCTTCATTCCAGTTAAGAGTGATGACACTGTTTTCCTGCGGGGTAGTTGTATATTAATTATACTATAGTAGATTTATAGAGGTAGAAGATGCAGTATCAACAAGTTGTAATTATTTCTGTTGTATTACATATATGTCAGAGAATTATTGTTAGAGTTCCTGTCATGGCTCAGCAGCTAATCAATCTGACTAGCATCCATGAGGACGCAGGTTTGATCCCTGGCCTCGCTCAGTGGGTTAAGGGTCCGGCTTTGCCATGAATGAGCTGTGTGTAGGCTGAAGATGTGGCTCATATCTGGTATTGTTGTAGCTGTGGTGTAGGCCAACAGCTATAGCTATGATTCGACCCCTAACCTAGGAACCTCCATATGCTGTGGGTGCAGCCCTAAAAAGCAAAAAAAAAAAAAAAGTTAAAACAGGTATTTTTCCAAATGTAGGATGGCAATACCTGTCACTGCCTCATATCCCATGTCTCCTGTGGGCATCACTAACCCATCACCACTTGCCTTTCTGCTGAGCCCTTCAGTGGTCCCCCGAATGCTCTCAGCACAATGCTCCTGACGGCCACGGTCAACAAGGGCTGGGACAGATGAACTCTACCAGCTATCCGGTCAACATTGAAAGTGGATGATCCTAAAAAAAAGAAAAGAAACGAAGTGCATATTTTAAGCTGAGATATGGTACCCAACAGACTTCTCTATTATGATCAATTTTTAAGGTCAAAGGGGAAAATTTTCTGATGATCAGAACAATTTGAAAATTGAGATTACTTACTGAATTTCTCTTTCTCTTCTAACAGTTGTCAGCAATAATTTATATTCAGGTGAAATAGTTGAATTGTATTGATTAATCAAAAATGTATCAGTGTTTGGCCCCTTAGCAAGCTGTTCTGTTTTGTTTGGGCTTTGGGGGCGGGGAAAAACCAAAAGCAGTTTTATTTTCATTAAGTGTCCCCATAAGGAGGATGACCATACATCCTGGTCTATCCTGGTTTTTGTCTCTTATCCCAGTGTAAAGTATGGCCAATGTGCCCTTTCACTTTCAGAAGCATCCCTTTGGATGATAAATCTCTTGGTCACTCTAACTATGAAGACTGTTTAATGTCCAGCATATAAATAATTTATCACAATTCATCTCTGTTTTTGCATTGACAGCCCTCTTTTACTTTATATCATTTACTAAAGCCATTTTGCTCCAAAATGAGCATTACTACTCACAGTGTAAAAAACACATCCCCTGCTGAGAAATTCTCCTCTATTATCCTAAAATATGTATATATTTGTGGTACTTCACAAATTCTGAAGAATATATTTTAAATCACTAATGAAATCTTAGTATTAAATATACTAATAAATGATCATATGCCTTGATTTATTCTTTTTTTTAATTTTTTTTTCTTTTGTCGTTTTAGGGCTGTACCCATGACATATGGAAGTTCCCCAGGCTATGGGTCGAATCAGAGCTGCAGCTGTTGGATCTGAGCCATGTCTGCAACCTACACCACAGCTCACGGTAACGCCAGATCCTTAACCCACTGAGTGAGGCCAAGGATTAAATCTGCATCCTCATGGATACTAGTCAGATTCTTAACACGCTGAGCCACAACAGGAATGCTCTGCCTTTGCTTTATTCTTATCCAAAGGGTAAGAATGAACATAATGAAGTAAAGAGGCCAGCAGTGTTTGAGATAGAAATAAAAAAAGACCAAGATGAATCTTTGAGGTTTACCAATCTGATGGAGACATCTGTTAACAAGTGAAGAATACTCTCATAGTGTGTTTCAGTATAATGGTAACCTGCCTGATCAAAAAAGCTCTTGTCTAACTTGAAGGATTACAGCATAATTTGATCTTCCATGTGTGTGTGCTTTCAATGTAGTCACAGTGTCTCATTTAGAACTTCTTGCCCCCGGAGTGGGAAGGGGCAGCTTTCTCTCCCTGTGGTTGCCATTCCCACACCCATATCACCGTTCAGCACGGAGAAGACACTTCTGGTTCCATCTATAATGTTGGCCTTTGGTGGTCCAATGCACTAAAAATTGAGGCTCCACCTATAACCAAAGCAATGTGTCTGCCATTGCCCCCAACTCAGGGAAAATTTCAAAGGCTTCAGCACAAGGCAACCTCTCAAACAGAAAGGGGTTTCTTTCTATGATTCTTTTATTCAATAAGCAATCACTGAAGTGTTAAGTACCCCTACTATGTGCAAGGCACTTTTGAGTGACATGGATGTTAATAAAACCAGCCAAGTCTCTTCAGCCTTGGGACTTATATTCCAGGGGCAAGAAGCAGATAACACACGGGACCAAATCATTGCCCTTCAAGGACTTACATTTTGGTGGAGAAGGGAGTGGGACAGGAGATGGAGATATAGAAAAAAATAAAGAAGAAAAATGCCAGAAAATGAGTGCCACGTGGAGAGGTAAAACGGGACAATATAGGAGAAAGGGACTTAGTGGCCACTTTATGCTGGGTGTGAAACTGAGCAGGACCCTGTGGGGCTCCTGGACACAACAGCCTATGTCCCCAGTTGCTTTTTAGGAAATAGACCTCATTCAGCTTCCTGGACCTTCCCTGAGTTCAAACAGTTGCTAATGGGGAAGGGAGGAGATACAGAGACCAGGGAGGAGCAGTCAAGAGACACAGTGCAGCCTCGGGGCAGGGTCTTGGTCCCTCCTTAAGGAATATACATAACACTATCTTTGAGTTCTTCTGAAGAACTAAAAGCCCCAAGAAATGGAAGATGTTAATGAAGCATTCTTCATTCCAGAAAGAAGGACTACCAGAACCAGTCATGGGACCACTTAACAACAGCTTTGAAAAATAACACAAGTTTGCACCTACCCTGATCCTTACCTGTGCCCTATTTTCCACTCCAAAACTATAAAACCACTTCCTATTCTCTCCCAAAGGGGGGCACAGTCTTTAGGGCCTTGGGCTGCTAGACCCTCCTTCAAGCTAGACAAGAGCTTTTTTGATCAGCTATTTTTTTCTCCTTCACCTAAAACTCACTCTCCACCTTTATATGCAGCACCAGTGGATAGAGGCTGAGTTTCAGCAACAAGTGGACAGGGAAGGTTTCTCCCAGGAGGTGACAGTGACAATACAGTCCGAACCCCAGGTCAGAGCCAGCATGTGAGAATCAGAAGGCAGTAAGTCCCTTCTATAGAAGAATTCTCCAGTGGCTAATGTCTCTACTTCTTTCCTTCCTTTACAAGTTGCCACTAACCCCAGCCTCCTGCCACTTCTCCCTTCCTCAGCCAGAATTTTCTATAGCTTTAGCGGACAAATGTATATCTCTTCATCTTTGCCTCTAGCCCTTAGGCTTTACTAACTTTCTCTGAGTCTCACAATCTTTTTAGGTTGCTGCTTCCTAAATGAATGTGTCATGCTTACTGGTATGGGTTAGGGAAGAGGAAGAAGAGAGAGAGAAGAGAGAAAGCCCCTCAAGATACCACTGAGAGGGAAGAAAGGGAGAGAAACACACAGAAAGGATTAATATGCAGTGATACCAAAGCAAAATGGAACACCACAGTTCTGGATGATACTGAAGCTGATTAAGGGACATCCAATTTCCTCCTGTTCTCTATCTTCCTTGCCCCCTACGGTCCTGTCCTTACATAGAGGCAATATGGGGAGAAGCAACTGAGGTGCAACTTGAGGGTATCTTGGTGTGTAGGTGTGTGTGTGTGTGTGTGTGTGTGTGTGTGTGTGTGTGTGTGAAGCCTCTACCTCAGGATGGTAGTAACCTTTCCATCTCAGCCACAGGCTGCTACCCAGGCAAAGGGGACCAGAACTCCCTCCATCCTCCTTACATTCTGAATGACTCTGTAAAAAAGACCGTTCTCTCAGAGACTGCTAAAAGAGGCGGTACCTATAGAGCATTAACTTGTTTCTTTCCAATTACCTCATCATAGACGTCTGAGTTTTGTTCAAGTTTATGTTCTTTTTGTGATCACTAAGAACAAAATATTGTTGTGAACGTAATTAGATTTTATAAAACCAAAGACTGCTGAATTCTACTGTGGTTTATCTCTTTAAGAAGTAATTACACTAATTATAGGAGGTGATGTTTTAATGGAAAACATTATCCACTTGGCAGACACTATTGATTTAAAATAAAAGAAGTGATTAAAAACAATTTATGGATCTCTCTTGGGTAAAAGCATGAAACCAATATAAAATAATTGGATTCTGATTCATGGAGTGGATTGTGTACAACTTTCTTGAATGCTACAGTTAAGGCAGTATTGCAAAGAGCTCTAACATAGGTTTGATAGAATATTATTATGTCTCTTTCCCACTGCTAAAATTACACCACTAAATCCCAATTAATGTTTCATGTTAGGACGCTCTTAGCCATTTTGCTAATTTTACTTTTCAACTTAATTTAGGATAAATACAGTGCATCTTTTATATACAGAATTTCTGTAAATTTTCTGAAGATGTATTTCCTTTATGTTCAGGAAAACAGCTTATTATCTAATTCTCATAACTAGCATTTAGCAACAAATAAAGAACTTATTCTTAAATTGTCCCTTTCTGTTTGGGGTAAGAAGAGGACTCTAGAATAGCTTTATGAGAAAATAAAAATAGAGAGAGAGAGAGAGACACCAAGCAAGTGTGGCAGAAATATAGTTCTTGAGCTCATTGGTTCAAAAATTCAAGCAAAACAAAATGCTGTTTCTAACCATAAAGGCCTACCTAAAATTAGTGTCTTTGTCAGAGCACAGGAAGGAAATCATAAACAGTCAAACACTAGAACCCAAGTGTGAGATACGGAAGTCAATAAACCTGACTGTTTTCTTTCTGTTCACTTCCTGCCTGAGAATATTATTAGAAGTTAGAATACCATAGTAAAATGTGTGTGTGTGTGTGTGTGTGTGTGTGTGTGTGTGTGTGTGTGTATAAAAGCTACACAGGTATTCATGAAAAAAAACTTTAAAAAATCTAAGCAATACCAATGAAAAATGGAATGAAAAAGCAACAGCCCCTCTTCCCATCCTTGCTTCCCATGTGTCATACTCATCATTAAAAAATAACCCTTGGGGAGTTTCTGTTGTGGCTCAGCAGAGAGGAATCTGACTAGCATCCATGAGGACGCAGGTTCAATCCTTGGCCTCACTCAGTGGGTTAAGGATCTGGTGTTGCTATGAGCTGTGGTGTAGATTGCAGACAAAGGCGGGATCCTGCGTTGCTGTGGCTGTAGCATAGGTTGGTGGCTATGGCTCTGTTTCAGCTCCTAGCCTAGGAACCTCCATATGCCATGGGGGCGGCCCTAAAAAGACAAGAAAAAAAAAAAATGAGAGAGAGAGAGAGAGAGAGAGAGATTCGACAAGATACTGGTTTTCTTTCCAATTTCTTTCTACCTAAATTGTTAACATATGGTGTTACTGTTCTGTGATTTGCTATTTTCACCTATCAATATATCTTAGATATCTTCACATGTCATTATATTTAACCTTACCTTATTCCTTTAAACAGTTGCACAGTATCCCACAGAATAAGTGTGTTTAAATATATTTACCTATTCTCCTGTTAACAGACATTTAGATTGTTTCCAATTTCTCACTAGTAGACCCATTCCTGTAAGGAATCCTTTTACATATGTCTGTACACACACATGAGAATTTGCAGGGAGGGATAGATGCTTAAGTGGAGACAGCAAGAATGGGACTGAGGTACCCGAGAGGAGGGGCAGGAAGTGTCACTAGACTTTCGGACTGAAGAGGAGGTGGGAAACAGGGTGAGAAAAGTTGAAAGCATGCCTTTTAGGTAGGGCCAGATGTTCCTGTCCACCTAGTAAACAGAACCAGCTCTAAATTCTGATCATACTCCTGCTGTTTTGGTTCAGCATTCAGCATTTCATGGTAAACATGCAAAATTTGATATGCATGGGATGACATGACACTTTTTGCAACCTCTTCTCATCTGGTTTTAAACAAAGTCCAGCACTCACTTCACTTCAGAATTCAATGTGGATTTATTTTGCCTTAGTTGCCAAAACTGAAAGTCACTCTTTTTTTCATATTTCTAGGGCTGTACCCACAGCCTATGGAGGTTCCCACGCTAGGGGTCAAATCGGAACTACAGCTGCCAGCCTACGCCACAGCTGCAGCAACGCCAGATCCAAGCTGCATCCACAACCTACAGTGCAGCTCACAGCAATGCCGCATCCTTAACCCATTGAGCAAGGCCAGGAATCAAACATGCATCCTCATGGATACTAGTCGGGTTCTTAAACTTCAGGGAACTCCCTGAAAAATCACTTGTATTTCATTAAATAGGTTAGGATTTTGAGAAGCTGCCAGTCGCTGAGTGTTTGCAGGTTCATTTTTCCTTTTTTAGGTCATTGCACATTCCACCCAGTGTGTTACTTCAGAGAGCCCATTAAATTGAATAGAAGCAGCATGTGTAGAACCTTACAAGGGACAGGAGGGAGCTCACCAGAGCCCAGTGTAATATAGAAAAGCAATTCTAATGCAGCAAAAAAACCAACCCAGAAACACAATAGATGATGGATTCAGCCCATCCGCATAACTTTAATAAAATGATGATTTTTAAAGCACTTTTAAAAACTCTTATTTTTCCCAATTTTGTTTCTTTTGTTTTACTAAACAATGGAAATCCTCATTTAACAAAAAATTTACAGAAATCATGCAGAATGACAAATATAACTGATGTTGCAAATACGTGGACTATACTTTCTTGTATTTCTATTTATTCCTTCGGGAACTTGGATGACAGTCAAACAGTCAGGGTTTGGAATTTCAAAGCTACCATGGGCCAAGTGTGTGACCTTGGGCATCCCCAGAGTTTCATGTTCTCTCTCCTTGTCCTGTTTTCTGGGACAGCGTTCCCGACCTTGGTGTATCTTGCAAAAGAAGATCTGACTGAGCCGACTACTCTCTCCTGCCTGACACACTCTCTTCATTTCACTCCCAGGACACCACAAGCCCATGACCTCCTTCTCTGGTTTCTCCTAGCTGCTCTGTCGCACAAATGCTGGAGGCCCACAGCTCAGAGGATGTTTCTCTTTGGTGGTCTCATCCATATTTGTGGCGTTAGGCACTATCTACATGTCATGAAAAGAGATCAGCCCAACCTCTACCCTGAACTCCAGACTCATACACACAGCTGTCTGTCTGACAAGTCTGTTGCACATCCTCATGGCCTGTTAGACCTAATACAAGATCATCTCCCAAGACTTCTCACAGACGTCCCCATCTCAGTGGGCATCTAGGACTTTTTTTCATTTGCTATTATTCCTCATATCTACTCTATCAAGAAAACCCATCCACACTACCTTTAAAATATAGCCCAAAATTAAATCATTTCTTACTACCTCAATTCGACCCTCCTAGTTCAAATCACCATCATCTCTTGTCTGAGTAATCACAAAAGTCTCCTAAGGACCATCTTCAGCAGAGTAACTAGATCTAATTAGCTGATCCTGCTAAAACAATGCTTGTCTGTTCAAAACCTGTCAACGGCTTCCCATCCCACTAAGAGTAGTGGTCCAAGTCACTACAATGACCTATGAAGCCCTACCTGGTGTACTTCTCTCTGTCCCCCTGGCCACCCAGTAAATACCTCAGGGCCTTTGTCTTGCTGTTCCCTCCTCCTGGAATGCTCTTCCCCAAGGGTGTTGCACTGCTCACTAGCTCTACCTTCAGGCCTTCCTTGGTCACTCTATCTAAAATGGGAAACCCACCCCCTACTTCCTACTCTCCTCCCTTCCTTTCCTTTCTTTATTGTACTCACCACCATCTAAGATCAAACATACCACATATTTCATACACTGTTCATTGTCACCCACCACAATGTAAGATCCAGGAGAGCAGAAATTTTCTCCTATAAATCTTTAATGCTTAGAAGAGTGCCTGGTACATCCTAGGTGCTCGATAAATATTTGTTTAAAGTATAAATGAATAACAGACAATGGCCCAATTTATTAATTCCATCCGTTCCCCCCTAAGAAGGAAAACAGTATTACATGAAGGCATCAGAGAACTTTCAGGCCTCTCTGTGTTTTCTGGGGCTCTTTCATACATTCTGTTATTTTATTATCATCATTATTGCTTCTTTCTAAACTGCCACTGTATAACTGATGAGAAAGCAATGATATAATGTAAAAATAGGCATTTTTCTTTTCAACTCTGCAGTTTCCTCTTATTTCCTTGGATCATTTTGATATGACAGTTATTTTCAACGACCTTTTTTACTTTTAACCAAATCCCTTACTTCAAATAGATTTATATGACAGAGTTAATAACATCTCAGTGAGCAAACAATACTTTGCATTTCTTCAGGAGGAACCCTTTCTAGACACCACACTAATTAAACAGCTCCGTCTGATAATCAGGAATAGAAGAATTGTGTGGTGTGTTAAAGAAAATGAGCAAACCAACAGATGTTTAGCTTATAGGACATTAATGGCTCACTAAAAAACAAAACAAAACAAAACAAACAAAAAAAACTGCTGAATTCTGAAAGGTCAGGCATTCTCATTATTGAAGAGAACTTTGGTGTTAAAAAAAAGAAAAATCAGTAAATTCTACCTAACATGGTCAAGCAGACATAATCCACTGAATGTACTTGCTTATTGTTATTTTTCTAAATGCCATCGTCTGTTTCGTTTGATCTAGTCTGTTACTTCTCTCAGTGAAGCTGGGTTGGCATGGTGATTTGTGCAGCAGTGGAACAGCTGGAGGCAATCTACTTTACTGACTCCTAATCCAGGGTTCTCTTACAACCTACACCAATTTAGTTGTTTAGAAATGGGCCAGTAGTAAGGATTTGGAGGACATTATGCTAAGTGAAATGAGTCAAGGTAAGGCAAATACTGCATGATATCATTTATATGTGGAATCTAAAAAATATAACTAGTACTTGGGGAACAGACTTGTGGTTGCCAAGGGGGTGGAGGAGGGGGTGGGGGAGGGGTGGGAAGGAATGGGGATAACCAGAGCTTTAATGATGGAAAAGCAAGGAGATCCAACTGTACAGCACGGGGAACTATATCTAATCACATGTGATGAATCCATATATGTACATGTAACCGGGTCACCACGTGGTGCTGTTGGAAAATCTGACAGAAATCTGTAAACCAGCTGTAATGCAAAAAAATAAAAAATAAATTATAAAAAAATAGAAAAAATAAAAAATATAACTAGTGAATATGACCAAAAAAAAAAAAATAGACTCACAGATTAGAGAACTAGTGGTTACCATTGGGATGGGGGAGGGGCAGTAGGAAAATACAGGGTTAGGGGATTAAGCAGTACAAACTATTGGGTATAAAATAAGCTACAAGGATATAATGTACAACAGAGGGAATATAGCCAATATTTTATAATAACCATAGATTATTTAAACATCGTCACTGTGTTATATGCCTGTAACTTATATAACATTGTACGGTAATTATACCTCAATGAAAAATTAATAAAGATAAAACTCTTATTTCAGAAAAAAAAATAGCCCAATAGTTCTCACCTGCCTAAACATGAGAATCATCCAGAGAGCTGAAAAAAACCAAACAAAAAAGAAAAACCAAAACCTCCTGCAGCCTGATTACAATCGCCAGCCTGGCAAATACTTTAAAAAAAATTCATCAGGGGTATTTTACACACTGCCAAGAGTTCCTGTCGTGGCTCAGCAGAAATGAATCTGATTAGCATCCATGAGGACACAGGTTCAACATCTGACCTCCCTCAGTGGGTTAAGGATCCGGCATTGCCGTGAGCTGTGGTATAGGTCGCAGATGCAGCTCAGATCTGGTGTTGCTGTGGCTGTGGCGTAGGCTGGTGGCTACAGCTCTGATTCGACCCCTAGCCTGGGAACCTCCATATGCCTCAATCAAGTGTGGCCCTAAAAAAAAAAACAAAAAACAACAAAAAAAGACACACTGCTAGGGTTGAGAACCACCCACTTAAATGTTCTTCCCTATGAAAGGAACTTTTTGCCTTTGTCCATTATTATTTAGCACCCTCCATTTTTCTATGACCTCTTCTCAGAGACAACAGACACTGATTAACAGGAGTCTCTGCCCCTCACTACCACCTCACCTATAATTGCTTTCTTCCATCCTCTCTCCTTAATCCTATAAAACAAAAGAGGTGCAATTTCTCAGGCTAGTCTCTCCGCCTGGCCCTGGACCTGCCCCCTCATCTTGTGTCTCCTTAGGGACTGACTGTGGTCAACTCCCTTTTCTTTTCCTTTTTTTTTGGCTTTTTAGGGCTGCTCCTGTGGCCTATGGAGGTTCCCAGTCTAGGGGTCCAACCAGAGCTAGAGCTGTCAGCCTACACCACAGCAACACCAGATCCAAGCTGCATCTGCGACCTACACCACAGCTCATGGCAATGCCGGATCCTTAACCCACTGATCGAGGCCAGGGATCAAACTTGCAACCTCATGGTTCCTAATTGGATTGGTTTCTGCTGTGTCACGACAGGAACTCCTGTAGACAGCTCTTGATATCATACCCACCTTGTTCCCATTTACCAGTGTCTGGCTCAGAGTAAATGTGGTAGAGATTTCCACTTGTCATTCAACAGCCATTACCAACAGGACCCTTACATTACTGAGGCAGAATGTACCCTGCTAAAATTGACTCAGTTCTGTCCAATGAGCCATGTGACTGAGTTCTGTCCAATGAGATACATAGAAGCTGTTAGAGGGACTTCTAGAAGTCTTTCTAAAAGACAAAAAACGCATGGAAATGAGTTCCTGATGGCCTGGCAGTTAAGGACCCAGTGTTGTCACTGCTGTGGCTCAGGTTGCTGCTGTGGCATGGGTTTGACTGCTGGCTTGGGAACTTTCATATGCTGTGGGTACAGCCAAAAATAAATAAGTAAAATAATTAAAATAAATAAAAGGGGAGGCACATATGGAGAAATATTTTCCCCTTTACCTCCTGCCTTCCTTCTGTCTATTGACTGGGAAGTAGACATGACAGCTCCAGCTCCAGCAGCCACCTGAGACCATAGGTGACCTGGAGACTACAGCCATGCATGGAGGATGGCGGAGCAGAATAATGGAAGCAGCCCACGCCCGTGCTGATCCTGAGGGGGTGCCCTGGAGCACTCACCGCTAGTTTTAGATGAGACTAATGTTTTTGACTCACCATTTTTGGTCATTCTGCTATTTGCATCTGAATTAACCCTTATGGATACAAGAGGCAATCAAAATTTTTTTCTAAGAATGGGTAGAGTCACACCCCTACGATGCTCATTATCTGCCCACGTCCCCTTTTCTGGGAACTGCCCCTCTCCTCCCATCCACGTGGTCCTTCAAGTGTCACCCTGGCCAGTTGGCTGCACCTGATTAGTGTGGGGTATCCTAATCCAAAGCAGGCCAACCAAAGGCCTTCTTAGGACTGGACTCTGGTCATAACAACAGGGCTAGATGTGTATACTTGACCTAAGCTGGACCAATGAAAGGTGTTCCCCAGGAATTTTGGAGAAACAGAGTCTCTCCATTGACAGAATTTTATTTATTTGTTGGCTTGTTTGTTTTTCTTTTTACAGCCACACCTGTGACATATGGAAGTTCCCAGGCTAGGCGTCAGATTGGAGCTACAGCTGCCGGCCTTCACCACAACCAAGCAACACGGGATCTGAACCACATCTGCTACTTATGCCACAGCTTATGGCAACACCAGATCCTTAATCCACTGAGTGAGGCCAAAGATAGAACCCACATTCTCACAGAGACTACATCAGGTCCTTAACCCACTGAACCACAACGGGAACTCCTCCAGTGACAGAATTTTAGATGCAAAGTTCAGAAACTGCTGTCAGTCATGTTTTTTTTTTTCCTCACATGACCAGAATTTAAAAAGGAGGATGGTCTGTAGACAGAGAGTAAGAATAAACAGATGAACAGAAAAGGGCAAAGAGGAGACATGGATTGAGAAGCCTAGTTTTAATTGTTAATAAAACCAATTACATTTATGACCTACAGTATGAGAGAAACCTTAACCATATAGTCTTCTTTTTGTTTAAGCTACTGAGAGCTGTATTTCTATCATTTGTAATTTAGAGTCCTAATAAAACCCCCCAGAATTAAAAAGAAAACGCTCTGTGTTTTTCTCACAGCATCTTTAAGATTTTCTTTTAATAATGATTAGCAGCAGTGGTGTTTGTTTTACCTTGTACACTAATTTACCTGAAACCAAGCACGGAATACTGTACAAACAGATATTTGGTTTTTTTTTCAGTAAATTGTTAGCAAATTAGAGTTAAACCTCAAGCCATCCTGACAACTTCTTCCTACATCAACCTCTTTGCAATTATAGACAGAAAAACTGGCAATAAATGCAGTTCAGATTGAAGAAAATGCCATAAATTTTTAAAGCCTGAGAGGGACCACTGGATTGCATTATCAACTCATCGTGCTTCCTATTGGGAGGACTGAAATTAGAAATGAAATGTCTTTGTTTAAAAAAAAAAAAAAAAGACTTCCCGTTGTGGCTCAGTGGTTAATGAAACCGACTGGTACCCATGAGGATGAGGGTTCCATCCCTGGCCTCACTCAGTGGGTTAAGGATCCAGCGTTGCCATGAGCTGTGGTGTAAAGGTCACAGACATGGCTCAGGTCTGGCATTGCTGTGGCCGTGGCATAGGCTGGCAGCTACAGCTCTTATTTGACCCCTAGCCTGAGAACCTCCGTATACTGTGGGTTCAGCCCTAAAAAGACAAAAGACCCAAAAAAAAAGTTTCTGTTTTTATAAATGTTTATAACTGTAATATTTCCATCCCAACAATTATGCCTGGAAAAAGATACTGCATTGCACACTGAGAAGAGGAAAATACCTTCACATTTGAGTTTCAGAATGTGAGTAAAGTATGGCTAACCAAAAGTTTGAGCTAACTGATGCAAATTGCCTTTTCTATGACAACGTAAGCAACAGTCTTTTGCACAGTACTGTTTTATGTGGTATAACATGTAAAGAGAAAGCACTTTACCTGTGTTTGTGCAGAAAACAAGTAACCTTGTCACAAACTGGGGAAGAAATGACTTCAGTGTTACCTCCCACATCTATCTGCTGTGAATAGGCTTAAGGGCTACTGATTGTCATAACCACTAACACAAACGACAGAAACTAAATCTCAGTGCACAAATTAAAAAAAAAGTATCTGCTCTAAATGAATTCTGCAATTCATAGTGGGCTCTTCTAAACATTATTTAACCTCTCAACAGCATGGGAGGTATTATCACCATTTTACAGCTGAGGAAACGAGCCAGAGCTGTGCACTGTGCCGGGGTCACCTGCTTGTAAGATTTTGAACGTAGGTCACCTCATTCCCACCATGTGCCTAATTCAGCACTGTGCCCTTCTGTGACTTTCTCAGCTGTTTCTTTAATATTTGCCATGCAAGACTGGTGTTTTCTTCTTGGTAGTAATAATATACATAGCACCAACAGTACAGCAGTTATACTGAGTATATGAAAGTCAGCAGGTATGTATAACAGAGCAACTACGAAAGGCACACCTGAGAAACAGGTTCTGATTCAGCAATAATACAGCATTTAAAAACTAAGCTTGACCACTAAATCCAACACATGCTCCTGAACTGAATCCTATCCTATTTGCTCCTGGCAAATTTGAGGGAAGATTGGCGATCAAGATTATTATTGGGACATTCAACAAAATTTTAACATGGGATGCGGTTTGTATTTAAAATGCTCTATCAATGTTAAATTTTCCTGCATTTTATACCTGTACTGTGAATACTTAAGAATATACATTCATTTGTATGAAAATACATTGGAGAATTGTAGCTAAAGGGCAATAATATATGCAAGTAACCTCTCTCAGACAGGTTAGTGAAGAAACTGTATCTCGAGAGAATGAGGGAGAGAGATAATAAAACAAAAGTGACATGTTAAAAATATCAGCAAAGGTATATGGGAATTCTTTATATGTGTTATCTTCATGCTTTTTCTGTAAGTTTGAAATTACTTAAAAATATAAGGTTAATTTAAGATAAATTAGGAGTTTGGGATTAACATACACGCTGCTATATATAAAATAGGTAAACGAAAAGAACCTACTGTATAGCATAGGAAACCATACTCAATACCTTATAGTAATCTATAATAGAAAAGAATCTAAAAAGAACATATATGTATATGTATAATGGAATGACTTTGCTTTACACTTGAAAGTAATACAACATCATAAATTAGTTGCAATTCAACTAAAATAATTTGACAGAAAAAATATATGAGATTAACTGAAAAAGAGCTCTAGGTTTACACCCAGGAGTTCTGGGTTCAGGCTCGGATTTCCCATTACTCTTCTGTGTAACACTTGCCATTTCACATAATATCTCTGGATGATATAAAATACAGAAGCTATTTGTTTTAACTATGGATTGGCATTCTATTAGATGAATAAACATCAGCTCATCCATTCCCCTACATTGGGTAGTTTTCATTTTTTCATCGGAAACAGAGCTCCAAGTGAGCAGCTGTATACAAGCTTCTTTGTGCTCACAGGCAAGCTTGTCCCAGAGTTGATCCATATTTCAACAGGGATAAATTCAAGAATATAAAAGTGAGTGAGGGAGTTCTCATCGTGGCTCAGCGGAAACAAATCTGACTAGCATCCATGAGTATGAAGGTTCAGTCCCTGGCCTCGCTCAGTGGGTTAAGGATCCGTGGTTGTGGTGTAGGTGGCTGACACGGCTCGGATCTGGCATTGCTGTGGCTGTGGTGTAGGCCAGCAGCTACAGTTCTCATTCAGCCCCTAGCCTGGGAATCTCCATATGCCACAGGTGCAGCCCTAAAAAAACAATAAATAATAAAAGTGAGTGAAAAAAAGCACACTGCAAAAGGACCCCCATTAATATGATTCCATTTATACAAATTTTCAGACACTAAAATACACCATTAAAGTACAAAAACATACATACACTGATTGATATACACCAACTTTACCATAGAGCCTATGTCTAGGGGGAATGGAAAGGTGGGGTGGGCCTTAGTTATATCTGTAATGTTCTATTTCATAAGAGACAGAAACAGAGAGGGAACCAGAGAGACAGAATAATAAAAGGGTTCAGCTAAAGTATCTTTTAGTCCTTTCTATCTCTAATGGTCTATATTCGAGTTGGATTTGTAACCTTAACTAACTTTAATAAACTCAAACCTTAATAAACTTTAGCCTGCCTATGAATGTATGTAGACTTAATTTAACAGAAATCAACAGGACATATCAAGAAAATACTTTTATGCAGGACACTGAGCATCCTACCAGGTAATCAGAGACAAGTAAAACACAGTTTGGAATGCATTAAAGGAAAAAGGACTCTGATGTTGTATTAAAGAAAAAAAGCTTGGTTAATCATGTCCTTGAGATAATGGAACTTAAGCTGCAATTAAAGGAGACAGTGAACACAGGGGTGAAGGGCAGGCTTTGGTTAGGGAAATGCTTTTAGCCATATATTCCTGATGTGAAAACAGGAGTTTTTCATTCTTAGCATTGTTGGCTCAGTGAACCACCTATGGAGGTTCCACCCCTGAAGGAAACCTGTTAGTACACATAGGAATTGACGGGTCCTCCATGAATAGCTACATATGAATAGCACATTTTGAAACAGCAGAAAAACACAAAGAGAAAACATTTTTGATCCAGGACTGGTGTCATTTAAAGCAAAACAAAATGGAAATTTGGTAATTAGCCAGTGAATTTCTGCAACTTGATTACCAAACTGGATAGGTCAGGCAAAAAGTGCATTTACTGGTGAGTACACACAATTACAACAAAACATCCCTCTACCTCTGAGGGTCAACTTACGTAAACAAGTATTCTTCACATCTCTTTTGGTATCAAGAGCAGAACATCTGACTCAAACGAACTTATATGAAAATAAGAATTTACTACATCGGGTACTTAAAAAAAAATCCAAAAAATAGATTTAACTTCAAGTACCTCTTAACCGAGGAGCTAAGGCAATGCCATCAAGACTCAGTTTTTCCCCATCTCTTGGCTTGTCCTTCTGCAATGCTGGTGTCATTTTCAGGCTTGATATGGTGTTTGGCACGATCGGGTCACTCTTGCTGCTGGCAGTGCTAGGGAAAAGAGATGGTCTCGGCTGAGTAGTTCCTAGACAAATTCCAACATGAAAAAATATGTGTAACTTAGGTCTCTCAGAGCTAATTAATCATGGTTGCTGGGGAATGCAATGCTCTCATCAGCCAGGCCAAGTCACATGGCCCGGAGTCAGAGGTGGAGTTAGCTCCACTCTCAGCACCTGTGGGGGATGAGGTGTTCTCAACACTTCTCCCACTTTAATGTGCATTAAATTGCCAGGGAACTTCTAAAATGCAGATCCTGATTCAGGATCTTTGGCACAGGCCTAGAGAGCCTGCATTTCACTATAATCCTGGCCATATAAAACTTCCAAGGAGTATATTACACTACTGCTTAAGGACCACAAATGTAGTTATTTGCAGGCCAGGCCAGCTACATACATTAGGGAGCCTGGTGCAAAATGAATTGGAGCTCCTTATTCAAAAATTAATTAAGAATTTCAGGAATTGGTGATAACAGAGCATTAAATGAAGCACAGGACTCTTCTAAGGTCACACATCCATGAAGCCAGCCTTGATTGCAGGCTTCTGGCTTGATGATTTTGGGCTAGAGAACAGAAGGGGAGAGGCTGAGGCAGACCCTTAAGTCTTTCTCTGCTCTTCCCCCAAAGAGATTCAGCCTCATCTTTGAACAAATGTTGAACATTTATTTAACAATCATCTCCCTGAAAGAATACTAGTTAATAGTCTGCTTGTAGAGCCCACTATCTCAGCGTGACTCTCATAAGAACAACCCTGGAGTTCCCGTTGTGGTGCAGCAGAAACAAATCCGACTAGGAACCATGAGGTTGCGGGTTCAATCGCTGGCCTCGAACTGGCGTTGCCATGAGCTGTGGTGTAGACTGCAGACACGGCTCGGATCTGGCGATGCTGTGGCTGTGGTGTAGGCCGGCAGCTACAGCTCTGATTAGACCCCCTAGCCTGGGAACCTCCATATGCTGCGGGTGACAAAAGCCAAAAAAAAAAAAAGAAAAAAGCCCTAAAATGCTTACGCCTGTTCTTCATTGCCACTGATTTTATTCCCATATTAGGCTAGATATTCTTACCATGTTTTCTAAGGCATCACACTTTCATAAGCATAGCACTTAGCACACATTACCAACGAATTTAGTTGTCTGTCTTCCGTCACAAACCACCAGTTCAAGGAGGGTAGAGACAGGGTCTGCCTTGTTTATGGCCCTTTTCTCCAGTACAGTGCCTGGGACAATGCTTTACAAATATATATTAACCGAGTTGACAATTTTAGTAATAGTTAACACTTTTGGCATTGTCAGATGTTTAAATTTTAGCCATTCTGATGGGTGTGTGGTGGTTTAATTGCATTGTGGTTTAATCTGCATTTCCCTGATAAGTAACGAAAGAGAACAACTTTTGCTATATTCATTGGCTTTGAAAATACTTTCTATCTTAGCCGGCTATGGCCGCCCTAACAGAGTACCACAGACTAGGTGGCTTAAACAGAAACTTATTTTCTCACAATTTTGGAGGCTAGAAGTTTGAGATCAAAGTGTTAGCAGGGTTAGTTTCTCATAAGGCTTCTCTCTTTGGAAATTGGCTGTGTTCTCCCTGTCTTTACATGGTCATCCCTCTGTGTATATCTGTGTCCTAATCTCTTCTTATAAGGATACTAGTCAGTTGGATTCCGACCCATCTTAATGACCTCATTTTAACTTAATTACTTTTTAAAGAGTCTTATCTCCAAATACAGTTGCATTCTGTGGTTCTGGGGATTAAGACTTCAACATATGAATTGAAGGGAACACAATTCAGCCCATAAACCGCTTTTTGTATAAGGGGCTTCAAGTCTCTCGCCCATCTTTCTTTTGAGTTGTCTGCTGGTAGGAGCTCTTTATATATTCTGGATTCCATTCTATTTGCCTTCTCTCCCAATGGACTCCAGCCACATGTATGTTAGACATTTTTATTATGCCCATACGTCCCTAACATCTTTTGTCTCTCCCTGCTTCAGTGTGGATATTTTATTCTGACCTATATGCAATTTTATCTTCTCTTTAGCTGCATCAAGTCTACCATTAAATCAGTCCATTCAGTGCTTACTTTTTATTCTTCAGTTCTAGAACTTCTATTTGACTCATTTTTTGACTCATTTTAATCATTTTTAGTTCTCTGACAAAATTTTCCATCTTGTTATTTAATTTCTTAAACACATTCTCAGAGTTATTTTAAAATCATTTCTAAAAACTCCAATATTTGTGATTCCTGTGGCTCTACTCATATTTTCTTTCTGGTTTAGGTCAAATATTATTTCTGTAGGCTTCGTTCCTACTTTTTTTCCTTTTTCTGCTTTTTAGAGCTGCACCCATGACATATGGAAGTTCCCAGGCTAGGGGTCATGTTGGAGCTACAGCTGCCAGCCTACACCACAGCCACCACAACGCAGGATCCAAGTCGCGTCTGTGAGCTACACCAGCTCACAGCAACGCCAGATCCCCAACCCACTGAGCGAGTCCAGGGATTGAACCCACACCCTCATAGTTCCTAGTCGGATTTGTTTCTGCTGCACCAGGAAGGGAACTCCCATTCCTCTTTTTTTGTTTGTTTTTTTTAGGCTTCATTCTTTTCTATTGAATTCTAGACATTGTACATGAAGAAATATGAAGGCAGTTTGAGGCTCTGGATTGACTTTTGCTTTTGGCAGGAAGTTTGATCAGAGGTATATCATCTTAATGCAATCTGGGATTAAAATAATGCAACGTTCGCCTGGAGTTCTTGTGAAGCCTCTTTACCATTTACTCCCAGGATGAAGCCCTTCAGGATCCCCAATGAATACCTGGAGAGGGCACCAGGGAACCTTTTCTGAGCTCCATCATTTTGTTCCTCCATTTTTTTTTCCTGTCCCTACAGCCCCAGGGACTCTTCACAGAGCTTCTCAGTCAGACATTTGTCAGGCATCTCTGAAAGGAAAGAGTCCAAATGCCAAGCACACATACCTGGGCTTCCTTGACTTCCAGACTTGGTCTTGCAAATTCTATCTTCCCTGGTTTCTTGCCAGCTAGGTTTAAATGGGAAGAAGTAACCAGAATCAGCTTCTCAGAAGCTGACCTTCTCGGTGAGCTCCAACTGTCAGGACACACAGGCTGGTCGGCTGAGATATGCTCAGGTGTCTCTTGGAATCAGTGCTACTGCCTCTTAAATTAAAAGCCCCATCACCTATCTTTTTTTTTTCTTAATGGATTTTATTTCAATTATAGGTGTACATAAATCATCACAAGTCAATTTTATAGATTTTGTATCCCAAACTCACAGTGCATCCCCCCACCCCCCAGATTGTCTTATTTGAAAAACCAAGGTTTTCCAAAGTCTGTGAGTCATTGTCTGTTCTGCAAGTAAGTTCATTGTGTCTTTTTAGTTTCCACATGTAAGGGGTAGCATTGGGTGTTCCCGTCTAATTGTCTGACTGGTTTCACTTCGCATGATAATTTCTAGGTCCATCCATGTTGCTATAAATGTTGGTAATTCGTTCCTTTTAATGGCTGAGTAATGTTCCATTGTGCGTATGTACCATATCTTCCCTATCCACTCCTCTGTCCATGGGCATTTAGGTTGTTTCCATGACCTGGCTATTGCATAGAGTGCTACAATCAACACTGGAGTACGTGTTTCTTTTCGAGGCATGGTTTCCTCTGGATAGATGCCCGGGAGTGGGATTGCTGGATCAAATGGTAATTCTATTTTTAGTTTTCTGAGGAATCTCCATACTGTTTTCCACAGTGGTTGCACCAATTTGCATTCTCACCAACAGTGTAATAGGGATCCTTTTTCTCCACACTCTCTCCAGCACTTATCGTTTGTAGACTTTTTGATGATGGCCATTCTGGCTGGTGTAAGGTGGTACCTCATAGTCGTTTTGATTTGCATTTCTCCAATGAGGAGCGATGTTGAACATCTTTTCATGTGTTTATTTGCCATCTGCATGTCTTCTTTGGAGAATTGTCTGCCTAGATCCTCTGCCCATTTTTTGATGGGGTTGTTTGTTTCTTTGGTGTTGAGCTCTAGGAGGTGTTTGTAAATTTTGGAGATTAATCCCTTGTCAGTTGAATCATTTGCAAATATTTTCTCCCATTCTGTGGGTTGTCTTTTCATTTTGTTTAGAGTTTCCTTTGCTGTGCAGAAACTTTGAGGTTTAATTAAGTCCCATATGTTTGTCCCATTTGTTTATTTCTCTTTTCATTGTCCTTACTCTGACACATGAATCTGAGAAGATGTGGCTATCATTTATGTCAGAGAGTGTTTGGCCTATGTTTCCCTCTAAGAGTTTTATAGTATCTGGTCTTATATCTAGATCTTTAATCCATTTTGAGTTTATTTTTGTGCATGGTGTTAGGAAGTGTTCTAGTTTCATTTTTTTACATGTAGCTGCCCAGTTTTCCCAGCAAAGGACCGGACGGTTTCACAGGTGAATTCTATCAAACATTTAGAGAAGAAGTAACGCCTATCCTTCTGAAACTCTACCAAAAAATTGCAGAGGAAAGGACACTCCCAAACTCATTCTATGAAGCAACCATCACCCTGATACCAAAACCAGAAAAAGATAGCACAAAAAAAGAAAATTACAGGCCAATCTCACTGATGAACATAGATGCAAAAATTCTCAACAAAATACTAGCCAGCCGAATCCAACAATACATTAAAAGGATTGTACACCACGATCAAGTGGGATTTATCCCAGGGATGCAAGGATTCTTCAATATCCGCAAATCAATCAGTGTGATACACCATGTTAACAAACTGAAGAATAAAAACCATATGATCCTCTCCATAAATGCAGAAAAAGCCTTTGACAAAATCTAATACCCATTTCTCATAAAAACCCTTCAGAAAGTGGGCATAGGAGGAACCTACCTCAACATAATCAAGGCCATCTAAGACAAACCCAGAGCTCACATCATTCTCAATGGTGAAAAGCTGAAAGAATTCCCGCTGAGATCAGGAACAAGACAGGGATGTCCACTCTCGCCACTACTATTCAACAGAGTTCTGGAAGTCCTAGCTACAGCAATCAGAGAAGAAAAAGAAATAAAAGGAATCCAAACTGGAAAGGAAGAAGTAAAACGATCACTTTTTGCAGACGACATGATACTATACCTAGAGAATCCTAAAGACTCTACCAGAAAACTGGTAGAGCTCATCAATGAATTTGGCAAAGTTGCAGGATACAAAATTAATACACACAAATCAACTGCATTTCTATATACTAACAATGAAAGATCAGAAAGAGAAATTAGGGAAGCAATCCCACTTACCATCGCAACAAAAAGAATCAAATACTTAGGAATAAACCTGCCTAAAGAGACAAAAGACCTGTACTCTGAAAATTATAAGGCGCTGATGAAAGAAATCAAGGATTACTTGAACAGGTGGAAAGACATACCATGCTCTTGGATTGGAAGAGTCAGTATTATCAAAATGACTATACTACCCAAGGCAATCTACAGATTCAATACAATCCCTATCAAATTACCAAGGACCTTTTTCACAGAACTAGAACAAAATAGTTTAAAGTTTGTCTGGAAACACAAAAAACCCAGAATAGCCAAAGACATCCTGAAAAAGAAAAATGGAGCTGGAGGAATCAGGCTCCCTGACTTCAGACTCTACTACAAAGCTACAGTCATCAAAACCGTATGGTACTGGCATAAAGACAGAAATATAGATCAGTGGAACAGGATAGAAAGC